>CM052897.1:56965081-57003112 GCA_028534135.1 Potos flavus | reverse complement strand
GGGATCAACAAGCCAGAAAAAGCCCTGCCTCTATGAAGCTTCCATTCTACTGGGGTGGGGGTGGGGGTGGAGGCGCAGATAATACACCGAGAAGCCAATGGACATACGTTGAGTCCCAATAAGGCACAGAGACATGACACCGAAGCAGAGACCTCGGGGATGTCCAGATGAAATCGTGGAGCAGGAAGAGCACTGCAGGCCGAGAAAAGAGCCAGTGCAAAGGGCCAGCTGTCAGCTGGACATCACTCAGATACCAAAGCGGAACAAGCAGCAACACATGAGGCTTTACGGCCCTTCGGCAACACACACCGGCTTCTTTGATCCTCACAACCACAAAGGGGACCCCACGCTCTCGGCGACACCTATATCTGAAATGAGGAAACCGAAGAGCAGGAAATTACGCTCCCATTGCTCAGCGTATCCTGTGTGCCAAGCAGCGTGTTGGCACTTTCTCAGACACCACTGCCCCTGATCCTAACAACTTTATGAGGGAGGGGCACCGGCCAGGGTGAGGGGACGGTGTCTGCAGGCGAAAGAGGCTGCCCGAGACATACGGCTGGTTCACAAAGCCCACCGGACGGGCCTCCCTCTCCCCCTCCCTAGCCGGCCTCTCTGCACACGTGTAAGTTGCACTGTAAGCTCCTGGCATTCGGTAAGCTCCTTCGAGTCCCAGGGCTCCCGGAGCTAAGCCACCGGGACAGATCTGGATGAGAATCCTGACTCTCCAAAATCTGTTTCCTCACTTAGAAAAGGGGCCTAAGAATACTTAGCCCAAATGGACGTTGGAGGATGAACTGAGATCACGTGTGCAGAGAGTCTTCTGTGAACTCAATAAATGGGGACTTTTCACGTGCCTATCCCGACAGGGGTACGATGCAAAGTCCTGTCTCATTGCCTGGCCCTGCTGGATCTTCATCTGTAAGGGACCCCGAGTCCCAGACTCCTCCCTGTGGGGCCCGCAGACCTGCGGTGCCGCCCACCCACCCTGTACTCAAGGGCCCCCTTCTCCTCAACCCCGCCCCCCCCCACCAGCTGCCCACTCAGCCTTCACCCCAGAGGGAGAAAGGGGTGATTGCAAACGGAGAGAACTTTTTTTCCCAGTGAGAGAGACCGTGTGCCCGTGTGGAGGACAGCGGGCAGGGGGCTTCTGAAAACTGCAGGGAAAGGAAAAACTTGGAATACTTATTTTTAAACACTCCACAACAATCTCAAGTCCTTTGTTATTTTAACATCATGAAAAATGTATTGAGTATAACTTCATTTGCTCATGACATTATCGTGTTTGGTATTTTTAGAAATGGACGGGCTTGGAAAAAAATGAAAAAAACTCAGGAAATATCCTCCTTCCCACATACATAAATAGGGGTTAAAACCAAAAAAGGCCTCAGGTTACCTCCACCACTCGAGTTAACCGCCACCCCAGCACCTCAGCATGCCCATGTCCCTGCTCGTCAGAGGCTCCCAGTGCCCCCAGTGTGCCCTAGCTTTCCCCTCAATCCCCTTACCCTTTGTCCCTTGTGGACACCTCCAGGGGGCAGCAGGGGATGGAAGACACAGCCGGGAGGGTGAAGGAAAGCAGCAGGGTAAACACGCAGTGTCCAGGGCCAAAAAGGGAGGAAGAGAAAGCTGGGGAAAAGCCCACGTCTTTGAGTTCCCAACAGCGATAGCAAAAATCAAACCAAGGGTAAAGATGCTTTGGGAGAATATCTTTTCCTAAAAAAAAATAAAAATAAAAACGCCCCCAGGAGGCCCAGATGGCGGGGACTGGCTGTGGATCATGTCTGTGGTTTTCTGCTTGTTGAGGAGGGTGGGGACCCGATACGTCTCCCCCCCCCCGCTACCCCCCAGAGCTGACCGCCGCCACTCTTTCCACCTGAGCTTCTGCGGATCCCAGGGCGGAGAGGCTGGAGCCCCCCTGGGACCTGGGGGAGACCCTCCAGGTGATAAGCCACCCCAAAGCAGCAGCTGTCACGTGGGATGGGCTCTGCCTCCCGGGCTGGGCTTCGGAGAGCTCCGGAAATGAACACAGGCTATGACTCAGCCTCGCTTTGGGGAGTTTTCTGCCCTCAGTTGAGGTGGTCTGGCCAACCCGGGACCAGAGAGCCCTTTTCTCCGTCTGCAGGGCCACAAGCGGAGGGCCAGGAAGCTGGCAGCCCGGACTGCCGGAGTCACAGGGGAGAGGCCTGCATTTGAACTTGGCGCCCGGAGCAGGGCACGCTATGAGCTGGACCACAGTCAGAGTTCAAGGCTTCTATGGCGGAAGGAACACTTCCTGCAGCTTCTCTCTCCTCTGGGGAATCTAAGGAGCTACTACCACCTCAGCTCCCAGTCTGGGCCCAGTGAGGAATCTGGCCCATCACCATCTGGGTTTTCGGCCTAAATCTCATGGGGGAAAAACCAACCCATGTTTGTTCCCCAGCGGGTGTCCCTACCGGGTGTCACTGGGGTCCCTCTCCCGGGGGCAGCACACCCTCCTCTCCCTCAGGCCCCACGGCTCCTACTCACAGCTCCTGGGCTCAGCCCCACCCCAGGCCTGGAAAACCCCCAACCTGGGTTCTTCAGGATGGCCCTGGCTTCACACATTCCGCCCGCCCGGACGTTGGATGTTGGGTCTGGAACACACGATGCGGGCCACACCGAGTAGAGATGGAGCCCCGGGAGGTGGGAGCTCCAGCTTGAACTGGAGGCTTCTCCCACTAGAACTGCCAGCGGGCAGCCCTGCCCCCCACAAATGCCTGATTCAGAGGGAGGTGACCTCAGTGCCGAGGGGAGGGAGGGAGAGGAAGGGAGGAAGACCAGAGCCTCCCCGGCACTCCTTCAGTGGGGGTGGGGGGCCATTGGCAGCAACCAGGGACAGGGAAGGGGGAGCAGTTCCTCAGGGGGCTCTGGGTAACCTGGGGACTCGGCTGGCTCAGCCCAGTCACAGGGCCCCAAAAGAGAGGTGAGCGTCTGGGCCTTGCCATCAGTCAGGGCAAAGGAGTAAGGCGTGGAGCGCCCACCCTCTGCCCAGCCAGGGCCCAGGCAAGACCCCCCCTGAACTCTGGGCCCAGGCCTGGGAGGAAGGGACTAGAGAGGTGGCAGCAAGCCTGTCTTCCACGCTCCCTTGTCCCGGCGATTAGCCAAGGGCTCTGGGCCCTGATGAGCCCCTCACTCACCAGCTGTTCCCCCCAGAGTCCTCTAGGGACAGAAGCCAGGACCAGGAGGTGGGGGAGGGTGGGCAGCTGTGGGAAGGCAGAGATGGAGAAGCTTGCTTTAATAGCAGAATCATCCGTAACAACAACCGTTCCCCCCCTGCTCCCCCCATCCCCCAGCTGCTTTCTGGAATCCCCGTCACACCCAAGAATCCACTCAGAAACAGAGACTTCTGCACCCAGAGCAAACACTCCTTTCCAGACATATCAGCCCTGGCCAGCGGTGTGGGGAGGGGGTGTGGGGAGGGAACGAAGGGGCTGGTGCCCCAGGGCATTCCTGGCCTCAAAGTAGCCACCTTAATCCCCGCCCAGGGCATCCTTTAGCCCCAAGAATTCCAACTGGTCTCCTCCCCCCTCGGGGAAAGAGGACAGACAAGAATTTCCTTCCCTCCTCCGACAACTGGCCCCAGGACAATAGCCCCACTGAGAAGCATGTGTCCATGGGGAAGGGGCCCCTCCGTGCCCTTCCAGCTTCCTCTTCACAAGCACTGCAAGAACCTCCATCCCTTAGTGTGGGTTCTTTCTGACCCGCGGTAGGATCAGTCCCCTGCCCTTCCAGGCAGGCAGGAGGAAGGGTGGTCGTGTTGAGCCCCAACATGCCTTACCTCCCCTCTCCCGGCTCCTTCATGCTCCCTTGCCCACAGCAAAATCCAAAAACAAAAAAAGCAGCTGCTGGAGGTGGGGAGAGGGAAGGGGCTCAGACACAGACACAATGGGTTTATCTATAGGGTCACATGGCCAGGGGCTCCGCAGCCAAGAAGCCTAGCCCCCACTCACCAAAGCCTAGCGGGGCCCATTCTAGCCAGAAGGCAGATGGAGAGCCCGGTCCCAACACTGCAATTTACTCCCTGCGTGGCTTTAGGCAAATCATTCAATCTCTCAGGGACAAGTTCCTTTGGGCCAAAGGGAAGCTGTTCTAGAACACTGGTTCTCAAAATATGGTCCAGGGACCCTGACGTTCTTCCAAGGAATTCACAGAGTTGAAACTATTTTCATAATACTACGAAGACATTATTTGCTTTTTTAACCCTCATTCTCTCATGAGTATATAGTGGCATTTTCCAGAGACCACATGATATGTGATATCACAACAGACTGAATATAGAAGCAGATATGAGAATCCAGCTGCCTTTTATTAAGTCAGACATGACATACATGCAAGAACATATATGCCATTCTTTTCTTTTTTTTTTTTTTTGGTCCTGGAAAATATAGAGTTACTTTTCATAAAATATGTTAATACATAATGGGTTTATTATTATTTTAATTAATTAAATGTTTAAAACTCTCAGTTCTAACTTATATGACAGTAAATGTCAAAAGGTATAACCTATATAAACCAAAGCTCTTTGGGGCTCCTCAATTTTTAAGAGGTTGGAGGGGTTCTCAGGCCAAAATAGTTTGAGAATCACTTTTCTAGAAGTGTTGTCCGGTAGAACTTTCTGTGATGATGAAATGTTTATTCTGCGCTGTCCAACTAGCTACATGTGGCTATTGAGCCCTTGAAATGAAGCTAGTTCAGGGCGCCTGGGTGGCTCAGTCTGCCTTCAGCTCAGGTCATGATCCCAGGACCCTGGGATCGAGTCCCTGCTCAGCGGGGAGCCCGCTTCTCCCTCTCCCTCTGCCCCACTCCTACGCTCATAATCTCACATGCTTTCTCTCAAATAAACAAAATCTTAAAAAAAGAAGAAGAAAAAAAGAAATGTAGCTAGTTCAACTGAGGAAATGAATTTTAAATTTAAATAACCACATGCAGCTCGTGGCTACTGTCCTGGATGGACGGACAATTCTACAAGATCCCTGGGATTCCTTGACTTGAGCCTTCTAGGTCAATGCTTTTTTCCACAGAGTCTAGAGGCTGGGGATAGGACAGGAAGGGACTTGACACTCACTTCTGTCCTCAGGCTTTTGCTCACACAGTTTCTTATTCTCTCCTCACCGAAGGAAAGCCATCCCAGCCAGCTCATCAGCTTGGCCTGGCACTCCCACCAAGGTTTACTGTTAGAGTTGCACTCTTATCCTCTGAGGGCTGCTTCACACCCACTCCGCTCTCCTCCACTGCCTGCTCTCCTTTCCCCAGAGGATTAAAGCCAGCAGAGGGAAAACCCCTCAAATCTGCCACCGTCCTCCCAGGCCCTCACTTGTCCCTCCCCCTCTCCCCATCTCCTCCCTGTATAGCAGATGGGCTGCCGCCTTCCCAGGCAAGGCCAGGCCTTCCTGCCCCCGGCCCATCCCCACTTAGGTCTTCAGTATTTACCTCCTGAAGGGACCTTTCCCATCTGCCTTTAAAGCTTCTCAGGTGTCTTTCATCTACAAAATAATTTCCCCCTGACATTTCCCCAGACCGTGCCCTCTTCTGCCCTTCCAAGCCAAACTTCTAGAACAAAACAAAACAAAACACCCAGCCTCACTTCTCACTCCTTCCTCAACCTGGTCCAACGTCAGCAGTTAACTGCCACAATGCTCAACCCAAACAAGATTTTTCCATCCCCGTCGCCTTCTCAGGCACAACTGCCCCTGGTGGCCACTTCCTCCTGGACTTTTTTAAGCTTCAAGACATAGTTCACATCCCCTATGACTCACCCATTTAAAGTGTGCAAACCAGTGGCTCATGGTGCAGTCACAGATCTATGCCTTCGTGATAACTGTAGAACATTTTCATTACCCTTTAATTTGCACCCCCTCGTCCCTGAACTCATCTGTTTTCTGTCTATAGATTTCCCTCTTCTGGACACCTCGGATGAATGGACTCGTAGAACCGGCGGTCTTCATGACTGGCTTCAGTCACTCGCCTCACGTCTGCAAGGCTCAGCCATGCTGAAGCGTGGATCAGCACGACATTCCTTTTGATGGCCCAATAATATTCTGATGAATGACTGATGTGCCACCAGGTGTTTATCTCTTCATCTGTTGATGGACATGTTTCCACGTTTCGGCTCTCACGAGTAGCGCTGCTGTGAGAGTTCGTGTGCAAGTTTTCGCGTGGATGTAGTTTACACTTCTCTCGGGTGTCTACCCACGAGGGGACTTGCTGGACCACGTGGTAACTTCAGGTTTACCTTTTGGAGGAACTGCCACATTGTTTTTCAGCGTGAAGGCACCATTTTTTACGGTCCCGCCAACAGTGCATGAGGGTTTCCATTTCTCCATGTCCTCACCACTGGTTACTGTCTGGTTTTCGGATTCTAGTCACCCGAGTAAGTGTGAAGTGATCCCTCATCAGGGCAATGATTTATATTTCCCTAATTAAGGATGTTGAGTATCTTTTCATGTGCTTATTGGCCATTTGTATATTTTCCCTGGAGGAATGTCTATTCAGATCCTTTGCCCATTTTTAATTTGTTTATGTGGGTATTTTTTAAATCAAGTTGTAAGAATTTTTTATATATTTTGAATACGAGTCTCTTATAATATACGAAGATATACGACTTCAATATACGATATACGACTTCAAATATTTTCTCCTATTCCATAGCTTGTCTTTTCACTTTCTTGATGGTGACCACCTTCTCCTGGATGACTTTTCCCTGGTCTATGATGCTCCTCCCTCCCCCTAGCCATCTTGCATCTCTACTTCTGTGTATGTGTGTGTGTGTGTGTATTTTAAAACTTGGTATAGTTTGGTATGGTTGTGTATACACATACACAACTTTAAAAAACACAGACACAGCAATGTTCTCACTGTTCTACAATCTTCTTTAGAAGAACAATTAAAAAAAAAAAAACCCCGAAACCACAGACTTTATTTGGATCTTCCCAGTTTTTCCACTGATGTCCCTTTCCACTGATGTTCTATTCCAACATCTAATCCAGGATCCCACATTGTACTTAATCACCAAATCTCCTTATTCTCCTATGATTCATGATAGTTCCTCAGTAGTCTTTCATGATCTTGACATTTTGGAAGGGAACTGATCAGGTCAGTATTTTGGAGTGTGTTCCCTTATTGGGCTTTGTTTGATGTTTTCTCCAGTTAGACTGAGGTTATGAATTTTTGGGAAAGAATACTGCAGAGGTGATGTGCCCTTTTCAGTGCATTGTATCAGGGGGTATAATGTCGAGATGTCTTAGGACTGGTGAGGTTAACCTTGAGCACCTAGTTAGGTGGTATCTAGTGGCTTTATCTGCCGTAAAGTTACTATTTTTCCTTTTGTAATTAGTAACCAGTTTGGGGGGCAATACTTGGTGACCATGCAAATACCCTGTTTCTGCTTCAATTTTCACCCACTACTTTTAGGATTAATCAGTGGATCTTGCTTACAGCAATTACTGCAGTGTTCTGATGATAATTTTTGATTTCCCTCATTCCTTATAGATTTATTAATTAGAAATTTTCTGTAAAGAAGAGCTCTCCCTAGGGGCGCCTGGGTGGCTCAGTTGGCTAGGCGTCTGCCTTCGGCTTGGGTCACGATCCCAGGGTTCTGGGATCGAGCCCCATGTCGGGCTCCTGACCAGCAGGGAGCCTGCTTCTCCAACTCCCCCTACTTGTGTGCTCTCTCTCTAATAAATAAATAAAATCTTAAAAAAAAAAAAAGAGCTGTCCCTTCACTGCCACTGATTTACTTAATTACACATTTATATTAGCATGAACTCATAGATATTTTATTCTTTGGATTAGAATCCAATGTTATCATCACTTATTTCACTGCTTAAATTCCAGCTTTGTTCATTAAGAACTCTTTCTGGTCAGTTCCTCCTATTTCCACATGCCTCCATTTAAAAAAAGTTATTTACCGGGTACCTGGGTGGCTGGGTAGGTTGGGCGCCCCCCCCCCCCCTTGGCTCAGGTCATGATCCCACATCCGGGTCCCTCTCCTTCTGCCCCTCCCCCTCCCACCCCCATGTGCGCGCGCTCTCTGTCTGAAATAAATAAATAAAATCTTTTTAAAAAAATCTTTTGAACATCTGCTTGCTTCCTGGCACCATAAGATGTTCCAGACTAATCTTATATTTTCCCTGCCATAATCACTTTTCCAAGGAGCTCCACCAGAGCAATCCTCTTTCTAAAACTGTATCTCCGATTGTGTCCCTACTGCCTCAGACCTTCCCATGACCTCTGACTGCTTTGGGGACAGATCAAAGCCCTCGACACAGCGCTGAAGCCCAGCCCCGGCCCAAGAGCAATTCTCCTGCAAAGCTGTCCCGAATGGACGCGGTCCACACTGACCTCGGCTTCTTGAAGCGCATTCTGCAGGAGCGGTGTTTCCAACCATCATGCGTCCTGTTCTCTAGTCCCCTCCCCCCTCACCGCTCCCCCCCCCCTGCGCTGTGAGGAAGAGGGGACTTCCCCTGCGGTTAGAAGGGGAGCTCCCTGAGGAGGAGCCCTGCCTGCATTTCTGTGCTCCCCCACACTTTCTGCCAGCGAAGGCCCAACCCTGGTCATCTCCTTTCCATCCAGACAGAGTAAGACCAGAGAGAAGGGATGGTGGGCTCCTCAGCTTCTCCTTAAGACCCCCAACTGTCCCCCGCCCAAATGGCTCAGAGGGTCCAGAGGACAAATCATGCGGGGAGGTGAGCAAGGGACATTTTCAGCTTCGTCCCTAACACTGATAAGACCTTACCAAGCCCTCGACCCACTCCCAGGCCCCGACGACTCCCTCTGGCAAATGAGACTTATCTATTCATTTAGCAGATACTTCCAAACATCACTGGGAAGGAGGCACGAGGCTGGGGACTGGGGGGCAATTCAGAGCTGGCTCAGCTCTTCTGACTTCTTGGGGCGTTTAGTCTGGTAGGGGACATAATACATGCGGGTCATAGCTGTACCGCGGAGGACGTGCCCCAAGAGAAGTCATCCGGAGAACTTTAAAAATCAGGAGAGAAAACATTAAGCTGAAGCTACAACCATTTTTCAGAACGTAAGGCATCAAGTGAATGGAGACTTTAGAGACCAGTGGGGTTTAGGTACAAGGGAACGGCAGGTGGGGTCATTCCAGGCAAAGGGAGGCAGAAACAGAAGGAGGCAGCAGTGTCTGGGCGTGGACCGAAACGCAGTGACTCAGTGCAGCTGGACTGAAGGGCATCTGAAGGTGAGTGTTTCCTGGTCCCCTGGCCCATGCCCATTACTAACTCCTCTCCTATCTCCCGACCCAACAGCAGAGTCAGCATATTCTCAACACCTGGGGTGTAACTAGAGACACATGCTGGATCCCACAGGAAGAGCTGAGGCAGAGAGGCTCCTGGAGGCAGTCGTGGAGGCGACTGCTGAATTGACTACTGGAACGTCGGCTCTCTGCTCTCGGATCCAAGAGGAAGAGGGCCTGGGCGGCCGCACGGCCAGTGCGCTCTTGGGCTGCACCTGCAGGCTATGCCTTCCCAGTCCCCGAGCTCGGCCCCCCGTGCTCACTCCCCCAGGCTCCTATCGGGGCCTCTTTCTTCAAAGGGAACAGGCTCTGGACGGCCAAGTGCCTTCCATGTGCAGGCAGCTTCAGTGTTGCCTCAGTGGGTGCCGCACGCGGCTGGAGCGCGGAGGTGACCTCCTCGGCCGCCAGCTCTGGCAGGAAGCAAGCTGCCTTCTCTGGGAACAGAGAGTAGCTCTGGCTCACCCACAAAGCCCTCACTGAACTCTGCTTTTATTTGTGCCCACAAGTGGGAGTGAGGCTTCCTGGATTCCGGTTCGGGCTTGGCCACACCGAGTGACCCTGGGTGAAGCCTAGAACCCTTCTGGGACTCAGTTTTCCTATCCCTAAAGTGGGGTGAACTGGCTCTGACTTTTTCTGCGGGGCAGAGAAGGAGGAGATCATGTCTGGAAAGGAACTGCAGCTGGGAAGACAGATCCCCTTGTGTGGGGTAGGAGGTTGAAGGTAAGCAGCTCGGCAGAGCTTTTAGGGAGAAGCCCTTGTTTTGTTTTCTTTTTAAGATTTTATTTATTTACTTGAGAGACAGACAGACAGACAGAGAACAAGTGTGGGGAGGAGCCGAGGGACAAGCAGACTCCCCGCTGAGTGGGGAGCCCGATGCGGGACTCGATCCCAGGACCCCGAGATCATGACCTGAGCAGAAGGCAGAGGCTTAACCGACTGAGCCACCCAGGCGCCCCAAGCCCTTGGTTTTGATTTTGCCTTCCTCCTACAGGGTCCACGGGCTTCCCAGGAAAGCAGGAGGGTGGGGAGTAGGGAGAGGAAGGGTCAGCAAAGTCAGGCGCTTTTAGCCTTCTTCTGGTCCCAGGGACAGGAAGTGAGGTGCCGTCTAGAGAGGAAGTGAGAAGCAAACACCCCCCAACTTCCCCTCGGTCTACGGGGGAAAGGAAGGCTCCAGCTTCGGGAGCCTGCAGGCCCTGAGCTGGGGAGAGAAGGCAGTGGGGTGGGGGTGGGGAGGAGGCATCAGCAGCAGCATCTGGCAGAGAAGGGGGTTTCTCGTGTTGGACATAATAAAAGTCAAGGGGCCCAGGACATCCCACAGACTGGGAGAGGGGGGAGAAGAGAAGCCACAGAAGTCAAGTCGAAAAACCCAGCCTTCCAGGTCACAGGCCTGGCCCCAGCCTCCTGCCCCCAGCTTCGCGCTGTGCCATGCCACGTGCCTCCCCCCAGTACCTGCACACTCCCGCACACTCCAAGGCGGCCCAGGGCCTCGGATTACTTGCTCTTACGGCATGTGCCCTTTCTCCGAAGGCTGGATCATAGCTGTGGTTCTCAAACGGCTGAATTATTTGATTAAGGGAGCCTTTTGGGATCACCACTGTACCCCCAGAGTCTAGCACAACATGTCGCACACGGTGACTACTGAGAATGCCTCAGAGGCTGGTTTTGGCCTAAACCTTGGCCAGGTTCTGGGGGTGTCTCAACAGATCCTCCCACAAAACGACCAATTACAGCCCCCACATCAAGCCAGCCGGGGGTGAAATGAATCAGCCCATAGGAACAATGACTGCTGAGAACCCTAGGGCCACACCCCAGGAGTTCTGGGGCCCCTCACAGTCCCATCTAGGAAAAACCTCCTCATTCTTCTATCCAGAGGGTCAGTGAGGAGGGACTGTTTCAAGCCCTGCATGAGAGTGAGAACTGTGAACCAGGGCCCCGGGCAGCACCCACCACTGCTCCCGCCTTGCGGGCATCAGCGTGAGAAGCAGAATGGGGTCATCTCTCCTTCTAAAGTATCTCTACAGGGCGCCTGGGTGGCTCAGTTGGTCAAGCAACTGCCTTCGGCTTGGGTCGTGATCCTGGAGTCCCAGGATCGAGTCCCGCATCGGGCTCCCTGCTTGGCGGGGAGTCTGCTTCTCCCTCTGACCTCTCCCCTCTCATACTTTCTCTCTCTCATTCTCTCTCTCTCAAATAAATAAATAAAACCTTAAAAAAAAATAAAGTATCTCTACAGATACAGAGATATTTTAAAAAGCCTAGTGAGTACCGGAGATCTCCCAGAGCTCAAGGGCCGCCATAAGGGTCCAGGGAGCTGTGTCTGCCTGGGCTCTTCTCAGTGGCTGCTCGACTTTTAGAAATCAGTAATAACAGCAGTGATAATTCACCTTAATAACAGCCTGGCCTCCTCAGGCCTCTTTCATCCGTGTAGCTCCCAGAGGTGGGAAAACCAAGCAGGTGCCACACCCCAGTGATGATGTGTCATTAATCCATCAGCACGGGCTGGGAAACTGAGGCGCAGGGAGGACTCCCCCTCACAAGCAACTAAGGCTATAGGAGCTGAGGGCCGCTGGGCAGTGAGGAACTGGAGGTGCCGGCTTTGTATTTGCTGTGCTTTGGGAAGATGTTGAAGGTGGGGGGAGGAGGGGCTCTCCCTCCAGAGTCAGCCGGGCCTGGGTCTGGGATGAAGGTGAGGAAGACCCCCAGACGTGTCCCAAGCCCCGTCCCCAGGCTGTGGCAGGGCTTGGGGTGGTGGCCTTGGCTTGGGAGTCGGGGCCTCTGATCTTGAACCCTCAAGCTCACTCTGCCAAAGTACGGCAAGACAGGCCAACAGCTGCTTTGGGCATCTCCGCCATCGCTGCAACACTCGCAGGCACCGCGGGTAAGTGAGGGCTCAGCCCTCCACACCGCCCCATGCAACAGGCACCGCCGTCTGTGGAGCGGGAACAGGGGGCATCTTGCAGCTGGCGGGGAGGGGGGTGGATCAAAGACACGTCAAGAAGTGGGGAGACTACTTCTTAGGGACCCGAGCCCACCTCTGCAGCCCCCTTCCACCTTTGGCACTGATCTCAGAATAATGAGATCCTTCTTATAGCAAGGGCAGGGGAGGGGAGGCAAAAAGTCACAGAAGCCTGAAGATCTGTTCCCACCGTGGCCATGGAGGGAAGCAGCCGAGACTCACAAGAGGACGGGAGGGTAAAGCCAGAGATGTGTGCCTGTGCAGAGCCATCCACAGCCCACTGTGTGCCTGGTACTGTGAGAGATGCTGGAATAGACCCAGTCTCAGCTCCAGGAAAACCACAAGGGCCAAACCAGGCAGCAACCAATGACCTTGTCCTCCCGCCTTCCAGGGCAGCGCCTGGGGAAAAACAAGGGTGCTGCTGGAAGGGATCTGAAGTTATTTTTCCTCGGCATGTCAGGTCGGACCAGAGCCACTGGGGAGGCCCTGAGAGGACACCCTGACCCTCCGAGGGTCCAGCTCTCCACAATCTCAGGTTCCAGAACTGCCCTTTCTGCTTTAAATTCAGCCAGGCACTTCACGCCCGAGAAATTAAGGCCGAGTGGGACTGTGCAACACACCAGCCCAGGGTCAGGAGCCCCGCCACTGACACTCATCAGTGTATGAATCACTTCCCCCTCTGGACTCTAGTTTCCCCATTTTTAACACGAGGGCGTTGGACTAGATGTCTCTAGGATTCCTTCCAGCCTATGACTCTAATGTTGTTTTGATGTGGTGGCAGATCCCAGATTGATTTACATAAATTTGCATGTTCAATCAGAAATCCCAAACTCCAAGTATAGAAAATCCAATCAGTCCATTAGTGCAGCCAGACTGGGGCTGGGGGAGCCTGCCAGGTTCAGGTGACGATTGTCAAAGCAGGCTGCGGTGCTGGTGGTAAACCGGGGGAGGAGCTGGGGGAAGCAGGGTGAGCAGTGGCGTTTGTTCTGAGAGATGCAGTTCTGGTGACCCAGAGCCGATGGGGCCAGGGTCCCCTCTTCAGCTACCAGGCGAGGGTCCTTTCTCCTCCTGCTTCTAACGGGGCCTCTGGCTGGCCAGCCTCGGAGCCACACCCCAAGAGGAAACAGCAGCCTCTGCCTAGCAACAGCCGCATCCTTCACTCTGACAAGGACTCCACCATTAACCACTTTCTGGGAAACTGACCTCCCTGGGAGCTCCCATTTTCCATTCCAGGGGCTCCTCGCAGTGAGGAAGGTTTCCTTAGGGTCTAACCTAAATGCCTCCCGCGGCAGCTTCAGTCCACGGGCAGCAGGGCCCAGGGAAGAGGGCTCCCCAGGCCCAGGAGAGCTAGCAAAGGGAAAAGCAATGCAGACAGTGTGTCCCACATCCAACCAATCCCACAGCCTCTCTAACCACCACCTCTTGGAACAACCCCCCCCCAGCACCTGGGAGATCAAGGATGAAAACAAACAAGGAAAACGTGAAGGCCTTTGGCTCTTGGGCTAGAGAGCAAGTCCCAACCTGGAGAGCCTGACTCTCGAGAAACCATACCCCCAGGAGGGAAGGAGGCCGGGAAAGGTGGGGCTGGGGCAGTCTCTCCCTGCTGCCGGGCTGCCGTGGAAAGGCCCCAAAGGCTGGCTGGGCTGGGTGAGGGCAGCAGGGAAAACTCCTTAAGCCCACTGCCTGGGCATTGGGGGGGTGGGAGTGCACAGGTGAAGTGGGTAGGGCCAGGGAGGGAGATGGCCAACAACAACGGGGCTCCCGTCCTCTTCCCATAAGAGGGCGGATAAGTGTACTGTGCTCCCTGGCTCAGATCCTAAAACAAGTCCCAACAGCTGAGATGCAAACTGTCTCCTGGGAATCTGCTTACCCGGCTGGCCCTTGGCTGCCTACCCTTCTCTCAACTCCTCCCCAAAGGCCCAACTCAAAGACTGGCCTGCCAGGATATCTCAGCAGAGGCCTTGATGGGTGGGCCAAACCCCAGCCAGCAAGAGTTCATATCCCAAGCCACCAGGGGTGAGCAAGACAATGGCTATTCTTAGGCAAAATAAGGGAGTCCGCACCCTTCCACTCAATGTTCTAGTGCTAAGTTACTGTGATTTCAAACTGCATCAGCCAACACCTACCTCCTCAAACTAAGTCACCCAGCCAGGGGAACTTTCTGCCTTTCAGACTCACTTATCAGTGGAACCACACAATGTCAAAAAGTGAAAGGGAATGTTAGAGCTTTCCAGTTCAACTGCTGAATTTTACAGATGAGGGAAAAAGAGCCCCAGAGAGGCAGACTGTCTAGGCCAAAGTCACACAGCAAGCTGGGAAGAGCAGGGACCAGGGCTTCTGACTCCCAGTCCACGGGGACAGCAGCCTGGTCCTCATACACACTGGTTTCTGCCTATTGTGGAACAGCGTTCTTCCCTGCAACCCAGGCCGTCTGCCTCTCCAGGTTCCCACCCTGTTCCAAAGACGGAAGCTGAAGAAAGATGCTGGTGGGCCCGAGCCACCTCATGCACAGACCAGACTTTGAAAACAAAGTTGAACTACGTGCGACTATCTCCCCAGACAGGAATACACATGTTTCTCTGAAGCAGGAAACCCACTAAACAAGGCTGTTCCTAGAAAGACAGTGAACCCATATGAGTCGTGAATTTTGTGTCTCCTTTCTTAAAGACAAGGGGTCTTGCAAGACAGGGTCTGCAACAAGGCGACTAGGCTGGGTTCATTTTCCCCATTAAGTACAGACCATAGAATGGTTAGACATTGACTCCCACTCTACTGTCTCCCAGTACCATCCCTGTCCCAGGCATCTGCCTCCAGCCACTACCTCTGGCAGACAATTGTGCTTAGGCAGGAGGACCCGAGGGGAAGGAGAGAACGATTGGGAGGGAATAGGAGGGATTTGCCTTGACAGCCAGGAGCCCATCAGTCTAAGACCCCTAGTTCCTCAGAAAGGCAAGCATTTAAGTAGCAGCTGGCAGGCTGGGTGGATAGCGATGAGAATCTGGAAAACCAGGACTTCGGGAGGTGAGGGACCTCCGTGCCCTTGGGGCAGTGCCAGGGCTGGAGACCTAGGACCTTGAGCCCAGAATAAGGAAGAGGGGGCTGGGGTTCGGTGAGCCGCTTTTCTAGTCGGCCTAAGCCAGGGGAGTGTCGGGCACAGATAAATTCTCTGCATTCTTCTGGCACCGCAGCCAGGACCCAGAGAGCCTTTTCTGCAGGCGCTGCCCTGGCCCCACACCCTGCCCAGCCCTTCTCCCTCCCTCAGCCTCTCTTCAGTGTTCAGCTTGCCGACCCCCGCCTCCTTCCTTCCCACAGCCCCTCAAAGCCACCGAAGGATTGTTTCTAGAGACCCTGATCTCTCCGCCTCTCCCCATCTTCCCCACGCCCAACCGCCCCAGGCCACGGGGACTGCAAGGAGGGCGAAGAGGAGCCCAGGGCTCGTCTCCGCGCCTGCGCTTTCGGGAGAGCCTCCCTTCCCGCACCCCCCCCTCCCCGCCCCGCGCAACAACCCCGCACCGCTAAGCGGCACCCGGACGGTGGGATGCGGGCGGGGTGGGGTGCGCAGCTGGGGCAAGGTCAGTGCTTTCAAAGAGGGAGGGAGACCGGCCCCCGGAACATCCCCCTGTCCCGAAAGTTTCCCTTCCGGGGCCATGGAGTGTGCGCGAGGAGGGCGCGGGGGGCGGGAGGGGGTGGGGTGGGGGTGGACAGAGTCGCAGCCGGACCCCCCCCCAACCCCGGCCGGGGACAGTGCGGCGGGAGGGAGAGGCAGGCAGCGAGGTCCGGGCAGGAAGGCGCGCCGCCCCCTCCGACCCAAGGCTGCCACGAGAGGCTTACCCTTCAAACCGCCCACCCCCAGCCCACAGCTTACAGACCCTCCACTCGCCGCCCTTTAAATCCCAAGTAGGCCTGGAACTCACCGAAATCAGGTGTTGAGCTGGGCCAGGGCAGGCCGGATCCGCCGGGTCCATGGCCGCGGCTCGGGGGCGGGGGGCAGAAGAAGGGGGGTGCTGGGGCCGCCTCTTGATGTCAAGGCTTTAAAGGGGCCAGTGAGCCCCGCCCCTCGCCCAGACCCCGCCTCCCTCCTTCCGCGGAGCCAATCCACGTTCGCCTTAGATGCGCGCCCCTCCCAGCCCCCCGCCAGATGTTCCCAGGACGAGAGCTAAGTCCACCCGTCCGGAGAGCGCCGCTTCCTCCCCGGTGGGAAGGACCTCCCCTCCCCCTATAGAGAAACACTCTCCTCGGGCCGGGTCGGGTCCGGCTTGGTAAACCTCCCGGGTGCCGGCGTAGGAGAAGCAGCGCTGGGTCGAGCGGGGGTGCAATGAGGGGCATCTATAGCAGAGAAAACTAAGTGGGTGCTCGTGGAGCCACGGGCATGCGCGTCTGCTTCTGTGGGGCTGGGCGTGCACGTGTATATGTGGTTGTGAGCGTTGGTGTTTGTAATTTGCCTTCCTGCTTACGTGTTGAGTGTAAATCTATGGGAAGACGCTTGAATGCCTCCTTGGCCTTAAATGCTCCCTCCTCACTTTTCCTCCTCCGGATCGGGATTGGGTCCTCCCAGTAATGTGGAAAACTGGGTGCTGGGAACAGGCTCCGCTGCTTTCAGAGTAGGGCTGGTCGTTTCCTCACTGGAGGAGGTAAGGCTGAGCAGAAAAAAGATATAACCGTGTTCTCCGCCACTTGCTATGTTGGTGGGGAGGAGTACCTGCTCTGTTGAACTAACCCCGTGCTTAAAAGAAGAAAAGCAAACAGCCCACCTAGACCCCTGCAGGGCCTCAGAGATCCCTTCAGTACCATTCTTGTTGCTTCTCTTTTTTTTTTAAAGATTTTATTTATTTATTTGACAGAGAGAGAGATCACAAGTAGGCAGAGAGGCAGGCAGAGAGAGAGGGGGAAGCAGGCTCCCTGCCGAGCAGAGAGCCCGATGTGGGGCTCTATCCCAGGACTCTGAGATCAGGACCCTGAGATCATGACCTGAGCCGAAGGCAGAAGCTTTAACCCACTGAGCCACCCAGGTACCCCCTCGTTGGTTCTTGATTAAATATCTATTTGCCCTTGTCTGGATGCTGTATAGTCTTCACAATCTGCATGGTGGTGACTGGCCCGTTAATGCAGGTTCTGAATGGGGTTCTGCAGAGAAATACAAAGGGATCCCTAGCCACTATCTATGCCCATTTTATTTAAATCGCTTCTCTTGTGGGTGTACACGGAATGTATTAACGCCTATTAGTCCAATAAAGGAACATAAAAGCCGAGGGATCTTGGGGTGCTCAAATTGGCTAGGATTACCCAAGAGTTCCTCTCTGAAGGAGGCTCCCTAATTTAGGATGGGATTTGAAGGGCAGAGAGAACTTGAATAGATTCAGGCAGGGTAAGGACACAAGGAGACTCAAGTAGGAAAGAGCAAATTAATTAGCTGCCTGGGACAGTAAGCAGCAGATCACCTTGGCTGGGTGGGAAGTGGAAGTTAGTGGAGGAGATTTTGTATGGAGATCAGAATGAGGGTATGGATTTGACAGGATAAGTGATAAAGAAGTCATTTTGGGTTCTTGAGCAGAGAAGTGAGTGCCTGAGGTCAGTTATTACTGGAGCCTAAAAGATGTAATGATGGTTATTCCCACCAGCTCTCTCACCTTTGGTTTAAAAACAATTTTATTGATTGATTTATCCTTAACATACAATAAAATGCATAGATCTCAGGTGTTCTAATTGGTGAATTTCAAGAATAATATAAACCTATGTAACACCCCAAACAAGATAGTAAGCCCTCACTCCAGAAAATTCCCTCATGCCCCTTTATATTTATTGTTAACTACCCTACTCTACCATTACCCACCCCCTGCAACCTCCTGAAGTCTATCACCATAGTTTTGTCTGTTCTTGGATTTCACATAAGTGTAATCAAATAGTAACCACTTTTTTGGGTCTATATTCTTTAGGTTAGTAATGTTTTTGACTAATGTGAATCTATTCTTTTTTATTACTGAGTAATATTCCATTGTATGAATATATCACAATTTGTTTATCTGTTCTCCAGTTGATGTATATTTGGGTGTTTCCAGTTTGGGGGCTATTAGAATAAGGCTGTTCTTGCACAAATCTCTTCGTGAACATGTTTTCATTTCTGAGAAAGCTCACCTTATTTTTTTTTAATTGAAGTATTATTATTAAATACATTATCATATTAGTTTCAGGTATACAACATAGTGACTCATTTATATACATTGCAAAATGATCACCGTAAGTCTAGTTACCATGTATCACCAAAGTTAACACAGTATTATTGACCATATTCCCCATGTTGTAAAATACTTCCCCATTACTTATTTATTTTATAATTGGGAGTTTAAACCTCTTGATCCCCTTCATGCATATTGCCCACCCTCCTACCCTCCTCTTTTCTGGCAACCACCAGTCTGTTCTCTGTATCTATATGGCCGGTTTTGTTTGTTTTGTTTTTCAGATTCCATATGTAAGTGAAAGCATAGGGTATTTGTCTTTTTTTGACTTATTGCCCTTAGCATAATACCCTCAAGGTCCATCCTTATTGCTGCAAACGGCAAGATTTCATTCTGTTTTATGGCTGAGTAATACTCCATTGTATGTATATGTGTATATGTATTATATATATCTATATGTATAAACACACACACACCCCACATCTTATTTATCCACTCATTTATCGATGGACACTTAGGTTGTTCCATATCTTGGCTACTGTAAATAATGCTACAGTGAACATGGGGGTGTTTGGTTCTCTAGGACTAAAAACCCAGAGTGGAATTGCTCGATCATACGGTAGGTTTTTAAATTTTTAAAGTAACTTCCATACTCTTCTCCATGGTGGGTGTACCAATTTACATTCTTACCAACAGTGCTCAAGTGTTTCCTTTTCTCCACATCCTTGTCAACACTTGTTATTTCTTTTTTTTAAAAATATTTTATTTATTTATCTGAGAGATAAAGAGCACGATCAGGGGGAAGGGCAGAGGCAGAGGGAGAAGCAGACTTCCCACTGAGCAGGGAGCCCGATGTGGGGCTCGATCTCAGGACCCCGAGATCATGACCTGAGCTAAAGGCAGATGCTTAATCGACTGAGCCACCCAGGTGCCCCAACACTTGTTATTTCTTGTTTTTTTGAAACTAGCCATTCTGTGAAGTGCTATCTTATTGTGGCTTTGATGTGCATTTCTGTGATGGTTAGGTGATATTGAGCATCTTTTCATGTGCTTCGTGGCCATTAGTATGTCTTTGGAAAAATGTCCGCTCAGACCATCTGCCCATTTTATTTTTTAATGTTTTTGCCCTGCCTCCCCCCGCCAATTTTAAATCAGATTTTTTTTGTTTTTGCTATTTTTTAAAAAAGATTTTATTTATTTATTTGAGAGAGAGAGGGAGCACAATTAAGGGGAGCAGCAGGGGGAGCTGCAGAGGGAGAGAGAAGCAGACACGGGACTCAGTCCCAGGACCCTGAGACCACAACCCGAGCAGAAGGCAGATGCTCAACCAACTGAGCCACCCAGGTGCCCCTGCTATTCTTTATATATTTTAGAAATTAGCCCCTTATCACACATATGATTTGCAAATATTTTCTTCCATTCAGTAAGTTGCCTTTTTGTTTTCTTGAGAGCTTGCTCTGCTGTGCAAAAAGGTTTTTAGTTTGATATAGTCCCATTTGTTTACTTTTTTGCTTTTGTTACCCTTGCCTGTGGAGTCAGATCCCAAAAATATTGGTAAGACTGATGTCAGGAAACTCATTGCTTATGTTTTCTTTGAGGACTTTTATGGCTTCAGGTCTTACATTCAAGTCTTTTAATCCATTTTGACTTGATTTTTGTGTATGATATTAAGATAGGGGTTCAGTTTCATTCTTTTGTATATAATTGCACAATTTCCCAACACCGTTTATTGAAGAGATGGTCTTTTCCCTATGGTATATTCTTGCCTCCTTTTTGTAGTTTAATTGATCATATATGTGTGGATTTATTTCTTGGTTCTCAATTGTTCCATTGGCCTTTGTATCTGTTTTGTGACAGTACCATTTAGCTTTGTAGTATAGTTTGAAATCAGGGATCAGAGAGTGCAATGTCTCCACCTTTGTGCTTCTTTCTCAAGATTGCTTTGGCTATTTGGGGTATTTTGTGGTTCCATACAAATTTCAGGATTATTTGTTCTCTTTCTGTGGAAAATGTCATTGGTATTTTGATAGGGATTGCATTGAATCTGTAGATTGCTTTGTCTAATATGAGCATTTTAACAATATTAATTCTTCCAATCCATGAGCAGGGTGTATCTTTCAATTTATTCGTGTCTTCTTCAATTTCATCAGTGTGTTATAGTTTTCGGAGTGTAAGTCTTTAACTTCCTTGGTTAAATTTTTTTTCTAGGTATTTTATTCTTTTTGATGTAATTGTGAATGGGATTGTTTTCTTAAATTCTCTTTCTGATAGTTTGTTATTAGCGTTATAAAAACACAACAGCTTTCTGTATATTAAGTGTATATCCTGAAACTTTACTGAATTTATTAGTCATTTATCTTTTTTTTTAAGATTTTATTTATTTATTTGAAAGAGAGAGAGAGAGAGAGAGAGCATGAGTGGAGGAGGGGCAGAGAGAGAAGGACAAGCAGACTCCTCCCTGGGTGCAGAGCCAGACACGGGGCTTGATCCCAAGACTCCAAGTCCATGACCAGAGCCAAAGTCAGACGCTTAACCGACTGAGCCATCCAGGTGCCCCTATTAGTCATTTATTCTAATAGTTTTTTTGTTTGTTTGTTTTTGTTTAAAGATTTTATTTATTTATTTGACAGAGAGAGACACACAAGCAGGGGGAGCGGCAGACAGAGGGAGAGGGAGAAGCAGGCTCCCTGCTGAGGGAGGAGCCCAATACAGGGCTCCATCCCAGGAGCCTGGGATCACGACCTGAACTGAAGGCAGACGCTTAACCGACTGAACCATCATATTCTAATAGTGTTTTGGAGGAGTCTTTAGGGAGCTTGATGATAGATAGTGGCATTTTTGGAATCTTGCAGCATTGATTAATTCTTATTCGATCATCCAATATTTATTGAATAGGGATCAGTGAGCTAGTCCTGGGTTTACACCAAAATTTAGACGTGATCCTTTCCTCACAGGGCTTAAAAATTCCATTAAGACTCCATGTATCTACTGCATTCCAAAAGCACAGGGTAGAAAAACCTTAATAGTATGCCAAACATTTCTAACTATTTTGGGATGTTTCCAAATAACTAAATTTTGAGAAACAAACAGACCATCTGGATTTTTTTATTTTTCATTTAGATGTTTACCCTTAAAAAAAAAAAAAAAAACCCACAGCCAGAACATCTGCACTTGTCAGAGCAAGTATCTGCCCTCCTTACTCAAAGGCTCTTGTACACTTGGAAGTTTAGGCATTCAGATTTTGGCAGATTCGCTATACTTCCTTCATTTTTTGGCATCAAAACCAGAATTTGAAGGGTTGACAGGAGGTTAATGAGGTATAACTACTATTACCCCATGATCGTTTTCTGTCTTTGATGGGGCTTAAGACACTTTAATTCCTCAGTGGTATTATTCACTTAAATTAGTAAAAATTATACACAAGTCCCATAGTTGGTTTTCCACCCTTTTAATATACCATTTATCACATGTTGTGTTTTTTAAAGATTTATTTATTTTAGAGAGGGAGAGAGAGCAGGAGGGGGGCAGAGGGAGAGAGAGGGAGAGAATCTGAAGCAGACTACCTGCTGAGCTCAGAGCCCGACGTGGGACTCGACTTCACGACCCTGAGACCCTGAGATCGTGATCTGAGCTGAAACCAAGAGTTGGATGCTCAACTGACTGAGCCACCCAGGCGCCCCATCACATATTGTTCTTAACTTGAGTTGTCTGTGTTTTAAAACAGGCTGGGTCTCTTAGGCCTCTTGTTGCTATAAGCTGCTAGTAGTAAAACAGTTTGGTAGCATAGTCTAATGGTGCGTATGGTGCTGATGAGTAACAGGCAGATCAATGCTCCCATCAGTCCTTTGAATGGTTTTAAGCTGGGGATTGGCATAATCAGAATTGCATTTTAGAAAGATTACTGTGTTTGCAATGTGGAGAACGGTTTAGAGAGAGAGCAAGATGGAAGTTGGAGAACAGACAGAAAGTTTTTGTAGTGATTAAGGGGAAAAATGGGAAATGATGTACTCTGGACTAGGAAGGTGATAGTGGTGATGGAGACGAGATCACCTCAAGAAATAAAGAGTAGCAGGGTCTGCAGATCTTGGGCTTGGAGGGGGAGGGAAGCAGAGAGCTAAGCCAAGACTTCCAGACTGGGTAACTTGCAGATGGGAGGGCCACTCACTGAAATGGGAAACACTGGAGGAAGAGCAGTTTTGGGAGATGATATGCTCACTTCCAAACATGTTAACATTGAAATGCCTCGGGGATGTCCCAGTGGAAATGTCTATCCAAGAGGTAACAGCTTCCCAACTGTTGTGCCTCAGGAAGAGGTTACAGATGTGCCACATATTTTCTCAGCCCTCACAGCAGCACGAACTTCCTCGGAAAGACAGCAGTCTTGGTAAGGTGTGTTGCCATGAAAATACCATCATTCTTTATGGGTGCCATGATATGGAAAAGATCGGAAAGTATTAATGTATAAAGCTCTTGGATAAGTAATTCTGAAGCTCAGGAGAGAGATCTGGACTAAAGATAAAAAAGATTTGTGAGGCATGAGAACATCAGAATATAGGTGGTAGAGGGGCGCCTGGGTGGCTCAGTGGGTTAAAGCCTCTGCCTTCGGCTCAGGTCATGATCTCAGGGTCCTGGGATCGAGCCCCGCATCGGGCTCTCTACTCAGCAGGGAGCCTGCTTCCCCCTCTCTCTCTGTCTGCCTCTCTGCCTACTTGTGATCTCTCCCTCTCTGTCAAATAAATAAATAATCTTTATAAAAAAAAAAAAAGAACATAGGTGGTAGCTGGAGCCATGGAGTGGAGATCATGTGAGGAAAGAGGGACTGGAACAGAACCCTAAGGAACAAGCAACATTGGAGAGGGGTCTCTAGAGAAGGAGGAAGACAACTGGCTGAGTGCAGTCACCGAAGCCCAAGGGGTTTAAAAAAAAAAAGTTCTTAATATTACTAATGTCAGGTTGGATCGGGACCAAGACATACCTGCTGACTTTAGCCACATCATTGGTGACTTTGGCAAAACCAGATTTTGAAGAATTGAGAAAGACGTACAAAGTAGGGAATGGAGACAAGAAGTATTTAAAACTTTTTCAAGAATTTTGACTACTGTGAGGGAAAAGTTAGGCAGGTGGGCGGGGCAACAGGGGATGAGAATTCTTTTAGAAAGCTATTTTTAGAGGGGCACCTGAGTGGCTCAGTGGGTTAAGCCTCTGCCTTCTGCTCAGTCATGATCTCAGGGTCCTGGGATCAAGCTCCACATCAAGCTCTCTGCTCAGCGGGGAGCCTGCTTCCTTCTCTCTGGCTACTTGTGATCTCTCTCTCTCTGTCAAATAAATAAATAAAATCTTAAAAAAAAAAAGCTATTTTTAGAAAGATACTGCTTAATTTAATTTTAAAACTTATTTAAAATTCATTATTTTTAAAAAGCATTATGTGCATATGGTTAACAAATCAAATAACACAGGAGCAATTATGTGCTGCATTTCCCACTTCCAGTAATGAGCCATTTTAACTTTCTGGCTGATTCTTCAGTATGACTAAATATGCTCATACTGCTATTCTTTGATCTTTCACTTTTAGATGTTTTATTACCTCCTATGTATATATTCTTTTTAAAAGGTACAAAAGTGGAATCTTACTATTCATATTGTTCTGCACCTTACTTCTTGCACTTAAAATATCTCGGAGACCTTTCTATTTTTAACATAGATAGATCTATCTTGTTCTTTTTAACAACTGCATAGTAATCCATTTATGGCTGTACCATATTATTTGTTTCCTACTGATGGGCATTTAGATTATTGCCAGCTTCTCATTTTTTTTTTTAAAGATTTTATTTATTTGACGGAGAGAGAGACACAGAGAGAGAGGGAACACAAGCAGGGGGAGTGGGAGAAGCAGGGCTCCCGCTGAGCAGGGAGCCCGCTGTGGGGCTCGATCCCAGGACCCCGGGATCATGACCTGAGCCGAAGGCAGATGCTTAATGACTGAGCCACCCAGGTGCCCCCCAGCTTCTCACTTTTATCAGACAACTGTAATGGAGAACATTGTACATATATCCTTGCATATTTATGTGAGTATATCCACAGGATAAATTCCTAGCAGTGGAATTCCTGGGTATGTGCAGTGTATGTTTTGATAAATATTGACAAATTGCCTTCCAGTCATGCTAATTGACCATTCCCACTAACAGGGTGTAAGAATACCCATTTCCCCACATTCTCACCATCACTGTTTAAAAAATTTGTGAATATTGTTTTAAGTGCTGAAATATTCTTTTTTTTTTAATTAGCATATAATGTATTATTTGCCCCAGGGTACATGTCTGTGAATCATCAGGCTTACACATTTCACAAGTACTGAAATATTCTTGCATTGTTTTTATTTGCATGTAATTAGTAAGATTAAACAAGCTTTCAGGTGTTTATCTGTTGTTATTGTTTTTTGTGAATGTCTTTTCTAATAGACGTGTAAGAGTTGTGTTTTAATGAAATTCACCCTTTGTCTGTCACATGTATCGCAAATTGTCTTCCTAGTTGGTAGTGTGTCTTCGGACTTTATTGGATTGTCTTTTTCCTTTGCCATAGGTAGTCAAATTTATTGGTCTTTTCCCTGATGGCTTTTAGGCTTTTTATGTTTAGCAAGTACCTTTTTTAAAACCTTTTCTCTCTAGTATGTTTATGGGTTTTCTTTTTACTTTAAATATTTCATCCAAAATCAACTTAAATGGCGAAGACCACTGTTATTTCTCACTACTGCTCAGATTGACATCTCCATTAGAGACCAGCTGGTCCTATCTGTTCTTAATGTACCCAGTACCCATTCCTTTGTACCTTTGTTGAAAGGTTCCTTTCTCCAGGCTCACAGGGCATGCTCCTTTCCCTCTTGTCCATCACTGCAGAAGCTATATTCCTTTCAGGAACAGCTCAAATCCCATATCCTCTAGAAAGTCTTCCATGCCCATTGTAGCCCACAAAGATTTTTCCTTTGCGGAAGCTCACATGATCACATGCTGCCTTGTTTGAGCCTCTCCTTTTCTCAATGTTAACATATTTGCTGAATGAATCAAATCTAACTTTTGGAAACCCATGGTTCTTTCATCTACTTTTTCCTATTCCCCCAAACAGCTAAAAGCACACTGGGTATATGGAAGGAATTTGATAAAATACTTCTTGATTTGCCACAAAACTGTATGCATTGGCTGCATATAGGATGGAATAAAAAAATAATGTAACATATCTCATTAATAATTTGTATACTGACTGCATGTTGAAATGATAATTTTTAGAAATATTGGATTACATATATATACATGTTATATACATGTGTGTATATATACACACATATGTATGTGTACGTACATATATATATATATTTTTAAAGTTAAAGTATATCCAGGACCATTGTCTATTCTTATCCCTCAAGAAAGCTCATCATGCTTAGTGTTGGCTCCTAAATTATGCTGGTTTGAGGATAAATAAGATGATCTCGTGGAGCCAAAGATATTCTAACTGTCTCCAAAGGCTCTCATGAGCCAGTATGCAATCCATACCTTCACGGTATCAGGACCTCATCTTTATGAACACTATACATCTTTGAAAGTACCTGCTACAGACTTGAAATACAATGGTTCCTTTCAACAGGTCAGGTAACTGCTCGGCCAGTAGAAGAGGTCAGGTTCAGAAGCTGAAGCATCTCCCAAAGGTTTTAGCCATTGAGGAGTCCTCAGTTAACCATGTAGATGGAGCCCCGGCCTATCCCTTTGGTCACTGGGGCCATTTTCTGCCATCAAGGAGTTATTCAGGACAGGTGCCACTTGGTTTGTCGTCTAGTCTCATTGTAGTCAGAGTCCCTGTATTAGTTTCCTGTTTCTGTTGTTAACAAATCATTACAAACTTATTGGTTTAAAACAACACAAATTTATTTTCTTACAGTGCTGGAGGTCAGAAGTCTAAAATTAAGGTGTTGGCAGGGCTGCATTCCTTACCAAGGAAATGGAAAATCCATTTCCTTGCCTTTTCTACCTGCATTTTTTGGCTCACAATTTCCTCACATCACTCCAACCTCCTGCTTCTATCATTCTCTCTCCTGCTGTGGTCAAATCTCCCTTTGCCTCCCTCTTATAATAAGGACACTTGTGATTACATTTAGGGTCCATCTGGATCATCCAGATTAATCTTTCAATTGGAAAATCTGTAATCCTTAATCTATATACCTACACATCTGTACGCATCTATGAGGTCCCTTTTGCTATCTAAGGTAGCATTCACAAGTTCCAGGGATTGGGATGTGAACATCTTAGGGGACCATTATTCAACCTGCCATGGCCTTATATACATTTCTTTGCACTCCTGCTGCACTCTGAAGGGAGAGAGCACCAGCAGCAGAGTCGCAAGGTTTCCAAAGTATCCTTAAAATTTACAGAGAAGTAGGTAAATTCACATCTGTGACCATCATAAACTGGCTTCATTCCATTAGCAATGATCATTCCCTCCCAGCATTGCTTCCTTTAAAATGCTCTGTAGAGGGGCACCTGGGTGGCTAAGTGGGTTAAAGCCTCTGCCTTCGGCTCAGGTCATGATCTCAGGGTCTTGGGATCGAGCCCCGCATCGGGCTCTCTGCTCAGCGGGGAACCTGCTTCCGCCTCTCTCTCTGCCTGCCTCTCTGCCTACTTGTGATCTCTCTCCCTCTGTCAAATAAACAAATAAAATCTTAAAAAAATAAAATAAAATGCTCTATAGTACTAAAGCTGAACTCATCATTACTTTCTTGTCCTAAAAAACAAATTATTAGAGATAATAAGATGCATTCTACAGAGATGAGATGTTTTTCTCATAAGCTTTTAGTCTAACAAACATAGTTGTAGTCCGTGGCATGCTTACAGAGTGTCACAGCACCTTGTTTTGGTTTAACACTTTATATTCTGCAAAATACCTATATACCTTCCAGTTCATTTGGGCATAGGAAAAGGAAGGTCTTGTGATTTCAGTTGTACTGATGAGTAAACTGAGGTTCAGAGAGGTTAAGTGACTTGAACAGTGTGGTTATGCAATGAGTTGCTGACAGATCTCGATCCCAAACCCGGTATCTTTTCCACTGCACTATTCCTGGGTCAAACTTGATCTCATGGGGCTGAGAAGGATCTGACTGATTTCAGGATCTTAATATATCTTGAAGTTGGCCTTGGAATCCCTACCTCCTCAGCATGAAACAGACTGAAACCCACTTTTAGGAGGTCCTACTGAGGATCAAAGTTAGGGGAAGATTGGGAGTTTCAGGAATTCAGGGGAAGGTTAGGGTAGCTGGTGAGTCAAAGGTACAGTGAGAAGGTACTTAGAACTGAGGGAGACTCAAGAGTGTGTATGTCTGCTCTATGCAGCAGCCAACTGCTTTTCCGTAAGACACTCGGGAAGGCCGAGTCTGTTTAAATAGTAGGCAGCAGCAGGGATGCTACTTAGATACTCAACCTAGAGTACTGCTCAACCTAGAATTAGCCCTGACTTCTCTGACGGGATTTCTAAGACTATCTGGAATAGCCAAGAGTGGCTTGGCTGGGTCTCCTATTCTCAGGTTTGAACGCTTAACTTGAGGAAGCACAGTAAGTCCAAAGCTCATGCTCATTTACACTGGCTTTTTGGAGTCTCTTCCCAGTCTTGGATTTCTGTGACATCTCGAGGCATGGGGGCCAAGGCCCATACTCTGCCACTGCACTGCCTAGGTTCAAAGCCCAGCTCTGCTTTGGCTTTGTTATGCTGTCTGGCACATGGTGCTATATTATTATCTCTTTTTTTCTTTTCTCCTGTTTCTAACCAGACCTCTTTTGGTTCTTCCTCTCCCCCCGCCACCCCCCCGGAATAACTACTGGCAGCCCTCAGACCTAGGATGTGGTCCTCTCATCATATCCATGTATTTTTGGAATTTACTGCTCTTTAAACCTCAATCACTATATAGGAATGACTTCCAAATTTTTGTATCTAGTCTTACTGTCCTGTACCAAACCATCAATAGCCCAGGCCTTGAAATGGACATTTATTTATTTTTATTTTTTAAAGATTTTATTTATTTGAGAGACAGAGCACGAGCAGGGGTGGGGAGGAGGGCAGACGGAGAAGGAGAAGCCAAGTCCCCAATGCACAGAGAGCCCAAAACGGGGGCTCAATCCCAGGACCCTGGGATCATGACCTGAGCCAAAGTCAGATGCTTAACTGACTGAGCCACCCAGGCACCCTGAAATGAACATTTTATTGCAAAGATATGTTTGAGAAAACTTATCTCAAACTTCCATGCCAAAGGCTAAGCTTATTTCTCTCTCTCAATTTTCTAATTTTTCCCCATTTCAATTTCCTGGGCAGTCTTCTGCCCAATCATAGATCTCCCTTTTCTTCTCAATATTTGAATTTAGGTACACTTCTCTTTTGTTCATTCATATATTAATTCAACACAAGTACTTCTCAGCTGCTTGCCATGTGTCAGCCATTGTGCTAAGCCTCAACGTACAAAGATAAGTTAGGCTTGAGGAGATCAGTCTTATGGGGGGGGGGGCAGAGCCATATAAATAATTATAATGAGATAAATACTCTAATAGAGGCTTTCACGCAAAGTCCCCACTAGAATGTAGTAACAAATGCAAAGTGCTACAGGAGTTGAGGGGAAGATTTCTGATAAAATGTAACATCTGAGCCATCTTTTAGGACAAAAGGTTCAACCAGGTTGCAAGGTGGCAGAGCTGGGGGAGAAAGAAGGGAAACAGAGGGAGTTTATGTGAAGACCAGCGCTGCTCAATATACCTTTCTGCAGTGATGGAAATGGTCTAAATCTGTGCTAATAAGGTAGCCACTAGTTGCATATGGCTATTGAACACCTGCAATATGGCTAGTATGACCAAGGAGCTGAACTTTAAATTTTATTTCATTTTACTTCATTTAAATTTTATATAGCAAGTGGCTACTATTGAACAACATTGGTTTAGGCACTGGATAAAGGACAGGACTCTAGGCTCTAGGAAACCACTGAAGGTTTTAAGCATAATACTAGCATAACTAGGGGCGCCTGGGTGGCTCAGTGGGTTAAAACCTCTGCCTTCGGCTCAGGTCATGATCCCAGGGTCCTGGGATCGAGCCCCGCATCGGGCTCTCTACTCAGCAGGGAGCCTGCTTCCCCCTCTTTCTCTGCCTGCCTCTCTGCCTACTTGTGATCTCTCCCTCTCTGTCAAATAAATAAATAAAATCTTTAAAAAAATACTAGCATAACTAGATATTTGAGGAAGGGAACACTGGCAGTCGGAATTAGAGGGTACATGACTTAACACAGAAATGTCTAGTAGGCACCAGCCACATGGGATGGAATAATTGGGACTTACATGTTATTGGTAGAATTTACTAGACTTTGTGACTTTGTCAATGTGGGGAGTATAAGTGAGGAGACAATCGAAGTTTGCAGCTTGAGCAATGGGTAGATGGCAACAACAAATAGGATTAGGTTTGGAATGAGGGTAATGAGTTTGCTTTGGGAAATGTTGACTCTGAGGCGACTAAGAAGTATCTAGAACGATATGACTACAAATCAGGAAAAATATTAACCTACAACTGTGGGGGTGGGGCCCCCAATATATTTGGGAGTTATTAGCATATAGGTGGTTGCTAAAGGCAGGGGAGTGGAGGAACTCACTCGAGTAGAAGTGGACTGGATGGACCCTAAGGAACCCTAAGCAATCAAAGTGTGGTCTATTTTGGTTTGCCATAGAGTCACCTGGGGTTTTTTTTAACAAAAAGCCGATTCCTCATTGTGAATGTATTTAATGCCATGGAATTATACACTTAAAAACAGTTAAAATGGTAAATTTTATTTTACCACAATTAAAAAAAAAGCGAAAAACCAAATCTAATCAAACCAAACCGATTCCCAGACCTCATCCCTAACCTGAATCACTGTTTCTGGAGATGAATCCAGGACTTTCCAGGTAACTTAAGTTCAATTAAAATCTGAACTGCTTCAAGAGTAGAGAAAAACTAAGAGATAGGAGGAGAAAAAAGGGAGAAGGGCATGGTGAAGAAACCAAGGAAGAGCAGTTCAAAGAAGGGGTCAATAGTAAATAGTGCCTTGACCCAGGGAAGACTGAACAAGAGGCCTCACAATTTGGCATTCAGGGGGTCACTGAGGAATGAGAAATGAGAGAGCAGAGGCTGTGGGGTCTATTCTTTCAAGGGCTTTGCTTATGTTTGGTGGTAAAGAGATGGAGGGAGAGAGATTGAATAAACTTGAAGGGAGACTAGACAGAGGAAAAGTTGGTTTTGAAGATGGGAGAGAACTGAGCGTGTTGGCAGGTAGACAGGAAGGAGTCAATGAGGCCAAAGAGACACCAAGGGGATCCTCAAAAAAGCACAGTTTGGGAGAGGTAGTATAAGTTGGGATCAGGAATTCGGGCAGAGGTTATTTGGGTAAAAGCTCACTGAGTAAGCTTAGAAGTGAAAAGGAGGGAAGATGAAGGGGTTTAAGACTGAGGGCAAGAAAAGACTTCCTGACACAGCAAACAAGAATGGCACTGGTTGGTGGTTAGGTCGTCTGCTTAGATTAATGGAGCAGGGATACAGAATCCAGAACCTGCAGAAGGGTAAAAGTCTAGAAGAGTCACTAGGATGAAAGTGATCAGGAACAGGAATATAAAAAGATTGAAAAGTAGTACTGGAGTCTGAGATTGGAAATGGCACCAACCACATAATTATCCTGTACAAAATAGAAAAATTGGTTTTCCTAAATGAAGGTTTTGGTTCTGTTCTATCGTTTAGGGACTGCACTAGTTTTTGCTCTCTCATGTATAAAGTTCAAATTCTCTAGCAGGAACTTTTACTAACTTCTCCATCAAGAGGTCCAATGTCTAACTGGTGGTTCAGACTCTCTAATTCCCTACTCCTCCTTCTATAACTTCAGAAAATAATAGGATCTTAAGGATTTTGAAGCTCATCAATCTAGTCTCCCTTCTTAGCTATATTTTGTTTTCTCATCTTCTCTCCACCAAACAAATCTTTCTCCATCTTCCACTTTCCCTTGGACTGAACTCACAGGTGTCAAAACCTGACAGACATCAGTGACATCTATCCCATAGCATTTATGCTAAAGTCATCCAATTGTAGGCTGCATTTTATGCCTGCTTCCCTGCACATATTCCCACCCCCGTACTGCTATGCTTTGGCAGAGGACGCTAACAAAAAAAGTCCTGAATTAACTTACTCTCTGGCATGTTTTCCATTCTGAGCTTGGGTGAGGTTCTTTCTCTCGAGCTGAAACCCTCCCTGGATGGAGTGGTTAAAAGCAGAAGTTTCCTACCAATGCCAGAATCACAGGGCATTCTCAATCACTTTTATTATACATAATTATACAGTCCCACTTCATTAATTTCATTTGGACCAGCTGGATATTGGGTTCATAATTTAAATCTTTTCAATAGTTTATAAACGCTAGTCAGTGCATTTTGGCCAGTATCTGTTACCTGCTGTGCTGAGCCGGGGCATGTTGGAGACCAGACCTGCTCTGGAAAGATAAGATGTTTTTCTTACTAACCCTCTCCTTTAGCCAGGCCAGTGACTCTTCTTTCCAGATTGTATTGTGAGGTTTTGCCTGAAGGCAGGGTAAGTCCAGAAAAAGCCTGAAGAAGCCAGATTAGATTCAAGTTGCCCATGGAACTGACGCATTCTAAGGCTAGCCTAGTCTATGTCTCTAACCACTAAAAGCACCCTTTCCATATGCTAGAACCAGGATCACTTTCTCTAGGCCATCTCAATCTGGATAGCCCAGCTCATCGCTCCACGGATATATTCCCTTCAGGATCAACTCAAACAGTAGGGAATAGATACGGATTCTTTCAATTGCATGTTTTGGACATTTTGCCAAAAAGCTTCTGCCACGTTTTGAGGCTGCCTTACAATCATGAATTAAGGAGTTAACTTAATTCTTAGTAAAACACCCTTTCAATATCTCTTTCCTGGTCTTCCCACCGTCCCATCTCACTGTCTCCAAAAGCTTAATCTATTCCTTTCTTTCCCTTCCTCTGTCAGTAATTCAGGAATCGGATGAGTGTCTGTGGTTTGTTTTGCCCTGAAGAGCAGAAGGCTTCGGTCCCAGCTGGTGTTGCCAAAGCAGCATACTAATTCCATGCCATGGTCCTGGGTCAAGATCTGCACAATCTGACTGGCCATATCACCTCGGATGGTAAGGGAACGGAAGTGGTCAAAATCATGAAGACCCAGCTTCCGGAGACGCCTTGCAGCTGCCCGGTAACACTTCCAGGGCTGTGGCTCCACAAGGAGGTAGCGGCAAAGGGAGGAAAGGTAGGCCAGGAACTCCCACAGGCCATGGTCCCCATGGTTCAGATGAATCCACATGGTTACTGACATGCAGAAGCCAATGTCAAAACCTGAGCGTCCAAACTGGCTTAAGAAAGAGCTCAAGAGAACTTTCCGGGTCCTTTGATTCATAAAGTCCAGGGTGATAAAGGTCAGGGCATCAGGAAAAGGGCATTCTTTTTCGGCTCGCTCCACCAGGACTGGATCTATGTCGCAGCAGAGTAGATGGAGTTCTCTTGAGGCATCTGAGCAGGTCTCCCCATCACGTAGGGAAAGGAAGTGTTTGTATAGAGCCACACTCAGATCCTAGAGAAATCCAAAAGAGCTTTGTCATTGCAGCTCTCAACCAGTGAATGGAAGAAAAACCTCTATCTCTTATCATCCCATTTGACTGTTACTTAACTCTTGGCTTTATAGGATGTGAAGCTCCTAGACTAAGAAGGTTGCCAAAAAATAAATAAATAAATAAAATAAAATTAAAAAAAAAAAAAAAAAAAAAAGAAGGTTGCCAAAAAAGTTTTCCACAGAGCAGATTCTCAGCACCCTCCAGGGGTCTCAGGCTATAATGTGTCCTCTCTATACTTTCCTGACATTGATGGTACATGGGTTGTATGGTTGAAAGTTACAGCCAAATGAATGCAGCAGAGGAGCCCAGAGCAGTCTTTTCCAGCTTAAGTAATATGCTGGTAAACTCACTTTTTTCTCTTTTCTTTTTTTAGGAATCTCAGACCGCAGGGAGGAGGAAAGAGTTCCAAGGGCATAACCAGTGTTCCTTATCAGGAAGGTGAGGAATACAGCAAGCACCATATTATAAAAATCTGCTTTTCAGACTTGTGGTTGGGTAAGTCTGGATTCCAAAGATTCCTTATTTAGCCTTCACTCTACAGCCTCCGTTTTATTACTGGCTTATGCTTCACCACCCCCTTCTGAGATTTACTCTGCTTCTGCATCCATTACTCCCTAAAGTCCCTGCTGATCTTCCTTCTAGCCAAGTCTAATGATTTGTGATTTTCACCATCTCAGCCCCTTTTTGACTCTTAAACAAGTCACCATCTCCTTTCTCTAACGTTGACTTCTATAACCGTTATAACCAATTCAAATTTGTGTTGTTCTAATCCACTTTTTCAAGGCATTTTTATGTATCACCTCATTTTGCTCTATGCAACAATCCTGTAAGGAAAATACTTATGCTCTTTGTGCAGGTGAAGAAAGTGTGGCTGGAAATCACCTAATGTCCAATAATAGTAGCATGGATAAATAAATGTGGTATATTCACTAAGATGGAATACTAAATAGCAGTTACAAATGAAGGAATTCAGCTTAGTGCAACATAGATGACTCTCACAAATATACAATGCTGAGTAAAAAAGCAAGACACAAAACAAAATACATGGCATGCTTCCATTTTTATGAAGTTCAAAAATGGGTAAGATTAAACTACATTGTTTAGGGATACAAAAATAGTGAGCTATAAAGAAAAGCAAGTAAATAATAATAATAATAAAAGTCAGGCTAGTTTTTACCTCTGGATGGAGAGGGAGCTTATGAACAGGGGTAGTGATATAAGGGATTTGTGGGGTATGACAATGTTTTATTCTTGATCTGGGCAACTGTCATAAAGGTGTCTACATTATAATAATTCATAAAGCGTAAATTTATGTTTTATGCACTTTTCTGCATGTGTGGCATAGTTCACAAAAAATGCTGTAATTTAAAAATTATGATTCAGAGGCTAATGACTTGTCTAATGTCACATAGTACATGGGATGATTTAAGCTACATTAGGTTCTTTCCTCTATACCAGGCTATTCACATTTTAATATTGTATTAATAATGATATGCATATCACCTACGGATATTATTAAAATAAAGATGCTGATTCGGTAGATTGTGGAAGGGGGGAACTGAGGTTCTGTATTTCTAGATTTTTTTTTGTTTTTTTTTAAAGTAGGTTCCATACCTAGCATGCAGCCCAACATGGGGCCTGAACTTATAACCCCGAGATCAAGACCTGAGCTGAGATCAAGAGTTGGACTCTTAATGGTCAGAGTCACCCAGGCACCCCGAGAGTCAGTATTTCTAAGTGTCCAAGTTATACTAATCAATGTGATCAATGACCACATTTTGAGTAGGAAGTTCCTATACTATGCTGCTTCATTTTCTCCCCATTTCTATACTTATTTCTTTGCTGACTCCCTCTTCTTATCTGATCTTCCGTATGCCAATTTGACTAGTCATTTTGTCACATCAGTCCCTCCTCCACATCTCATCACCCCATCAATTCCCATCCCAGAACACCCTAGGAGCTTAAAAAAGAAAATACAGGGGTGCCTGGGTGGCTCAGTCAGTTAAGCGTCTGCCTTTTGCTCAGGTCATGATCCCAGGGTCCTAGGATGGAGGCCCACATCAGGCTCCCCTGCTTCTCTCTCTCTCTCGTCTCCCTGTTGGGAGTGTGCTTCTCTCTCTCCCTGTCGTTCCCCCAGCTTGTGCTCTCTCTCTCCGTCAAATAAATAAAATCTTAAAAAAAAAAAAAAAAAAATTACAGACTCAAGGGCTCAATCACCCAAGATCTTGAATCAGTAGGTCTAGAGTGGGGCCTGGTAGTTTTAGAAATGTAAATAAAGCACCCTATAATTTAGGGTACACCCATACAATTCTGAAGCTGCTAAAAAAGAATGTAGTGACATAAGTGACCTCCATATTATTAAGTGAAAAGCAAGGTGAAAAACAGTGTGCTACTACGTATAAAGCTAAAAGAGGTGGGATATTTATACATACATAAATGCTTGTGTACACATAGGATGCATACCCAAGGAATTATAAACAGCGGTTGCCATTGTGTAGGGGGAAAGAATTTAGGGGTAGAGACTTACTTTTTATTACATGCCTATGATTTGCAATCATAGGGTCAGAATGTCTGCTCCTCTAGGATATGCTACTAGTTACAGATAGGTGTCAGACAGACATTTCGATATTCTGGATATGATTTCACTATAATCACTCTACGCCTAAGAATACTTTGCGGTAAGAAGACGTGGCAATGCCTTCCTCCGCCAGGAAGCTGTATTCTCCCTCTCGATCCTCTCCACTGTACTAGGTCAACGCACTCCTTTTTAAATAAATATCCACTTGGCTCCAGCGTCCATCCTACACTATATGGCACACGAATCTTAATTCCAGACATGATTCTGTCACCCCGGCTCACCTCTCCCAGGAAACCAATCTCAACCCTATGCTCCCAAAGGTGGGTCTCCGGAAGCCCCCTCTCTGAAGCCAGATCGCCAGCCACATTGGACAGGAGGCAAGTGCCAGAAGCCCCCATACGGTAGCCCCTCCCACATGAGGTTTGGCCGTGAGGGGGCGAACGCAAGGGAGGGGACGCAGGAATTTGGAACAGAGTTAAAAACTGTTCCTCCCCACGATTCTTAAGAGATGGTGGTGGGACCCTGGAGGTCCGGTAGCAGCAGCAAGGGGTTGGCCCACGCGAAGCCTTTAAACACATTCTGGAAAAGTCGTGATGGGTGTGAGGCCCCGCCCAAACCAAAGCCCCAGCGAAAGCGTCGGAAGCCAACCGCCCGGCTCCCCGACCTCCGACCCCGCCCCCGTCACTCACCCCAGAGTTACACCCCACGTCGAGCCCCAGGATCGTTTCGGAACTCTGAGGAAAGAGCCGGCGAAGCAGCTCCGGGGGCAGGAGGCGGAGCCGTTCTTCTGGAGGATGGAAGCGGGAATAATGAGGGAAGTTTCCAAACGGGGCTGCCCCGGGTTCCAGAATTCGCGGTTTCTCTTCCGTGGCGGCCTCTTCAACACCCCCGGTGGCCTTTTGCGTGGACGCCGCCATTAGTCTGGCCTCTGGGTCGCGGCGGAACCGGAAGTCGGAGACAGGCTCGCGAGAGGCAGGGACGCCAGCGCGCATGCGTTGGATGGCGGAGGCGGGTGGGTCTGAAAGCTGATGTCTGCTGGGAGAGCGTTGCCAACCCGGTTTGCGTTGCTTTGTTGAACTCTCACCACGGCCTAGGAGGTGGTTAGTAATATTATCCCATTTTACAGGTGAGGAAACGAAGGCAGAGGGGTTAAGTGACTTGCCCAAGCTGACATAGTTTCAACTTGAGCTACCCAGAACAAGGAGTTTATTGGGATGTTCGAAATCAATTTTGGCCCAGCTACCTTCCTTTACAAGTGCATTAAGTGAGATCCAGAGGGTAGATATTACTTACCCAGAGTCACGCAAGGAATCTGTGATATAGGAACTTGCACCCGGCTCATCCCATGATTCCAGAAAAGGGTAGCCGGGAGTTACGGGTCACTTGAAGTGTCAGAAGACCAAGATGGCCCTGACTGCCAAGTGGGTCAGATGGATAGGGGCAACTGTAAGGTGTGAGCTCCTTGAGAGGCAAGGACCATTCCTTAAGAGCCAGCACTTGAGAGTGCTTATCGGTGCCAGACAGCTGTTTAGGACCTTTACATTATTCTTTCAATCCTCACATCAATCCTGTGAGGAAAAGACTGTAGTTATCCCTTTTTATATATGAGGACATTGAGGTACAACTAATGTGTAACCTGCTCAAGGTCATGCAGTTAGAAATGATGGTACTATGATTTGAATCCAGGCAGTCTGGTTCCAGAGGATGTGCTTGCAACCATTATGTTATTCTCAGCCTTGAATCTCCTGTACCTACCATAATGCCTGGCCCAAAGATGCTCAATAAATATTTGTTGAATGAAAACTCAGTATCAATAAATGGTGCTGGGAAAACTGCATACTCATATGCAAAATAATGGGTGAAGAACTTAATGTAAGACCCGAAACTGTTTGGTAGGTAGAAAAAAAAAGAAACACTGGTCTTGGCAATGATTTCATGGCTATGACACGAAAAGCAGAGACAGCAGAAGCAAAAATAGGCAAGTGAGACTACATCAAACTAAGAAACTTACGCACAGCAATGAAATCCATTGATAGAGTAAAAAGGCAACTTACAGAATGGGAGAAAATATTTGCAAACCATAGATCTGATAAGGAATTAATTTCCAAAGTGTATAAAGAACTCCTGTAACTCAATAGCAGAGAGTTTATAATATAACTAAAAAAAGGGCGGAAAATCCAAAAGACTCCACCCCAAGACTGCTAGAACTCATCCAAGAATTCAGTAAAGTGTCAGGATATAAAATCAATGCACAGAAATCAGTTGCATTTCTATACACCAACAGCAAGACAGAAGAAAGAGAAATTAAGGAATCAATCCCATTTACAATTGCACCCAAAACCATAAGATACCTAGGAATAAACCTAACCAAAGAGG
>CM052897.1:56934402-56964581 GCA_028534135.1 Potos flavus | reverse complement strand
ACAAGAGGGGATTAGGAAGGAGACAAACCATAAGAGACTCCTAAACTCGTGAAACAAACTGGGGGTGGCTGGGGGGTAGGGGCGGGTAGGGATAGGGTGGCTGGGTTATGGACATTGAGGAGGGTATGTGCTATGGTAAGTGCTATGAAATGTATAAGCCTGAGGATCCACAGATATGTACCCTGGGGCAAATAATACATTATGCTTTAATTAAAAAATTTAAAAAAATTTTTTAAAAATGGGCAAAAGATTTATTTTTTAAATATTTTATTTATTTATTTGACAGAAACAGCAAGAGAGGGAACACAAGCAGAGGGAGTGGGAGAGGGAGAAACATGCTTCCCACTGAGCAGGGAGCCCAATTCGGGGCTCAATCCCAGGACCCTGGGATCATGACCTGAGCCAGGTAACAACTGAGCCATCCAGGCGCCCCTGGGCAAAGAATTTAAATAGACATTTCTCCAAAGGAAAGCATACAAATGACCAACAGGTATATAAATAGACACTCAGTGTTACTAATCACCAAGGAAATGCAAATCAAAACCACAATCAGATAGCGTCTCACATATGTTAGGATAGCTATTATAGAAGAACAAAAACAAAGGCAAGTGTTTTGGCAAGCATGTGGAGAAAGTGGAATCCTTGTACACTGTTGGTGGGAATGTTGAATGGTGCAGCCTCTATGGAAATCCTTCCAAAAATTAAAAATAGAACTACCATACGACAGCAATCCCATATCTGGGTATTTATCCAAAAGAATTTAAATCAAGTTCTCGAAGAGATAATAGCACTTCCATGTTCATTGGGAGTCAAGATGTGGAAACAACTTAAATGTCCACTGAACAGATCAATAGATAAAAGAAATGTGGTATTATATATAATGGAATATTATTCATCCTAAGAAAAAAGGAAATCCCCCCATATGTGACAACATGGATGAAACTTGAGGACGTTTTGCTAGGTGAAATAAGGCAGTCATGGAAGGCCAAACACGGCATGATCCACTTATGTAAGGTATCTAAAATAGTCAAATTCATAGAAACAAGGAATATAGTGGTAGCTGCTAGGGACTGGGGGGAGAGTGATAGGGAGAGTTGCTAATCAATAGCTATGAAGTTTCAGTTATTCAAGATGAATAAGGCCTGGAGATACGTTGTACAATATTGTGCCTGTAGATAACAATATCGTGCTGTACACTTAAAAATCTGTTAAGAGGGTGATCCCATATTAAGTGTACTTACCACATGAAGTACAATTTAGGTAAACAAAAACAAACTCAATAAAAGCTGCAAGTACATGCCTGAAGCCAGGTTTGTTTTGGGAAAATTAGAATGGAAGGAAGAAAGGAGCTGAACTGAAACAGACAAAGTGGAATGGAGGTAGGCAAAATCTGGACTAAGCCAGAGGTCGGAAAAAAACAGCTGGTAAGGAGAGAAACCGAGGCGTTAGCCCACGGAGCAGTTTTCAGTTAGAAGCCAGGATGGCCCAGAATATCCAACGGGTTCAGCCAGGGGTCAGCAGAGTTGTGTTGACCTCTCCCCACCTGGCCTGCCGTCTTAAAGGGCCTCCTGCTACATGAAGCCTGTGGTTTGCTGAACTTCTAAGGGACTGAAGTGTGACCCTTACAGAGTCTATCGGAGGGTAAAATGGGCCCTGTCTCTTGCCCTCCCAGTTTGTACTTCATACTTCAATCTCTGCCTGATCTGTTTGGGGACATAAGTTAAAGAACAAAAGTCATAGTGGAATTGAGTAAACCACAGTACTCTGAACAACTTCCAGAAAAGGGTGGGGGTGGGACAGCAGCACTGGTACCATTTCTCTCCCCAGTGTTCTGACAGGTTTTGGTGACCCGAACTTACCTCTTTTTGTCACTAGATGGTGCTAGCGCAAACCCTTGAGCACCCTTAATTTTCAAGGAGCTGGAATCACCTTGCTTTTGTAAACCCCTTTTTGTTTGCTTTTTTAAAACACAGTATATATTATTACCAGTAAAGTGTTTGATTTCGTTAAGGACATGGGCATGTTTCTGAGTGCTTAAAACACTGTTCACGGGTGCTTGGGTGGCTCAGTCGTTAAGCGTCCGCCTTCGACTCAGGTCATGATCCCATGGTCCTGGGACGGAGTCCCGCAACCGGCTCCCTGCGCAGAGGGAGCCTGCTTCTCCCTCTCCCACTCCCCCTGCTTGTGTTCCCTCTCTCACTCTGTCTTTCTCTGTCAAATAAATAAGTAAAATCTTAAAAAAAAAAACCAACCACCGTTCACTGGGGAAAAAAAAAGTCACCAGGCCTAGATAGGGAATGGTAGGCTCTTCCTAATCCAGGGATCCTTGAGAAGCAAAGCTAGAGGTGGGTCTGGTAATGTTACTGGGGACCTAAAATACCTCAGAGATGAGCCCATAAAGAGGCATTTTAGTTTGATCCACTCTGGTGACTTTTTATTTTATTTTATTTTATTTATTTATTTGACAGAGAGAGAGAGAGATCACAAGTAGGCAGAGAGGCAGGCAGAGAGAGAGAGGGAAGCAGGCCCCCCGCTGAGCAGAGAGCCCGATGCGGGGCTCGATCCCAGGACCCTGAGATCATGACCTGAGCCGAAGGCAGAGGCTTTAACCCACTGAGCCACCCAGGCACCCCCACTCTGGTGACTTTTTGAACCTGTGTCCATTTTTTATTTTTGATTGGCCCAGATGACCTGACAATACTCAGCTCCTGGGCTTGGGGCCTGAGTCACCAGCCCCAACACCTCAAATAGCTATAGCAGCACCTGAGAGAATGTTCTACACTGCAGTGGGCCAGGTTTTGTGGAGCCTGATGCTTATACAATTGTGGGGGTGGGCGTGCTTGGTGGGTGGGGCATGGGCTAGGTGGGTGATGGGGACATAGGAGGGCACTTGTGATGAGCCCTGTGTGTCATATGTAAGTGATGAGTCACCGAATTCTACTCCAGAAACCACTATTGCATGGTATGTTACTAACTAGAATTTAAAGAAAAAATTTTTAAAAAGATTACAAATATAGAGACATGTAGAAATGAATATTTATTTACAATGAGAAAATAAATCACAACAAATTACACATTTTTAAAAGCTCTGGGATTTTAGCTCATAGATGAAAGAAACCTGATCAAGTTTTTCCCCAGTTTGCTAACAAACTAAATTTACATGACATTGCCAATAACAAATTGTGAACCTAAAAGAGACTTTTCTAAATGATCAAATAATAAAAGGCAAATTTGCGGGTGCCTGGATAGTGCAGTTGGTGAAGCATCTGACTCTTGGTTTCAGCTCGGGTCATGATCTCAGGGTGGTGGGATTGAGCCCTGCATCGCGCTCCACACTCAGCGCAGAGTCGGCTTGGGTTTCTCTCTCCCTTTCCCTCTGCCCCTCCCCACCTCAAATAAACAAATCTTAAAATAAATAAATAAATAAAGGGCAAATTTAATCTGCCATGCTAAGAAGACGGAATTATCTCTTTTGTCCTCTCTAAAAATTGCCATATGAAGAAACAACCAAAGAGAATGTAGCCAAAAATGTAAGAAAAAAGTAATATTCAAGTGTGACTTGTATTTAATTCATCAAATTATTATGGGAGTTTTTTTCATAATATTTGTCAGCTTTTAAAATTTTTCCCGTGCAAAGACTAATCTTAGATATACTCTTCAAATTGACTACATTTACTACACAATTTGCCTTTAAGAACCGCATTATGATTGGTGTATTATGAGTTTTTTTATAAGCTGCTTTGATATTGGTAATTGGTGTCATCAAAAAAAATGTGAAGATAGGAATTCTGAGAAACTGTCTTTTGAACAGTTCCCATCAAAAGAGAAAAGAATGTATGGTACATTTATAATGATAAACTGTGTTATCAAGTGTATTGCCAACAGGACAAAACTTATTTTGACTAGATATCAATATGGTATTGATATCTATAGATAGCAATAGAATCCTCTGCTCATATTTTTGCACAGCTGACAATTGGAAGAATTTTCTTCAGACTAGCTTCTGGCTTCGTAGATATTCTAAGCTTTATTATCGTCCACTCCTGCACACTTCCGGTACCAGGTGCTAAATCTAGGACACATTTAGGTCTTGATTTGAACTCTGGCCTTGCACCTCTAGATCATAACATGAGGTAAGTCAGCACGTGGGTGGATGAGAGACTTCTAGAGTTATTTATTCAGCAGGTTAGAGTTCAGCTATGCGTGGAAGTAATTTTAAACCATGTGACTAGATCGTACATGGAGTGTATCTCCAACTAAACTTCCCCTTAGCTGGATTCCAGAAATGCCAGGGTAACCATTCCAGTGCCATTTAACACAAGGGCAAATGTGAAGGAAGGGACGTCGAAGTGGAAACTGAAGTTTTTAACCACCTACAGTTAACATAGCTTATTTTTTCAAATTTTACAAAAGCAAATGACCTTGTAGACACATTGCTAGGGCCTTAGAAATGTTCTGTGCGTGAATGAGGACCCTGAAGTTTGAGCTTCATTAGCTCCATGGCAAATTCATCTCTGCCCTGCGCAGAACATATACCCAAGAACAGTTAAAATGCAGAGGTGTGTATATAGAGAATTGAAATATCCAAGTCAGGAACGATTGACATGTATAAGGGTTTCTATGGCTTCTTAAGGAACCTTGTGCAGCTGACGTCCTGGCCCATTGTCTGGTCCATCTTACCCTCCCTTCTTTCCCTTTCAAATGCGCTAGAGCCTCTGCTCAGTCCCTGCTCTTCCACGTCACTCACTGCCTGCATCTAGGGATCAGAGGGCCTCAGAACTGAGGGTTAAGCAGAAGTCGGTGTATATTTTAAAATATCGAATCTATTTTCTCACAGAAACAATGTTCTAACAAGGGAGTCCTGCTTGGACTTTTGGAACCCAACCCATCTGTAAATGGGGAACTTACTCTTTATTATAGTTGTGAAATTCTGTAATTAGTCCTTGCAGAGTTTTAAACCACTTGGAAACAATAACCATACAATTCATAAATGGAGTGTCACAGCTGAAACGCAACCAAGAGAACCCCTGCTTTGAACCCCTCATTTTCTGATGAGAAAACTGAGATCCAGGAGATAAAGGCAATTTCTCCAAAGATGGAGCCAAATTAGTCAGGGCAGGCTAAATGTTGTAGCGAATAACCCCCAAATCTCAGTGCCTTACTATAATAAAGGTTTATTTGTCTCTCATTGTCACAGTCCGTTGTGGGTCAGTGGGGGAGAGGTGAAGGGCTGTAAATATACTAAAAATATTACATCCTACGCTTTAAATGGGTGAACTCTATGTTATGTAAATTGTATCTTAATAAATCTGTTTAAAAAAGAAAAAAAATGAACAAACACCATATGACCCAAGCCATCGCACTCCTGGGCATTTATACTAGAGAAATGAAAATTTATATCCACACAAAACTTTTACATGAATGTTCATAGGGCTTTATTTGTGTTTTTTTTTTTTAAAGATTTTATTTATTAGAGAAAGAGAAAGAGAGAGAATGAATGGGGGGGGAGGGGCAGAAGGAGAGGGAGAAGCAGACTCCCCGCCGAGCAGGGAACCCCATGCGGGGCTTGATCCCAGGACCCTGAGATCGTGACCTGAGCTGAAGGCAGACACCCAACCGACTGAGCCACCCAGGCGCCCCAGGGCTTCATTTGTAATAGCCAACAATTGGAAACAACCACCTTCAATAGGTGAATGGTTAAGTGAACTGTGCCACAACCATAGCGTGGACTCTTCCTCAGCCATAAAAAGGAACGAACTACAGATACATGCAGCAGCTCAGATGGATGTCAAAGGCATTAGGCTGTATGAAAAAAAAAAATCCCCCCATGATAAAAACTGTATGATTCCATTATATAACATTTGAAAAATGTAAAAAAATTATAGAAGATGGAAAACAGATTAGTTAGGGATGGTAAGGGTGGATGTGACCATAAAGGGATAGCTCAGGGAAGATGTTTGTGGTGATGGGATTGGTCTGTGTCTTGACTGCAGTGGTAGTTACATGAATCTACATGTGTGATAAAATGTCACAGACCTGTATATACACAGACCGATGTCAATGTCCCAGTTTGGATAGTGTGTTATAATCACAAAAAGATGTAATCATTGAAGGAAACAGGTGAAGGGTGTATGGGACCTCGCTGCCCATACAATCACTTCAAAATAAAAAGTTTTTTTTCTTAAGATGTTATTTATTTATTTAGGAGACAGAGAAATTCTGAAGGAAAGTTGTTTCCAACCTTTCATTTGACACAGAACCAAATGATGGATTGTGAACACAAAATGAAGACACTTCTAGATATGCAAGAGGCCAACAGTATTATTTCCCATCAACTCTTTCTCAGGAAGTTGTTGGGAAGGGTTTTCCACCAAAATGAGTAGAAACTCGAGAAAGGGAAGTTGATGGAATCTAGAGCGCGGGTTTCCAACTGAGGAGCGTGGTGAAGGGGGTTCCCCAGGGTGGAGATGAGGGGAGATGCCTGCAGACCACCTGCATGACAACCAGGGCAGGCTAGAGAAGTCGGAAGATTTGGAAAGACGATACGGTGTCAACAAGATGACACTGATAGAACATCTAATAGATTTGAACATATTGGGATGATATTTACCCACTTAAGGTGATGAAGAAAAATAATAAGGACATAGGAAAGTAAATGTACAAACAACTGACAACAATAATTAATCTCCAGAAAAGCAAAATGTGCAAGCAAGGAAAAGTAATTACTATTTCTTTTTTTTTTTAAGTAATTACTATTTCTACATAGTCCCGTGGTCGACAGAGTTTACAGTCTTAATATGTAAATATTCAATATTGATCAATTCATAATTATTGATTTAACCAAATCAGAAGGACCCAGGGAGTGAGTGGAAGAGGAAGAGAGTGTGTGTGTTTGTGTGTGTGTGTGTGTGTGTGTGTGTGTGTGTGTGTTTCATGCCCTGATTTCCATCTCTCTCCCCCAGTTTGTTTTGAATACTTTGTTTTTCCCTCTGACTGCTCTTTTATTTACTTCTTCAAACTAATGTATTTCCCACGTTTTCAATAATGCACATGTATTAGTTTTTATAGTCAGAAAAAAAAAAACCCCCAACACAGCTTATTACAAAGAAAAGGTCAGGAATGATGTCTCCAAGTATCCTCAGCTCCCCTTCTTAATTCGCTATGGACTTAGCATCTGTAAATTTTTCTAAATGTTCTTTGAACCTACGTACATTTTCAGCGTGTACCACTGCTTGGGCATAATGAGTTTCATAAGGTCACTGTGCTGTGCAAAGCATTCATTCATAGAATCATAGAATTCTACCTTTTCATTTGCCATCTTTCGAATCCAAGGGGCTCCCGACAATCAAGGGTTTTGTAAGGTGTGTTTAGGACAATGTGGCTGAGGCAATTCTGTGAAGGGAACAGAGCGGGGAGGCCTGGGCTGCTTTGACGTTAGCGGAGGAGAGGAGCTGGTGAAGAAACCTAGAAGAGAAGATGAAGAACCACCTACTCTCCCCTACTGAGGACACGAAGGGAAGACAGATCTCACTGGCAGGCTCCCTGGTGCCTACAGAACGAAGTCCAAAGTCCTTAGGTAAGGCTTCTGAAACATGCATATGCAAATGACTCACCTGAATCTTTTGTTAAAATGCAGATTATGATTCAAGAGGTCTGCGGTCTGCATTCCTTTCTTTCTTTTTTCTTCCTTTGAGAGAGAGAGAGTGAGCCTGTGCCCTCCTGAGTGTGAAGGGGGGAGGGGCAAAGGGAGAGGGAGAGAGAGAATCTCAGGCACTCAGCAAGGAGCCTGACCTGGGGCTCCCTCTCACTACCCCGAGATCACCACCTGAGCTAAAATCAAGAGTCAGGATGCCTCCGGGGCTCAATCGGTTAATGAGCCCCACATTGGGCTTCCTGCTCAGCGAAGAGTCTGCTTCTCCCTCCCCCTGCTCCTGTATGCGCACTCTCTCTCTCTGTCTCTCTCTCTCTCCCTCTCAAATAAATAAATAATATCTTAAAAAAATAAAATAAAATGAAATCAAGAGTCAGATGCGAGGCACCTGGGTGGCTCGGTCATTAAGCGTCTGCCTTCGGCTCTGGTCATGATCTCTGGGTCCTGGGATTGAGTTCCACATCAGGCTCCTTGCTCAGCAGGGAGCCTGCTTCTCCCTCTCCTTCTGCTCTCTCTCTCTCAAATAAATAAATAAAATCTTAAAAAAAAAAGAGACGTTTAACTGACTGAGCCACCCAGGCACCCCTATTCTTTGAATTTTTCTTTTTAGTATACTTCGTTATACAAGTTATGTAATTTTTCAGTATAGAAAAATTAGTAAATCTAGATAAACCACAAGAAAAGACCTGAAGTCTTATTCATCACCTGGAGATAACCACAATTAACATCTTAATGTATATCCATCTAGATTTTTTTCTTATTCATAAGTATACATAAAATGTATGTGTGTGTATCTATATATTTAATTAACATTAAACAAATCAACTTTTAAAATATTACTCGCTGAAATGCAACTGTGGGCATAGCCTCCTTTGGAGGTAACACCAAAAGCCTACATTTCGGGATATTTTTAAAAATTTTAGATCTTTTTTGTATCAAGTTTTTAATTTTAATTCCAGCATAGTTAAATACAGTGCTATATTAATTTCAGGTATACAATACAGCGATTCAACAATTCTACGTTATTCTGGGTTCATCATACTCTTTAATCCCCATCACCTATTCATTTCAGAACATTTTTCAGGACTATAAGCCAGTTAGCTTGTGGAATAACCCTCAATTTGGTTTTGTCTAGTGTTTTCTCATAAGACTCAGGCTTTGAGATTTTTTAGTAGAAATTGCATGAGTAGAATGTGTCCTTGTTAGTACATCGCATTAGAAGAGGCACATTAGTGTCAATTATTTGGCTCCCCCAAAGGCTCCCCCACCACCCACACACACCAGGCCTTTGTTCAAGCTGTTCCCTCTGTCTGAATGGCCCTCTTCTCTCTTGCCTGCTTGACTAAAATTTGCTCCTCCTTTAAGATCCAGCTCCAAGTTCTGGGGGAAGACTTTCCTAACTCTTCATCTAACCACACTCGTGTGGCACTGCCCACACGACAGTCACTTCCCTGTCATCGCCATCCCGCTGTGCTGAGTTCCCTGAGGACAAGGCTCTCTGTCTTAAAGTGGTAGATATGTGCTGTCTTTGCCTGCTTGGCATTCAACATTCTCCCGGGAGCTGTACTCTGGTTTTCCTTTGGGGAGATAGCCCTCATTTTCCCTATCCCCGTCCATGAGCGCGCTCCGGGCTGAATGTATGACCCGGTCCCGTCTCACAGTGCATTCCACCCCAGTGCGAGACGGATTGGTCCAGTGAAGACCTAATTTCTGAATCAAGGAGTTCCCATCAGGGTCAACCAGGACTTCTGCCAGAATTGCTGGGCCAGAGAACTCCTGGAACACACACAATGGCCCTTCCATCACGTTCCATTAGTCAAGGAACTGTGCTCGTTGTTTTGAACTGCTCCATTCCACCCTCTGGCCTCGCACCCCTCCCGAGATCCCCCGAAGTTTCATTCCCCTACTACATCGGGCTTAGGCTCTAGGTCCAGAATCACTTCTAAATCAAGACTATGTGCATGTGAGGCTCCTCGGGTTTGGTTCCTTAGGAAAGGCTGTTCTCAATCTGAACTAAGACAAGGTATTTACCCGCACCCACCTACACACACACACACACACACGCACGCACACACGGCATGTAATAGCAAGACAAGCATAGGTCCAAAGGCCTCTTCATTTTCTATTATTTCTCTCCCTTTCAGGTTGAGCAGGTGGTACTTCTACCAATACAACTCTTCTTTTTAATTATTTTTTATTTTTTTAAAGATTTATTTATTTGGGAGGGAGAAAGCCAGAGAGCGCGGTGGGGGAGGGGCAGAGGGAGAAGAGAATCTCAAGCAGATTCCCTGCTGAGCACAGAGCCTGACTCGGGGCTCCTTCTCATGACCCTGAGATCATGGCCTAAGCAGAAACCAAGGGTCGGAAGCTTAACCAACTGCATCATCCAGGCACCTCCCTACCCCTCCCCCCAATACAGGTCTTAAAAACTGTGGTTTTTCTCTGAATCTTACTGGGGCACAGTAACCAACTTCATTAGATGAGTTGCACTCATAAATCTAAGGCAAGGCCTTCTCTGTTCTGGGCCCCCAGTAAGCCTGCTGAAGGGTAGTGTCTTTAAGATCTTGAGAAGCCCTATTGCTTAGCAGAGGGGCTGTGCAAAAAACACCTTTAAGACTCTTAGGAGTACTTCTGTCTGTTGGAAAGATTCTGTGAGGCACTGTCTTAGATCTTTCTGAGGTCTTAACAAAGAGCTTTGCAATCACACTTTTGGCCTCGTCTTCACCAGAAGACCATGTTTTCCTGATATTGTCCTGGATTTGATTTTTGCCATGGGGTCCTTTATTACTTTGAGAATTCTTTGCTGGCTCGAAAGACCGTCAGGGGCTTTTTATGTCTCCTCCAAATTCTGCTTAAAAGCAGAATAATTCCTTCTTTAGCTTTCCTCTCACTACCTATTTCTTAGGATTCAAAGCCAAGATAAACCCATTGACACTTGCAACATTCTGCCTGGAAATCTTAGCCAGATCCTTCCATTCATTAGGCACTTTCTCTGTTTTTTACATTGGCGCAGAGAAAAGGTTTGCCAAACTTTCTACCATGACACAACAAGGGTCTTTGTTCCTTCACGTTCAGGTACATTTTCCTCAACTTTCCTTTGAACTTCCACCTGCCATCTCCTTGAAACCCTCCTAGCCTGCCCTAACAGACTCATTGAAGCTGGTCAGGCATCTCCTGTCATCTGGAACGCCAAAGAATGCCAGATGTTTTAAGTTTGGTTATGGCGGTGTCTCACTTCCGGGGACCAAATTCTGTTCCAGTTATCTGTTGCTGCAAAGCAAACTACCTCAAACTTAGTGACCTAAAACAGCAACTATTTTATTATGCTCATGGGTTATGTGGATTAGGAATGTGGACAAGGATGGTTTGTCCATGCTCCATGATATCTTGGGCCTGAACTGGGAAAACACAAATGGCCGGGGGTCAGAATAGCTAAAGTTAGGGAATCTACTTCCAAAATGGCCTCTTCCCTCCCGTGGCTGCCTCTTGATGGGCACGGCCGGAAGACTGGACTCAGCTGGGTCTCTTGGCTGGAGCACATGGCCTCCTTAGCCTGGAGAAAAAGGAGCTAACAAAGGGGCATAGAGCTACTGAGGGACAGGATAAGGCTCACTTCTGTGGGCAAGGTTTTCTCAGAAAGGAAAGCAGAGACCTTGGAGAGGGTTTGGGGATAGTAGGCTGGGAAGAAAGGATCTTAGCTCTGTGTGTATGTGCGTATGTGTGTTTGTGTGTATGTGTGTGTATGTGTATGTAATCATCGAGAGGGCAGCCACTGGTTTGCTGGGAGTAGCCGGACTCGAGTGAAAGCAGATGGCGTATTTATGAGCTGGATTAAGTCAGCTCAGCTCTGGAATTTCTCCGACCTCATTTAGGAGCCTGGGAATGTGAATAAAGAGCCTTGGTGTGAGGACCATCCCAGGGGTGGGGGTGGGGGACGTGGTTGGAGGCCACCGCTTAAGACAGTAGCTGCCAGAAGGGAATGGATGATATAGTGGGTTGTGTAGTGATATCCAAAAAGAGATGTACAAGTGCTAATACCCTCGTACTGTGAATGTCACCTTCCTCAGAAATAGGGTCTTGAGGAGAGACCTTGAGACCTTGAGGAGAGATCCTCATCCTGGATTGAGGGTGGGCGCTAAATTCATGACAGGGAGTCTTATGAGAGAAAGGAGAGGGAGATTCAAGACACAGAAGGGGAAAAGGCCGTGTGAAGACAGAGGCGGAGATTGGAGGGCAGCCCCAAGCCAGGGAACAGCAAGGATGGCCAGCAGTCCTGAGAAGCTGGAAGAGAGGCCTGGAATGGCTTCTCCCTCAGGGCCTCCGAAAGGAGCCAACCCTACTGACCCCTTGACTTCAGGCTTCTAGCCTCCACAACGGTGTGAGAATCACTTACTCCTGCCGTCTTAAGCCACCAGTTTGTGGTAATTTGTGACCACAGTCCTAGGAAACTAATGAAGAATGAACAGGCCTAAGGCAGACAGGAGGGCTGGCTGGAAGCAGGAGGAGGTGAGGAGTCTGGTGTTGTCAACCCTGCCCCCACCTCCTGCGGGGACCCCCTTCCCTCCCCTTCCACCAGTGCCCCCGCTCAGCCTTTCATGCTTCAGACCCTGACGCGGAGGCCCCCCACAGCCTCGCCCCTGTTCCACATCTCCTCAGTACTTGCTTCCCTGCCAGGCGTGCTTTCAAGAGCATTTACTTGGGAGCGTGAGCTAAGTGGTCGGGAGCTGTCGTCTACATTTTCTCTCCTGCAACTCTGCCATCTTCTCTCTCTCCTATCTTTCTTGTCTGTGGAAGTGCTTTGTACACAGTGGGTGCCTAATAAATGTTATTTATTCTCTCTTCAGAGTCCCCAATTTATTGCCCTGCACCTTCCCCTGCTGCGGCTGAATTTATACTAAAACCTTGTCACAGGCAACGATGACGTCCCCCACTGCGTCAGTGTGGTGTGTCCCCCTCCCACACGGCACCCTGGGCCCCAAATTCCCTGAAGGAACACGGCAATGTAAGCATCACCCCATGTGTCTTCTAATCCCCCTCTCGGCACTAACTTGTGTGTCAACTCAGACAAGTCACGGCACCTCTGCTCCTCAGTTTCCTCTTAAGTAAAACAAAAGGATTGGAGCAGGTTCGTTCATTCCTCTATTTATCAAAAAACCACATATTGAGACTATTTGTTATAAGCCCCGTGAATTCAAGGGTGAACAAGACTTCAAGGAGCTCAAGGGTCATACATAGAAGCAGACAGGAGAAGAGGTTAAAATGCAGCTGGGGTGATACGGGGCAGGGCGGCTCCAAGGAGGGAGGGTGGCCAGCGCACTGGGGAGAGGGGGGACTGAGAAAGGCTTCATGGGAGAGGTGACCCCTAAAGCTGCCGCTCTTCGGGATCCTTCCAGCTACAACATAGGCTTTCCTTCTAGGGACACAGATTTTGGGTCAACGTAAGGAAGGTTCTTCTAACAGAACTAGAAGGAAGGCCTGCTACTGGAAGTCACCTCCAGCCGGGCGGTAACAGAGACAAGCATCCAAAGAGCCACTGCAAAGGGTATATATCGACAGGAGGACCAGTGTTTATTTTTCATTCATCTGAGAGAGAGAGAGAGAGAGAGAGAGAGAGAGAGAGAAAGAGGGAGCATGAGCAGGAGGAGGGGCAGAGGGAGCAGGAGAAGCAGACTCCCCACTGAGCAGGAGCCTGATGCGGTGCTCGATCCCAGGACGCTGGGATCATGACCTGAGCCGAAGGCAGGCGCTTAACCTATTGAGCCACCCAGGCGCCCCCAGTGTTTCTTTTTCCACATCAAGATAAGTGTGGAGATTTAATTCACACTTAGCTCTGCTGGGAGAAACAGGTCTGATGTGAACCTTTCACATCGAATCTGAGTTAAACCTCACACACGGCCTCCTGGCCATCTGAGGCGACAAACAAAAGGCAGGCGAAGGAAACGGTTCAGGTGTCATAATTTTATTCTTATCTCCTGTCAGTCACGGACCGGGAAGGTGAGGCCAGGGAAGGGAACAGGCGTGGACCCTGGGCAGCTTGGAGGAGCTGAGGCCAGAAGGACTGTGTGCGGTGGCAGGGGTCGGCCCTCAGTCCCTGGGGGAAAGCTCTGGGGCCGGGTGGCACAGGGTGGTTTCCAGCAGAAGGGTGAACAGTGTCCCAGAGACGTGATAGCGGTTGGACTAAAGGGAAAAATCGGAGGCTGATGAGGAGGGAGGTCTGAGAAGGGTCACGAATGAATCCTGTCTGAAACCAGCAGGCCACACACCCCTTCTGCGGCTCGCCTGCTTTTCCTCCAGCGGCCACCGGGGGGCAGCAGAGCGCTTGCGTGAAATCCAACCCGCGGGGAGCACGGCTAGGTCCTGGACTAGTCCCAGGAGGGCCGGAGAGAGAGGCAGAGCCTTTTGAAATAAGGGTATCTGGTGGTTCCTGACTCCCCTGGGAGGAAGAATCAAGATTCCTGGGGCTTCCTCAGGCAACACAGGAGCCGCACATGCGCCTGGGAATTGGGGCGGGAGTCCGGGGAATTCCCTGTGCCTCCCGGGACCCCAGCTGCAAACCTAGGAGAGGATCTCTTGATCTGTCTTCCTCCTGGCAAGAAACCTTAGACCTGACATCACAGATGGCCGGATTCCTGGCTGCCTCGAGCTCTATAAAATCCAACCTACCCCTTCCTGGGCCCAGCCCCACCCCTGCCAAAAATGTGAGGGGCCGGCAGCTTCTCCTTCTCCTCTGCAGGTTGTGGCACCTGCTTAGCTTCGGTTTCTTAGTTTCTCCTAATCCTGCATTCCTGTTCCTCCACCCTTCCTCCTTCGAAGGCCCAGCCAGGTGTTCCTGGGCTCCTCCTCGCCTCCGTGCGGGGGCGGGGGGCCGGGGGAGTACGCAGGGGCCCCAGCCCCGGCTCTGCTCCCTGCTCAGCGTGTCCTGGATCCCTCACCGGCCCCCTCACAGCAGACCCTGTGGCATACTCTCCCTGCTTCGAGAATGCCACATTGCCCAGTCACGTTGTTTGTTGCTGAGGGCTTACCTCCTCCCTTCAAGCTTTCGGAGCTCAGCCCTGGGTCTGCTTCTCAGGCCTATTTCTGCATAAACTGTCCTAGGGAGAGGAGGACTTGGACAAGAGGGTTCTGGGAAGCATGACCAAGGCGCGGGCTGAGTGACCCCTTTGGAACTGGGACCAGAGATCAGGAGAGGAAGTGAAGGGACCTTGGAGGAAAGGTGGCAAGTGGATCCGGAAGGCAGGGGAAGTAAGTGTTCTGGTCCCTCTCCCTGCACTGCCCCGGCCTCGGGCTTCCATCTTGCTGATCTGGAAACTACTCACAGCTTAATACCACGAGCCTGTCGGCAGTGAGCCTGGGAATCAGCCACCAGAATCCTGCTTCCCAACTTGTGTCTAGAAGGTGGAAACTACAGAGTGCAAAATTTGGTGGTGGGAGTGGGGGAGTGGGGGGGGGGGGTCAGGGGTGGCACAGAAGACAACAAATCTGAGATATCAGGAGATGTCTGGCCTGACCGCCTGGTCTCATTCCAGCCCCAGTCTAGTAGGTTAGCGTATGCCCTTGGTCTTGTTACCGATCCGCTCAACCACCTCAGCTTTTCCCTCTGCGATCAGCATGTGCAGATGACTCCCTTTACAGGATTGCTTTAATGGACTAATTTAGACCAGCACATGTAGGCATCCAACCATGCTCCCAGTTGCCTTTGTCTCATACACAAACACCATCTGTTCTTGCTTCCCTCTTTCCTCAAATGCCCAAGGTGGAACAAAATTTCAAATGCTTCTGCAATATTTCTTGAAAGCTGAAAACAGGAAGGGTGGAGAAGGAAGAGTCAAAACAGATTGCTAACGTACCTAGTCACTCTCTCCAAGGGCACAAGAGCCCCCAGCACAGGGAAGAGAGGTGAGCCCTGGAGGGAGAGGCCAAGGGAAGGTCTGGGTATCTGAACCTCCCTGCCCCCACCGGGTAACTTTCCACCGGCCCAGAGCCGGCTGCGAGGTGCCGGCTGCACACTTCCCCCTGATGTGGCCCCCTCGTCCCCTCCCCTGCAGGGATTGCGGGGGGCTGAGGGGCTGACGCACACCCTCTCAGCGGCCTGGAGGCTGATAAGGGGACCCGACCTCATCACATGGGACCAGCTGGAGGGACTGGCTCTGGCTGTTAGCATCAGCTGAACGGCTTCCAAAGTGGGGAGATAAGGAGATAAGGAATGGAGGGGGACTCAGGATTCTGGGCTGAGTGGCCAGAGAAGCCAGGGGGAGGGACAGGGGCGCTGCCAACTGAGGCCTCAGGAAGCCTGGCTTGGGGATCAGCCAGCACAGGGCAGGCATGGGGGAGAGTTTAGGAAAGAAGTGCGGAAAGGCCTCGGGGCAGGGCAGGAATCCCTCCCAGTGGGTTGGTTCAGCGGCTAGTATAACCCTCCCTCTCTCAGAGCATCCAATCCTCTAGGGCCCCGAGCACTCCACTCAGCCTCAGGCAGAGGTTGGGGGACAACCCAGGGGGTCCAGGGAAGAGGGTGAGAGAAGATCAGTCCTGTCAACCTCAAACGCCCCCCAGGGAGATGCAGGGCTGGGTGTCATGACGGAGCCCAGGCCTCCCAGAGGGCCGCCTGCCCCCACCCCCCTTACAGCCCCTGGACCGGTCCCCACTTAGGAGCAGGGTCCCCTGTCCCCACCTCCTGCCCCAACAGAGCTCTGTCATGACCCAGGAGGGTAAACCAAGGCAAGTGCAGATGGTTCGGGCTTCCTGCCCCTCTCCCACGGGCCCCAGGGCTCAAGTGCCTAGAACACACAGCTAGTCTTGAAGTTGCCAGGATGGGCAGCCTGGGACAACCATTGGGTCCATCCACATCCCCCCACCTGCAGAACAGCCTCACTTTCTCTCCCAGCTTCCTCCCACCCCCTTATAAGTGTCCATGCCTGATCTAGAAGGAAAGAACAAAGGGTGGATTGGACACAGGACAGGGTGCCCCAAGGTCACACAGCTGTGGCAGCCTTAGGAGCAACCTCGGTGGGGCGCAGGCTTCAGCTAGGCTCCTGGGGTCTCTTTCCCACCTCTGGAATCCTGCTGGGCTCCTCCCACTCGTCCCTTGGGTCCTCAAACCCAGGGAAGCCTCCAGCCTTGACTGTCCAGTTTGTAGATGTAAGTCGGGGGGAAGGGGCAGCACAGAGGGGGAGGGTGTGACCTCGGTTCCGCGGGGCCCTTAATGCTGGGGTACAAGCTGCAGAGGGTGAGGATAAGCATCGGGCTGAGGGGAGGCCAAAGGACGGGCTGGCAGGTAGTTTCACATCCGGGCTTGCAGGAGGACAAGGAGAGACAGAGGACCAGCAAGGGGGACATTCTTGGAAGGAAGGAAGGAAGGGCTCCTCATTCCCGGTTGGTGCCAAAAAGCTGCAGGAAGAAGGTGAAGATGTAGATGATGTCTAGGTAAATGTTGAGGGCTCCAAAAATATACTCCTCAGGGCTCAGTGAATGACGTCGGTTACCCATCAGCAACTGGGTGTCGAATGCCAGGAACTGAGGGAAGGGGGAAGAGAGAGAAGTCAGAAGGTCCAGCTGCTGTGACATCGACCAAGGGGGCCCAGTGTCCCTACCCAGGCCCCCCTACCACCACCAATTTTGCTACTATCATCTGCTGCTTGGCTGCTCAGTGACACTCCTGGAAGGGCCCAGAATCTGGAACTTTCCCAACACCTTCCCTCTCTAATTAACACCTATTTCCCCAAGCACCTACTATGTGCCAAGCACAGGGAAATAGTCAAGAACAAGACAGACGAGGGTGTCTGGGTGGCTCAGTCGTTAAGCGTCTGCCTTCAGCTCAGGTCACGATCCTAGGGTCCTGGGATCGAGACCTGCATCGGGCTCCCTGCTCAGCGGGGAGCCTACTTCTCCCTCTGCCTCTCCCCCTGCTTGTGTTCCCTCTCTCGCTGTGTCTCTCTCCGTCAAATAAATAAATAAAATCTTAAAAAAAAAAAAAGAACAAGACAGACAAGATCCCGGCCTTAGAGTCTAGAGTGGAAGTAATCATTAATATGAGTGAAACCAAAGAGAAACGGGAATTGTCCCAGGAGGGTGGATAATAATAAGGAACTTGACCTATTGACCTACGTGAGTGTGGCAGGGAGCTCAGGAAGGCTTCCTGGAGGAAGGGGCCTTCAAGCTGAGGCTTAGTCTCCTCACCATTGCCTCAGAGCCCTGCTCTTAGAAGATAAACAAGTGTTTCATTTAACAGTGAGCAGAGAATAGGCACTTATTTTGTGTTTTGTAGACATTAGCCCATTTAGTACTAATAATGTCCTTCAAGTAGGGATTATTGCTAGAGGAAACCATGGCCCAGAGATGTTAAGTTCTTGCCTGAGGTCACAGAGCTGGGAAGCGGCAAAGCTAGGATTTGAACCTGAGCAGCCTGGCTTCAGAGGCCCCGCAATTAGGCATTCTGCTCCACTGTTTGTGAGCAGCATCAGCGGTAAATGTGTCTCCTGATGGGAAACGCTTTCTCCCCAGGGCACCTTCTTGGCCTAACAGACTCTGAACAATGATTCCCTTGGAGACAGATCTTCCCTGCCCCGCTGCCGCCCCCTGCTCCCGCCCCAGGCCTTCCTACTGTCTACACTGACTCCTGCTTCTCCCACTGAGCTATTCTCTGGGGTCCAAGCGCAGGACGCAGAAACCCCTAGAAATAGCACAGGACGCTTCACAGGGGTAGCATAGTTTTCGGGGAGAAGGAAGCCCAAAAGTTCCACCAGTGTCTCAAAGGTTATGAACCACTGGCCCATCTGGGACTGGAATTCTTTAAATCCATTCACATTCTTGCTAACTGGGCTGTGCCCAGCTCTTCCGTCACTCGTGTGTGGAAGGCCTGTGTACCTTGGGCCCTCTGGAACATTCATTATGCAATAAATAGTTATGGGGCAAGAGTTGGTGCTAGCCACTTGCTGGCAGAGCCCCCAGCATGCCGTGCCTGCCTTCCGGGGCTCACCGCTTCGAGGGGTGATTACAATAAAACTCAGTAAGGGCCATAATTAGGGCAGATTGAGCAGGAGGAAGGTGGGCCAGGAGAGTGACATTTTACCTGGGGCTTGAAGGATGAGTAGGAGTTTGCTAGACTGAGAAGGCCCGGGGAGGTGCAGGCTATGGTGTGAAAAGTGAGGAATTCAGCATGGAGGGGGCAGGGGGCAAGGGGATGGAGGGAGAGGGACTAGAGCCCAGGGGCCAGAGGCTCCTATAGGGAGCATCTCCCCCATCCGGGACATCAAGGCATGACTCCCTGGAAGGCGGGGAGGTGCGGGTGATTGTGAGCACGGGCTTGAAAGTTAGCCTGAACTGAACTGCAGCCCCAACTCCACTCCTCACTAGCTCTGGGGCCCTGGGCAAGGCGGTCTCCCTGAGCTCTGAGCACACACCTGGAAAAGGGGGACGAGTGGGCTTGCCTCCTGAGGTTGTGAGAAGGAGGAGGCACGCCAAGTGCCTGGCCTGGTGCCTAACACGTGGCAAGAACCTAATGAACACTAGCTCCTGATGTGGGTTTGTAGTTATTATCTGCAGAAGCCGGGGTGCCCCCTTGAGAGCATGTCATCGGCGGCTGCCGAGACCCAGGTGTCCCATCAAGGAGGCCCATCAAGGAGGCGGAAACGTTACTAGGGGATGCTGTGTAGCCTTAACAGAAGGAACGGGGAGAGCCACCGCGGGGGCTGAGGGGGGCCTTGTGGGGTGCAGGTCGGGCTCCCTGAGCTCAGCAGCGTTGAGGGGAGGGTGCATGAGAACCCGGGACTAGAGTCGGAACACTCGCATTTGAGCTCTGGTTCCATCCCTCCGTAGCCTTCACCTTCCTGACCTCAGTGTCCTCATCTACAAAATGGGACAGCAACAATGACCACAGCGTGGGGCGGAGTTGAGGGTAAATGTATGACAGTGTGTGTGGCCTCAACCATTCTTATTCCGCTCTGCGCCTTCTGATTTGGGTTTGGATTCCCACGGAAGTTCGCCCTCTCCAGAGAGAACGAGCAAGGAGAGGGACCGACTTGAATGCTACAGGTTGCTTAGCGGTCATGCCACCAGCAGAAGTTAATAAATTGCTGATCTGGCTTATCAATCAGTGGCTTGCTTCGTTGATTTCTCAGAGACTGGTCACCCCCGGGTGAACTAATGAAATTAAATCTCTCAACCTAGAAGGCTTGGACCTGACCAGCTTCGGGGATGTGGGGCACTCCTCCAAGGAGCCCCCACCCAGGAGGCCTCCTAGAGCAGCCAGCAGGCTTTGCTCGTGCAGAAAGGAGTAATGAAAGGATTTCTGCCCCTGCCCTTGGCCTGTGGCCATGGATGCTTATCGACGTGGGATAACCTGCCCCAGATTTTAATTGAACTGCCTGGTACCACCCAGCACGGCAGCCTCACACCTGTGAGTCAGCTGACGGCTTTTCACTCACTCAGGCCCAACAATATTTATTGAGCACCTACTATGTTCCAGGGACCTTGCCTTCGGACAACTGACGGTCTAATGAAAGCAAATGATCAGAGATTCCATTAGGAGCATGCACTCATTGCGGGGGAAAGGAATCTGATGACCTTGAGTGATGGTGAGCAGTGTTGACTAATGTCTTGGTTGAGAGCAGCTATGTCGGTCATAGTTAACGTCTTGGCGGCTAAGACCTGAGTTGAGCGCTAACAGCCAGGTTGACCACTGACACCTGAAAGGTCCCAGCTGAGCATGAGGAGGAGGGGCACGGCTCGAGGGCAAGAGGCAGAGGGGGACTAGGAGGCTACTAACTTACCCCTGAGTCACCCTCTCACACACTAATCCTTTCTCTCTGCGCACCTCATAGGATGTGGGTATTACTATCACTATTTTACATACAAGGAAAGGCATCTCTGAGCAAGTGAGTGGCTTGCTGACGGTCATTTCCCTAGTGCTGGGTCCAGACCATCTGTCTCCCATTTTGATAGAAAAGCAGGTCGGGGCAGGTCGGGGCTGGCTGAGGGGGCCGGGCACAGAAGGCAGAGGAGCCAAAGGCCAACTTGCCTCGTCCACCCTGTGGGCCAGGCTGGGCCTGGTCAGGGCTCCCTGGCCACACACTTGGCCTGAGCCTGCTGTGTCCAGGACCTGGGCTTATGTCTGCTGTCCTCCCAGAGGTGAGGCTGAGAGGCACCAGGGAGCCATGCCCTAGAGAGGCCTGCTCAGAGCCATCAACAAACAGGCACGGAATACAAAAAGCTGGGGTCACTATGCGTTGAATCTGCGTGGACCGTGTCCATCCTACAGAAACACCCAGCGTGAGTGTGCAAAGCAGCACATGCCCCAGGCCACGGCACGGCACGGCTGGTTCTAACAGTGAAGGACCGGAAACCCCAAACACACAACCAGGGGTTGGTTAAATAAACTATGGGCAGCAGTACTGAGGCAGAAACATCTGGAATAAGCCTTCATGAGAAAAGAAGAAGCTGCAGAAAAATCTACATCATAAAATCCCCTTTCTGTAACGACAATAACAACAAAAACCCGCACAAAACGATGTCTTAGCCGCCTAGCTAGCAGATACCTATGAAATGCATATAGAAAGGTCTGGAAGGAGAGACAACTGACCATGGCGTTTACCACTGAGGAAGGTAGCGAAGGCCATGCAAGTGACATTCGCTTTATCTATATGATGTAAGATTTAAAACATTGAAATATATGAATGAATGTATTCATATATAATTTAACTAGAAATATTAAAAAGGATTAAAAAAATAAAAAAATAAAAAGAAGGATTAAAGTAACACACACAAAAAAGAGTTGGGGAACGTTTTCACTGAATCCTCACACAAGCCTCTAGGACGGGTGTTCTGTTATTGTGTCCGTCGTAAAGCTGAGGAGTCTGGGGCACAGAGAGGGTAAGTGACTTGCCTGCTTCACACAGCTGAGAGGACAGACTACCAAATCCTCTTCTCCTCCCACCATGTGACACTGCTTTGGGGTGCGCGCGTGCGTGTGTGTGTGTGTGTGTGTGTGTGTGCGTGTATGTGTGTGTGTGTAGAAGGCTGGAAGAGCTGGGAAGAGAAGCACAAACAGAGCACAAGGCCAAGAGCACTGCAGGCTTCCTGGGGGGGCTGCAGCGAGCGCTGAGCCTGGGCGTGTGGGGGATTCTATAGGAAGAGGCTGCCAGCCTGAAGCCCTTGTGCCCTTGGCCGGGATGCGGGACCGGGTGAGGGAGTAGGGGAGCGGAAGAGAGGCAGTGAGTGGAGACCTGGGGTCCCTTGTGGCTTGGTGCCAATAGAAGATACTCGTCTTCACTGGCCTGAATGTCAAAAGTTTCAATGGCACAGACAACATCTGCATGCGGGCCGGAGTGCTGGGGAGCACCTCCAGGCGGCCACTGAGGGAACAGGGTCTGGCAGGCACTCGAGCCAGAAAGCCTGCCCCAGGATAAAGCGATGAAAGTGTGTAGGAAGGTGTGTGAAAGAGCCCATGTGTGGTCCTCTGAGGAAGGGCATGAGAGTAATACAATGCTTAAGCACACGGACTGGGGAGTCATGCAGACCTGAGTTCAAACCTTGCAGGTGACTAGTGCTAGCAGGTGATATTATCGATTAATGACGCACCAGGCGCTTTCCAAGAGCTTTGCATATATTAATTCACTTGCAAGTCTCAACAACCTACGAGGTGGGTACTATTATTATCTGCATTTTAGAGATAAGGAAACGGAAGCACAGGCAGGTGATATGATTTTATCAGTCTGCACAGCTAGAATGTGGCAGAGAATGGATTTGAACCCCACCCAGGTACTCTGCTCCAAAATTTGGCGCTCTGAGTTACGATAAGGGTAAAAGCTACTGTGATAGTTTGAAAAAGCACCAAGTTCCAGGTGCTAGGCTGTTTTCATTTTTCCTCTCATAGAGTATCTTATTTAATTATTACCACAGCTTTGTGGGCTAGTTCATATTAGCCCATTTTACAGATGAAGCAACTGAGGCACAGAGAAGTCAAGTAACTTGCCCAAGGTCACAGTGGTAAGAGGATGACCTAGATCTTGATAGCACCTCTTCCCAGCTCTGCTCTGGATAAGAGAGCAGCGACTGGTACCTTCCCTGCCCCAGCATGCCAGTTAGATACTCCTCGGCCCTGCTCCCTATGGGAACTCTGAACCACCCTCTCCCTGGGTCCCCCAGCCCTGGGGTCTGGGAGGGGGGTTTCTTTCACCTTCTCTGGGTCAAGGTGTGGGTTTCAAGGGCTTGGTTTGAGCAGGGCGTTGGTTACTAAGGATTAGCGCCTCAGGAAGTGAAACTAAGGAGAGTCCTGGGAGGGGGACACCAAGAGCACTTTCCCCCTGAAGGAACAATTACCCAGCATTCCACCTTCCCACCTGTAGCCCTTGGAGGAAAACACTCAACTTCCAGAGGGTTCAGATGAGGCCTCAGCTGAGGTGTTGGGGCTGTTTAAGTGGCCAGAGGGTGGGTGGCAGAACAGAGAAAGTTCTCACAAGATCTTTCAGGCTCATGTAAAAAACTGATGCAAAAGAGCCTCTAAGCTCTGAATGAAATGAAGACTAAAATTTAAAAGAATCATACCCTGCCTTGGGTTTGTGTAGTCCCTTTTTGCTTTTCAAAGTGTTTCTCTAATCGTGAAGAAGATAAGACCTATATCATGGCCCTGACTAGAAAAGCATGGAGGTGGTAGGGTGGGTGGGTGGGGGGGGGCAAACAGGAGTCTCTTTCTAGAATCTTCCAGACGCTGTGGGGCTGGCCTAGACCAGTCATGGGGACACAGGGGACACAGATTCTCTGTTGGGGCTGGATGGAAGTAATTGCTAAAAGCCTAGTCTCAGAGGTAGAGAAAGCCTCTCTGGGTCCTTCTGCTGTGGAGGGAGTCTGTCAGGAGGCCGGTTTTCCCTGTGAAACGGACAGGGAGGTAGAGTTGAAAGAATACTGGGCTGAGAGTCAGGAAAATGGGGCTGGCTTTCATCCAGCCTTGGCAGCTAACACTGTGTGCCTGTGTGTGTGTGTGTGTGTGTGTGTGTGTACATGCATGGTGTGTGGTACATGTATGGTGTGTGTGGTATGTGAGGTTGTTGTGTGATGTGTGTGTTATGCGGGGGGTTGTGTAGTGTGTGTGGCGTTTGATGTATGTGTGGTACATGTGAGTGTGTATGGTATGTGGGGGGGTTGTGTGGTGTGTGTGGTACATGGGGGGTTGTGTGATGTGTGGGGTACATGGGGTTGTTGTGTGGTATGTGTGTTATGTGGGGGGTTGTGTAGTGTGTGTGGTGTTTGATGTATGTGTGGTACATGTGGGGGTGTGTGGTATATGGGGGGGTTGTGTGGTGTGTGTAGTGTTTGGTGTATGTGTGGTACATGTGTAGTATGTGTGGTACATGGGGGGTTGTGTGATGTGTGTGTTATGTGGGGGGGTTGTGTGGTATGTGTGGTACATGGGGTTGTTGTGTGATGTGTGTGTTACATGGGGGGTTGTGCGGTGCATGTGTTATATGGGGGGGTTGTGTGGTGTGTGTGGTACATGGGGGTTGTGTGGTGTGGGGGATACATGAGGGGGTTGTGTGGTGTGTGTGGTACGTGGGGGGGTTGTGTGGTGTATGTGGTGTTTGGTGTATGTGTGGTATATGTGTGGCGTGTGTGGTACATGAGGGCTTGTGTGGTGTGTGTGGTACATGGGGGAGTTGTGTGGTGTGGGTGGTACATGGGGGGTTGTGTGGTGTATGTGGTGTGTGGGAGTGTATGTGGGGTAGGGGGCATGGTCTCTCGGGGCCTCAGCACAAATAGGTCCCCGTCAGCTCTGAGGACTCAGTCCCTGCCCTCCTTTCTTCCAGGGGCCGAGGACAGATGGCTGTGTGCATCTTCCCCATGGTCAGGGGCCAACATCCAGTGCTGGAGACCCAGCACCTCTATAAACAAAGCATCTTCCTACCTAAGCTTCACTCACCCGAACACCATTGGGCCCTGAAGCACCCAGTTCCAACCAACACGTGTTCTTCCTGCCACCCTGTCTCTGACTCTGGGACTCTGCGGTGGCCTCTTATCTGGTCTCTCTGCCTCTGGCCTATCCACACAGCTTCTCGATAATCTTCCTTAAAACACAGAGACTGTGATGTCTTCTCAGGTCCCCAGCCTGGCCAGGTTGGGCAGGGGAGAGTTCTGTTCCTACTGGGCTTGTCACCTAATTTCTAAAGTCCTATGCCTAGTTTCTTCCCTAAGTCTCCTGGCTTGGCTTCCCAGTTCAGGTAGCTGGGAGACCTTAGCTTCCCCAAAGAAGGCCCAGCTCTGAGGTAGAACCGTATAAGCACAGAGGCCCAGCCACACTGGGAAACCAGCTGGCCAAGCCCTTGGCCCTACCTGTTCTCTCTCTCTCCCTGCCCCAAACCCCCTGCTCTGTCCCAGCTCCTCCACCTTGCCCCATCATCCCACCAGCCAAGTCCTCACGCTCCCCCGCCTGACCTTCCATGAGCTTCTACACGAAAGCACTACATGAAAGAAGAGGGAATGCAAAGAGTGAGGAGGAGGAGGCCACCCTCGGGTACCTGTGGGCTGACTCACCCGCTTATGGGCATTTGGGTCTGGTGCCCAGTGGGGGGTATGAGATAGGGGTGAGGCAGAAAAACCAAAGCCTCTTGAGAATGCGCCAAGGCTAGACAGGTGAGGCCTCGGAGGGGCCTGTTCCTCAAGGGTGGACCTCGGCTCTGAGAAGCCTAGGCTCCCCACTCCCAAGCTCAGCTTCATCCAGCTTGGTGGTTCACAGGTGACAGAGACTGTCAGGGAGGGGCTGAGGGCTCTAGGAGAGGAAACCCTTTGATTCTAGCAGCCCTTCCAAGGCCCCCCGCTGGGAGGATTAGGGGAGGGAGAGGGCTCCTCAATGGGGGTCTGGACCCTCCTCTGAGCCGCTCTCCTTTCTCACACACCCTCCTTGGGCAGCTGGGCAGGGAGGCTCTGAGGGCTATCTTGTCATTCGAGCTGCTGGGAGGGCCCCTCAGGCACTGAGAATTCTCCACAGGCTGGGGTGGGAGATGCCAGGGCAAGCAGATGAAGAGACTAGGGGACCACGGTTTCCTCAGCACAGAACGGACGCAGGAACAGGGTCAGATTGAGGCCAAGGACATTCTGAGTGGGGGTTAATGGAAAGGCCCTGAAGACAGTTCTTGTGGGCTGGGGCCTCTGAAGGGCTCTGTCCACCCAAAACTCAGGGGAGGGAGGAGAACAAATCCAGGGCCCCTTCTCAGCTCTTTCTGACCCCAGGGGACCCAGGGAACCTGTGGCCTTCAGGGATCTCTTCCCCTCCCAGTGACCCAGGGGAACAAGGGGCAGCAGATGGAGCTGGGGGCGTCACATCACGCGCTCCTACCCATTGTTTACATAATCTGCAGGAGGAGCACGGCCTTGGCCTTTCGGTGTGTTGCTCTCCTAATGAGACCTTAACTTGTAATTAGGCGCTGTGGTTTCTCATCCCCTGTGACTCACTGTGCCGCTGAGGCTGTGCTTGCCCTGCTCTGACCAGCCCCGCAGCCAGCCCCGGCCCCTCGGCCAGCCGGGCCTCTCAGGCATCCGTTCATCCCGCAGACACCAAGGAGGTGCCTCCTGTGGCCCAGGCTCCATTCAAGGCACCGAGGATGCGAGGATGCGGTGGAGAACAAACCAGATGGAAATCCCTGCCCTCAAGCAACTTCAATTCTGCTGCAGGGAGACAAACCATCAACAAACCAACCAGAAAAATCAAAGTGTATGTCAGAGGACGAGAAGTGCTGTGGCGAGGAATACAGCAGGGAAGAGGAGGGAGGTGTGCGTGTGCGTGCGTGTGCGCGTGCGCATTCACGTGTGGGCGTGGGCGTGGGCGCGGGCTCAGTCACACAGGATTGTAAACAAAGTGAACACTTGAAGGGGGGGACACGGAGAGCTGTGAGTGGATCCGAGGATTCGGGGACGGGCGGAGGCAGCTGCAGGTGCAGAGGTGCTGGGCTGGGTGTGAGCCTGCCATGGTCAGGGGCATGGGAGGAGCTGAGGTCAGCAGGGGCCGGCAGGCCCGGGAAGCAATCCCTGAAGGCCAAGCAGAGGAATGGTCTGACCTCATTCACAGTTAACAGGATCACTCTAGCTGCTTGCATTGAGCACAGACTGCGGGGACCCCACCAGTGCGAGTGGTTCGGGACATGGACCACGGAGTAACCATGTAGGTGGAGACAAGTGGTCAGATTCTGGCTAGAAGGTGGAGCCAACAGAATTGCTGCGGGGCCAGATATGGGGTGTGAAGAGAGCGGAGGAGTGGAGGATGTCGGCAGGGCGTTTGGCCTGAGTGGACGGACGGAGTTGCCATTAATAGAGATGGGAAAGCTGTGGGAGAATCAGGGGTTCAGGGAGCGAGCAGGTGCTCAGTTTTCTGCAGAATAGGTTCGGGGTGCTGTGTAGATTTCCAAATGGGGATACTGAGTAGGCAACCGGAAATTCTAGTCTGGAATTCTGGGCTGGAGATCAGTTTTAGGGCCGTCAGCATTAAAAGATGGTATTCAGTCTTGAGATAGTCTGAGATCCCGTAGGGAGTGAGGGTAGAGAGAGAAGAGCCAATGGCCCAATGGTGCTCAGCGCGAGCAGGGAGGCTACAGGAAAACAGGACAGCTAGTGGCCAAAGAGCCCGTGGCAGAAGGTGCTTCTGGGTGGAGGAATGAGCAACTGTATCAGAGAAGCTGAGTCTGGCAAGGTGAGGGCTGGGAGATGACCTCTGGATTTAGCAACATGGAGGCCGTTGCTGACCCTGGTGAGAGGGCCGAGAGAACTGGAGAAGGATTGGGATGGGAGAAGGGAGGAGAAGAATGGGAAATACAGGTACCCCCTCTTGCCGAAAAATTCAAGTTATGCCATTTCATTTCTACAAAAGACCTGCAGTAGCACCTGATTTCGCTAACCAAAAGAAATCCAGAGAGGATTTTCACTTTTATATATATAAAAAAATAGTGGCTGTAGCATCCAGCATTTGCTTTGCAGAGAGCTGTAACGGGGACAGCATGCACCCCAAGCAGCAAGTGGCGGCGCCCCCAAGCTCCTTGCTTGAGAACCGTACTCAGCATCTCAACATTAAGCCCCTGTAGCTTTGAGCAGTGTCTGTGAGCTCCTGTGTTTTATCTCTATTTATTTTGTGCATAAGGTCAGCAAGATGTGTCCTAAGGTAGCAGAAAAACCTAAGAGAGGTCTTTTTTGGAGTCTGGGACACTCAAACTCTCTTCCATAGAAATTAACGGTAATTGCTTCTTCACTTTTAACTGTTCCAGTTTACGAAAGGTTTCGTAGGAACGCTCTCCTTCCAAGGCGGGGAATGCCGATAGTCAGTGTAAATTCCTTATTAGAGCTTCTTGCTCTAAATGGGGGTGGCCAGAAGGGGACGTGGGTCAAGAGTGTTTTGTGTGTGTGTGTGTGTGTGTGTGTGTGTGTGTGTGCACGCGTGCATTTCCAGATGGGAGAAATTCTAGCCTGTTTCCACGCCAATGGGAATAACCCAGGAGAGAGGGCAATGTTGGGGGCGGGGGGGTGGGTGGGGAGCAGGGGGATTGCTGGAGAAAACTCCCCAGCTTCTTCCCAACTCCGAGCTACTAGGAGTTGCCTTCTTGGAGGGGGACTGCAGGGGTGCTGGAAATGACACCAAGCTGGGCACAGGACACCGGGGTCCTGTCCTACATCTGCTCCTGACCGGCAGTGGGACTCTGTGGCAGCCTGTAACACCCAGGGTTTCAGATGTGGAAAGCAGGTCTTTTAACATCAGCCGCTGCCTCCCTCCCTGGGTTGTGGTGGAGATCCAATGAGGCAACAGGTGTGAAAGTGTTTTGTAAAATGTAAAGGGTGGAACAGATGAATGGGATTATTTTTATTATTCTAATAACAGGGGATTATTAAACAAATTGAAGAGATTACTGTTCATCCAGCCCTACTTGTATGTACAGCCTTCCCGCTTAGCAGACATACTAGCTGTGACCTGATCCACATGAAGCCACATAAATTCCCCAACCCCCCACCGAGGCTCACCTGCCTCTCACTCTGCCTGGCAATACTGACCCCTCTTCTTCCATTTGTCCCTGGCAAATGCCGCCCTCCAAAGCCCCCCAGGCTCGCTCCCCCCCCAGTGTGACCCTGCCTCTTTCTTTCCTCCTGGCCCTATTCCCTACCCCATCCTCATCACTGCAATTTGTTTCAAGTAGGTGCTGCCTGGAGGAGCCAAGAGAAGGTAGTGCTGTGGGGTGACCAACCTTCCCGATTTGCCTAGGATTTAGGGGTTCCCTCAAGAAGGGGGATTTTCAGGGCTCAAACTGGGGAAGTTCTGGGTAAACTGGGATGAATGGGTCAACCTAGTCACGACCAAGGCCACGGTTAGTTGATATGCCCTTACATTGCCAGGAAATGAGACCCGTCATTTTAACTTCTTTGTGGTCCAGTTTTCTCCTCTATAAAAGGGAGGGCTTGGAGTTTCACTAGATTCCTTTTCAGTCCCTTCCATCCTCGGGTTCCAAGCCTGAAGGTCATTTCCTCACTCCACAAGTATTTCCTGAACTCTACTATGTGCCACGCACTGTGCCCCTCCTGTTGACGGTGGCATCCTGGGCACAGAGCACAGCCCCTCACACACAGTAGCTGCTCAGTAAAGACCCGTGGAGATGAATGAATGAATCTACCACACCCCATTCCTTGTCCACACCCCTCAAAACCTCTGCTCCTGGTTCTGAGCCTCCATTTTTTCCAGTGTGTCACCCACAAGCCTGTGGACCCCGTGAATAAGCCTAGAGCTCTGGCCAGACTGAGCTAAGCTGAACATTCCAACAAGGGAGGGACAGGAGGCTCGGGTCGCGGCTCGTGCTGGCAGTGGATGTTTACCTTGTGTGCTCTCCGAGAAGATGTCACCAAGATGGGCTTGCCCACCTCGGGGTGAGGGGGTCCTGGAGCACCATCACATTCAGGTGCTTGGAGCCCACCTGAACAAAGGGCCTGTGGTGGGCTGCTCCAGGCAGTTGTCTGCCCCTGGCGACCTCCTGTCTCCTGGGCCTCTGCTTCCAGCCACCCCAGGCCCCTCCCCATGTGGCCTTATACCCAGAATGGGGCTCTGGAGCCAGACCATGTGGGGTCGCAATCCGGCCCTCCACTTCCTAGGATGCCGTGTGAACTTGGGCAAGTCATTTAGTCTCTGAGCTTCGAGTTCCTCATCTGAATCTGATAACAATAGATCCTATTTTATAGGGTTACGGTGAGGATTAAATGCATGTGGAGGCTTGCTGGTGGGGGGACGTGCTCAAGAAATATTAGCTATTACTGTTATCGTCATCGTCATTGTCGTCAACACGCTCAGTTCACTGAGAACAACCAAGAACGAGCTTGAATTAAGTGCCTCTCTCACACTTGGAATCTCCCTGGCTCCAAGAAGCCTTCCCAGATTTCCCCTAGGAGAGCATTGACTAACTTAGTCCCGGTGGCCAGGGCACCCTCATTCTCCCACCCCCACAAGCAGCACCGCCCCCCGCCCCCCAGGCCTGCCTCTTCTCAGCTCTCTCCGAAGCTCTAGTCCTGTTGTTACAACCTCCCC
>CM052897.1:56812351-56933902 GCA_028534135.1 Potos flavus | reverse complement strand
CCCTCCCCAGAGGTGGCCTCTTCATAGGAGGGCGGGGCTGAGGGCACCGCCGGAGTCTCCTTCTTCTCGCCACTTGCCTGCTGCTGCCCCTCTGTCCCGGGGGCCTTGTTAGCCACGGAGATCTGTGGAGTAGAGGCAGAGAGAGACAGTCACCAGGGAAAGGGTATCTTCCGAGTCCTTCTCACCAGCCCCTAATTTCTGGGACTTTCTCACCTGCACCAGGAAGGGTTGGGGTGCAGACGAGAATCTCCCTATTTTATGTGGGATAGGAAATATTATTCAGCCTTAAGAAAGAAAGAAATCTGGGGCGCCTGGGTGGCTCAGTCGTTAACTTCTGCCTTCGACTCAGGTCATGATCCCAGGGTCCAGGGATCGAGCCCCGCATAGGGCTCTCTGCTCAGGCGGGAAGCCTGCATCTCCCTTTCCTACTCCCCCTACTTGTGTACCCTTTCTCACTGTGTCTCTCTCTGTCAAATAAATAAATAAAATCTTTAAAAAAAAAAAAAAGAAAAATCCTTCATTTGCAACCACATAGGTGAATCTGGAGGATGTTACGCTACGTGAAATAAGTCAGACACAGAAGGACAAAAACTGTGATATCGGTTATATTGGGAATCAAAAGTAGCCAGACTCAAAGAAGCACAGAGGAGAATGGTGATTGCCAGGGTTTGGGGGGGTGGGGGAAATGGGAAGATGTCGGTCAAAGGGCACAAAGTTTCCATTGTGCAGGATGAATAAGTTCTGGAGATCTAATGTACAGCATGGTGATTATAGTTAACAATACTGAATTGTATATTTGAAATTTGCTGAGAGGCTGGATCTTAAGAGTTCTCATCACACACAAAGAAAGGTAACTATGTGAAGTGACGGATATGTTGGCTAGCTTGATTGTGGTGATCATTTCACAATATATATGTATATCAAAACATCAAGTCGTGTACCTTAAATATGTAGAATTTCTATTTGTCAATTACACCCCAATAAAGCTGGGGCGGGGGGAAAGACTCTCCCTTTTTTTATAGATGGTTCAACTGGGCTTCAGGAGGGTCAGGGTTGGCCCGGGGCAAACACTGAAGCTAGAATAAAAACCGAGGAAGGAGACATTCTTAGGAGAGCCCACCCTTGGTGGTCATCATCCCTGGGGCAGAGAATGGATCTGTATGGTTTCATTGTCTCCCTGGGGTCCAGAAAAGGGCCTGGCACGGAGTAGGCCCTCGAGAATATTACTGAATGAAAGATTCTTTCACTTAATCTCCCTGCTACCTTTCTAGTTGCATTTTGAGCCCTGTTTTAAAATGAGGGAACTGAGGCTCAGAGGGGAAGAATGACTTGTCCAAGGTCACAGAGCTACACATAGACCATTGGGCCGCAGAACCCAGGCGCCATCCGCTGGGACTGGTCTCCTCTGGTCGGGCTGGAGATGACACTAGGAAGGTGGGGATGGGCGAACGGGGAAACAGAGAGGGGTAGGGGGAGACATGAGGAAGAACGGGGACTGGAGGAAGGGCACGAGGTCCCTGGTAAGGGGTCCTGTTTTGGCCTTGTGTATTGGAACCTTAGTCTCTCTCCCAAACTGGAACAGAATCCCAGGCTGTCACTGCTAGAAGGGACCTCAGAAGGCACCTAGTTCCGCCCCTTCCTTCATTTTACAGATAAGGAAACTGAGGCCCAGTGGGAAATGTACCATGGCAGGTTGAAAACTGAAAGTCTATTTACACTCAGCTCTGCTGGCTGCCCCAGAATGTCCACTTAAGCTTTGGTGAGAGGACATGAGCTGGGAGGGCCTGAATGCCGCCCAGAGGGAAGACCGTGGGGGAGGGGCGGCATGAAAACTGAACCGACAACAAAATGATTGAACCTCAGAAAATGAATGGGAGTCAGGTCTGGCTGCAGAAAGAATGTGTAAAGCCTGCAGGGCCCTAGAGCAAGGCCGCAGAGTTCCTTTTTTGCAGGGCGCTTCTGGCCGAGGCAGCCCAGAGGTGAGCGAGCACCAGAAGATCTCTGCCTCCACGCAGCCCCAAGGACCCCTGAACCGGAGGGTTCTTTTCCATCCTCAGAAAGCCTGTGAGCAGGTGGGGGGAATCAGCAGGGGGGGAGGGGGGAGTGGGGGTGGAAGCTCTTCATTTTCACCAGCTCTTCATCTCCCCCCTTAGGGAAGGGCCTTGCGGAGCCCAGGCCTGTGGGAATGGGGCCCTCCCACTCCCCAACCCCCTTCATCACCCAGACCAGAAGGGTCACATCCAGGAAAATCCAGTTCAGCCTACCAGAACCAAGTCCCTGGAGACCCAGGAAATGGGTTATCACCTCTGACTTCAGCCCTGTCCAGAACAAGGGGCTCCTCCCCAGCCCCCACCCTGCTGATCAGCTGCGGAGCCTCCAGGGCCCTGCCCCCATACACACACACACACACACACACACACACACACACACACACACACACACACCCGGCGTTCCCAAGTGAGGTCTGCCCAGTGGCAGGAGGTGGTATCACCCAATGACATCACTTTGAGGTCTCATGAGATTAAAAACAGAGAGAGGAGGGTCTGAGAGCCCAGGGAATGATGCCATTGGCTCTGAGGCTCATCTTGGAGAAAAGAAGGGGGAGTGTAGGGGAGGGTCCTCTTCCGTTTCCTCTGCCCAATCCTTAGCACCCCCAAAACAGAGGGCCAGAGGACCCTCCCCCTTTGCCCCAGGCCCTGGCTGTTGTATAATTCCACAGGCTGTTGCCGTTATGTAACCGTACTAGGCCGGCCAAGTCTCTGCCCCAGCCCCTCCCCTCCATTTCAGGCCTAAAACTGGGGAAAAAAGAGAAGACGTTTTATCTGGTCCCATCTCTTCCCATGCCTAGCCAAAACCAAACCAAAAATCAGAGCATCCTGAAGGCAGGGTTGCCATGGTAAATGCCTCCCCAGCCCAACCACAAAGGCTTGTCCAGATGGGGACTAATGACAGGGAGTTGGGTGGGGGGTGTCTCTGGGGGTGTGTGAAAGATGAGCAGAGCGGGAGCGGGATTGGGATTGGACCAGGGGACGGGGCAGGGTAGGCATGGCCCCTCGGGGCTCACCCAGGTGCCCTCCACCACTCCCCCCACCACACAGTGGACACCCAGGCTGATTCCTTAAGGAAACCAAGGCACCTGTGAAGGGTCCTAAGATGCAACCCCCCCCCCGGGGGGGGGGGGATGGAAGGGAGAGAAGGTGGGCCTGTTGCGCAGGAAGAAGCCCGGACCCATTCCTTGAAATGGGCCGTTAGGTCCTCTGACTTCAACAAGGACCACAGAGGACCTTTGCACAGGCGCCAGGGGCGGATGCTCGGAGTGATCCGGAGAGTTCACTCGGGATGACAGGGAGCTGGGAGCCGGAGGACGGAGGATGGTGCAGGTGGGGGAGATGCCGATACCTTTCCTTGGGTCATGGTGCTGTGTCTCCGGGAAGGGGTCCCTGAGGCAGGGGCGGCCGCTTGGGTCACCGCAGCCTGCCTGCGTCTCTTCCTTCCTCCGCGTGGGTTCTAGCAACATCCACTGCAGCCGGGCCAGGCGGACCGGAACGTACCATTCCAGCGCGGGAGGAGGAGGGGGCCGGGGGCGGGCCGGGAGGCTGCTGCGGAGGCCGCTGCGGATTTACCAGCCCAGGGGGAGGAGGCGGCGCACCGCCCCCTTCCCCCTGTCCCCTCCATCCGGTCCCCTCGTCCTGGGACCAGGGAGCGTGCGCTGCGGATCCGGCCAAGTGGATGGGTCCGCGGGGAGGGAGGAGGCGCGGGGACTCCCTGACACCCGACCAGCTGATGTTGCCTGCCTGGAACCGGAGCTGGGTGTCAGGGCCTTATCTCTCCACCATTTCTGCTGCTGACAGGCTCTCTCCAAGCCTCAGCCACCCCCCTCCCCGCCTCTGGATGCAGCCCCAGATTTCTGTGTCCATCTCCACCTCCTGTCTCCTGTGTTTCATCATCCTCCGCAGAGTGGGAAAGTCTCCCACGGCTTGTCTACCCTCCCTGGCTTCTAACAGGGCCCCTGGGCCCCAAGTTCCTATGGGGAAGCCATGTAGGCATCTCTCTTGCCTCCATGTTCCGGCCTGTGAAATGGGAGCAATGGGCCCCTCCGCACCTTGTCACTGAGGCCTGGTGTGGGAGGAGGCCGCTACTGTTTTTTTCAACCCTGCTGCGCCATTGGGCCAGACCTTTCCAGAAAGACCTCTAGTTCTGTCTCAAAGCCTCTCCAACCTCCATCCCCCCCAAACTGCTCCCTTTCTGCCTCCACTCTCAACCTCCATCACCCCCATCTCCATCGTCCCCCCACTCAGGAGCCTGTCCCATCCCCTTTCCCAGGCTTCTCCTTGGGAATCGGCCATCACCAGGCTCTGTTTTCCAAAGCTGCCACAGTGTCACCGTGGCGTTTGCAAGCTCAAGAGCTGGGCTGGATTCCCAATTTAATCACCCACTGGCCTTGTGACTCTGGCAAGGCCTTAATGTCTCTGAGCTGCAGCATCTCCTGTGGAAAGGAGGAACTCTGTCCATCCCAGATGAACTGTAAGACACGCAGGGTATGGCAGGAGAAGGACACTGAAGGCCACAAAGTGCTGTCAGAATGTGAGTTATTATTAACTGAGAAATCTCCTATGGGAGTGTCTTGGGCTGCCCCAGAGTGAGGACTCAGAGATCTGTCTAGAAGGATCTGAACCTTATAGAATGAGATGGGAAGCCAAGACCCGATGCAGGGGTGGCCGCTGACCTTCTCCTTCTCTGTCACCTCCCAGCTAGACCCACCTAATGATGGCGAGAAAACAGGTCCCTGGGTGGGCAGGTGGATTACCGAATCTTGATTCCAACTCTTCTCACTCTTTGTGCCCACCCCATAGCTACCAACTGTGCACATGCTTACTTAAGCCTGGGCCTCCCTGTCTAGAGGTTCTCTCCACCCTTGAAACCCCAAGGCCCTCCCCATCCTCCTCTCTGTCCCCTCACTGTCCTCCCCAGCCCTTCTCCCAAACCCTGACTGCTGCAAACTGTCCTCATAAGTCCCCACCCCCACCTCCACACCAATGCGGCCCAAGAGCTAGCTGGCCTGCCCCTCCCCTCTCCGAATCTGTGTTCTGGAGTGGTTTTCTTCTCCTGTTCCATGGCTCAAGTGCCCCCTCCTCCAGGAAGCTCCCTTTGTCCCTGATCCAGGTTAGATGTTTTCTCCTCTAGTCTCATAGCCCCTGTCACACGGGGCTGTGGAGTTTCTTTGTCTGTCTCCCTTGTAGATTATAAAAGATCCTGTCTAGCAGTTTTTACGTCGGCAGGACTGAGTACTACTGTGCTAGGCATGCGGAATGAGCTCATAAATCCTCACCATGACTATTACCCAGACATATGGTGTTACACAGAGACTGAATTTATGTAGGCCTGAATTTATTTGTGAATCTCACTTGCTCTTCCTCTCCCCATTTACTCCATTCCTGCCACACAGGCCTCTTGGCTGTTCCTTGATGGGCTAAGCATGCTGTTAGCTAAGGTCCTTTGCACTTGCTATATCCTCTGCCTGGAATATCTACAGATTACTGCATGGCTCACTCCCTCACTCACTCCATGGCTCTGCTCACACATTACCTTGTTGGGGAGGTCTTCCTGCTCCTATGAGTACAAGGCTGCCAACACACCCCCCTCCCAGCTCAGTGGACAGTCTCTTCCCTGACCCAGCTTTATTGTTCCTTCCCTGGCAACTGTCGCCTCTGACACATACCTTTTGTTTAGATTTTTGCTTTCTCTCTATCTCTCTCTGCAGATGTTTGGATGAGCAAAGTACAACAATATACAAAATCCCTATATTCCTCAGACATTTTGACATTGTCCGTGCTGTGATGTTTCTCAGATGTTGGGCTCTATTATCTTGCCATCATTGATATGTCCCCATCTCATGGTCTTTGGCCAATGCCTGGAATTTGGAATGTATGTTTCACATTCCTCTGGCCTCCGGAGGCAGTAAGTGTGGTGTCAAGAACGCGGACCCCAGAGTCAGGCAGCCTGGGTTTCCCATCCCGGCTTCTCGACTTGAAAGCTGTATGACTCTGGACAAGTCAGTCCCGCTCTCAGACCCTCAGTCTCCTCGTTTGTGAAATGGAAGATAGAGATTGTAATGACTTGCTAAGATTATAGAGGGGATTAAGTCATGATATAGAGAGAGCGCCGTTGGGTACCCAGCACCTGATAAATTCTCAGTGTCAGCGGCTAGTATGAGCCTTAAGGGTTCCACAAATGTTGTTTAAAGATTTTATTTTTTTATTTATTTGACAGAGAGAGAGCACAAGCAGGAGCAGCAGGCAGAGGGAGAGGGAGAAGCAGGCTTCCCGCAGAGCAGGGGGAACCCAATGTAGGATCCCAGGACCCTGAGATCATGACCTGAGCCAAAGGTAGATGCTTAACCGACTGAGCCACCCAGGCGCCCCCCAAATGTTGTTTAATGAAATAATTAATTTCCGCCCTTAGAAAGCAGCTCAGTTCCACTGGTGTTCATTCATCACGTGTGTCGTGCCTACCTCTCTCTGTGTGACACACTGCGGTAGAAGCTTTGGTGGTTCAAAGAGGGTTCAGACATGCAGACTTTCTTCAAGGAGGAAAGGTCCATTCAGAGCTCACCCTGTGCCATGCTGGGGCGGGAGCAGGCATGGGCAGCCCCCCCCCCAAGAGAGAGGGGTGCCTGAGGGGAGCCAGGGACAGGGAGGGGTTTTCCAGGGGAGCTGGGAGCTTATTAGGGTCACACCCCTGAACCCCTAGTCCAGGGAATGGGCTTTATTCTGTTAGCATGAGAAGTGGGAGTGGGGGGAACTTTCAGAGGTTTTTGAGCAGGGGAATAGCAGGTTCAAAATCATGCTTTAAAAGGACCAAAGTGCTGTAGCAATTTTTGTCATTAAAGTGTTTTCTTCAACAAGAAGGGCAGAAGGATCAGTCTGGGAGCAACATGTGGAGGGCCTGAAGGAGGGCGAGACTAAGGTGCAGAGAGGAGCTTGCAGACTCTGTGAGCTCTTGTGACAGCCCGGAGCCCAGACTTCGGAGCAGTCTGGCCCAGCCCGAATCCCAGCCCTGGGCAAGGTGCTTTGCTGTGCCTTCGTTTCCTCATCCGTAGACGGAAACCTATGAATTAGTAAGGGTAATGCACTGCGAGCAGAACCGAGCATTTAACAAGTACCCCATGCATATTTGATCATTCAGAAATCGGACAAATGATCCAAAAGATGGAGAGAGGCAGATGGCTTGGGGCGGGATTGACAGGACTTGGAAAGAGGCTGGCTGTGGGATAAAGGGAGAAGGGGGGTCAGGAGAGATGGGGCTTGGAGGCTGAGTCCCTGGGAGAGTGGTGCCATGGGTAAAAGAAGGAAGGAGCGGATGTGTTTGGGTGGGGTGGTTGAGTTTGTGGTGCCCATGGGACACGTAGGTTGACATGTCCTGAAGGCAGTCAGCTAGAGGCTCCTGGTGCCCAGAAGAGAGGTCCAGGCAGGGCCTTACAGAGCTCCGGGGGCACCTGCGTCGTATCCTAGGGGAATGCACCGTCCCTTCCGCCCTGGAGCCCAACTCTGGGGCCCCATCATGCTGAGCAGTGCAGCAGCTGGGACCGGGCTGGATTTGGAGGTTTGGGACTCCTTGGTCATTAGCTGAACAGTGGCTGAATCACAGCGTATGTGACAGCACCCCGCACAGTGAGGCCAAGGAGAGAAGAGGGGGAGAACAGCACCAGGCAGTGGGGGGGGGGGGGGAGTCAGAAGGAAGTTCTTCCCTCTCTCCAAAACCCCCTCACCGGCTCCAATGAGGGAGAGGGGAAGACTATGGTGACCAAAATAACATTAAAAAAATAAAAAATAAAATTAAAAAATAAAGACCACCAGGCAGTGTTGTCAGGACCGCCTCTCAGGGTAGGGAAAGGGGTGGGCCTCTGCGTTTCCTCTCCCCTCCTTTCAGGCCACCGCCAGGCAGCCCACCCCCTCCCTTGATCTGCTCTGCTCACCAGCCAGCTCTGTTCTAGGCAAGTGCAGGGGTGGGGGTGAAGGTGTGGAAAGAGGCGAGGCTTCCTTTTACAGCCATAGCAGCAAAGGGCCAAAGAGGGTGTGTGACTAACTCCAGGTTAGATGACATGTTGGGGCCAAGTCAAGATGAGATGAGTGCATGTGACCCCAGCTCTGGGGCCATCACACCAAGACTGTTTCAGTGACAAGACTTATTTAGGATGTAGAGGGGTATGGGGGGGGTGGTTCTCGGGCTCCCTATGTGGGCAAAAGCAGAACTATCCAGGCACCTCTTCCCAGATCCTCACCCATAAGCACGTCTCTCCAAACCCGCAGTAGCCCCTGCCCCCCACCCCCCCACCCCGGGATGGAGAGAGACCTGGAGGCGGGGGGTGGGGGGGGCATTTGAGGCCAGTGAGGGGGAATCCGGGCAGAGGCAGGGCTAGAGCCCAGGTCGCTCACAGCAGGCAGGTGTCTCGGGGTGGGCTGTAAGAGCTGGAGGTCCGGGTGAGCTCAGGCTTACCAGTGTGTCCTCCTGCCTTTACTGAGCCTCAGCTGTGACTGCCCACCCCCTCGCCCCTGACAAATTTCAAAGCCTGTCATTGCCCTGCAAGGCTCTGGCCCCCTGCCCATCTCACTGCTATCCTACAGGCCCTTCCTACCTCCCCCTCCAGTAGCCCAGCAGCAAAGAAGCGGACCTCCTACCCTGGCCAGCTGGAGCCTGGTTGTACCACTCCCGTGTGCTGGGGTTTCCATTCCTGCCCCACGACCCCCCTTCCCCATGACACACTGCCTCCCCAGATATGGTCGCCAAAGCATAGGGCCAGGAAACCTTTAGCAAGCATCGACACCCTGAATCACCCTTCTTCCCAGCTGCAGGGATTGCTTACAGGTGTGAAACCACGTTCCTGTCCCTCTCCTCCCCGCCTCCCAAGTCATTAAACCTCTCCAAGCTTAGTTTCCTCATCTGTTAAATGGATATTCACTAATTAATCCGCCCATTCAGCCAATATTCATTGAGGGCCTGCTACATCTCCAGAAATCGTGTATGCACAGCAACTAACACAAAAGACACAAATCCCTGCCCCATGGGGCTTGCTCTTTAGTGGGGGATATGAGCACTTGTCTCAAGGGTGATTGGGAGGGCTCGATGAGTTCCCTTAGGAAGAGCTTAGCGCCGCACCTGACACGAGAGGCCTGACAGATGGGAGCTGTTGTTTCAAACATCCATGCAGAGCCCCTTTTTGAGAACTTACTATGTGCCAGCTCTGTGTCGGGTGCTGGGAGACAAAGATGTGGAACAGCCGTCCACATCCTCAAGGAACTCACTAATGGCCCTGATGGGTGTTGAATCAGCACTGCCCTCACCATTGTTCAGAAGCTCGGGACAAGCTCCAGCCTGTATTGCAAACGGCAAAGAAACAGAACATTCTAGAGTGTTGGGTGTAGCACCGAGGGGTGTTTATTCCCCAGTACCCTTCAGACTAAGCCGGACATGATTGATGTGCTTTGGGGAGGTTCAGAAAAAGGAGAGGTTATATTTGATTAGGGGATCAGAAAGGATTTAGGGGAGGTGGCTTTTTGAACTGCATCTGGGAGAAAAGAATAGGATTCCACAGAAAGAGACAGTGGTGGCGAGATAGGAAGGGAGGCCCTTCGAGGGACCAGAATGGCACACAAATCAAGGCTCGGAGGAAGGAAAACAGGAGGCACCAATTTTGTGCTTAATCCCAAGGTGGCTTAGCCCACAGAGAGGCTGGAGGTTGATTCAGGCAAGGCAGCTGTACTCACAAGCACAGGAGGCAACCGTCCAAGAGGTGGGGCTTGAGGGACCCCCTGCCTAGCCCTTTGCCTTGGCCAAGACTGAGGATTCCACCATTAGAAATTCATTTCTTTGGGCAAGCATCAGCTTCCAAGAGGTTCCTGGCAGAAGCAAACCACCCCTAGAGGAATAACATGGAAAGGTGGTTCCAGGAGGAGGAGGGAGTAGTGGGGAAAAGAAATCTGGGAGCAGCGGGGGAGCAGGGCGATGACAGGAATAGCTAACATTTATGCACGGTTCCCTTCAGTCCTAACAACAGAGGGAGGTCCCCTTAGCGTCTTCCTCTGAAATGGAGACTCGGGACGTTACGCGACTTGCCCACGGGACATTACGCGACTTGCCCAAGGTCCCCCACAGCTGCTGGTCAGCAGGCAGACCCCCAAGGCCGGCTCTCAAGCACCATGCAGGCTCGCCGCACTCAGCGGCCTCGCCAGCTAAATGGGGTTAATGGCAGCTGCTTCACAGAGCCTCGAGGCCTCCAGAATGAAAGCGAAACTCCCCCCCTCCCCCCCGAGTGGGGTGACATGTTGTAGATACTACACACGTACCGTGTCCCTTCCCTGGCTCCTCGGCGGAAAGCTCCATTTCGTGAGCCAGGAGCCTTGTAAATATTTCAGCAGCGTCTGTGTGGCTGAGGCTGCAAAGCCCGTTCTCCGCAGCACTTTTGACAGTGAGGTCTGCGATGTGTCTCAGGCCCCGTTATGAGTGTCTGATCAGCCTCGTTTTCAAAAAAAAGACCTTTCCCCTGGAACAGTTGACAGCTACTGGCATGAGACACATCTGCAGAATTTTTCTGGAAAGAGGCCAGGACATGAACCAACAGAGGGTTTCATCTTACCAAAGAGGCCATGGCCAAGGCCGGCCGGCCATGCGTGGGCTCCCCCCACACACACCCCCAATACCCCCAGCCCATAAACTGGGCCAGACAAGGGCTCGGTCACACTAGGGGTCCCGGAAGGACCGCAGGGAGCCCAGGAGAGCAAACAAGGGAAACAGGCTGTGCCCCTCCATCAGGGACTGAAGCCGGAATTGACAACAAGCTGACCCGGGTCAGTGCCTTTGAATTCTTTTTTTTTTTTAATAAATGTTTTATTATGATAAGAACATTTAACATGAAATGTATGCACTTACGTTTTTAAGTGCACAATACGATATTGTTCACTATAGGCATGATGCTGTACAGCAAATCTCTAGAACTTATTCATCTTGCTTAACTGAAACTTTATACCATTAAACAGCAGCTCTCCATTTCCTCCTCCCCCCAGCTCCCGGCAACCACCATTTGACTCTCTGTTTCTATGTGTTTGACTACTTTAGATACGTCATAAAACTGGAATCATGCAGCATTGCTCCTTTCGTGGCTGGCTTATTTCACATGACATAACGTCTGCAAGTTTCGTCCGTGTAGTTGCAAATGGCAGGATTTCCTCCTTTTTGAAGGCTGAGTACTATTCCACGGTGTGTACGCATCTTCTTCATCCATTCCTCCGTCTGTGGACATTGACCTTGTCTCTGCATCTCGGCTATAGTAAACGAAGCCACAATGGACGCGAGAGTCTAAATATCTCTTTGAGACCCTTTTGCTTCCTTAATTAACTTTATTTCGAGACATTTTATTCCTTTCGATGTTACTATAAATGAGATTGTCTTCTTAATTTCCTTTTCAGACACTTTGTTGTTGTTAGTGTATAGAAAAGAAACCAGTTTGCATGTTAATTTCGTATCTCATAACTTTACTGAATTCATTTCTTAGTTCTGATGGGGGGTTTTTTGGTCTTTGGGGGTTTTAAGCTGATAATTTTGCTTCTCCCTTTCCAGTTTGGATGCCTTTTATTCCTTTTTCTTGCTAATTGTTCTAGCCAAGACTTCCAGAACCATGTTGAATAGAAGCAGTGAGACTGGGCATCCTTGCCTTGTTCCTGATCTTGGAGGAAATGCCCTTCAGTGTTTCAACATTGAATATGATATCAGTGATGAGATTTTCATATCTTCCCTTTATTATGTTGAGATCATTTCCTTCCATTCCTACTTTGTTGAGAGTTTTTATCATGAAAAGATGCTGAATTTTGTCAAACGCATCTATCGAGATGATGATCATGGAATTTTTTTTTAATATTTCCTTCTGTTAATGTGGTGTATCACATTAGTTGTTTTTTTTTGTATGTTGAACTATCTTTGCATCCGGGATAAATCCCACTTTTAATGTGTTGAGTTAGATTTGCTAGTATTTTCTTAAGGACTTTAGCATCTGTGTTCATCAGGGATATTGGGCTGTGGTTTTCTTTTCTCATGATACCTTTGTCTGGCTTTGATAGCAGAATAATGCTGGCATGATAAAATGAATTTGGAAGTGTTCCTTTCTCTTGACGTTTTGGGAAGAGTTTGACAAGGATTGGAGTTAATTCTTCTTTAAAAGTTTGGTAGAGGGATGCCTGGGTGGCTCAGTTGGTTAAGCGGCTGGCTTCGGCTCAGGTCATGATCCCAGGGTCCTGGGATCGAGTCCCGCATTGGGCTCCTTGCTCGGTGGGGAGCCCGCTTCTCCCTCTGCCTCTGCCTGCCACTCTGCCTGCTTGTGCTCTCTCTCTCTGACAAATAAATAAATAAAATCTTAAAAAAAAAAAAATAGGGACACCTGGGTGGCTCAGTTGGTTAAGCGGCTGCCTTCGGCTCAGGTCATGATCCCAGGATCCTGGGATCGAATCCCACATGGGGCTCCTTGCTCGGCAGGGAGCCTGCTTCTCCCTTTGCTTCTGCCTGCTTGTTCTCTCTCTCTCTCTGACAAATGAATAAATAAAATCTAAAAATAAATAAATAAATAAATAAAAGTTTGGTAGAAGTCACCAATGAAGCCATATAGTCCTGGGCTTTTCTTTGCTGGGAGTTTGTTGTTGTTGTTATTTTATTTTATTTTTTTTGCTTTAAGAGAGAGTGGGGGTATGAGGGGGGGCAGAGGGAGAGAGAGAATCTTAGGTAGGCTCCATGCCCAGCACAGAGCCCAACATGGGGCTCGATCTCATGACCCTGAGATCATGACCTGAGCCTAAACCAAGAGTCGGACACCTAACCAACTGAGCCACCCAGGTCCCCCTTTTGGGAGATTTATGATTACTGATTCAATCTCCTTATGAGTTATAGTCTGTATAGATTTTCTATTTATTCATGATTCAGTCATGGAAGGTTGTGCATTTCTAGGAATTTATCTATTTCTTCTAGGCTATCCAGCATTTTTGGCATTGGGGGACTTTGAATTCTGACATGCTCACAACTTACCCAGGTTGGACCCAAGTAGCTAAAGCATGTAACTACCCAGGAACAGGGAGAGGAAAGGAAGGGAGGAGTATGACCTGGGGTTCACACCAGGGATAGTGTGAACTCTCAAGGTGTGTCCCTGGCACCCGTGGACTTTGTGACTTGATATATTGGGTGATGGAAGTCAGGGAGCCGAGCAGCTTGGCTGGTCACCACAAAGAAGGAACAGCAGGACTCTGTCGAGCCCCAAGGTGTCCAGTCCCATCAGAACCCTTCAGGCTCTAGCTTGCATGAATCGTCCCTTCCACAGCAGGTAGAGACCCCCTGCTGGGTGGCACGCACTGAGGCAGGCCCCGTAGTGATGCCAAGACCCTCGGGAGGCTGGAGGAAAGAAGACGGGCCTATGGTTACATTTAGGGCTGGCCAGGCTCTAGTAAGAACGGTAGGAGAGGAAAGTGAGGCAGAGGGAGGCCCGGGGAGCCCTCAAGGGGGTTGGCATTTTAACTGGTCTTTGCAGACCAGACAGGATTGGCAAAATCTATAGATTAATACAGATTTCTTTTTCCAGTTATATATGTCATTGAAATGTACTCATAACTTTAAAAATGTTTAAGAAAAATGTAGAAAAGTTAGAAAAAAAGAGTTATGTGGTTCTACAACCCAGAGAAAATCATGGTTAAAATATAGGGGTGCTGGGGCGCCTGGTGGCTCAGTGGGTTAAGTGGCTGACTTCATTGGCTCAGGTCATGATCTTGGGGTCCTGGGTTCGCTGGCTCCGTGCTCAGCGGGGAGTCTGCTTGTCCATCTTCCTTTCCCTCTGCCCCTCCCTCTGCTCCTGCTCTCTCTCTCAAATAAATAAACAAAATCTTAAAAAAAAACCATATAGGCGTACTTTCTTCTGGCCTTTTTTCCACATTAACACTGCTTTCTTTTCTCACTTGGTTTTGTAGCTTCAGCATTTCCAAGGTAGCATTTTGGCAGATGCGGTTGGAGGAAGGAGTAGAAAGGCATGAGGAAGACAGCAGCCCAAGGGCGTGGTGTCTCTGAGCTCCTATGTGCCCACACTGGGGTTGTCGGAGCCCAGGGACAGGCCGGACCCTTGGGCTCCCTGTCCCGCCTCCCCTGCTCTCTGATTTGTTAATGGGCCACACCCTTGGCCCAGCCTCAGCCCATTTTTCTGCCTGGCACCCCGGGGCTGTGTTCTGGGCAGGAATGTGAGGCTGCAGCTACCCTTCTTCCCGGCACAGGAGACAGAGCCTGTTTCTTGGGTAATGGGGATGAGTTTCCAGCTCCAAAATTAAGTCGGGCGGGCCAAATCCCAAGACTGACCTTCTAGATCCATGTTATCCGGTATCGTAAACCATGAGCCACATGGCCAAGCACTCACTATGCAAACGGTCCAAACAGAGACGGACCGTAAGTGTAACCACACACTGGATTTCCAAGAGAGGATGAAAAGCTAACTACGTAAACTGTCTTCTTTGTAATTTTTTTATATTGACCCCTGTTGAAGTGGTAATATTTTGGGTATATTGGGTTTAATAAAATATATTAAAATTAATTCCCCTCGTTCTTTTTGCTTTTTTTCATGTGGGTATGAGAGCAACTTAAATTACAGACATGACTCTCACTTGTGTCTCTCATACTTCTTTCCATGGAACGCTGCCCATCTAGACCGAACATTTTTTTTTTAATCTTATTTATTTATTTGGCAGAGAGAGAGATCACAAGCAGGCAGAGGCAGGCAGAGAGAGAGGGGGAAGCAGGCTCCCTGCTGAGCAGAGAGCAGATGCAGGGCTCGATCCCAGGACCCTGAGATCATGACCTGAGCCGAAGGCAGAGGCTTTAACCCACTGAGCCACCCAGGCGCCCTAGATGGAACATTTCTATCCTCCCCCCTCTTCCAAGGGAAAAGTCCGTGGGGAGGTGTGGCAGGAGGGAGCCCCGCAGAGGGCTCTGTGAGCCATCCAGAGAGGCCGCAGGCTGATGGCTAGAAGGGAGAGGTATTCTGTCTGTAGGCCTCCTATTTCTCCCTTCCTGGGTCTGCCTCCCCAGCAGATTGTGAGCTTCCCGAGAGAAAGAGAACCTTCTTAGATTCACCCTTATATCCTCAGTGCCGGCCTGTGCCTGCCATAGAGTAAGCGCTTGAAAGCAGGCACTGAATTAATGAAGGAGGGGAGGGAGAGGACACGGAGACGGTTTAAACAGCAGAGAACTGTGCTGAGATGGGGCCAGCCGGCCTGGGGACCACAGCACTCAGAATAACTGGAGATTTTAATCCTCCAGTCCTTTAGACTATTGTCTCCAGAGAGCCGGGAGGCTCCCAAGACGACTGGGAGTAGGGAGTGAGAACCCCACGGCATCATCCTCTCCAGCCTCCTGCCTCCTTCCCCCTCTCAGAGGGGAAGAGTCTTCCCATTTCTGCGGTCAGCCTGCTGGCTCGGGAGGTCCTCCCCATAGGCACGCACACCTGGGTGAGGGCTCATCAGGGCTCCCCACACTCAGGCCACGATGGGAAAGGCTGCCGTTGCAGCCTGGGAAAGGAAGAAATGTTCGGCTACTCCTGCTTGATGCGGCTCTGCGCCCCCTCAAGCCAAGGCTTCCCCCTTGCCCAGCGCACGGGTCAGAGATTCTCAGGATCACTCTTCTCACACACCTCCACTCTCGAGGTGGGCCCCTGGCAGGTTCCCACAGAGCCTGCCTCCTTCTGCTTGGCAGCAGGCAAGCTGGGGATGCAGGAGGGTCAAGGAGTGCCTGTGAATTTGGAAAGCAGCCCAGAGGGGCTCTGAGGGACGCGTGGTTGGGACTGCATGTTGAGGCCTCCAGCAGAACTGAGCACCAGGGCTCTAGAGCTGGAATGCTGAGCTCAGATCTCACGTTCTGCACTTGCTGTGTGCAACCTGAACAAGGGAACTAAGCTCTTTGGTTAGACTTTAGCGTCCTCATCTCTAAAATGGGCACAATGCAGTTTTCCTACCCTTCCAGTGGTTCCGAGAGTCAACGACTGAGACCAAATCGTGGGCCTAGCACTGTGCCTGGCACATGATAGACACTCAGTGTTACAAGCAGGCCAGCTCCCTCGCTCCTCAGCTGGGGACGTGAAGCCCTGAGAGGAATAATAACTAGACTGTTATAAAGACGAAATTATTTTATATCATTTGGGGTTTTTTCTTATAGTTTTTGTATTTTTGTATTTTTTTAAGATTTTATTTATTTATTTATTTATTTGACAGAGAGAGATCACAAGTAGGCAGAGAGGCAGGCAGAGGGAGAGGGGGAAGCAGGCTCCCTGCTGAGCAGAGAGCCCGATGCGGGGCTCGATCCCAGGACCCTGAGATCATGACCTGAGCCGAAGGCAGAGGCTTAACCCACTGAGCCACCCAGGCGCCCCCTTAGAGTTTTTATTATGGAAGATTTCAACCATATAAAAATGGAAAGAATAATAGAGTGAACTCCTACATACTCATTACCCCACTTCAATGATCCTCAACGCTTGGCCCGCTCAGTTTCACCTACGGCCCTGTCTACCCCAGGGTTCTTCTGAAGCAAATCTCAGCTATCACATCATTTCATCTATAAATATTTCAGTATGCATCTCTAAGAGATAAGGACTTAAAAATAGTTCTACTGTCATTCCTACACCTAAAAAATTTAACGGCAGTGCATCAATGTCCTCAACTATCTGATCGTTCTCATTCTCCAGTTGTCTCATTTTGGAAAGAACGTGCTCGAATTGGGGTTCCAAGTGCAGTCTATATAATGCACGTGATGGGTGTCACTCCAGTCTTTTTTAAACGACAGGTACCCCCTTTTTCTCTTTTCTTCCCGCCTTGCACTCTATTCGTTGAAGAGACCGGGTCACTTGTGTGGTGGAGTCTCTCCACAGTCCGGAGTTTGTCTGTCTCTGTAGAAACTTGATGCGATTCAGGTTCAACATCTGGGACGATTACTCCACAGGTGGTGGGGTGTTTTATATCAAGAGATACACATTATAAGCAGCTGTTGATAATCAGCACTCAGCTCCGTGATTTCATTAGGGGTTGCAAAACAGTGATAGACTGTCATTCCTCCAGCACCTGCTAGCAGAAACACCTTTACTAAGAGAAACCTCCCTCTCTCAACTAACTTCGTTAACCTGAGTTAACTCTTGTAAACTATACAGGAGAAGCAGATCAGGGCTTGATTCTTTTCCCTTTCTTTATGGTTTTCAAAATAATGAGTTACTTTCTTAGCATCTCCAAAAGTGATCTGTTTTTTTAAAAATCATAACCGCATGGATTTAAATATATTTGGAGTGCTTCGACTCATAGCATATATTTTTAAATTGTTTTCTGGCTTAAGCTGATTGAATGAAGGCAATAAAAATATAAGGGGCGACATGGGAAAGCCAAGAGAATTCTGACTTTGGAGCCAAACAGCCTGGGGTGGAATCTTGGCTCTAACACTTTTAAGTTTAGAGACCTCGGTCAGGTTACTTGATTAATTTCTCTTTTCTTTTATCTCTTCATCCCCCAAATGGAAAAGTGGTTAATAATAACTAACATTTATTGAGTGCTTGCCATCTTCTAAGCATTGTGCTAAGTACTTTGAAGAGGTAGGAGCTATTCTTATTCCCATCTCAGAGAAGCAGAGTGGTTGAGGGTTTGTCAAGGTCACACTTAGAGGGGCGCCTGAGTGGCTCAGTTAGGCGTCTGCCTTCTGCTCAGGTCATGATCCCACGGTCCTGGGATTGAGCCGTGCATCGGCCTCCCTGCTTGGCGGGAACCTACTTCTCCCTTTCCTGCTCCCCCTGCTTGTGCTCTCTCTCTCAATCTTCTCTCTCTCTCTCAAATAAATAAAAAATATTTTTTTAAAAAAGTTTACAACCTAGAAATTGGTAGAGCAGGGACTTGAACCCAGGGCAGTCTGGTTCCAAAGCACACTGTCATGCAGTGGTTCTTGTGAAGGTTTGAGATGACGATGGTGATCATTCATCATAGGCCCACTACATGCCAGGGATCATGCCGGATACTCGGCCTGACTCCACCAAAGCCCAGGCTCTTAGCCGGTACCCTATTTTCACAGTGCTGGCCTGTAGTTGCATAATTAGTGAGAATTATCAGTGGTGGTGGAAGTGACCCCCATTAGAATGAGGGGTTGGGCAAGGAGCTAACCAGGAAAAGGGCAGGCCCTGACAGGTGCAAGCGCAGGGCAGGGTCCAGAGCTCCAGCGGGGCTGTCCTTGGTTCTTGGCCCTTCCCCTCGAAAACGGACGACAGTCACATGGGGGAGGGTACAAGTCTATTGCAGCTGTGGTCTCTCCCTCCCCGGGCTCCCCTCACCTACTGAGACGGAGATCTCCTCTCCAAGAATGCAGCTATCCTCGGCCAGTTCTATTTCCACTGCCATTCTGGCTCTCATCCTAATTGCCTTGTTAAGCAGTAAGGGCAGGAAAGTTCCTTCTGCTCGCTCAAAGCCTTCCCTCGGGTATTCTTGGAGGATAGGCCTGGACCTCCCAGGCTGGTGGGGAGGGCAGAGATCCTGGGCACGGCTGGGATGCAGGAGGTATCGGTAAGCACGCTCTGAGAAGCAACATTAGCTATCATTTCCCAAGCACCTGCCTTGTGCCAGGCCATGGGTCAGGCCCCGTGTTATCTCAGTTCATCCCCACAGTGCCCCAAAGAGGTGGGTCTTGTTATCATCTCTATTTTGCAGATGAGGAAACCAATGCCAAGCGAGGCTAAGGAACTTCGCCAGAGGTCCCTTGGCGGGGGAGGGGATCGCGGGTGTCTGAGCCCGGAGTCGAACCCGGACTGCCTAACTCCACCTCGGGTATAGGGAGTCAAGGAAGCAGGTGATGCAAAGGGAGGGGGGCATTCCCAGCAGGAAGAACGGTCTGTGCAAAGGTGTGGAGGCGTGAAAGGGTATGGCCTGTTCAGGGCGGTGACTAACTTTGGCCAGAGTGAAGGGCGTGTAGGGAGGGGTGGCAGCACATGGCTTTGGGGTTTGGGAGGTGCTGGGTAGAAGAACCTCAGCTTTCAGGACTGCAACTTTGTTCTTGGAGGGTTGGGGGGGCATGGGAGGCGTTGAGTGAGAGGGCCGATGCATGATAACTGGGGTTTGAATGATGATCTGTGGTTTGCAAGAAGCTTCCAGAAGTATATTGTCACATGGAAGCCTCAAGGGGATCCTGGAAGTTAGCCCATTTTACAGATTAGCAAACAGACTTGAAATTGTTATGGGATATGCTCAGGCCACAAAGCAATTAATGACTGGCCCAAGCCCAGTGCTCCAGACACCAGAGGACTCTGCTCCCCAAATCAGGGCATAATGAAAGAAAGAGGCAGAGGTATCCTTCAGGTCCTGGTTGCTCCATGCCTGCTCCCGCTCAGCCTTGTTGGGGAGTGCGAGATGAAGAGCAGCTGGGCTGGTGCCTAGGTCCCAGGCATCGCTGTTTACAAAGACCATGACAGTAAGTAATAAGAACCAATCCACTGAATTCCTACTATGTGCTAGGTTAGCTGGGTTAGGAGAAAGCTAGACAGAGATCAATACCACCAGGGACTCTGGTAACTAATATTCTGACCTGAGGGTCCCCACACTGGATTAGGAGGTGCCCAGATAGGCCTGAAGAGTTAGAAAGGGCCCCAGTGGGAGAGAATTGCCAGAATGCTGGCTTGGGCCCTAACTATGCCCTTCTGGGGGCCTGCCTTGCTAAGTGAGGGGATGGCAGCCGAGAATGGGCTTTTATATCAGAAGCCTTAGCGAGCATCTCAAGCTCACTCAGGAGGTCCAGGGAAAGGACTTTGGGGTATTTTATTTTATTTATTTTTTGGTTTTTTAAAGATTTTATTTATTTGTTAGAGAGAAGCACAAGCAGGGGGAGTGGCAGAGAGGCAGGCAGAGGGAGAGGGAGAAGCAGGCTCCCCGCAGGTCAAGGAGCCCGATGTGGGGCTCGATCCCAGGGCATGACCTGAGCCGAAGGCAGATGCTTAACTGACTGAGCCACCCAGGCGTCCCTGATTGGGGTATTTTAATGAGCTCCATGGGAAACTCCAAAATAGAAACATCTAGATTATCAAGGTCCCTTCCAAATCCAGTTCAAGTTCAGCACCCACTATGCCAGATGTTATTCCGTAAGTGGGGGCTACATTAGTCAACAATACAACAAGATAAATAAGTAAAATTTCTGGGAAGGAAGAAAGGACCGCCGGGCAAAAGTGGTAAGGAGTGTGAGCCTGGGGAGAAGTTACAGCATTTGGCAATGTGGACAAGGGCCGGGCCCACTGAGAAGCTGACTTGAAGGAGGCCAGGAGCAGCTGGGTGGACTTCTAGGGCATTCTGAAGACTCAACAGCCTGTGCTAAGGCCCTCACGTGGGAGCATGCGCACAAGGGAGCCAGTGGGACTGGAGCCGGTGGGCGAGAGTTGGGACTGCACTGGGGAAGGGGACAGCCGCGGAATGCTGCTCCAACCTGCTAAGACATTCAGCCCTACCCGAGCCTTTTGACTCTGATCTTGATCTTGAACCCAGCCCCGCCCTAACTCCTCTCCCACTGAACTTTAATTTTAGGGACCCACCCGTACCCTAATTGCCAGAACTGCTAAATCGAGCATGTTATGTGCCTAGGTACGCTTTTGGTATTTTACCTCCTTAATCCTGAGTGTCTCCAACCTGTCCCTGTCTTCTGTCTCACCCAGGTATCTGCCCTTCCTTTCCTGACTCCTCTGCGGCCTGAAGGTAAGGGAGCAGGGCAGCTGGGAGCAGTGACCAGCGGCAGCCTCGTGGCCCCAGGGAAGCAGTGGCTTAGGGTATAACATCCTGGGAAGAGGGGACCCCTGCTAGCAACTTTCCCTGGAATACACATTTACTAAGCACCTACTCTGAGCTCCAGACTGGGGAAATCTCAAGGGGATTAAGACTGTCCCTGCCTGGGGCAGGGTGAGAGGGGTGAAGCTGGGTAGGGAAGGAGACAGACAGAAAATTCTAATGCATATACAATGGATTGCTTAGGCTTCTCCAGGAGCTTCTCCAGGGCATCGTGAGAAGGAGGAGAAGTAGGTGACCCCCCAGGGTTGCAGAGTTCAGTCAGCCATTATCTCCAGCTGGAGGACCTGTGCAAATTTATCGGGGCACCTGGGTGGCTGAGCCGTTAAGCCTCTGCCTTTGGCTCAGGTCAGGATCTCAGGGTCCTGGGATCGAGCCCCGTGTTGGGCTCTCTGCTCAGCAGGAAGCCTGCTCTCCCTCTCCCACTCCCCCTGCTTGTGTTCCCTTTCTCACTGTCTTTCTCTCTCAAATAAATAAATAAAACCTGTAAAAAAATAAATAAATAAGTGTCCTACAAATGTAAGTTGTGATGGCCCCAACAGACACCATCATGATGGCCGATCAATGGCTAGGATTGCCAACTTTCGCAAATAAAAATCCAGGACACCCCATTAAATTTGAATTTCAGATAAACAACTTTTTTTTCTTTAGTGTAAGTGTGTCCCACACAGTATTTGGGATTGCAGGGAGGCAGAATTCTACTTCTCGCCTCACGGGGCTGTTTGGCTGGGACTGAGAATGAGATTGACATAAGACAGATGAATGGGAACAAAGCACATGCATGTACGTGAGTTTTCTAGAACACAGGAAGCCTTGTAAGGAAGGGAAGACCCAAAGACACAGCAACACCACATGCTTTTACGCTGGGTTGAACAGAGAGAGGCAAATGGGGAAAAGTAACCAAACCAAAATACGGGAAGCAAAGGAAATTATCTTATTTTAGCAAAGTCTCTTGGCTTTGACTCATCTTTGAAGAATGTTTCTTGTTTTCCTGGTACAGGGAGGGCATCTTTCACACGGGAAGAAAAGGGAGGGGAGACTACTCAAATTGCATCTGTTGTTTTTCAAGGGTCTTTAGCTCAAAATAGTCTTCACGTCAGAGTGGCATCTTGAGGACCGGCGTGTTCTGCCACCCTTCAGGACATATTTATACAAAAATATGATTTGTTTGGGACGCCTGGGTGGCTCAGTCGTTAAGCATCTGCCTTTGGCTCAGGTCATGATCCTGGGGTTCTGGGTTCGAGCCCCGCATTGGGCTCCCTGCTCAGCAGGAAGCCTGCTTCTCCCTCTCCCACTCACCCTGCTTGTGTTCCCTCTCTCGCTGTGTCTCTCTCTGTCAAATAAATAAAATCTTTAAAAAAAAAAAAAGAAAATTAAAAGGTGAGTTTCTTTCTAAAAAAAAAATACATGATTTGTCTGTCTGAAATTCAAACGTAACCGCGCATCCTGGATTTCATCTAGAAACCGTTTTGATGACAGTTTATTGGCTGACTGGGCATGACAGGGATGTGGGGCCAGGAAACGGCTTGGCCAAGGCTGTGTAGACCTGAATCGAATGTGAGGATGAGTAGCCAACACGTCCGCCAGGGCTGTGGCACGATTATCTTAGGCCCTTATCCATTAGCGCATCCCTCACACTCGGGCCTGCTGGGGGTTCCCAGTCAGCCTCTCTCCCCTCCAGGTCTGGATGCCCCGTCCTGCTATCACCTACCTGGACGCTCACCTGGGCGCTCACTGACGAGGTTCTGAATGGTGCCGTTAATACCTCTCTCGCGTGCTCACGGAGGGCCAGACGCCATCATGGCTGCTCGAGGGACATGAGCTAACAAAGCCCAGCTCCCTCCTCAGGGCACCAAGCTGTGGTCTGTTGAAAGACTCGAGCATCCAGGACGGTGCAGGAAGGAGCAGGAGTGGACATGGAGTGTCCTGAAGCGTCCTCCCACTCTGTCCTGGCACTGTGAGAATTCACGGAGTTGTCACAAAAATCTTGTGAGGTTCGTTCTCTAGGACACTCTGGGAGTTGTCTTGCCCAAGGTCACAGAGCTTAAGAGATGGGGCAGGGATTTGAACCCAGGTCTGTCCCACCTCAACGCCTAAGTAATTTTGCTCTCCTTTGCGTGTGTGTGTTGTGGGATGAAGCGTGTGCATGCTCGAGCGTGTGTGGTCACCTCTAACCTTCAGAGTAGGGCTTTCCAGGCCTCTGCAGGCCTTCCTCTCTTGGGTTGGATTTAGGGCCTTGGAGACGGGCGCACTCCAGCGGTGCTCTCCCGGGGCAGGTTCTCTCAGGGGCTTGTGCCATCTGGCCACGGACCCTCAATCAGCAGCTTCTCTTGGGCCTTGCCTTCCATGCCGGAGTCTCTAGGGATGGCAGGCAGTTGGTTTCCAGGCCCTTGGGCCTTGGGCAGAGGAGATGGGGGCATGAATGGTGAGGGGGGTGTGGGGTCGGCACTGGAGGGACTGAGGCATGCCACGTGCCTCCATATCTCCAGCTCTCGCTCATGCTCTCAGGCACACGTGCTCTCTGTAATCCCTGGAATCAAACAATATTAAAGCTGGGAGGGACCTTAGGAACTATCTAGTCTTACCACCTCATTTTATATGTTCTGCCACAAGGCAGAAATGAATTGTTAAGATCCCTCCTCCAGCTAACGGTACGGAGATTTGGGACCCAGGTTGTCTACCTCCCAGTCCGGGGCTCCGGTCCATGACTGTCTCTTCCAGTGCATTGGCATCCATCCCGACATATTAGGACCAAAAGGAACTTTAGATTAGGGGAAAGGCTGGGAATGCTAGGGAAAGGTCTAAGCATTTCCACTTCAATCGACAGAGAAAAGAGAATATTCCATAAATGGTGTTGGAGTACCTGAATTATTGTTGGGGGTGGTAATAAAGATGGGGCCAAAACAAGTTCTATTCGGATCAAAGATTGAAGTGTAATAAATAAAACCGTAGAAGTTCCACAGCAAAATGTGGGTGAAATGATCTATAATTTCTAAACCTATGAGACAGGTGCTATTATTATCTCCACTTTTTTTTTTTTTTAAGATTCTATGTCTTTATTTGGGAGAGAGAGAGAGCACTAGCGGGAGGAGGGGCAGAGGCAGAGAGAAAAGCAGACTCCCCACTGAGCAGGGAACCTGATGTGGGGCTCAGTCCCAGGACCCCAGGACCCCAGGATCATGACCCAAGCTAAAGGCAGACCCTTAACCGACTGAGCTACCCAGGGGCCCTATTAACCACTTTATAGATGAGGACCCAAAAGCAGTTTAAAAAGATAGTCAAAGAATATAGACAAGTGGTTTCCAGAAAAAAAACTATCAATAAATTAAAAAAAAATCGATACAGTTAATATAAATAAAGCCAAAAAACATTGCGAAGAACGCTTGATGTGACTCATGATTGAAGAAACACAAAATCCAACTAGAATTTAGGCATCACTTTTGCACCAGTTGTCATTACTCAAGTTCTGGTGGTTTGGGGAAGCACCCTGTTCTGTAACCGTCCTTCTATTCAGTTCTATGCTGGTATCAGTTCATGCCGGCAGAAAACCATACAACTGAACCACATCAGCTTAGCTGACCATATGCAAAGATGCCTTAGCTGACCATATGCAAAGATGCCTTCAGCCCAGGTCCGGTTTAATATTATACTCTCAACATCCATTGATGTTTGGTGGAAGAAATGACCATATAAAAATCACTGCATTGTTTTCATCCTGGAAAAACTAACCCTAAAGGCATTATCTACTCTGGTAATCCATATTACTTCTAGAAGGAAAGACCCACACAGCAAATTATCTTTATTATTTACTACCAGGAAAAAATGGTCTCTCCCGAAAACCTGGTATGTTTTATTTTACTAGATAATGGTAATAATAGGACCCTGCCTGTTTCTCTCTTTGTTTTGGCTATCAGGAAGCTCAGAGCTATATTTTATGGCCCATTACAGAAACAACCTAACTAGGGAGGTTGACATCTGACTTCTTAACCCAGTCTAACCTCATTTTAGCTCTATTTCTCCCCTCCTTCAATTTGTTTCTCTCCTTCTACCTGCTTTTCAATTTCCTAATTCTAGTTCAACAAAGTTATTGTAAATGTGTAATTAGTCGGAAGCCATCTGAAAATCTTTTGGAAGCAGGTGGATATAAGTAACAGTCAAGTCCCCTCATTTTATCAATGAGAAAACAAATTATTTACTCCAATCGCTCTGTTACTTAGTGCTGACCTCTGTGCATAGGTGACTCTGACACTCTATGGTAAGCTCTTTAGAACTGTATTTATTTTTGAGACCCTGAGGGCCATCTCTAAGCCTGGTATTTGGTAGGTGCTCAATAGATGTATATCTTAGTTGAAAGCAACGCAAGTGCTATGAGGAAAGAGACCACTTTTGCATGGAGTAAGGTCTGGCAGGTAGTAGGTGCCCATGAGAACTGAATTAGCAACGGGGCATGGCCGCAGCCTCTGACCCCTCCCTGCCACACCCTAGGGCCCCCATCACTCAGGCCACTTTGGGTTGGGACCCAGAACAGTCAGTCTGCCTCTTACCCCAACTCTGCCTTTATCTCCACCCTTCTCCCTCAGCCCTTTTGCCTGGTTCATCTCAGCTCCCAAATCTTTTTGAGTTTCACCCTGGGTGGAGACTGGCGTATCTCACCTCCTGGTCTCCTGGCCCTGAGATGCCTGAGGGGTAGGAAATGGCATCACCTTTGAACCTTGCGTAGCATCCAGTAGAGGTAATTGGTGAGGAGGAGGAGGAGGAGGAGGAGGAGGAGGAGGAGGAGGGGGAGGAGGAGAAGGAGGAGGACCCAAGGTCATGGCTTTCTCTGTCCTTATACACTCAACTGATATGTGTTGAGCAGAGGGGACAAAAGAGGTCGACAGGGTCACTCCTCTGCCACTTCCTATCCTTCTGGGCTGCGAGGCAAAAATGTGAGACAAAACAAGGAGGTCAGGCTGGACCATGAAGATGAGGTGAAGGGGACAGGGCTCCCTCTGCCATGCCATTTCCTACAGTGCAAGACACTGAGCTGGTTTCCCATTGGGTGCCCCCTGACCAACGTCCTCTATCCCTGGCTCCCCGCCTGGCCCTTTTCCTGAGCACCCCCTGTGGAGATGTGTAGAAAGAGAGCTAAGGTCTGGGCAAGGCCTTCTGACTCAGATTTCCTGAACTGACAGGCAACCCATGTTGAGAAACCGTGTGCAGGTGAGCTTGGGTAGCCACGCCTGGCAAGCCACAGGGAGCCTCGGCCTGGAGCTCCTCTAGCCAGTCCTGGCCGGAGACCTAGCCCCACGCAAGGACGATGATCGTGCTCAAGGGAGATCCTCGCCCTTCGTTCTCATTCTGGGCTTCATCCTTGCAGCCCACATGAGAGTGCTGGGGGACGGGAGGAGTGTCCCAGATGGTCTCCCTGTCCCAGTCCCTGCATATATAAAGCATCTGCCCTACATTGCACGCTCCGAGAGGTTCCCTGTGTCCGGATGGACATGATGCTCAGGCAATTCCAGGATAATGGAAAAGGCAGCGAGCACCACGATTCCAGCTGAGTCGGGGATTCCACACCTCCTTCTCTTTTGTTGGTAGCAGAACTACCAGCTTGAGTGGAAAGTGGCTGATTGCGGCTGGACGGGGGTGGGATCTGAACATTCTGAAAACTCTCACCAACCTCCATAAGAAATGATGATCCAGCGTGTAGTATGAGGCCCACTCTTAACTTTGTGGGGCCCAGGAAAGGTTCCCAGATCGTGCGTTTAAATATCGACAAGTTACCAGTCAAGCCGACAAAGTGTCGAAGTATTCAATAAAACACGTTCTATCAGCCTACCTTGATGACAGACTTTCACAATGACAAAAAAATTTTTAAATATGTAAAGCTATGGTTATTATAGAGCTGAAAATTGACAGAACATTGGAAGCCAAAATTTAATTATTATTGTGCTTGTTTGGGGGTGTTGTTGATGGGCTAGTAATGTTTGGTTGAGTAATAAATATATACATCATTATGCAGAATTCATAAGCGATGACACGTTTGTTCAATAAAATTTGTTTTTCTTGCCTTTGTCATAGGAAAATCACCAATTATATGGTTACAATTGAAATTTTCACATAATTTGTGTTCTGTTGGCAGTCATGCCAAATTAGACAATCTTCCCTGAGTCATTATAGTTCTTAGTTTTTTATTAACTTCAATTTGGAGAAACTTCACTCTGCTGAGGCTGGAAATTATCAATATAATTCTCAAAGCAATACTTGGATTCAGAACTCAGCCATAAATTTTCTGTATCATGTACAAACAAAATAATGGGATGGCATATGATACATTTTCGCTCTCATAAAAAAAATTACAAATTTTTTTCATTATAGAAACTGCTATTCCTTATATGGTGAAAAGTAATATCTAGATCTATAGAATAGCAATTTTAATTTTTTAAAACCTTTAAATTAAGATTTTATTTATTGATTTATTTGAGAGGGAGAAAGATTGCAAGTGGGGGAGCAAGCAGACTCCACGCTGAGCTCGGAGTCCAACACATCCCTTGACCCCGAGATCATGACCGGAGTGGAAATCAAGAGTCAGACTCTCAACTGACTGAGGCACCCAGGTGCCCCCTCCAAACATTTTTATGTCAGAACGCCTTTACACTCTTAAAAATTATCAAGCATTCCAAAAAACTTTTGTCTGTGTAAGTTATAACTATTAGTATTTATCATATTATAAATTAAAACTGTTAACTGTTATTTTTTATTATGATTATTATTTTTATTTTTAAGTAGGCTCCACGCCCAGCGAACCCAAGACCCTGAGATCGAGACCTGAGCTGAGATCCAGAGTCTGATGCTTAACCAACTAAGCCACCCAAGTGACCCAAAACTGATAACTTTTAAAACACACAAGCACACATTCCATTTGCCATCAGAGCAGAGATGACATCACACGCCAAGCAGCCTCTGGGAAACACTGTATGCACATGAGAGAGTTGGCGTGAGAAGGGCAAATAATGTCTTAGTATTATTACGAAAATAGTTTGGACCTCGTGGCTCCTCTGGAAGGGCTCAGGGATCTGCAGGAGTCCTTTGACCATACTTCGAGAATGGCTGCTGTCGAATGACGTAAAGAATTGGTATCGTGCTCTCTCCATGTTCTGCCTAGACCTATACATAGACAAATAAAAGAGTTTTAAGAACTAGTCTCACTGGGGCGCCTGGATGGCTCGGTCGGTTATGCAGCCGACTCTTGATTTCTGCTCAGGTCATGATCTCAGAGTTCCGGGACGGAGCCCGACGTGGGGCTCGGCGTTTAGCGTGGAGTCTGCTTCAGGATTCTCTCTCTCCCTCTGCCCCTCCCCCACCTGCATGCTCCCTCTCTCTCAAATAAATAAATAAATCTAAAAAAAAGAAAGAATTGGTCTCACAAAACATTCCCCAACTGCTATGTGCAACATTTGTGAATATTGCGCTAATTCACGAGTACATACAAAACCAGGAACAGGAACAGGAAGAGAAGCAAGAAAATGGTTTTTATGTGCTTCATTGTGTGTTAAATTCGGAAATGCCTCTCGACCTCTCAGAGCTTTGGTTTTCTGTTTTGTGGTGTGAGGATGGTATCCATCTCTGCTTCCCACCTAGTTCTGTGGGTTGCTTGGCGGCAGGCCCTGCCTTGGTCTCCACTCTGTCCCCCAGCACCCAGGCAGCGCCTGGCCCAGGGCGGGAACTCACTAAACAAGGTCAAGGTGAGCACATGTCTCGTGGCTCACGACGAAGACTGCCCTTATGTGCACCTTGGAATTAGGCTGACTCTTAGGCAGAAGGCCCACCACTTCCAAACCTAGAAACCCGGGGAAGCTGCTAACTTCTCAGGAGCTCAGTTTCATCATCTCTAAAAGGGAGTAATAATAGTAACGATTACCTCCTATGGCTGTTGAGAGGAGCAAATGGGGTGATCTATATAAAGTACTTGGCACATGACACAGAGAAATCACTCAAACTATTTACTAGGTAGGCAATTTCAGTATGGGGCAGATAGATTTATTATAAGCCAGCTCCTAGCTTGGCAAGGGCAAGCACTGTTTCTCAAGTCCAAGTGAACTCCTGAACTGAGCTCCCGGCCCTAACGCATAGCAGCTGCTCACCAAACAGGTGGATGAATGAACGAACAAATGAATATATGAATGGATGAAAGTTCTTGCTTATGCTAATGTGGTTTTTTTTGTTTGTTTGTTTAGATTTTATTTATTTACTTGCTAGAGAGAGAGAGAGAGCACAAGCAGGGGGAGCGGCAGGCAGAGGGAGAAGCCAACTCCCCACAGAGCAGGGAGCCCGATGTGGGATTCGATCTGAGGACCCTGGGATCATGACCTGAGCCAAAGGCAGATGCTTAACCGACTGAGCCACCCAGGCACCCCTCTTACGCTAAAGTGTTATACCTTCTGCCTACTGGCAGTGTGGACCTGCCTGGCTTCTTTAGATCCCAAATATTGAGAAACGTGTTCTTGCCTTTGTCCTCTGAACTCCTGGCTCAGCCCTGTGGCTCTAAGTAAAAAGCAAATTGCTTTTGAATTATTAGGTGATCTGTTGATATTGCCTCCCGTTACCCCTGGATTCACTGGATTCTCCCAAGAGTAACCAGAAAATTGGCAAAATGGTATATTTTTCTCTACCATTTTATCTAAGTTAATGTTTATCTTTATGCTTTTATTTTTTTTTAAGATTTTATTTATTTATTTGACAGAGAGAGATCACAAGTAGGCAGAGAGGCAGGCAGAGAGAGAGGGGGAAGCAGGCTCCCCACTGAGCAGAGAGCCTGATGCGGGGCTTGATCCCAGGACCCTGAGATCATGACCTGAGCCAAAAGCAGAGGCTTTAACCCACTGAGCCACCCAGGCACCCCTATCTTTATGCTTTTAATTAATGCATGTTCATCATAGAAAAATAACTTTTAAACAGAAAACATAAGACAAAGAAAGTCAAGCTAACTCCACCAAGCAGAGAACCACCGGTAACATTTTAGCTTACCTATCTCCACTCATATATAAAGATGGGGGTTATAAAATAACTTTTTTTTCTTACAAAATCAGGTTCTTATTGTGTTTGCTTTTTTCCCTTAGTGTATTTTGAATATCTTTCCATGTGACATTCTCTCCTCCAACTGCAGAGATCCTATTGTCGGACACTGGTGTGGTTTCCATTTTCTCTCTATCGTAAATAATGCTGCCATCCCCATTTGTTGTTTACTGCGCATACACATGATGAACACTCCCACATATTTTCAGTATTCAGTGGGATGGTCACCATCCCATTGGAGCCTCCTTCTTGCCCAGATTCTCGCATGACCTCCTGACTGGGGCCATCTTGGTCTCTCCACAGCTCTTCATGGCTCCTCCTTGTCCCACATGTAGTCTAAGCTGGCATTCAGGCCCTCCAGAGGTCTGTGCCAGTCATCCCCGACACTGGCTACACTCCCCCCATCTTTTCCCGCCTCCTTTGCTGTTGTGTCCCCTAGCCCGTGACATCATCCAGGTGAGAACGTGGGAGGTGCTTTCTCTTCTTTTTAAAAATAATTTGTTTCCAAACTTACTATGATAAGCATGTTGGCGAAGGTCATCAAAAAGATGTGACCACCGGTTGACTCATGATCTGGACCCAGATGATCAGAAGCTCCTTCCCTCCTCCCCTGTCCTTGGAATGTGGTTCTGCTTATCTTTCCCACTTCCAGAAGCAGCCCCAAGGACATAGCCTTGGGATAGTGATGTGGTATTGAAAACACCCACATGATATACGTGACTGAATCCTGTTAAAGCCTCTTTAAGAACTTGAAAAATTTGGTGGTCAGGTGCAGGGATCCATTCGTCTTGCTGCTGCCCAAAACAAGCCTTGTATGTAAGTTCCCTTTGCTTAGTAAAACCATCACCTTCCAACCTAGAGTGGCCTGCCTCCGGGCCGGGGGGGCGGGGGGCTATTTCAGATTTCACCCAGGAAATTCCCAGGAAGGTTATGAACCAAAACTATCTTTTTTTATTGACAGACAATTCACATAACATAAAATTCACCCTTTTAAAGTGCATAATTCAGTGGTTTTTCGTATATTCACAAGGTTGTACTACCATCACCACACTCTAATTCCAGAACGCTTTCATTACCCCAAAAAGAAACCCTGTACCCGTTAGCAGTCACTCCCCATCCTCCCTCTCCCTAGTCCCCCAGCAACCACCGGTCTACTTCCTGTCTCTGTGGATTTGCTTACTGGGATATTTCATATAAATGGAATCATGAAATAGGGGGCCTTTTGTGCCTGGCTTCCCTCACTAGCACGGTATCTTTGAGGTCCCTTCACGTTGCAGCAGGTGTCAGGATTTCCCTCCTTTTAAAGGCTGAATAATATTTCATCATATGGCTATATCACTGAGCTTATCCATGAAGCCTTGATGGATACTTGGGTGGTTTCCACGTCTGACTATTCTGAATAATGCTGCTGTGAATATTGGCACACAATGATCTGTTCGAGTCCCGGTTTTCCGCTCTTTTGGGAATGCAAAAGATCATATAATCTATATTTAATTAATTAAATTTATACGCCACCACACTGTTTTCTATAGTGGCTGCACCATTTTATGTTTCCACCAGCAATTTCTGAGGGTTCCCATTTCTTTACAAGTTGTTAACACTTGTTATCTGTTGTTGTTTTTTATTAAGCCAACCTAGTGAGTGCGAGGTGGTATCCCACTGTGGTTTTGATTTGCATTTTCCTAATGACTAGTGACCGTGAGCAACTTTTCCAGTATTTATCGGCCCTTTTCTATATATTTATAGAGAAGTAGCTATTTTTCCCTCCCTCTATATATAAATATTTTTAGAAAAATATCTATTGGGGTGCCTGGTTGGCTCAGTGGGTTAAAGTCTCTGCCTTCGGCTCAGGTCATGGTCTCAGGGTCCTGGGATCAAGCCCCACATAGGGCTCTCTGCTCAGCAGGGAGCCTGCTTCTCACCCCCTCTCTGCCTGCCTCTCTGCCTACTTGTGATCTCTCTCTCTCTCTCTCTCAAATAAATAAATAAAATCTTAAAAACAAAACAAAACAAAACAATCCCAGAAAAAAAAAGAAAAATATCTATTCAAATCTTTTGCCCATTTTTAAATTGGGTTATTTGTCTTTTTATTTTTGAGTTGTAAATGTTCTTTATGGATTTGGTATACTAGACTCTTATCAGATAGATGATTTCAAATACTGTCTCTTATTCTATCAGTTTTCTTTTCTCATTTTCTTGATGGTGTTCCTTGAAGCAGAAAAGCTTTTAATTTTTTTTTAAGATTTTATTTATTTATTTGAGAGAGAGAGCATGAGTTGGGGAGGGCAGAGGGAGAAGCAGGCTCCCCACTGAGCAGGCTCCATCCCAGGACCCTGGGATCACAACCTGAGCCGAAGGCAGACGCTCAACTCACTGAGCCACCCAGTGCCCCAAAAGTTTTTAATTTCGATGACATCTGATTTGATTGATTGATTGATTGTGCTTTAGTTGTCTTATCTAAGAAAGCACCTACTCCAAGGTCAAGGAAACTAACCCGTATGTTTTCTTCTGATAATTTTATAGTGTCTTACATTAGGTCTTTGATCACTTTGACTAAATTTTAGTCAAGGGGTCTAAATTCATTCTTTTGCATGTTAGACATCCAGTTGTCCCAGCATCATTTGTTGAAAGATTAATATTTCCTCATTGAATTGTCCTGACACCTTCACTGAAAATCGTTTACCCATAAATATATGGGCTTATTTCTGGACTGTCAAGTCCATCCCACTGATGGAACTGCACAGTCTTGACACAGAATGCCATCGCAGCTTTGTAGTAAGTTCGAATCAGGAAGCGTGACTCCTCCGACTTTGTTCTTCTTTTCCAAGATTGTTTCAGCCATGCTGAAGCATGAATTACTTTCGTAGAAAGAAAAAAAATACTGTTAAAAAAAATCCTAAAAAATTAACTCATTCCAACCCTATCTTGTACTCTCGTGAGGTTTTTGGGATCACCAGTCTCACCGAAAGACAAGCTCATTGAGGGCGAGGATGGTGTCTTATTTACTGGAAAATATTTCCCATGGCCCCTGGCGTGGAGCCTAGGACTGTGGTGCGGTTGAGTGTAGGCTGTGCGCACCCGTGAATGAGTGGACAAATCAATGGACGCTGTTGAGTCACTCATATGGTTCATATTCTGATCAGAACCTGGACAAACACCCTTTACAAAAGACTTAGGAAATGCATTCATTAAATTCACGGTTACACCTCTATTAAGAAGTGTAGTCATGTGTTGTTTCACGTGAGGTTTCCATAGTTTATTACAGTCATTATAATGCTTGTCAATAAAAGAAAAATGTGCCCAAATTACTGGAGGAATTATGTGCGAATTGCATACTCAGGCATTCCACAGCCGGGGCCTGGCTTTAATCAATACTGCAACAATGACAGGTCTTCTCGAAACATCAGAACTTGCTTAAACTAAAAGATTATTAGCCTTTGAATTAGCACTCCAAACAGGGCTCTTAATTAATCTGCTAATGATTTTCTTTGTTTAGAGAAATTAGCCCCGATCAATCCTAATACATGCTCCCAGAGCTATAGGCATGCATTTGTGCCTTAAATGGTCCTTTGTAGAGTCGGGGTTCGAGTCCCTGCCCTCGGGAGCACACAATCCAGGCCTGGAGCTGGCACACACACCCCTCTTTGGAGTCGGGGGGCCAAGGGCTGACTCACACGGCGGGGGACCCAGAGCAGGAGGGTGGAAGTGATTCTGGCTTGGAGGCAGGGAGGCATCAGACTACATCTGGTCTTTGCACTGATGATCCTGGCCGTCTGCCTAGGATGCTTTCAGGTGGAGACTAGGACGGGACGGTTGCAGGCAGGGCAGACAAGGTGTTCTAGGCCGATGAAACGGCCAGAACACAGGCGTTCACGGGCACACACAGGCACCCATGCGCACACTCGCGCTCAAACGCATCCTTCTCCTAAGACCTGGGCAAGTCAGAAACTGTCTGAAAGATGTCATTATGTCCACCTGGGCCCAGGGCTGCGCGAAGGCTGGGATGACCGTTCTCGAGCTAGTCACTATAATTCATCAGGCACACCAGGCTTTGAACATTTCCCTGACACGAAGCTGCCATCAAGTAACTCAGCCATAAAGAGTTCACCTTTCAAATACACAATACAGTATTATCGACTCTAGTTACCATGATGTACCCCATGACTTAATTTATTTTCTAACTGAAAGTTGGTACCGCTTGGCCCCCTTCACCCATTTCACCCGACCCCCCAACCTACCCTGGCAACAACCAAAACATTCTCTGTATCTGTGAGTTTTGTTTGGTTTTGTTCATTTGTTTGTTTTCTTTTTTAGATTCCACATATAAGTGAAATCATATGGTATCTGTCTTTCTCGGACTTATTTTACTGAGCATGATATCCTCAAGATTCATTCATAGTGCTGACTTTCTTGACACTCTTTTTCATTGATTGATGTATAACTGACATATAACATTATATTAGTTTCAGGTGCACAACAAAACGCTTCGATATTTGTATACACTGTGAAATAATCACCACAATAGCCTAGTTACCATCCATCGCCATACCAAAATTTCTTTCTTGTGGTGAGAATGTTTAAGACTTACTATTTTAGCAACATTTAAAAATGCAATACAATAGGGGTGCCCGGGTGGCTCAGTGGGTTAAGCGTGGACTCTTAGTTTCCGCTTGGCTTGGGTCGTGATCTTAGGGTCGTGGCATAGGCATTGGCATTGGGCTTCTTGCTCAGCTGGGAGTCTGATGGGGATTCTCTCTCTCCCTCTCCCCCTGCCTCTCTCCCTGCTTGCGTTCTTTCTCTCTCAAGTAACTAAATAAATCTTTTAAAAAAATTATTAATACGTGATTCAATTGACTAGGGGCACCATGCTTGAATAAATAGATTGGTCAAAGACTCTGAAGAGGGTGTTTGAAAGACTGAGTCTCATAAGGAATAGGGACCCACAAATGTAAACTGGAGTGGATCATGGGTATTGGGGGTTAGTGTCTACGCTCCCTGGGAGGAGGGAGAGGGCAGGTGGCCTGGTGGAAAGTGCTCCGGTCTAGGAGTTGGAAACTTGAATTCGAATATGGTATTTATCGGCTGTCCCACCTTGGAAAATCTCTTTCCCTCTCTGGACCTCAGCTGCCTCCTCTGCAGGGTTGGAGTGGATAATAAGCTCCTACCTTTTCCCTACCAAAGACACCTTCTGTTATCCATTCCTACCCCCCACCTAGTGCCATGGATGTCATGCTTTGAAAAATGTTGCCAACTGAGCGGACCACATGTGAGTAATGATCAATTTGTTTCCTCATTTTTTGTTAAGGGAAGATGTATGGAGCAGACTCAGATCGGTAGCAGCTAGAAAGCGGTGCTACCCCAGCTTGACGGGTTCCCAGGGAAAAGCAGAGGCTCTTTATGGCTGAGTTACTTGATGGCAGCTTCGTGTCAGGGAAATGTTCAAAGCCTGGTGTGCCTGATGAATTATAGTGACTAGCTCGAGAACGGTCATCCCAGCCTTCGCGCAGCCCTGGGCCCAGGAACCACTGATGACACAGGCCATCACCAGCTCTCCTGCCGGCTCAGGAGCCAAGGGCTGGGCGTTGCCTGGTTCCCGCTGGAATGGACTGCGGAGTTGTGGAGTGGGGACCCGCTCCCCTGAGGAGGGCCTCCTTCCCAGGGTGACCTCGACCTCCAACCCCACTCTGTGTCCACAGCTAGACAAGTCCTCAGGGGCCCGGGGCTCACGTTGCTCCAGGGGACTGTTTGGAAGGTGCTGACGGAACAACGGGAATCCCGGGGGCACTGTGCTAATTGCCCTCTCGGCTCCAGGAAGCCCCCCACCCGTCTGCGGAGAGAATTCCGGTGTCCTCTCCAGGAATGTGACCTGCTTCCTCCTCCAGTCCTGGCTGCTCAGAGCTCAGGCTCTGGGGCCTCACTCTGCTTTGTGCACCCCTAAGAGCTCTCTACTTTCCGGGCCGGCCCCCATTTCTATCCCTGATCCACGGATGGGACGAGGCCTGCTTGAGGACAGGCCTTGCGCTCGCTGATACAGCACCACACCCCCGAGAGATCAGGATCTGTCCAGAGCAGGGGGCAGGGAGGGAGTTGGGAGGGGTAGAATCTGGTCTAAGAGAGCTTCTCGGCAAAGTCGTGAGTGTGGAAGGACAACGGGGCAGAGCTAGATGCAACGAGGTGTTGTGGGGGGTCGCTTGGCTCGGACGGTCTCCACGTGGGATTGTGGGCAGGACAGGAGTGTACGGGGCACCAAGGAGTCGCCCCTACAGAGATTCTCTAGGGGACAGTGGTGGTGGCGGTCGTGGGGAGGGCAACACGGCGTGGAGGCTAAGGGCAGCGGGTTCAGAACTCAGCACACCGTGGTTTGAGCCCCAGGGATGGTCGTTATCACCTCGAAGATGGCCCAGAACTCAGCCTTGAACGAGCAGCTTCTGGAGAGGCTGGGAGGTGCGAAGCCTCACCCAGGGAGCTTTCTCGGGTTGTAGGTGCTAACCCCCCTCCCCATTCTCACCCAGACGTAATTCAGACAACACAACCTCCAGGAAGGTTGACAACGGTATGGTGAAAAGCCGCCCAGGTCATTCCGATCCATCCCTGACACTCTCTTTCTCCCCAAGAACAACTGGCCAGGAAGCCAATTGGAAAAGGAAGAAGACATTTTCCTTTGAATTAATTAGACCGCCAGGAGCTCAGCCCAGCCCAATTCAATCAACTAGAACATTCATTCAAGACCTTTCTACTGGGCTTCCACGCTGGGCCGGACCCTAGGCCCCGTGCCAGAGGCCCAAGACCCAGCTCTCGCACCATCCACCGTGGGGAAGGCAGGCCAGAGCGCAGACATCGCGGTGTTGTGACAGCTCAGGGATAGGGAAAGCCCAGAACATTCTAAGCACACCTGGGAGGGGCAGTCTTGGAGCATTAGGGAAGGCTTCTTGCGGGAGGAGAGGGATGGGGTCAGAGCCAGCCGAGACAGTGGGAAGGCCTCTCAGGAGGAAGCTAGCGTGCACAGCCTGGAGGTGAGAGCAGAGAGTGCTCAGGGAAGTACAAGCAGTCCCAAGCTCAGCCTGTGTGTGAGAGGATCCTGGGGCCGGGGCAAGGCGTGCAGTTTATCCTGTGGGGGGAGGGGGCGCGGACGGGGAAGGGTCCTGAGAAAGACTACAGGGCCAAGGTCTCTCTGGGGAAGAGGCGGGCCTGGAAAGAGAAGTCTGTGCTGTTTGGGGGATCAGAGCAAAAGATGCTGAGGGCCTGAACTGAATGAAGAGAGTGTCCATGGGGCCAGAGAAGAGGGGCTGGGTTCCTCAGAAACACAACTCCAGCTGCGGCTGACCCCTCCTGCGAGGCCTGCTTCCGCCACGCAACAGGGGCCCCCACAGGGGGTTGTTCTGGAAGTCTTGTATCCAGCCTTCACCATCCGAGCTGCATCCATGTGGCCAACTAGCTTTTCCCTGCTTCTTCCTCTCTCTGCTTCTCTTCCCTCTGTCCCTCCCCCGCCTTCCTATTTCCTCAGCTCTGTCCTTAAACTTCCTTTCCACCTGCCGGAAGTCCGGCTCTCCTATGTGGGGAAGTTCCAACTCTTTTCTGTCCATTAACCTCCTCAAACCCAAAGGCCTCCCCGTCTCCACCTCAGTCAGTCCCTCCCGTAGCCACAGCCTGGAGCTTGTCTTTCCTAAAATGCCCAGCCTGGGGGCTGGATCCCAGCTCCTCCCTCCTCCTTGGGCATGGAGCACCACCCATTATCCCCTCCCTCATCCCTCACTCCACCTGCACATTCTTCCCCAGCTCCTCCCATGAGCCCTGAAACCCACTCTGGCCTCCCCTTTCTGTCTCCCCTCCCATCCGCTCCTATCCACGGCTTTTGGCTCCTGCAACTCCCCCAGAACCTTCTTGGAGCCATCCCAGAAGCACCTCAACATCTGAATCCATCTCATCCTTTCTCTCCCAACCTGCTCCCCCTCCAGGGCTCCCCATCTTGGTAAAGGGCAGCAGGGCCCAACTACACACCTCGAGTCACTCTGTCTTTGTCCCTCCCTCGACCCCACATCTCGCCACTCATGAAGGCCTCTGGAGGCTCCTCTCTAATGTGCCCAGAACCCATCTTCATGCTCTGTTATGTGCCCAGAACTTACCTGCAAGTTCTTCGTTTACTCTCTCATGCATTCGTCCAACAACCATTTCTTGGAAAACCCCTCCTGGGCAGCACCGATCGACTCACGTTCACGAGTCCAACTCAGATGCCCCACTTGCCGCCTGACTTCTCTCCTCCTCATACCAGGGATTGACCGGAACTCCATCCTTATTGACCAGCTCTGTCTTACCTCCTAAGCTGCCCAGGACTTTGGCCGCTCCTCCTCGTTGCCATGTCTGGTTTCTGCTGGCCTCATCCCGACTGTCCGTGGCGATTGGATGGGTTGTGGTGGCTATGAAGGCTCAGTGGTGGCAGTAATGGGGAAACCATCTGAGCTGGGGCTGCTGGGGGGAATGACTGGATTAGAATTCCCTTAGGGACGTTTATTAATGTATGCACGCAATCAACATTTATTAAGTATCAGTAATGTGCCAGGCACTGAGCTACACCCTAGGGATACATCATGAAGTCAACCACACATAGATTCCCCTTTCTCTCCAGAAGCTTATGGTTTAGTGGGGGAGACATTCATCATATAAACGTCATAATTATGACCAAGACAATTGCTCCGCCAGGGTGGCCCATGGTGGTCAAGCCTGTCATAGGGGGCTTGATCCTCTCTGTGGAAGTCACGGTTACGCTGAGATCTGAAGGATGAGCTGAAAGAAGACAGGAGGTATGAGCATCCCAGGTAGCAGGACCAGCATGTGCAAAGGCCCTGGGGTGGGGAGGGGGAGGGGGAGGAAGACGTAGAAGCAATATATGGGACAAGAAGTCCCGCACACCACACCCTTTTGTGTTTTAACTGTAAAATAACATAACACAAAATTCACCATTTCATCCATCTCAAAGTGTGCAACTCAGTAGTGCGGGGTAAATTCATGGTGTTGTACAACCACCACTGCTCTCTGGTTTCAGAATATTTCATTAACCCCACGAGGAAACCCTATGGTCATCAAGCAGTCGCTCCTCCTCCCTCTTCCCCCCTCCCAGCCCCTGACAACCAGATCTGTGGATTTGCCTCTTCTGGACGTTTCACACTGGGGGACTCACCGGTTTGGGGCCTTTTGTGTCTGGCTGCTCTCCCTCGGCAATAATCTAAAACGTTCATCTGCGTCATATCACGTGCTAGGTCACGTGGAATAAAACGTTCATCCTCATCATAGCACACGCAGGGTCACGTGGGAACTCAGTTGAACTCTTGGAGGAACAGCACAGGCTGATCCTTGCGCTCCTGTGACACAGCTTAAATTCAAGCCATGGAGGTAAGGCAGGGGCGAAGGTGACATCTGAGAGGAGACACTGTGATTTTCCAATATTTTCAGTTTCTTTTCGTGTTGTCATTCACGTTACTTAACGTGGAGGAGAGGGGCTCCTGGTGGCTCAGTCGGTTAAGCGTCTGACTTCAACTGGGGTCATGACCTCAGGGTCCTGGGATCGAGCCCCACATTGGGCTCCCTGCTCAGTGGGGGGTCTGCTTGTCCTTCTCCCTCTGCCCCTCTCCCCACTCATTCTCTCTCTCTCTCTCAAATAAATAAATAAAGGACTGGGAAAGGCCATCTAATAAACTACCCCCAGGACTGAGAAACTGGCCCATAGAGTCGGCCCTGGCAGGGGATCTTTGCCAGTTTTGTTCCCCGAAGTATCTCAAGCCTAAAACAGTGGTCGGCACACAGCTAGTGCTCAATAACTATTTGTCGCATGAATAAATAAATACAATGAACTGTTTCAAGTGCCCTAAAGTCCCAAGAAAGTGGACATTCATCAGCTAGAACCAGAGAGAATGGGCCAACATTGCAGCCAGAAGGTGGGTGGTTAGATGAGGGAAGGACTTCCCAGAGCCATGGGCCCTCAGCCCCCAGGGAAGTGAACACTCACCACATGCAAGCGCTTGGACATTTATTTACTTGGATGCTGGGAGGACTTGGGCGGCTCTGGATCCCATAGCCAGACAGCCTGGGAGGTGGAACCAGGATCCGGTGTCAGGCCTTGCTCCCTTGGTGGGAACAGCAGTCCTTCCCTCCCAAGGTCAACGCTTAGCTCCCAGCTGAGCATGCCTGGGGGTGTGGTCGGCCCGAGGGACTTCCAGGGAGTCCTCAGGTCTCCCTTGTCCCAGCAGAGTCCTGAGGGAGGAGGGTAGGATGGCAGCAGAGCGTGAAAATTGGAGGTTAATATTGAATTGCAGCGAAATGAGCGGAGGATTAGGTGCCGCACCTGGACCCACCCCCGGAGAATACCAGGGCCTGGGCTGGCTCTCGTGAGAAGCTGGCAGGCCCAGTACCAGGCGGAAATCTGGCTGGATGAACAGGGGTCAGGAGGAGGTGGCTGAGGCCACAGGCAGGAAACACAGTTGTTTCAGCTGAGGTCTTCCCAGTCAGGGCCCCCCACCCCCACCCCCGCCCCAGGCCTGGGCATCCCACATTCACGGAGCTCTGCTTGGATTCTGTGGGCAGACCCGGGGGGGGGGGGGGGCGGATCAGAACCAGGCTGGGATGCGGTCCCAGGACTCTGCCTTCAGGGACTGTGGGGGGGAAGGGGGATAGGAGCGCACCAAACACCCAGGATTCTGGGGAGTGGGGGTGGAGGAGGCCACCTTGATCAAGTCAAGGAGGCTTCCTGGAGGAGGGTGAAGGGTGTGGGGCTGGGTTGGAATTCAGGAAGTTCTGAGTTTTGAATCACGACTTAGCTACTTCCTAGCTATTTTGACTTTGGGTAAACAGTTCATTCTACAGACCCTCTTTTGAGCGTCTGCTTTATGCCAGCACGTGCTAAGCATTGCGACTACACAGGTGGATTTGACACGGTTCCTGTCCTCAGAGCTTAGCCACTCAGCCTGGACAGCCTGATCTGTGCCGTCAGGGAGGTGAGGCAGGGGGCTCTGGCCTGGGGGCCGAGGCCATGGTAGTCGGCTTCATGTCCTTGAGCCTCCCTTACCCTAACCCTTAAAATGGGGTTGGTACCTGCTTCACCACAGAGCTGAGATGGCCGGTCGAAAGGAGTGCGAGCCCAGCACTTCGCACAACGAACGTGTGGGGCGGGTCTCAAGGAGAGCTGGGAGGCCCGCAGAGGCTGAGACCTGGGAAGGACACGCAGTGCGGAGGCGTTGGGGTGGGAGGAAGGTGGGCACGAGGGCACAGTGGGGAGGAGAGGGACCCGGCCCAGAGTCTGAACCGGGTCCTGCGAGTTACCTAGTCCCTCGCTGAAGGCAGGCACCCGGGAGCCAGGTGGTTTAGCTGCAGCTGCTCTGAGTGGGGAGTTAAACAGGTTTGGGTGACCTTTGCGAGCAAGGTGGTGGGGCGCTGCCCGTAACCCTTCCAGCTCGTTACCACCCCTTCCCTGGTAACGACCGCGGCATGCCCTGGCATTCGCAGGCCCCCTCTCTCCCTGTAGGGCAGAGACACTAGCTCTCCTGGTCAACTGGCAAATACCTTCCCACTCTGCCCTCGAGCTCTGTGGGAGAGCCCCCCAGAGTGGTGCAAACCCACGCACCCTTGGGGGGCACCTGGGTGGCTCAGTCAGTTAAGCATCTGCCTTCGGCTCGGGTCATGATCCCAGGGTCCTGGGATCGAGCCCCACGTTGGGCTCCCTGCTCAGCAGAGAGTCTGCTTCTCCCTCTCCCTCTGTCCCTCCGTGCCCCACGCTTACTCTCCTTCTCAAATAAATAAATAAATAAAATCTTTAAAAAAAAAAAAAAAGTCACCCTTGGCTCCAGGTCTCCAGCCTGGCCGCCTCCCCCCGATGTCATAGGGGGTGAAGCCGGGGACTAGGAGGGGTTCAGTCAAGAAAGGAGCAGTACGCCCTCCGGCAGCCCCTACCCCCAGCTGGTCTCACTGCTGCTAGCACCCACGATGGCTCCCAGCCGCCCCCTGTAAGGAGGCTTCATTAGCCTGCGGCCTGGGCTTCTCCATGCTGCAGAGCTAGCTGTATCGGTCCCTATTAGACAGTTTGTCCAACCCTCCCCCTCATGCAGCAACCCTTGCTGCCCCAGCTTCCCCGGTGTTTGCTCGGCTTCTTTGGGGTTCCCCAAGCAACTGGGAACTCCCTACTTAACCAGGCGGGGTTAGTGAAAGGTCTCCCTGCCCCCAGCTCCTTACACCGGATCCTTTTCAAATGAGAACAAACTTGTTCCTGAGCCTTCCTTACCCCATCGGAGCACAAACGCACACTCCCCTTTCCCACCCGAGCTGAGTTCTCTCCTAAATCAGGTCCCTGAAGAATGCCACGTGGCTGCAACATAGAGGGTGTGGGGCAGGGTTGGGGGGTGGGGCTTGAGGGACATGAGCAGATGTTTTTGCGCATTTCTTCACTTGATGAGCACTTATCAAGTACCTGTAATATGCCAGGCCTTGTGCTAAGTCCCGGGGGTGCAAGGGAGAGCAAACCCAGACGGGGCCTCCCTGCAGTCTGGGAGTTCACAATCCAGGGGCAGGGGGGGAGTCAGACACGAGCAGATCATTACAAGCCTCCGAGCCATACGAGAGGGCAAGGCGCACCATGGGGTGGGTGGTCCTAGGAGCGCGTGTTACTGGGGCTACGGGAAGCCTTCCCCAACGAGAAAGTGATTTTTGAGCCAGGATCAAAAGCAGTATTTTTCAAACTGTGAGCAGCAACGCATTAGTGGGTCATGAAATCAATTTAGTAGCTGTGACCTAAATTGCTTTTTTAGTGAAATAGAATAGGAGTTTGAAGCCTCAGAGTGAGGAACTATTGTTTGGGAAATGTAAGTTTTAGTTATCTATAGCCATATCTACGTCTATATTATCCATCTACCTGCCGAGATCTTGTCTGTGGGTTAGGGTGTCAAGTGTGTTCCTGCAGGCCTCCGTCAGAAAGGCTGGAGTTCGAGGAAGAGTTGGCCATGAGAAAGTGCTGGTGACACGTGTCCCAGGCAGAGGGCACAACACTTATCAAGACCCAAAGATGAAGGGCTTGGAAGGAGGGTGGGTCAAGTTCAGGGTCCCGCCTTGTCCTATGGGCAGTGGGGAGCTCTGCGAGGCTAGGTGAGATCCCTGGGCCCCAACCCATTGGAAGGAGACAGAGGGCAGGAAGCTGTCTTTGAGCTTCCCCAGGAGCTGGAGATGCAATTGTCCCCGCCTTGACCAGGGCCTGTGGCCATCAGGACTGGCTGGCCTTTGAGCTGGGGTTTGGAGGACACAGGCAACCAGTCAATGGAGGTAAAGCCTGAACTTTTCTTTTTAATTTAAAATCAGTTAATTAATACGTAATGTATTGTTAGTTTCAGAGGTAGAGGTCAGTGATTCATCAGTCTTATGTAACACCCAGTGCTCATTACATCACGTGCCCTCCTTAATGTCCCTTACCCAGTTCCCCCACCTCCCACTCCTCTCCCCTCCAGCAACCTTCGGTTTGTTTCTTATGATTAAGAGTCTCTTATGATTGGTCTCCTTTTCTGATTTCATCTTGTTTTATTTTTTCCGCTCTTCTCCTATGATCCTCTGTGTTGTTTCTTAAATTCCACACGAATGAGATCATATGCTAATTCTTTCTCTGATTGACTTATTTCACTTAGTTTAATATCCTCTAGTTCCATCCACGTCACTGCAAATGGCAAGATTGCATTTTTTGATGGCTAAGTAGTATTCCATTGTAGAAATGTATACCACTTTGTCTTTATCCATTCATCCATCAATGGACATCTGGGCCTCTTCCATAGTTTGGCCTTTGTGGACATTGCTGCTATAAACATTGGGGTGCACGTACCCCTTTGGACCACTACATTTGTATTTTGGGGATAAATCCATAACAGTGCAGTTGCTGGGCCATAGGGTAGCTCTATTTTCAACTTTTTGAGGAACCTCCATACTGTTTTCCAGAGTGGCTGCACCAGCTTGCATTCCCACCAGCAGTATAAGAGGGTTCTTCTTTCTCCACATCCTTGCCAACATCTGTCGTTTTCTGACTTGTTAATTTTAGCCATTCTGACTGGTGTGAGGTGGTATCTCATTGTGGTTTTGATTTGTATTTCCCTGATGCCGAGTGATGTGGAGCATTTCTTCATGTGTCTGTTGGCCATTTGGATGTCTTCTTTGGAGAAATGTCTGTTCATGTCTTCTGGCCATTTCTTGATTGGATTACTTGTTCTTTGGGTGTTGAGTTTGATAAGTTCTTTATAGATTTTGGATATTAGCCTTTTATCTGATAAGACATTCGCAAATGTCTTCTCCCATTCTGTCGGTCGTCTTTTGGTTTTGTCGACTGTTTCATTTGCTGCGCAAAAGATTTTTACTTGAAAAAAAAAGATTTTATTTATTTATTTGAGAGAGAGCAGGAGTGAGAGAGAGCATGAGAGAGGGGAGAGTTAGAGGGAGAAGCAGACTCCCTACTAAGCTGGGAGCCCAATGTGGGACTCAATCCCAGGACTCCGGATCATGACCTGAGCCAAAGGCAGTTGCTCAACCAACTGAGCCACCCAGGCGCCCAAAAGCTTTTTGTCTTGATGAAGTCCCAATAGTTCATTTTTGCCTTTATTTTTCTTGCCTTTGGAGACATGTCTAGCAAGAAGTTGCTGCAGCCGAGTATGGTGTAAGGAAATGATTGTTTCATTCTTCTGCATGTGGCTGTCCAATTTTCCCAACACCATTTGTTGAAGAGACTTTTTTCCATTGGATATACTTCCCTGCTTTGTCGAAGATTAGTTGACCATAGAGTTGAGGGTCCACTTCTGGGCTCTCTATTCCGTTCCATTGATCTATGTGTCTGTTTTTTTGCCAGTACTGTCTTGATGATTACTTGATGATACTGTCTTGATGATTACAGCTTTATAGTAGAGCTTGAAATCTGGAATTGTGATGCCTCCAGCTTCGGTTTTCTTTTTCAATATTTCTTTAAGGCCGGCTTCTGTATCAGACAGACTTGTATCCATAGCTCGTTTCCTCCACTTAACCAGCCTGGTGATCTCGGGCAACTTTTACAACCTCTCTGTGCCTCAGTTTCCTCCTATATAAAATGGGGCTAGTGAGACTCAACCCAAAAAGTTCTTGTAAGGGCTTAATCTGAAACCCAGATGTCCCCAGGCCTTCAATCCTCTGGGTTCCCCCTTTGCTTTCAAATAGAAGAGGGTTGCCAGACTTAACAAATAAAAATACAGGACAAGTAGTTAAATTTCAATTACAGATAACAGATAACTTTTCAGTATGAGTATGTCCTAAATATTGATTGGAATATACTCATACTAAAAATGTATTCCTTAGTTATCTGAAATTCAAACATACTCAGGCATTGTGTATTTTATCTGTAACCCTACGTAGGAATCCGATCACACTTTGTCCCCGAACTACACGGACTTGACACCCTACAATACTTCTCAGGCCCCCTGAGGGGCTGAGCCCCAGGCTCCCACCCCTCCCGCCACCGCTGCCTGGAGCCGCTCTCTTCGCTCTGTCCCACTTCACCTGGCAATGGATCGGCCCTGTCCCTTTTCCTTCAGTCCCTGAAGTCCCAGCCTCACAGGCTGTGGCGTGTGATCCACTTTTCCTGACCTTGTGAGGAGAATGGAGGGCATTTGCAGCTCAGCTCAGAGCAGGAAACACACCTTATGTCAACTGTCAGCCGGCACCAGTCCTGAATTCTGTCCCCATCCTCCCACACGGAACATCCTCGCTGGCCCAGCTCCCCGCACACACCCTCTTCCCACCTCCGCTTTTCCAGGGTCTCAGCCCCTCCTTCAAGCCACCAACAGATGACACACACCCCCATATTCTCCCACGAAACAATAGCCAGGTGTCTTATGGGACCTAGGAAAGGAAGAGTCCCCAAGGTAGATGAAACAGTCTTACGTCTGATTACTGAGACCGGGGCCAAATGATTGCCAGGCACGTGCGAAGAAGGAAAACAAGTGTGGCAAAGCTTACGGAAGCCGTGTCTGAAGCTCAGAAAGATATTCTGGCCCCGATCGCGGACACTCTTGTAGCAAACGGAGACTCACTACACTCCTGATGGCACAGAAGGTGATGCAGTGTAGGAAAGCCCTGAGCGCTCTGAATCAAAAAGAAATTTCAGAAAGGTGACTCTGAATGTGAAGACATTTGGGGACGATCTTCGCCACTTTCTTTTACCGATCATTTCTTTTTCGATAATTGCGCAAGAGTGATTTTGACTTTTAAAAAAACCTGATATCGGAACCAATCTGAAAGACTTCTTTCATTAGATAGAAACCAAAATTGGTGAGAAAGCATTTTTTTGGATCATTTTCCTTCATGGCTTTTTACAATTATTTTTAATTATGGCAAAATACACATCACATAAAACCATTCTGACCATTTATGGCTGTGCAGTGAAGTGGGGTGAGGTACATACACATTTTTGTGCAACTATTACCACAATCTATCGCCAAGAAAGCGGTTTTGCAATTCTAATTAGGGGCGCCTCCTACCCTTGATGGCACCTTCGACCTCACAAGACGTGGTGCCATGGTCACTGTGGACAAAAGGCAGTCCTCCCCCCGGGGGAGCTCTGCTGCCCACCAGGACCAGCTTGAACCCCTAGGCTTTGACGGGTACACCTCTTCCTCCCTGGCTCAAAAGGAATGCACAGCACAAGTAGGGCCCAGTCATGGTTGGTGCCCTCCCCTCCTCCCAGTCCTGGGCCCAGACCAGAACGTGAGTAAGTCTTAATCTCTCTGGACTTCAGGTTCTTATCTGTAAAGTGAGATCTGTAGGCTAGATGACCTCTAAAATCCCACTGGGTTCTAAATTTATGACTGTGACTGAATGACCACACACACACACACACACACACACACACACACTCAAATTTGGGTTGGGTATTAACGGGCTACGGAGAGAAATCGTGCCACTTCTTCTGGGTTTACAGGGAGGTAAGAGATTTTCACTTGACGAGGTGAGGGCAGGTCCTGCCCAGAATTAGGGGTCAGCAGGCCACTCCCTCTCTCTGTCTCTCAAGACCATAAACACCTTGACCAAAGAGGAGAGACCAGAAGGGATGCACGGTCCATCTAAGGACACACAAGGGGCTCTACTCTGCAGTCTCTGATCCCTCCCGGACTTCTGTTCCTAGGACTGTGGCTTGTCTGGAGTCCTGCTGGACAGGAGGTAAAGTGGGTCTGGAGCCAGTCCTCCTAACGGCCCGCTGAGCCCGACCTTGCGTTTGGGTCCCCGGGAGAGGGAAGGACCAGAGGGATGGGAGAAGAGCAAGGGGAGTGGGGCCCGGGGACTCCCAGACCCGAGTATCTCCTGGATCCCAGGCCAGGGCAGCACTGATGGTGGGAGGTGGCACTGCCCAGAGGCTGGGCTGAGAGGGCAGCAAGGCCCCAGAGTCGCTTCTGGATCATTGCGGCCTGCTGAATCTGCACAGCTCACTGCCTCACAGAAATGTCCTCCCCATGTGGCCTGGGTGGCTCTGAGCTCCAGGGGATGCCACCAGCCTGTCACAGCTCCTGGGACTCTGCCATGTGAGTTTAGGGAGACCTTTTCTCCTCCTCCTAGCACTCAGAGTATAAATAAATAATACAATTAATAATAGCTGATATTCATTGACAGCTGACTGCGGGCCAGGCGCGGCTCTGAGCGCCTTACATTATTTCATTTTATCCGAACCCAACCCCATGTAAGTTTATTACCCTCTGTTTACAGAGACGGAGAAGAAAGGGTAAATCACAGAGATGGACCAGGGCGATGCTGGAATGGAAGCCGGAAGCTTCCTCGGGCAACCGCAAGTTGATTTCATCACCCAGGGGCCAGGGTCCCCCTGCCCGCAAGGCCGCCCCCTCCCTCCAGGCTATGGGAGCTGCCTTTTGGCTGGGGTTCCAGGGAGGAGGAGAAGCTTAATAACTTCTGGGTAATCGACTACAAGAAAGCAAGCCCGGAAGAGACGAAACCTTGATGCCTTGGAAGGTTCATGTCACAAGCCAACCAGTTGTTTTCCATCCCCTTCAAGAAGGACTAATTGAAGGTCAACCACAGGAAGAACTTCCCAATCACTAGAAGGGGTAGCATGGACATCCTCCGTCATGGTCAGTCTTGGGTGAGGGGTTGTCCCTGCCTTGACTAGTAGCTGGAGTCGGAGGGAGGGGGTTCGGCGTCACCCCCTCAGAGAATCCCCATTCACAGAACCGGTGGGGGTAGGGAAAGCCCCGGGGCCTCAGCCCTGGGGGAACCAGGGCACAAACACGGAAAACCAGGGGACGTCAGTCCTTATCTGCAGCTCATTAATGGGGAACATTAGTCAGCTGTGAAGGCCAAGATGGGGTGATAGGCAAGCGGTGGGCAGGGGTGGGGGGTGGTGGCAGCCGCAGGAGAGACGAGGGAAGGGCTCAGACTCCACCTCCACCTCACGTGTCCCAATCCGGGATGGAAGAAACCTATATAGGCCCCTAGCCCAGCCTCCCTAGAGACCCTGAGAGGGAGACAGAGACAGAGACAGAGAGAGAGCGTGCTCCACAAGCCTCCTCCCCCAGGACTGCCGGGCCAGCCCACAGCATGTGGGAACTCCGGTCCATAGCCTTCTCCAGGGCGGTGTTTGCAGAGTTCCTGGCCACGCTCCTCTTCGTCTTCTTCGGCCTCGGTTCGGCCCTCAACTGGCCACAGGCCCTGCCCTCCGGGCTGCAGATTGCCATGGCCTTCGGCCTGGGTATCGGCACCCTGGTGCAGGCTCTGGGCCACGTCAGCGGGGCTCACATCAACCCCGCCGTGACCGTGGCCTGCCTGGTGGGCTGCCACGTGTCCTTTCTCCGAGCTGCCTTCTACGTGGCTGCGCAGCTGCTGGGGGCTGTGGCAGGGGCCGCTCTGCTCCACGAGATCACGCCACCCGACATTCGAGGGGACCTGGCTGTCAATGCAGTGAGTAGTCAGAACTCTGTCCCTTCCATGAGGGGCAGGTCCTGGGGAGTCCCTTGGAAAGGGGGAGATGGGAGGGACCAGATCTGGGTGAGGGTCTGCTGGGGGAGAGAGAAAGATGGGGAGGGAGGAGGAGGGAGTGAGGGACAGATACTGGAGCCAGGAACCCAGGTACCGTAAGGGAGCTGGGGTAGAAGGGGCAATGAGGTCAGAGCAGAGGCAGGATCCAGGCAGGTCTTCTGGAACCTTCTGCCCTGAGCTTCACGGAGGAAAAGCAGCATCAAGGTTTCTGTAGACTTGACGCCTGCATCACAGCGAGGGCTGTGCTAGATCTCAGCCAAAGACACAGTCCCAAAGCAAATGTGCTTTGTGAACGGGGAGGAACCTCAGAGTGCTAGTCCCAAGGGTCTTCTCGAGGGAAGAAGGATCCAGTGTTTCTTCAGCCTCTGTGTGTGAGCCTCACAGCAGGGGCTACTCACAGGCCACACACATGGACACCTCACAACCAAGCTTCGAGGCAGGGAAGGGCATATCCATTGCTTAAGGTGCCAGAAGCCAGCCTTCAAACCCAGGCTTGACGGCAAGACTCATGATCTTTCCACCTGACCCATGTACCCTCCCTGAGCCATCACCTAAGACTTGTTTAGCCAACAAGGAAACTGAGGCTCAGAGAAGGGAAGGGATGTCAAGCGTTCTACAGTGTGTCAATACCAGAGAAAGCGCCAGAACTCAAGGGAAAGCTGAAGAGGCAAGGTCTCTCCAGACCCTGGAGAGGGTCCCCAGAGCCCGTGACTAACTGCTGATGACATGAACAGCGGCTAATCGGACACCTTAGGCACTATGAGAGCTGGGGAGGATGCCGCACTCCCTCCCCCTCCGCGTTTCTGCCTCTCCTTTCCTCTCCGCTGGGTCTGGACAGCATCCCGGCCTCTGAGGCCACGAGTGAGGTGGCAGAGTCCGTGTCCCCTCAGTACTCAGGAGGTGTCTCCCTCCACCCCCCCCATCCCGAGCCAGGGCCGCAAGCGCCCTGTCCATGCCTCGATGCCCTGCCTTTCCCTGGGCCACTGGATAAAAGCTCCGACGTCTCTGAAGAGTCCTACAAGGTTTCTGGGGCCACCCCCTCCTTTGCACAGATGGCCCTTCCTCATGCAAGGGGCAGAGGTGTCCCAACTGAGGGACTTTTTTCTTCTTCAGAATGGAAAATATGAGGAGGCGGGGGCCTCAGGGATGAGAAAAGGCTAGAGTGGCCATGGCAGGAGACAGATGGAGGAATGTGACCCTTTCCAGTGAGGATGAAATGAGTTCTGTTCCTAGCAAGGAGAAGTCCAGTTAGACTGCCAGAGGAACTTCCTGAGGGAATGGCCAAGACAGTCTCAGAATGTGTGGCCAGAGAATCTCCTCTAACAGCAGAGTAATGGGAATGCTAAGGGGCCATGGAGACACTCACTCCTGTTCCCCCATCATTTGACGGTCAACTGGGGCCCTCAGAAGGGAAGGGTCTGGGGAGGGTCTCCCAAGTGACTGCTCAGCATTTGCCATCTTGAGGAACTAGGGAAAACCCTGCTTGGCTGGAATGCGGCAGCAGTGGAGCTCAGTTGCCTGGAGGCTAGAAAGCCAGATGACCCCCCAGGCTGTTCCAGGCGTCCTCTGAGGTCACTGGAAAGGCCGACCTGGCCACCAAGGAGTGGGGACCCAGGTCCCACATGTTCTTTGCCGGGCCAGATATCACCTACTTCTCAGTACAACACTGTAAGATGACTTCAGTGATCCCTCTACCCTGATTGGTAAATTGAGGCTCAGCATTCAGCAGACTCAAATCACAGAACCAGCTGGTGTCAGCACTTGGAAGTGGAGGCAGGGCTGTCTGACACCAAGTCCACGTCCACGCCTCTCCCTTAGAAAAGCCATTTGCCAGTGGGAATGGGGCTGGGGCTTTGCTCTTGTCATTTCTAGTCCTCGCACAGCCCTCCGGAATCTGTCGTGTTATCCCCATTTTATGGAAGGACAAACTGAGGCTGAAGTAGTAAATAGGGTCCCATGGCAAGTTACAGGCCTCCAAAGGATCCGCCTTCAAAACTCCCCCCACTAGAGGCTCTGACATTGGACGAGGGGAGTGGGGGCATGAGGTTAGACCTAGAGACACGAGGGCGCCAGCCCGATGGCTAGGACCGAAGAGTGGGGGTTCAGGGCCTGGAGAAATTGCATGGGAGCTGAGAGCTGTCTTAGTGCCAACCAGTGCAGTGCCCAGCGCTTGAGGGCAGGGTGTAGGACACAGGATGACAAAACCCAGGGAGAGATCCAGTGCTGGGTGCGGCCCAGTTACAAAATCGCCTCTTTGCTCGGCCCCAAGTTCTCTTGTTACCCAAGGCGGGGTCTGCCAGGACCCCACCTGGTCCACAGCACCCCCCCCACCACAGTACAGGGCACGAGCGCACCCCACCCCAACCTCATAGGATGTGTAGGGAACAAAGCCACAGGGCAAAACTCAGGCCTGAAACACAGTGTGGAACAGTCAAGATCCGGGGGCTCAGGCAAAGGTGAAGGGGAAGAGTGGTACACTGGGCTGATGGGGTGAGGGGATGCCCCAGGACGGTCCCCAGACCCAAATCCCAAGACCCTTCCCTGGGGGCCTTTTGCCCACAGGAAGAAAGACCACAGGCCTCTCGTTACCCCAATAGATCTTACGGCCTAGAGAGCAAAGAAGGCCTTTCTGTTAGCTGCCCGAAAGCTTCGTGCTACAGTCAAGACCTCTTCCCTTCTCATTGTTCAGGAAACAAATTGTGGACTTCGGCATCCTTTTCCTCTCACACTAGGCACACAATCACAGCCCCCAAATCTAACGGGCTATGGAGTCAGTTTTCCTACCTCTGGCCCGGGGATCACCAGCAGTCCTGGGGTCCGTCCCCCTGCCTTTGGGCCACAGCCCAGGAAGAAGCCATCGCTGCTTTGGGCTAAGGGGGTTTGGGGATCCCAGGTGTTGCAGTCCCAGCCCAGAAGCCTCTCTGGAGCCCTGACTGCAGATGGGCCCGAAGACGCAGCCAGAGAGGGGAGCCTGCTCGGCGTGCCCCCGCTCACCCGGTCTCTTTCCCCAGCTCAGCAACAACACAACGGCGGGCCAGGCCGTCACGGTGGAGCTCTTCCTGACCCTGCAGCTGGTGCTCTGCATCTTCGCTTCCACAGACGAGCGGCGGGGAGACAACCTGGGCGCCCCCGCCCTCTCCATCGGTTTCTCTGTGGCCCTGGGCCACCTCCTTGGGGTAGGTCATGGCCACTGCTCTAGGCTCCCTGGATGGATAAACGTACAGACCTTCGCCAAAGAAGCAGACACACAGATCACTCTAGAAATAGACACACAGACCCCCCAAAAGCAACAGACACGAAGACCCCCCCAGGGGACAGATACACAGAACTCCCCAGAGGGACAGTCATGCGGCCACCCCAGAAGGTTAGACTCCCTGATACCCCAAAGGAACAGATCTCGCTCCAGCCTCCAATGAATACGGAACCCTGAACATATAGGGACCAACTGCCCACCCCAAGGATTCCCTTGAGGTTGAGGTCAAGTACTAAAGAGGGGCACAAGGACCCCTTGCCCTCTCATCACCATCTCCCTTCCCTCCCTGACCCCTGCCTCCCTGTACAGATCCACTACACGGGCTGCTCCATGAATCCCGCCCGCTCCCTGGCTCCTGCAGTTGTCACCGGCAAGTTTGACGACCACTGGGTAATGGCTGAAACCTCCCTGCCTTCCCCTCCCTGGGAAACCCATCTCCGGGAGGGCTGGAATGGAGTGGCGTAGGAGCGCAGAGAACCTCCGTGCTCCTCCTGGGGAGCCCTGGGTTCCAGCCTCGGGTCTGATGCGGAACACTCGGTTTCCACCGCCCTCAGTGAGGATAATAGCAGTTGTTGCCTCATTGGCTTTTTGGAAGCGTTAAGGGACGCTCCCCTAAGCGAGGTGTAAATCAACTCACGCTGGAACTCTGTCAATGGTAACATTTATACTAGCTAACACATCCATTTGTATTATTCAGCACTCATCTAGCCTCAGTATGGGCCAGGCCTTATTCCAAGTGCTTTGCAAACATTACCTCACTTAGTTTTCGAGACCACCCTAGGAGGTAGGCATTATTACAATGAAAGGAAACTGAAGCACAGACAGGGTGGGCCAATTGCCTCTGGTTACCCAGGCAGTCCGCTTGCAATTCTCACCCTTAACCCCCAATTAACTAGACGGCCCCATCAGCCGCTGCTGGCATTACGAGGTCTGCCAATCCCCCCACCCCATTCCATGAATCGCGTGGAAGACCCCCTTTTCAACATCAAGGTGGGGGGAGCGAGTCTGGAGGCTGAGGGGCGCAGGGAGTCGGGGCTCGCCCCCCCCCCACAATCCCCGCCCCAACCGGCCTCTCCGCCCGCCCCAGGTCTTCTGGATCGGACCCCTGGTGGGCGCAGTCCTGGGCTCCCTTCTCTACAACTACGTGCTGTTCCCGCCGGCCAAGAGCCTGGCCGAGCGCCTGGCGGTGCTCAAGGGGCAGGAGCCCGACGCCGACTGGGAGGAGCGCGAGGTGCGGCGGCGGCAGTCGGTGGAGCTGCACTCGCCGCAGAGCCCGCCGCGGGGCAGCAAGGCCTGAGCGCGCCGCCCGCCCGGCCCCCCGAGGCCCCGGCCCCCACCCCCAGGCTCGGTGGGGGGAGAGCTCCGAGTGACTGCCCGCCGGCCGCCCAGCCCGCCCCTCCTCTCCCCAGGTCCGAAGTCCGCCCTGGCGCCGCCGAGGAGCCGCTGCCAGGGCTGCGGGGTGGCGGTGAGCCCGGCCGTCCCCCTGTCCCCAGGCTGCAAGCCAGGAGCAGTCCGACGCTCTGGCCCCTGGCAGGGAGCTGGACCCTCGGGCAGGGAAGGCCAGCAGGCAGAGGAAGGCTCTTGAGAGGCCCGGCGCCGAATGCGGCGGGAAGGAGGATCTGGGAACTGTGCGGCAGGTTTTGCTAGTGTGCGAGCCTGTGTTCCTCCCAGGTGTCCCTCTGTCCCCAAGGGCACGGTGATGCAGGCTCCCGAGTGTGAGTGGCTGTGCCTGTGGTGGTGCGAGGGCACCAGCTGGCAACCTCTCACTCCCCTCTTGACCCCTTCCTCCCCCCTCCCACCCCAGTGCAATAAATCTACTTCCTCTGTAGCCCCATCCTCCCCAGGAGCTCTAAGAGAGTGCTCCCCAGGAGAAGGGAAGTGGAGGTCTGGAGGCCCCTGAGAGGGCCTAAGGGAGGGCCTTGACGGCCAACCGCTACCCTGCCCTCCTGGAAAATTCCCCCAAGCTGCAGCGCTGGACTCCAAGATCTGCCAACTTCCGTTGCTAGAGACAGAAGTATCAGCCAGACAACGGCTTCCCCAGAAGTGGCCTCTGGAAAAAGGGAGGGTTTGGTGGCCAAGGACCTCCTGTCTGCCCTGAGGGAAGACTCTTCCAAGAAGGAAGTGGGCATAGGCATACGTTTGCGCATGTGCATGTGTGTGTGCACCTGCCTACACGTGTACATGAGACCCCCATCACCAGGGGGCTCCAGATCCAGAGATTAGCCTGTGGCAGAGAAAACAAAAGCCCTCTGTGGGCCCCCAGCCTTTGTCTTGGGAGAGGGGGAGATTTGCAACTGGACACTTGGTGAAAGGAGACACTTGGTTTCGCAAGTGAGGCCTCTCTCCCGGCATGCACCTGCACCGAGGCTGGCTGGCTGGCCAGGGCGGTCAGGCATGTGGCCCCAGGCCCCACTCCCCAGGCAGCAGCTCTTCCTCCCCAGGAATCTCTCTTCCTCTCCCTCCCTTCAGGTTTCCACCCTAGTTCAGTTACTGGGAGGGGGGAGAGCCGCTTAGCCCTCTCAGGGCCACAGAAGGGAAATGACTTGTCCAGGCAGAGGCGGGTCTGTGTCTAGAGCCTGGGCTTCTAAATTTCCAGGCCACTGCAGTGGTTCTCAAATGAGATTAAGTGGGATTAAGTGAGATGATGCATGTAAAGATGCTGTGTGAACTGTAATTCCTCATACCATTAGCACGCATTATTGGGACTATTTCATTATTTCCACTTCCTGCAGGTAGAGCACAGTAGGGACCCGATACTCAGCCTCTTTTACCTTCTTTAGTTGGTGGCCAGTGCAAAGGACAGCCCTGAGAGTCCAGGCAGAAGGAGATGGGTTTGGGGGTGACCCCATCCTGGTCCAGCCTCTTCACCTCTCCCGCCCTGAGTACACCTTAGCTGTTCTCGCACTTTCCTCCTCTCACCACCCAGACGCCTCCCATTCACTCCCTCCCTCTCCAGTCTGCTGCACAGCTAACCTAAGAATCACATCTTGAGCCCCTGTCTCCATGCACTGGTGCCTCCATGCTCTCCAGGCTTCTGTCCATGTCTGTCTCACACTGCACCAGGCGCCCAGTTTGTACGGGGGTCTCCAGCCCCTTCCTGCCCTCCACTCCCTTCGGAGAAGGACCAGGTACGAGGAAGCGCTCTGATTGCGCCCACCTCCTCATCTATGCTTTTTTCTGTCTTCCTTGACCAAAGTTCCCTCTGGGGTCAGGAAAAGTCTGCCTTGGCCCACAGATGCTATGGAGACGAGGGCCCCAAACCCCTCCCACAGCTGGTGACAGCCACCTGGAATACTACCAAAGGAGAGCTTGTCTCGGAGACCAAAGTGACCTCTGGAGCTGCGCTCTGAACTGCTGTCGGAGTTCAAAGGCAGCAAGGCATTGAGCTGGGAGCCAAGCCTGGATGCGTCTCAGGCACCTCATCCTCCCCTCCCCTCACCCCCACAGATCCCCCTAGAAGTTGCCAAGAATTTCTCTTTGTGTCTATTCCACTTCCTGGATTGCACCTCACCTGAAGCCAAATACGACATCACTGCAACTTCCTGCCCTGATTGCCCAGATTGAGGTCATTAAGGTCAGAGGTCAAAGCAGGATTCAAAATGGTGAGGATGCAGGGGACCTGACACTAGCGAGCATCTCTTGTGTCCCAGCCTCTGGGCCAAAACCTCAGGCAGGTTAGGGAAGGACAGCAGCTTCTAGCTCTTCAGGGTTTTAGCATTTCCAGTGCACTCCCTATCACACACCGCGCCCCCCACCCCCCGTAATTATCTCCCAACCCTGTGAGACAGGCAGAGCAAATACTGTTCTTCCCATTTTACAGATTAAGGAACTGCATTTCGGAAACCGATCTAACATCACACAGCTGTATGCAGTGAACTCAAGACTTGAACTCAGGCCTTCTTATTCAAAAATCCCAGGATCTGGGGGTGTAGCTCAGGGGTAGAGCATTTGATTGCAAAATCCTGTGATCTGTCCATTCGGAGCTCAGAAGAGACCAGGTCTGGTTTGGGGCAAGTCCTAGTTGCCCCTTGGGAGGCCCTGGCAGAAACCAGAACACACGCTGAGGCTGTCCAGCCCAGCCTTCTGTCTAGTGGTGGACACAGGCCCTCGGGGAGGGCTGCAGCAGAGTAGGGAGAAAAGAACAAAGAATACCAGGTTAGTTTCTTCCCTTGAAAAGCTCCCGGTCTGGAGGAGGATGGAGGTCAGGCACACCCAAAACCAGACAGAGGCAAGGCAGCATGGAGGCAGGTGGCTGGGCTTCCAGGTCCTCAAGCTGGGGACAGAGAAGGCTTTGAGCTGAAGGGTAAAGGTAGCTGACCACTGGGTCCCAGCAGCATCCATTCCCACGTTCCCACTGTGTGCCTGCAAATGTTGCTTTCATGTGGCTTTGTACCTTTCAGCTGCAAATCTGTATGTCTGCAGTGCCTCCCAGGCAAGACTGTAAGCCCTCTGGGGGCAGAGCTCCTTCCGGTTCTTGGATGGCATTCTCCTACCTATTTTCCTTCCTCTGTCTTGTCTAGCACAGCGCGCTGCATATAGTAAGCCCTCAATAAACGCTCATTTGCCAGTAAGTGCTATTTCTTCCTCAACTTAGAGATGGTCGGTATCGTCCAATGTGCCAGAAGACAGACTGGGGTCTCTCACATGTCTCGAGCCCCCCCACACACACACACACTGAGCTGCTGTTGGGTATGGTGCAGAAGGAATTTCAATGCTGAATAAGTAGCTCAACTAAGGTAGCCTGTGATGGCAAATTCCCACGGCCAACCTGGCCAAAATGGGCATCCCAGGCTTTGTGATTCAGGGGGCACCATGAAGAGGGCACCGAGGCATGGCCAAGGCTGCGTGGCCTCCGGAGAAAGTAAAGAACAGAACAGCCCCGTTTGGTCTCCTCGTGCTGGCCTGAGCACCGTGTCGGAAAGTCAGGACTGGAAAACCGCTAATACTCAACAGGTCCACAGCTGACAGACCCAGATCTGCTCCTCCCAGCGTCCTCCCCATCTCGACTGAAACGACTTCAGTCTTTCAGATGCACGGGCCAAAAAGCTCCAGTCCCGCTTGACCCCTCGTTCTCACACACCGTGAGGGTTCCATCAGGCCATCTGGTCAGAGCTCCGTGCACGAGGGTTCCAGAATCTGATCGCTCTCCCCGACAGTACCCCTGGCGAGGTCCAGGCCACTGTTAGCTCTCCCTGGGTAGGCACCTACCCATCTCCCTGCTTTTATCCCTGTCCCTCTGGTCTCTTAACACAGCCGCAGAGGGATGGCGTTAAACGCTGTCAGACCATAGCAGTCCTTGGCTCCACGACTTCTTCCTTCTCACCAGTGAGGCCCGTGGGCCCTGCCACCACCTCTGCCCTCGTCGCCTGCTCTTCCTCGTTCCCTCTGTTCCGGCAACAGTGCCCGCTCCCTCTGCCCAGAATGTTCTTCCCCCAGATATAGGCATGGACCTCTCCCTCTCCTCTTTCAACTCTTTGCTCAGATGTCACCTTCTTGATAAGACCTACACTGATACTCTATTTAAAATTTCAAAGAACCGGGGCACCTTGGTGGCTCAGTGGGTTAAAGCCTCTGCCTTCGGCTGAGGTCCTGATCTCAGGGTCCTGGGATCGAGCCCCGCATTGGGCTCTCTGCTCGGTGGGGAGCCTGCTTTCCTCTCTCTCTCTCTCTCTGCCTACTTGTGATCTCTCTCTCGTCAAATAAATAAATAAAATCTTTTAAAAAATAAGAAAAAATTTTTTTCAAAGAACCTCCACTCCCACCCCAGCATGCTCAGCCCCCCTTAACATATTCTATTTTTCCATAGTGCTTGCCAGATTCTAACATACTGCACAATTTACACATGCCTATTGTTTATTGTCTGTCTCCTTTCACTAGAATATTAGCTCCTCAAGGCAGAGAACTAGCCTCTAGCTCATGGGTATATCCGCGTTGCTTAGAACAGTGCCTGCCACATAGCGACTGCCTGATAAGTCTTTGTGGAAGGAATGAATGACTCTTCCCCAACACTGGGGAATGCGTGGAGCCCCAGGGGAACGTCATGCCGCCAATTACCCTACCGTTTCTGCCTCCAGCCCTCAACTGCTCCCAGGGAGTACAGGGGTCCCTATATCAGGAGAGGAGGGAAGGGGCTCTCCCTGAGAGGTTCTAACTCTCCCTGCCACAAATGGGGAGATTGATCTCCTGGCTCAGAGAGATCCCAGGAAAGCATTCCCCTGGGGCTGCCAGGGCAGAGCCCAAGTGCTCAGGGGGAAGACAATTCCAGAACATAGTAGCTGCAGCAGTTTCTTGGGACAGGCTTGGAACAGAGTGACCCTGATGGCTGGAGGGAGATGGAAGGACCCTAAGCACAGACCTAGGAAACTTAACCAGCTGCTCCCTCTGAGTCTATGGGGTCATCAGGGTCATTATTCCCATCTGGAACAGGCCTGTGTGGAACCCTGAGCCCCGAGCCCAGAGGAAAATCCAGTACACACCTGCCAGGCGCTTCCAGGGACAGGGCTCCAGGACCCATGGCAGAAAAGACAAACAGACCTCCTGCCTTAAGAGGACAGAAGTGGGGGGCGCCTAAGTGGCTCAGTCGGTTAAGGGTCTGCCTTTGGCTCAGGTCATGATCTCGGGGTCCTGGGATCGAGCCCTGCGGCGAGTCTGCTTCTCCCTCTCCCTCTGTTCCTCCCCCACCCAGCTCCTGCTCCCCGCACCCCCTCGAGCTTGTGCATGTGCACCTGTGTGCTCACTCTCTCAAATAAAAAAATAAAATCTTTAAAAAAAAAAAAAAAAGAGGAGAGAAGTGGGAAGGGAGCTGCTCCAGCAGGAAACACGGAACTGAGGAGGAACAATAGTGGGGTTTCTTTGGTCCCTGTTTTCTTTGGCCTCTTAGCTGCCACGGAGCCCGGAGCCCGCTCCTCCAGGTCCTTGGCTTTCCTCCAGCCCCTGCCGGAGAGACTACCGAGGAGCACCTGTTCTCTCCTTCTGCTGCACCCCGCGTAACTCCACACAGAGCCCTCAGGGGCCCCGTAAAATTATAGTCACACGCACGACAAGAGGACAATTTACTGAACCTTACTCTGTAGCAGGCACTGTGCTGAGCGCTTCCCAAGGACACCTGGTGGTAACAGGTGGTGGGGTCTTTTGTGGAACTCCTCTCCTGGGATCCTGCGGGGGGGGGGGGGGTGTCCCTGCCCCTCTTCCAAGCCCGGGAGGGCTCTCCGGCCTCATTCCCTACATGCCTAACCTAGGGCTGGGAGGAAGGAGGGCTGAGAAGGCAGGTGGAGAGCAGCTGGGAGCTGGGAGGGAAGGGATAAGGACAGGAGGAGGGGGATGGGAGCTGGAAGAGAGCGTCACCCAGTCCAGGGATGGGGGCCCTAGAAAAGACCACACGTAAGAGAGTTGGGCCTGGAAACTGAAGTAGAGACACAGAAAGGAAGAAAGTCACAGAGATTAAGAGGCAGAGGAAGTAAGACAGGAGACAGAAACAGAGGCTAAGGCTAAGACTGTAAACAGAAAGCAAGGGGGGAAAGAAGGGAAGTTGGAAAGAGAGAAAGAAGGAGAGGGAGAGCCTAAGAGACAGACGGACTGCAATGAGACAGAGGGACAGGGAGATTTCGAGGCAGACGGAGACAGAGAGGAGAGAGGAAGAGACTGCTAGAAGGAGGAGGACAGACCAGGAGACTGAAGGGAGAGACGAGAAGTCTGAAAAAGAAAGAGTTTGGAGGGAGAGGCCGAAGGAGAAAGAGCAGAGGCAGAAACTGCGAGGAGGAGAGAAATCAAGACTGAGTGAGGGGTGGGGGTGGCTCAAGTAGAGCCTGCAACTTTTGATCTCAGGGTTGTGGGTTGGAGCCCCATGTTGGGTGTAGAGATTACTTAAAGATAAAATCTTTTCTAAATAAATAAATAAATAAGTAAGACTGAGTGAGGGTTTGAAGGAAGGGAAGACTAAGGAGACAGAGGCGAGAAGGAGGTGAGCGGCAGCAGGAAGAAAAGAAAAACCCGGGATATCCAGACTAGGGGGCCTACAGCAAGTGCAGGAAGGCGAGAGTGGCCAAGACCCGGCAAGGGAGGTCAGTGCGGCACCTGGACGCTCCTCTCACCAAACTCCGACCCCGAATCCCAGGAGCTCTTCCCTGACCCAAAACAAAACCGAACTAGGTCATGCCCCCTCGCGTCCCAGGAACAAAGCGAACTCCCAAGCCCCCACCCTCTTGGGGGCTCGCTGGGGTCCCCGGGAGTTCTGTGCTCCCGGAGGGGCTGGCTCGGCTGCCCGGGAGAGAGCGCCTTCCCGGGGCTACCGGGCTTCAAGGATTGCCAAGCGCAGGCCAGGCTGGCACCGTGCCCGCTTTTCCCAAAACGCCCCCGCTCCAACCGGGGAAGCCAGCCTGGGCCGGCCAGGGAGAGGCCCGCGACGACGGCCGGCCGGACCGCCCCGCGCGGCCCAGCCTGGCCACCCGCCCCCGCCACCGCCCGGCAGGGAGCTGAGTGGCGCGGTCCTCGGAGAATCGCATCATTCCAGCTCCGCCGAGGGGGTGAGGCCGGGTCAGGATGCCCGGGTCGCAGGAGGAAAAGGAAGAGCTGGACCCAGAGCCCGAGGAGAAGAAAAGGGAAAGACAAGGGACGAAGATAGAGGGCCAGCGGAGGTAGGCGCCCGGAGCGCGGTAGGACGGCCGAGGCCGGACCGGCGAAGTCTCCCAGGGAGCCCGGGACCAGCAGCGCGGAGCAGAGCGCGGGAGCCGTCCGGGGCGCACCATGCGCGGCTCCCCGGCCGCCCGGCCGGCCTACACGGCGGCCGCCTGGGTCACGTGGCCCGGGCGCGTCCGCTGCTGCCCCAGCGGGGGGGCGGGCGGCGGGCCGGGGGCGCGCGGAGCCCGGGGCCGCTGCGCGCCGGTGGCGGCCGCCAGGTTCCCTCCCTGCGCGCTGCGCTGGGCCCCGGGCGCGGGAGCCGCCCACTGCCTCCCCGCGCTCGCCCCCCCGCCCGGCGGCCGGCCTCTATATAGCGCGCCCCTGCCCGGCCCGGGCCAGGCCGCTAGCCACACAGTGGGCGCCGCAGAGCGCGCCGCGCCCGGGAGCCAGCCCCCTGCCCCCTGCGCCGCCGCCCCGACGGGCGCCCCGCGCCGCCGCCGCCGCCGGGCCCCTGCGGCCACCATGAAGAAGGAGGTGTGCTCCGTGGCCTTCCTCAAGGCCGTGTTCGCCGAGTTCCTGGCCACCCTCATCTTCGTCTTCTTTGGCCTCGCCTCGGCGCTCAAGTGGCCGTCGGCGCTGCCCAGCATCCTGCAGATCGCGCTGGCCTTTGGCCTGGCCATAGGCACCCTGGCCCAAGCCCTGGGGCCGGTGAGCGGCGGCCACATCAACCCCGCCATCACGCTGGCCCTCCTAGTGGGAAACCAGATCTCCCTGCTCCGGGCTGTCTTCTACGTGGTGGCCCAGCTGGTGGGCGCCATTGCAGGGGCGGGCATCCTCTATGGGCTGGCACCGCTCAATGCCCGAGGCAATCTGGCCATCAACGCGGTGAGTGCCCACGGGGCTGGGGTGGGGTAGGGACCTTGAAGTGGGCTCCCGACCGGGTTCCCGGACCCCATTTCAGAGATGGGTGCCACAGAACGGGTGCCCGAAACTTCTGGCTTTTTCCTTTATCAACCCTGAGTTTTGCCTTCCTCTTGGGACCGTCCCTGCTCCTGTCTGCTCCTCATTGGAGTGGTTTTGTGGAACCATCAAAGATGGGTTGTAATCCTGGCTTTCGGTGACCCTTGCTCCTCTGGGTCTCATTTTTCTCAGCCATTCCGTGGGGGGTGGGGGTGGGGAGTGGTCATAAGCTACGATGGCAGGTGTCAAGGGGATTACATTTAGAAACCATGCATGCCAACCCCCTACCATGGTGCCAGTGTGTACGGTCCGGTGAATATTGGTTCCTGGTCCTGGTTCCTGCTCCTGGTTCCCTGCTCTCACCCCCCCCCCACAGTCCCAGATTCGGTCCCCATGTCCCATGCAAACTGGGTTCATTAATCAAACACAGAGGAGGATTTTCTCAGCCATTGTCAAGCCGTGAGTCAGCCCCACCGGAGAGACGGGTTTGAGGTTGGCACTGGCAGCGGGTCAGACACGGGCGGGAGGCAGGCTGGGGGTGCAGTAGGCAAACTGGGCAGCTGCCCATAGGAGGGAGGGTAAATGCCAGCTTGTGGGGGTGGAAACTGGGCAGAACCGTTGACAGGACCTCGTCCAGGAAAAGCTCCCCTCGCACTCAGCTCCTTGGCCACAGGCCTGTGCTCCAAGCTTCGTGCACACGCTCAGGTAGGTCATTTCAGCGAATGACCTTCCCAATGTGTGCAAGGCTTGGCTCCCAGGTAGAGTGGCTCCAGGTGTACTTGGAGGCCAAGAGCCCTGTCCCCCAAGCGCCTGGCCATAGAGCTGGAAGGCAGGGCTTCTAACCCACCCTCCCCTTGCAGCTCAACAACAACACAACCCAGGGCCAGGCTATGGTAGTGGAGCTGATTCTGACCTTCCAGCTGGCACTCTGCATTTTCTCCTCCACCGACTCCCGCCGCACCAGTCCTGTGGGCTCTCCGGCCCTGTCCATTGGCCTTTCCGTCACACTGGGCCACCTCGTGGGGGTGAGCAATGCTGCGGGGAGCCCCTCAGGGCAAATAATGGGGCCCTAGAGCAGCACCCTTCTGAACCAGGAAACCCAGCAGTTAAGGCCTGGAATGGGGTTGCTGAACTCTGTCCCAGGCTGGATCCCCCCACATCTTCTCTAGCCTGAGGAACTATGGCAGGAAGTGGGAGTTGGGGTGAAAGCAGGAGATCCAGCCCGAGTGCAGGACTTGAGAAGAAAGAAGGGGGCATGGGGACCCGTGGAGGGAGAGGTCACCCGCCTAGGAATCGGGAGACTTGATTCAGAGACCTGGCTGAGCCCCTGAACTTCTGGGTGACTCTGGGAAAGACCGGGCCTTTAGGAGTTGGGCAAGCGTGTTGCCCTCCTCGCCACCTGCCTCCCTCTGTCCAGATCTACTTCACCGGCTGCTCCATGAACCCAGCCCGCTCTTTCGGCCCCGCAGTGGTTATGAATCGCTTCAGCTCTGCTCACTGGGTGAGTCTCCCTGGCTCCCTGGCAATGAGGGCCTGGCAACGTGGCCAAGAGCCCCCGGACTATCTGGCTGCTGTGGGCGCAGCGCTTGGGGGCAGCCCTGGGAGGAGTGGCTGGAGAGAGAAAGGGATATAGAAAGGGACGGAATGCAGCCAGAACAAGGACAAGGGTGGTTAAATGGCCGAGGACCCTGGTTCAGGGCTAGGGTGGGGTGGGGGGCTACCCGTATCTGTGGCTCTAAGCAAGGGGAGGAAAACTGCTCCTCTGTGTAGATCTCTGCAGATTTGGTGTCTGGGGTGTGACGGGGTCACACCTTGTCTGTGTGTCTGTCCTCTCTGATGTTTTTTTTATCTGTTCCAGTTGAGGGGGTTGAGAGTCTTCCTTCCTGTGGGCCTGTCCCTCTGGACAGTCTATCTGTCGCCCCCGCATGTTCTCTCGCTCTCCGGGGTCTGTTTCATTCCCTGTGTGGGAGGGAGAGGAGTCCGTTGTCTCTCCGAGAATTTCCACGTCTGTATCCTTCGAAGGGTCATTTGTGTCTCTTCAGGGTGAGGCTGGGGGCCCCTGTCCTTCTGGGGATCTGTCTCCTTAGAAGCTCTGAGTGTCTGTAGGCCAGGTCCCTGTCATTGAGGAATAGGGTGTCAGTACGTGTGCTCCTTGGGCAGGAGGGAATCTCTCCCTCTGGACGTCCGGAAGTCTGTATGTCCGCCTCCCGTGAGGGTCCAGAGGTCTGTCCTCTGGAGAGGAAGCTGGTGGTCTCTGAGGCCTGAGACTCAGCCCCCTGACGCTGCCGTGTCCCCACCAGGTGTTCTGGGTAGGGCCCATCGTGGGGGCCATCCTGGCTGCCATCCTCTACTTCTACCTGCTCTTCCCCAACTCCCTGAGCCTGAGTGAGCGCATGGCCGTCATCAAGGGCACATATGAGCCTGAGGAGGACTGGGAGGAGCAACGAGAGGAGCGGAAGAAGACCATGGAGCTGACTGCCCGCTGACAGTGTCAGGCAGGGGCCAGCCCCCTAGCCCCTGAACCACAGGGGCAAATATATATATATATATATATATACATGACAGCAAAGCTTCCTTCCCCTATGGCTGGGTCCTCTGGGCTAGGGAGGAGGTGCTGGCTCCCCTAGCTTCACAGTTAGGGATGGGAGCAGGAACCCATGATGGGACTCTTGGGTGGGGGCCAGGGGGATGGGGTCTCTCTGGGACAGCGCAGCCTGCTGCCATGAGGTCAGAGCTCCGAGACGGTGAAAGTAACACCAAGCTTACAGGCTGTGCAGGGGCCAAGCTAGGAAGGGGTGGCCAGCAGTCTGTATGCCCCTATCTTACCCCCCGACTCCCCCTTAAGAGCCAGAGGCGTCCCAGTCCCTAGGAGAGCAGAGGCTGCCCCTCCCTTGATCGCCTTAGGGGGGAGACAGACTGATTCATTAAATGCCGCCTTATTTATTTCCGCTCCAGGATGCACGGGGTAGGGCTGCTGGTGTTTGGGGCAGGGGCGTACCAATAAACCACTGACATTCACGTTCCGCCTCGTCTCTCCCCAGAGCGTCTCCTTGGGACATGCTGGCTGAGCACCTCTGTCCCTCTGGACAGTCTGTCTCCTCTTTCTCATCCCCTGCGCTCTCCACGGTCTGCACAGTTCTCTGTGGAAAGACAGGGAAGCTGTCTGAGGCCAGGGGAGGCTTAGAGAGGCAGAGAGATGAGGTCGGGAAGAGAGAGAGGGAGGGAAGGAGACCAAAACACAGAAACAGAGCTAGAGGTCAGGAGGGGACCGTGGGAGCAGAGGAGGGGTCCTCGCCAAGTCACCCACCCGCCCACCCCTCCCACCTCAGCTATGTGAAGTCTCTGCCACTTGAGGAGGGCCTGGCCCCGGTGCCAGGGAGTGCCAGGCAGGGTGGAGGAGGACTGAACCCGCTGGCAGCCCCTTGAGATGGGCTCTGTCATCGGGAAGGAGACGCAGCCCTGGACCGCCCTCTCTGCACCCCACTGTTCCGAAAAGGTGCCATGTTGGGAGCCTGGGGTCAGAGGGAGAAGCCCCCCGCCTCACCCCCAACAAACCAGCAGCCACAGCCAGCCCCGCCTTTTCCTGGTTCTCCTCACTCCTGCCTCTGCCAGCCTCTGTTCCCACTGTCTTCCCCTCTGGGCCTGTGGCTCTGCTCTGCCCCTGTCCCCTTGTCACTGACACTCCTTAGGAAGCCTCCTCAAACTCTCTGAGCCTCCGTCTCTCAAGCTAGAAAACAAGGATAAAAAAGGCTTCCTCACAGGGTTGCTGTGGGAATAAGATGAAAGGAGGGAGATACCCGGGCCCGGTCTGCTCTCCGTGGGGAAAATGGTGGATGTCGTGCACAAAAGCAGCTCAGGACACAGCCCTTCGTCATAGTTAAGGAGTCTAGCCTGGAACTCAAATCCTACTTTGCAGCTCTTGGTAACACAGGTTCTCTGAGTTGTGGCTTTTTGTTTTTTGTTCTTGCAAGATGTTTTATTTATTTATTTGAGAGAGAGCGAGCCCACGTGAGCAGGAGCAGGGGGCGGGGAGGGGCAGAGGGAGAAGCGGACTCCCCGCTGTGCAGGGAGCCCTCACCTATAAAATGGGGATACTTGTACCCACCTCATGGGCTGCTGTGAACATAAAAGTGAGACAGCAGACGGAAGGAAAAGGCTTGTGCAAACAGGGCCAGGCACCTCCGTGAGCGCTCAGTAAACTAGTGTGACAAGAACACAGCACATATACATCGGGGATCCCCAGCCACACTCCAGGTCTGGGCCCCTGCTCTCCTGAGAGTGAACCTGAGTTCCTGCTTCTCCGGAATAGGAACCTCTCCCATGGTCTTACAGTTTTGCCTCCGAAGAGAAGGGGCTAGTAGGGTCAGGAGAGGGACTGAGACAGGGTGGAAGAAGCCAGAGGCCCGGGCTGGCCAGCCTCACTCCCAGGGAGGGTGGGTGAGGAGGGCCAGCCGTCCCAGCCCCCCTTCAAACTTGAGCCTAGTATCTGTGAATGGGAGCTGCAGCTGCCCCTGCCCTGCCCGCCTCATGGACTGACAGTTAACACCACATGGTGTGTGTGTGTGTGTGTGTGTGTGTGTGTGTGTGTGTGTGTGTGTGTGCGCGCGCGCGCGCGTGTGCGTGTGTGAGTGTGTGAGTGTGTGAGTGAAGGAGTAGTCCCTCACCTGCCTCATCCACCCCCGGCCTCAACCCTTGAGCCTGGCAACGCAAATACCAGCTCCGACCAGCAGGGGGAGACCTCGTCCACCGAATCCGCAGCTGCTGAGCTTCCTCTAACACAAATCTGGGTCTGGGCCCTAACCCTGAGTGGGTACGGGGAGTCTCTCAGGCCTGGGTCCCCTAGGCCACCAGGAAGCAGCTACCCCCAGTCCACTATCCGGAAGGGGCTGCAGAAAAAAGAGGATCCCTTCCCCCTCTCGTCCCCACAGGCCTCAGGTACAGACACAGACCTGACCAAGAGGCTGGCCTCTCTCCCTCCAGCCCAGCGACCTGCGTTCCTTTTTTGGTGGGTCCGAAGGGGAGCATAAGGTGGTGAACGGTGGGCCTATGGGAGATAGACCCTCAGGGATGGGTGGGGCACCCAATTCGAGGGAGTTCCAGGCCTGGCCCGAAGGCTTTGGGCTTCCCAAAGGGCTTTGGGCCCACAAGATGCAGCGGCGGGCTGTTTGGCCAGCAGGGGGCGCTGTGTTCCTTGGTGTGTGAACTTCCAGGCGGCTTGTTCCGGAGCCCGAAGGGGCCTGCGCACATGTGAACACGCACACAGTAGTAGCCGGGCGCATCTACACTGACCTTCAGTTGTACTCCAGGGGCTGTGTCTGCTCTGCGTAGACGGCTCACTCGGTGTGTGTGTGGTGTGTGTGTGTGTAGAGCCACATCAACCCTCCCCCATTCTCTCACAGGGACACAGGGCTGCTGTGTGTGTGTGTGTGTGTGTGTGTGTGTGTGTAGAGCCACATCAACACTCCCCCATTCTCTCACAGGGACACGGGGCTGCTGGGGACCAGACCCCGGAACCTGGCCCTGTGTGTTCTCAGAGAAGGATACGTGTCACACCCAAGTACACACGTGCTCAGTTGCCCCCTGAGCCCTGCTCCACCTGGAAATGGAACCCAGGAAAAGCCTTGACTCTCCTATGGGAGGTTTCCTTCTCCTCTCCCTCCCTCTCTGCCCAGGGGCTACTGATTTTCTCCTGGTAGGAAGGCGGACATGGGGACTCGATGGGGAGATGGAGGGGGGCTGGGGGTAAAGACAGAAAACAGTCGCAGGGTTGGCTGTCTAGGGGGGATGGGAGTTGGGGTTGAGAGGTGGGGTAGCTCTCGAAGCCCCGCGGGAGCCTCAGGCTTCCTCTGTCAGGTGTGGATGAGCTTCCACAATTCAAGAGGATTGGTGAGATGACGCGAGGGAAGCTACCTCGAATGCTTCCTTCCCTTTCAGACGCGCTTTCATTCTCCCTTGGCTCTTCTTTCCCAGCACCTCCCTCCTTCCCCTCCCTTCTGCTCCCCCTCTGTTCCCCAAGCCCAGAGGACCTGTCGGAGCCCACATTGCCCCTTGTGCACACACACCTGCACGCCCCACACCCCGACGGAGACAGCCACCGCAGCGGCCAGACGGGCCTCTAGGAGGTTAAAATCACACAGCCACTGGCCAGCAGCTGTACGCAGCCAGGTGTGGGGCCTTGGCAAAATGCCTCTGAGCCCGAGGCACCTTGGAGCGTAGCAGTAGAGCCCAGGACTGGCAGGGTCCGGGAAGATGCCGGCTGGAGCTGGAGCAAGGCCCTGGCCAATGCCTACCTGGCCTCAGGGGGTGCACGACCTCGGCCCCGGGCCAGACAGGGCCCCAGGAGGCGCTGCTCTGGGCCAGCTGGAGACACGGCTGCTGCTGAACTTCATTCTCTCAACCTCCAGGGCCCAGAGCAGGAGTCCCGGGAGCTGCTTGTCCGCAGCTGCCATGGCAACCAGGACCCTTCCCACCCCAACCTCACACCTGTCTCCCCGGAGGGGCGAGGGAGGGCAAGCCTAAAAACCAAAGTCTTCTTGGCTCAGAGACTCTCTCCTAGGTATCAGCACATTTAGCCCTAATGACAGCAATTATCTCCATTTATAAGTGTGGAAACTGAGCTCACAGAAGTTGCCCACTGGTCGGGGGTGCAGTATATATATACAGCAAAGTGAGTGCTTTCGCCTGTATTGCCGTATCAAAGGCCCGCAACAGCCAGGCGTGAGTGCTGCCGGGTGCTTGGTCTACAGGTGCACCTTAGCGAGGCTGGGTAGGGTGGAGGGAAGCCCTCTGTGGTCCTTCCTGCAGGAAGGGAAGGAGAGAGATGCCCTGAGGGTCCCTGGGCCAGCCCCTAGGCAGAGAGCCCGCCGTGTCAGGGAGGAGTGTCACTCACACTGCCCCTGCGGCCACATGCCTTCATTCCTTGAGCATTTATTAAAGCCTCTTTGATACCAGGCAAGCAAGGGAGTCTGCACCGGAGCAGGGGAGGCACGGAGGAGGTCAAAGCCAGAAGTAGCCACTGGTTGGAGAGGAGAAATCAGGGTAGGCTTCGTAGAGGGACTGGATCTTAGCAAAGTCTTGAAAGAGAGACAAAGAGGAAAGGGGTGACAAACCCGTGGTCTCTCCACTACTCTGCGATTACCCAGGCCCAGTTATCAAGTAGCGGCCAGGAGAGGGAGAAATGAAAACCCCAGATGAGACTGGGACCAGCCCAGAGATGATCCCAGACGCCCGCAGGAAGCCAGGAGCCCAAGGGCGGGCCCCCGACTGGACAGGAGAAGGGCTGCCTCTTCTTCCGGTCCAGAAGGAAGCTGGGGAGGGCATGGAACAGCGGCAGAGGGAGTTCGTGGCTGGGGAAGAAGGATGGGAAGTCTTACCTGCTAGTTTCTCTTTCTAGGGAGGACAGGGGGGCGAGCTGAGCTGCTGGGAGAAAGCTGGAATAGGGCACTTGGAGAGCGTGGCCAAGGTTGGACATCGACCTTGGAAGAATGGGGAGAGAGCCGACCGAGGATGGTGTAAGGATTGCTGAGCAGAGCTGTGACCCCCGCTGAAGCCAGGGACCATGGACTCGTCATGGCAGCCGTCTGCATGGCTGGGCGAGCTTCTCCAGCAGTGCTCGGCAGCGCAGATCCAGATGGGGGCCGAGGGCTGTGGAGGAGAATGGAGCGGAGAGAGGCAGGGAGCCAGGACCGTGGGGCCACTGACGCCTGGGGATCTGGCTCGGGAGGGGAGGGTGAGGCCACGGAAGGCTGGAAGGACCAAAAGGGAACGGGGGAGGGTGGATGGACAGAGCCTCTAACCAGAGCTGGGATATTCCACTCGAAGATTTCAGAGGGCCCAGTCCCAGGTGGGATAGGTAGAAGGCCAGAAGAAGAGCTGGCTGGAAGGAAGTAGATATGAAAGTCACCTGCCTCCAGGAGGTCAAAAAGCTTTTATTCGCCCATCCTTTCATCAATAAATATTTATCGAGCCCGGGGCACCCAGGTGGCTCAGTCAGTTAAGCATCTGCCTTCGGCTCGGGTCATGATGCTGGGGTCCTGGGATCGAGCCCCACATCGGGGTCCCCGCTTGGTGGGGAGTCTGCCTCTCCCTCTGCCTCTGCCTGCCGCTCCTCCTGCTTGTGCTCTCTCTCTCTCTCTCTCTCTGTGTCAAATAAATAAATAAAATCTTTAAAAAATATGTTTCTTGAGCACCAACTCTAGCCAATCTTTGTGCCAGATGCTAGATGCAGGGATGAGCAAAATTTCTTTCCTGCCCCCTGTGGGGCTCACTGCCCCATTCAGGAGGCACATTAACGCCATGACAACACTCCACGGTGACAGAAGTATACAAACGTGCCCAGGTGGGGTGGGAGCACACAGAGGGCTCATCACCCAGGAAAGGAGGAGGCGACACTGAGGCTGAGCCTTAGGGAGGAGTTAGGAGTTACCCACGCAAGAGACGTGGGTGGGAAGGGCTGTCCAGGGGAAGACAGAGCGTCCTCTGAGGAGCGACCAGCAATGGCGTGTTGCAAACCACTGGCCATTTGGCGAGGTCACAGGGTAAAGGACAAAGCAAGGAATGGGGAGAGGTGAGGTAGGAGGAGCAGGATCCCCGAGGACCATGCAGGCCAGGCACGAGGGACACTTTGAAGGGATTTTAGCAAGGGAGCAGCAGAATCAGATTTGCATTTTAGAAAGATCACTGGGGCTGCAGTGTGGATAATTGATTGGAGCTGAGCGAGGAAGCAGAGAGAATGGTTCAAGGCCGCAGGGCGGCAGGGGTAGCAAGAAGAGGGCACAGTCAAGAAATATTTAGGATTCCAAATCAGCAGGACTTGACGCCTTTATTGGTAGGGGACAGGAGGGAGAGAAGGTTCAAGGACGCTTCCCGGGTGCCACCAACGGAGCTGGAGAAAACAGGAAGAGTGCGTGGGGTGCAGGGGGGCGCACTGAGAGAGCTCAGGGTCTCATTTTCAGACAGGTCGCATTTGAGGAGCCTAAAGACAACCAGAGCATATCCACTGAGCAGGGATTTATGGCCAGGGGGAGGTCAGGGCACCCCGATGTGGTGAAGAGGCGAAGACCATTATTTCCACGGCTCCACAGATTCTTCGTAGGGAGGGGACACCTTTGTTTGAGAAAATATCTTGATATGCTGCTGGGGTAAGAAGGGCAGAGCCTAGGGCCTGGGTGACCTTAGAGCCAGCATCGCCACAAAAATGGCTCAGCCGCCCTGTGTGAGACTTGAGAGGAATGGCTCAGGCCCCTGAGAAGGAGAGCAGGGCAGTGGAGGGGAGAGGGGCTGAGAGGGAGGGGGAGGGCAAGGGAGACAGGAGGGGGCAAGGACAAGCCAGTGGAAATTCCCAGCTGGCAGGGGAAATTCTCCGCTGCCGGGTGTGTCATCTGATTGTTTGTGGAATACGCCCCCCCCATCCCCCCTGCGCCCTCACAGACCCATGTCCTCAGCAAAGTTGACTCTGTTCACATCTGCTTTCTGTGAGTAGGGATTTAGGTGGGAATGGAGGAAGGAGCTTCATTTCACATCTGGGTTTATGGGGCATCGAATAGCGTGAGCCCATTTGGAGGCAGAGCCTGGAGGTGGGGGGCTGGGGGCGGGCAGGAGCCTCTGGGAATGCCCAGGACCCTTGGAAGCAGGTCTTGGACTTGGAGATCTGAGGAGCTTCTCCATCTAGTCTGGAATCCCGTGCCCACCACCAGTCCTGCCCCTGCTACCCTCAGGCTGGGCCTCGGCCTGTGGCAGCGTTGGCTCTGTCCAGGCTTGGGAACCTGGAGGTTCCAGTTCAGCGCCTGGGGGCTGCCCCCCTCCCGCAAGCTGGGAGGTGAGCTCAGGGCGGAGCAAGCCAGGGAGCACCCCTCCTCATCCTGGCCTCGCGCCTCCCACCCACCAGGACACACACAAGCCTGCTCCCCGCCAGTCTGACCAGCAGGTCCATGGGTCAGCAGCCAAGGAGAGGAGCAGGCCAGAGACAACAGAGCCCCGGAGATAGCCGAGATCAGAGGCCAGAGAAGCAGAGGTCCTGGGAGCTGGAGCTGGACCCAGGGCAGCCCGGCGGGGGAGGCTGGGCCAGCATGCCGGCCTGCCGGTTCTGGATAGCTATCAGCAGGGCGCTGTTCGCCGAGTTCCTGGCCACAGGGCTGTACGTGTTCTTCGGGGTGGGCTCAGCCCTGCCCTGGCCCTCGGCACTCCCCACCGTGCTGCAGATCGCCATCACCTTCAACCTGGCCACGGCCGTGGCTGTGCAGGTCACCTGGAAGACCAGCGGGGGCCACATCAATCCTGCCGTGACTCTGGCCTTCCTCGTGGGCTCCCAAATCTCCCTGCCCCGTGCCGTGGCCTATGTGGCTGCCCAGCTGGCGGGGGCCACTGCGGGGGCTGCTCTGCTTTATGGGGTCATCCCAGGAGACGTCCGAGAGACCCTTGGGGTTAACATGGTAGGTTCGGGGAGGGGCACCCGGCAGGGCCAGGAAGGGGATGCCCCCGCAGGGGTAAGGGTGGAGGGCCAGGCCTGGGGAGCGGGGACAGGGAGGTAATAACTCAGCCACGTGCTCCCTGCCTGCTCTGAGCTGAGCCCTGGGACGCAGGGGAAGCAGACCGTGGCCTTAGTGCAGGCAGAGCAGGAATGGGGTTATGGCACCAGGAATAGGTGGAACAGGCCCGGGAGTCAGGAAAGGACCAGCCATTGAAGGGTCAGGGTGGCCAGGAATGCCTGGGGCTGTGGGTAGTGGCAGGAGTCCCAGCATGCCCTTCTTCTCTCCCAGTCCACCCCACGTGCCCTGCTCCTCGGCGTCCCCATGTTCCTCCTTCCCCAGCACCCTGAGGCCTGTCTCACTCCCCCAGATTCTCCTAATCATCTATCCTTCCACCTACTTCCCCAAGTCTCCTCCTTCTACTCCTACCCACGGTCTCCTCCCAGTCTGCTCAAAAACCTGCACCCCTCCTGCTCTGAGCCTTCCCTTCCCCATCAGAACTGAGCCCCTTGCCAACTACCGGCCCCAGGCAACCAGTAGGCTAGGAGGGGGGCCGCTCCCTTCTGCAGGGAGCAGGGGTCCAGGGCTGACCGGAACTCCCCGGCACAGCTCTTCCCGCTCCATCTCCTTGGGTCCTGGAACCGGGGGTGGTGCGGCGGCGTCACCTCCTTACGGTGGGGCAGTGAGGCCCGAGCGGGTGACCAGCCCGCGTCACCTCCAGCACAGCCTCCTCCCCCAGGTCCGGAGCAGCGTCTCAACCGGCCAGGCCGTGGCCGTGGAGCTGGTTCTGACCCTGCAGCTGGTGCTGTGTGTTTTCGTTTGCACCGACAGCCGGCAGGCATCGGGCTCCCCGGCCACCATGATGGGGATCTCTCTGGCGCTGGGCCACCTCATTGGGGTAAGAGGCAAAGGGGACACCATGGACATGCACATACTGGTCACTCCCCAAGGAGGCTCCAGGGACCCTTAAGGCCAGGACGCATCCCTCCCCAAGCCCTTCGTGGGTTGGGTCGAGGCTGTATTCCCACAATCCAGGTCTGGGATACGGCGCTGCCGTGGCCAAGGCCCCAGGCCAGGGCAGAGGGGGCTGTCCCCTCCCGGGCCTGCCTTAAGCCTCCTCACACCCTGAACCCGCACTTGCCCCCCAGGTCTACTTCACCGGCTGCTCCATGAACCCGGCCCGCTCCTTCGGCCCCGCCATCATCGTTGGGAAGTTCGAGGTCCACTGGGTGAGAGCCTCTGCTGGCCGCCGCGGGGTGGGGAGGGCCTGGGAAGGGCGATAGGGACTGTGGCTCCCACCAGCGGGGTGTCCACGGGGACTTGAGGGTCCCCCTAGCATGGGCCATCTTGACCCCCAGTGGAGGTTTCCCTCAGCTCCAAAGACGAAGGCGAGTATCCTGGCTTGTACCTCCTTTCTTTCCAGCTTCAGTAGCCAAGGGGACCCAGGAGACTGTCAATAAATGGGCCGGGGCGGGAGACGCAGCCTTGGCCCAGGCATCGAGTCCTGGCTGTTTCCTTATTCACTTCCTCCAGCTGGACCAGTTTCCAAACTTGGATAAAGAAAAAGACAAACCGAAATAGACACACACATACACCAGCAGAAGCAGGAACAGCACTTAGCCAGGACTCCTGGTTGGAACAGGGGAGGCAAGAAGAGGGAAGCAGGAGTGGTGAGGAGACTGGGCCCGCCCCGCGCAAGGCAAGGTCACCTCACCTGCAGAGACTTGGCGGGCAGGACGCTGCTTCTCCATTCTGTCACCGGGTAGACAGCCCGAGTGATCCTGGGAGACCAAGTTAATACTAGGGAAGCAGGCGAGGGTCCCGAAGCTGCCCTGTGATCATGATAACTCATGCCCGCTCCTCTCTGCCCCTCAGATCTTCTGGGTGGGACCCCTGACGGGGGCTGTCCTGGCTTCCCTGATCTACAACTTTATCCTCTTCCCTGACACCAAGACGGTGGCCCAGCGACTGGCCATCCTCATGGGTACCGAAGAAGTGAACAAAGTGGCCGAAGAGGGGCCCGAGAAGAGAGAATCCCAGTCCAGTTCAGGGGACACTGAAACGGAGAACGTGTGTCAGACGGTATAGAACGTGGCCCCTCCCCTTTGGGCTTCTGCGAGGAGCCCTTTAGGTGGGTAGCCTGCCTTGTACAACCAGACCTCGGGTTTTATAGGGGGAGGAGTTGGGGGGAGGGGATGAGGGCAGGAAGGATGAGGAGGCTAGGCCTCTTGTCCTAACACAAGGTGGGCCGGGAATGCCAATCCCTATCCCTGGCATTATATTTCTAGACAGAAAGAATCTGGGGAGCAAACCTGTTCAGTTTCCTCTTCCTACATCTCTTAGTGGGACAGAGCCGAAGGAGGCAGGGAAATTCATGACTTCCCTCCTCTTCTCTCACCCGTCTGGATCCTAGTGGGCATCCTGGGCCTCCAGACCGCCTTGTCTTGTGTATTGGAGCCCAGACAGCCATTCAGCTTAGATACTAAGGGCTATAGAGACCTTGGGGAACCCCAACATCTCACCCGCCCTTGAGGGGAAAGCCAGACTTCCCAGAAGAATCGGGTCCTGGGATGGTCTCTGAGCTCCTCATAGGGATATCTCTGCTCTCGGCTATGGTTTGGGGGGTACAGACCAGCCCTCAGCCTGGGCACTTCCGAAGGACAAGACTAATCGCTTCTCGGCCTTTTGGCAAAGATCAAGTGCGAAGGACAGAGACTGTCCTTCCAATCGATCTTCATTCCTCAGGCCTCTAAATGCTCAGGAGAGGACCCTGCCCCGGGGAAGAGCTGGCCCAGAGAGGAGCCTTTTCTAGGGCTGACGGAGCGGCAGGATACAGGCAAGGGAGGTTTGGGCCAAACAGGCCTTGTCCAGGGCAGGCTCTCCCCAGATGTTTGCCCACCTTCCACCCCACGGCCCCATTCTTGGGAACAATCCTGAGAGGGGGAGGTCCTTATCCCAGCCCCCCCCACCCCCCACCCCCGTCCATGACCTGGGCCACAAGCCGTCTGCAGCCTTATTCGCAATTCTGCCAGGATCCTCAAAAAGCTACTAATTAAGTCCCACGGATGATAAGAACTCAGGAACGCCCCCAAGAAACCAAGATTTGCAGTTCTGTGTTTCTGAAGGACCGCTAGTCTTAGTTGGTTTGTTAACATTTATAAGCTACTGTAAATATTGTCCCCCCATGACTTGGGGCCCTATCTGGATCTCAGCTTCCCCAGCTATAAAATGGGCATGGTCCTCCCCTAGCGCCTGCTGTGAAAACAAATAAGAGACTGGAAAATGTTTTCAGAAGTTAAAATGCTAGAAAAACAAACCCAATAAATGATGATTATTGTCGCTGTTACTGTAATTATTGGGTTTGAATACAATTGCTGTTGGTAATGGGAGGGAGGAGGGAAGAAGGGAGACGGGGATGATTGAGAGGGAGGGAAAAGAGAGTAGGCTTTTCTCCTTTCATCTGTTCCACTTACTTGCACTGCCTCCTCTCCTGGATCCACTGACCCGGGAGCTTTGTGTGTGTGGAGGGGGTTGAGGAGGGCCACCGGAACAAAGGGACAAGCCAATAAAAGTCAGTTCTTCTCATCTCTATGGTGCCCATCACCATGGTACCCTGAGATACAGCAACCAAATCCATAAAAAAGATAGATCGTTTTCCATGATGTCTCCAAAGGTGCTGGGGATGGGAGGGGCTACCAAAGTCTCTCAAGGGCAGGGTGACAGAGCCCAGCCAGTGACCAGAGCAAGAGCGGAGTCCCCAAGTGCTCGTGGCCACAGTGACCGTGTTCAGAGCTCTGCGGTATTGTCAGGGTGGAGTACTATTCACATCTCTCCAAGCCGGGCCGCTCTCATCCATCTTCGCAATCTCTCAGAGGCCAGGGCTTCTTGTGCCCTTTTATGAGCAGGGACAGCTGGGGATGGGGGTGGGGGAGAGGGAGGAGGGATGTGATTGACTTGCTAAAGGTCACCTAACTCAGCACAGAGCCCCCTAAGGTCTCCTCAGCTCCCAGCTTAGAATTTTCCGAAATAGAGCTCCGGGGGGCTTATAAAAGCTCTAGCCAGAGGAAGGAAGGAAGGAGAAGGTTGACAAGGGCAGGGGGCGGAGCTCCTGCAGTAGGCTCGGAAGCTCCTAGACAAATTATCTCTGCGTCCCCAGACCTGAGCGCACACTGGGTGCTCAATAAAAGTTTGATGAATGAATGACTGGGGAGGGAGGGGAAGAGGTCGTTGATCAAGAAAATTCAGGAATTGCAACTTCCGGTGCGCCAGGATGAGAGCCGCTGAGTTGCCTGTGCTCACAGGGAGGGGTAGTTGGGACCACGGTGCACAGCCACCCTGGAGCCCCCACCCCTTCTCGGGAGCAGACTGCAGACCCTCTGCCTCGGGAACTTCCGGGCCAAAAGGGTCAGGGTGACTGCTTGGAGAGAGAGCTGGGGGCTAGTTTCATGAATAGTTCTTTAAAGCTGTGCTCTGTCAGAATAGACTAGAGCAAGGGGGAGACAAGCTTCATGAAAAGTGAGGAAATAGGTTAGAATCTGAAGAGCATCCAAAGTTAGACACAGGAATGAGTAACCAAAGGTTAGCGTCTCCTTCTCTGGAGCCCTTTAATAGGACAGCCAGCCATCTGTTTGGATGAGGGAAGGGCTGGCCCTCAGGGAGCCAAGTTCACAGGTACCAGCCTGGGGCAGCAGAGCTTCACAGCCCCAGCCCCTGGGCCTGGGGTGGGGTGCGGGGGCGGCAGCGGGAGCGTGGGGAGGACTGAGACCCAACCAGGCCGACCCTTGGTGTGCACTCCTTTCCTCCCGGTTGTCAGGGGAAGTTTTTAATTAATGGTGTGTAATCTGATCTGGCCCTTCTCCCCGCTGAGCACTGCCTTCAATCAGCAGAGCCATCTGCAATTGCAATTCATAATTCTCCCGAAAGGGAGGGGGGTGCCTTGGTGATTAATACAATTAGCCTTTTATGTTGATGATTGTCTTAGCAGGAGCAGATGATGTGAGCCCAGAGCCCAGGCTGCCATGTCCCCATTGGCTGGCAGGACGCCCCTCTCCACTTCCCACCCCCACTGCTCCCTCTGGCTGGAAAGAGGACACACTGGGACCACATTGGGCAGGGGAGGGGTGCGGGGAGCCCACCAAGAAGTCAGGCTCTGGGACACATTTGGGCTGCTGGGACAGAGGGGAGAGGAGGGAAAGACAATGATCCAGAGACTCTCAGTTTCCAAAGAAAACCACTTTGACTTAAAGGATTCTGTGCATCATATTTTAAAAAAGTGGGGGGGGGGATACATAAAGGTATAATCGGGGTTGAAAGGGTTGAAAAAGTTTAAATACAAGCTCAGGCAGTTATAGGTGGGTGAACTTAAGCAAGGTACTTAAGGATCCTGAGCCTCACTTTCCTCATCTGGAAAATGGGGGTCTATTCAGTGAAGGGACAGGAATCACATGGGATGAATGTGATTAGCAAGGCACCCACCTGACACAGCTCTCAGTCGGTGGTAGGGTTGTCGCCATCATTGCGGTATACTGCTGATTGCCCTTCCCTCTTGCCAATGGTTCACCTGCTTCCTGGCAGTTCCTGACGCAGCCCAGCAGCCCAGCCCACTATTACTAAAGAAGGACCCACTTCCTCCCCATTCCCCAGCCTTAGTTAGCTTAAGCAAAGGACAGTGTGTGTGTGTGTGTGTGAGGGTGTTGGGGGAGGAGGATCCCAGAGGAAAGAGGAGTCAAGATTCACACCCAAAGGGCACCTGGCTGACTTAGTTGGAAAAGTATGTGACTCTGGATCTTGGGGTTGTGAGTTCGAGTCCTACGTTGGTCGTAGAGATTACTAAAAATAAATGAATTTAAAAAAAAAGAAAAGAAAAGAAAAACAAAAAAAAACAAATGAAACCCAAGAAAGAAAGGCCTCCCCCGAAAAGAGAGGTGGAGCACTGGAGTGATGGTGGCTGAGAGTTGGTTTGCAGGAAGATCCAGGAAATGAGAGTAAGGAGGCCTGGTGGGTATCAAGGGGTACAAAGACGCAGGACTTTGAGCATCTGGAATTTCATATGAAAGCTAAGAAATCGAAAGGGGAGCAGGCTCAGAGCTGAGGGTTTAAGAGGTGGCACCAATCAAAGTCAGGGATCTCTGATCTATAATAAGGTCAAATGATCTGGAACAAGCTGACTGGGGACTTGATGGGAGAGTGCCCGTGGTCAGAAGAGTGCCCATGGTCAGGAGAGGTCAGGAGAGGTCAGATGGCCTCAGTGTCCCCCACCCCCACCCCCAGCCCACAGCCCTGCCCTCCAGGACCTGGAGCGGCGGGAGAAGAGAGCCCCTTATCAACAGGGACGTTGACCTAGTGCCAATGCCAGGCCCCGGCAATGTCAGGGGGAAGACGGAGCGAAGAAGGGAGGAGAGAAGCTAAGGGCTAATCAAGAAGCAGCATCCGGCCAAACAGTGGCCACTGGGGGCAGCTGGGGCAGGGGGTCTGCATGGCGGAGATGTGCAATCACCTCTCGGGGAGGGGCGGCTACACCCAGGAGCAGTCACAGGCAGCCAAAGCCGGAGGGGAGGCGCAGTTAGGGAAGGGGGCTTATGAGACTGTGGAGTCTGCCAGCACTAATTAGTAGGCTGCAGTGAATGGGCAGAAAAGGGGGAAATGCAAACTGGGGGCAGGGGATGCCACTGACGGTGGCAGGGACCAACAACTCCACCCCAGCTCCGGGGACGGATGGAACAAGGCCCAGCCAGGCCAGGGCCCACCCTGGGATCCAGAGGAGAGGCCGGGACAGTCGTCGGTGTCCAGTTATGAGGCACTGGGCTGGAAGTGCCTCCCTACCCCAAATAGGCTTCCCGGCCCTCTCTAGCTGCCCTGTGCGTCCTGACAGGCAGCCTAATGTCATTGCCTCTGAGGCTGGTGAGCCTCCAGCCCCTCCCTCCCGAGCTCCTGCCAGCACACCGAACACGCTACTCCAGTCATCGGAGCGCCTCTCTCCACGGCAACAGGAAGACCTTAAAATTAGATTTTTAGTCCCCTTCTCGTCTCAGGGCCACAGTTTCTTTAACTTGGCTATCTGTCCTTTTTCTGTTGGTCCTCAAACCAAGGCCTTCCGCTTTCATGGGAGGAAAGACCTCTGGTATTCTGGATTTGGTGAGCAAATTGGACAAGGGATTGCAATAAACACTCCCAGCTCCCTGCCCAAACAGACCTCTAACATCCTTTGTGTTAAAGCACCCTAGGGTTTCGGTGCTATCCTCACTTTAGAACTCCACCAGGGAGTACTAGTATTTTGGTCATAGGCTCACTAATTCTTACCCTTCCCCAACTTGGGGGTCACATGTAATGGCTCTAGGGGCCATGACTGGGACAGATTTTGATTCTATCCTACATATTTCCTGTCTGTCTCTTTGTGCCAGATGTTCTGGGGCTGAGCTCTCCTTTTCCTATCCTGCACCTTCCCTCAGACACGGGGAACTCCCTGTTTTAAAGCTCTTGGACCACAGCGAAGTAGCAGGTTCCCTGACCTCCACATCTGGTCTAGCCAACAGCCTATCTCCTGAGAACAGCTAACACTCCCGGCCCAAATAACACTGATAATAAGATGCTTGACTATTTTATGAGTCACTAAAGAAGAAAAAACACTGCATTGTTTTTGTAAGATGCCATTGATTATAAGATATCCCAATTCTCAGAACTATTAAAACATATATTTTAAGTGCATCTTACAGCCAAGGAAATGATTGTTTCTCCTTCAGATCTTGGCTCTTTTTTTTTTAAAGATTTATTTGAGAGAGAGAGGCCACTTGCAGGGATGCGAGTGGAGGGAGGGGCAAGAAGGGGAAGGAGGGAGAAAGGGAAGAATCTCAAGCAGGCTCTGTGCTGAGCACACAGCCCAACGCAGGCCTCAATCCCACACCCCTGAGATCATGACCTGAGCTGAAACCAAGAGTCGGACACTTAACCAACTGAGCCACCCAGGAACCCCAGATCTTGGTTCTTTAAATCAGATTTTAAAGTGAAGGGGAGGGGCGCCTGGGTGGCTCAGTTGGTTAAGTGTCTGAGTCTTTGACGTCAGGGTCTTGAGTTCAAGCCCCGCATTAGGATCCATGCTGGGTATGTGGAGCGTACTATGAATGAATGGATGAATGAATGAATGAATGAATGAAGCGAAGGGGAATGTAAGGCCAAAGTGGGGACCACACTGGGGCGTCTCAGATCTTCTTCCTCTAAGGGGATGGGGCACCACTGTCCTCATATGCTCTCAACTCTATTGCAGTGTTTCAATATTCAGGCCACAAACATGGTTAACATTTCTTCTCCCTCAGTGCCACGGAGGCCAGTGAAGAAAACCCCACTCTTTTTTTTTAAGGAGACAAGACACAAACCATGCCAAGCAGGGACCACCATTTTTGAGGGGATAATCGCCTAGCAATCCAACACCATTTATCCAACCACTTCCCACCCCACCAGGTTATCATCCCCAGAGCCTCCAGGCCAGAGCCATGAGAAGATGCCGAGATTAGTCATTTCCTCCTCATCGGACTAAGACAGCTCCGTTAAGCCGCTGACTGCAGGCAGTTCTCGTTAAAGCAAAGCAGCTGGAAAGGGCTTAGCCCTTTAATGCCAGCAGCTGTATCTCCACAGTGCGGCTTCTCCGCTGAGGGGCTGGACTCTGTCCAGGAGCATCAGGCATTTAGCGCCAGTCAACATATATTAACCTAGGAGGACAGAGAAGCCAGCTTCCATGGAGGAGGGGAGGTGGTTCACCCCACCTGAGGCCTTGCCTTCCAATGAGGAAGAAAAATCCCAGCCCCTTCGTCTGTCTTGCTCTACTAAAATCTGGACAAACTGTATCATCTTACAGGCAGGAGCAACTCCATTTTAAAAACTCACGTAAGTGGGGCGCCTGGGTGGCTCAGGGGGTTAAAGCCTCTGCCTTCGGCTCAGGTCATGATCTCAGGGTCCTGGGATCAAGCCCCGAATCGGGCTCTCTGCTCGGCGGGGAGCCTGCTTCCCCCCCTCTCTCTGCCTGCCTCTCTGCCTACTTGTGATCTCTCTCTGTCAAATAAATAAATGAAATCTTTTAAAAAAAAATAAAAATAAAAACTCGCCTAAGGACAGATCCACTTCTTAGTTTTGACAACAAGAGGCCACTAACCCCACGGATGCATTCTCTTTGATTTTTTTTTCCCTCTGAAGTCTAAAGTATTCTTCTGATCCCAGGTGTGCGCATGTGTGGACACAACGGACCGACTACCTCTTCTCGGAGAGCACTGGGCCCTGGGGTTGCTGAGGAAGAAAGCTGAACAGCCGTCAGAAAGCCCTGGCACGGAGCAGGCTGCTGAAGAGGGATCACTCGATGACTTCTTACTCCAAGCCAGATGGTGAACATGAGACGGGGTGAGAGCTAATGCCGCTCAGGGGGAAAGCCAATAAGCTAATTCACTGACACGTTTCTAGAATCAGGCTGATGGCTTTGGCTCAGAGACTCGCCTGTCTCTGGCTCCGAGCTTCAGAGCACACAAGATGCACATGGGTGACACGGGCACGGACTCCCACCAGGAGGAACCCAAACACTCACACCAGCTCATCCACTTCCTTGCACACAGAAAGCAGCCCCGGCTCACCAACCAAGCCCAGGGCTCCCACTCCACAAGACGATAAGCCCAACCAGTAAGACTTTTCCTTCTCCTGTCCCAAATGCTTTTCCCAGCAGTCTGGGCCTCCCTGCTCTTTCTGGGTCATCTGTAAATAAGCACATCTGCATACAGCCTTGAGTGGAATCATTTATGTACCTAATAATATATCAACAGAGCCCACAATGCTGATCTAAAATAGCAAGCACCACGGCTGAACTCCAGTAGGAGCTCTAATCCCCAGGTTCTTATCCCCGCTAAACTAGAGATTAGTTTGTGGGAATTTAAGCCAAATCACCCCTCTGAATTTGTCAACTGGGATAAGATTACCTGCCCACCCCACATGGATGCGGTGACATCAGGTAAGATGATGAATGAAAGTACTTGGTATATTGTCAATCACCGTATTACATCTCCTAGAGACTTTGAGGAATCGGTTAATTCCGTCTTCGCTGAAGACCAGAGAAGATATTAACTGGCAAGTGCTTTATTAGAAATCTAAATATCCATTTATACGCGTCTGAGCCTAGCACACAGATGGTGTCCAACTGTGTGAGATGTGAGAGCAATCTGTATCAAAACAATGCAACTAAATGAAGCTGGCAAGAGTTATAGAGGGAGAAGGTAGACAAAAGGAAAATTCCTGCTTCCAACTCTGAGTCCCTGAAAAGTGGCCTCCTTTCCCATCCCACACAACTGCGGAGGACAAGGCTCCCACACACTACAAGGTTATTCCTAGTGACGTCAAACTGCCTTCTGCCTGACTTCGTGAATAGAAACCATCAACAAATAGAGCCTCCGGAAAAGAGTCTAATAAATTATACAAGTTAAGAATCCTGGCCCCTGGCCTGGGGCCTTCACTTATTTACCAAACAGACCAACTACAGGGAACAGATTTTTTTTTAAATCACTAAGTTCCTAGGTTAAGTGACCATTCTTCAAATCCTATTTATATGAAAAGCACAATGATTAACATGCCCCAACTCTGCATGCTTGAAAACTCACACCAGTGGCTGAAACCCGAGTCATGAGCAAAGCTATCACCATCAAAGAGCATGGATTGGGACCCTACTGTAGGAACTGTGCCGCCTTAAACACTGAACTCTGTACCCCCCTTGCTTCTCAGATCTGGACTCCGTAATAGCCCCTTCCCTGTGCCTTGCGGAGCCTCAGAAAAGGGGACGCATGAGTAAGCAAACCGCTGCTCGGTATCCCAGGCTCACCACGGTGGGTCCCCCAAATGTGTTTCCACCAGGAAATCATATCCCAGGAAATCACAGTGTATCACATACCGTATGTATATGCCTATGTGTCCATTTGAAGCTTGCGTTGGGCAGGGGGGCCCTGCTGTTAACAAAACCAACCCAGCAAGGCTGATGGCTTTGCTGCCTGCACTCAGCACTCCTGGTCACTTTGTGCTGCCCAATAATTTAAGCAGTAATCTAAGAATTCAAGACCACTTTCTTTTTTTTAAGACCCTTTCAATGCCACAGGTGCAGTTCATAGCCAAAAATGGCCATTTTTGTCATGGTAAATCACTTAAACACTATAGTCCTCTGATGGAAACCCACATGCTTTCTATTTCTGCAATGAATTCACCTTCTTAAGGAAGGAGAAATCATTAGATACCAGTAATAAATGCAAATTGTTGCTGCTGAATCAAATCATGCAATGCTTGCCCAGTTAAATAAACATCAAACTTAGGAGTCTTACCTAGACCGATGGAGAACGGACTTAAAAATGTAGATTCTGGTTATTAGCAAGTGAGAGAGTCCAGTTAAACTGCATTAAAGGCAGGGAAAGAGGCAGCACCAGAAAGGGGCAGGGGCAGGAGCTACTCCAAAGCACTGGACCCTTTCCTTAGATCTCACATCAAGGAAACACAATTTAATTAAGAAAGCCCTCGAAAGTCAAGCCGTTCCACATGAAGTACTATTAAAGAAATTGAAGGTGGGTACATATTTCCCTTTGCTAGTATCAGAATTATTTTCATGGCTGAGGTCTCTTGGCCTAGCCTGAAACTGAGCAACTGGCTGCCAACATTTGACACACAGGACCATTTCCTTTTTCGCTAATGGGCCATCAGCTCCTGCATAGGGTAGTCTTGCCTTCACTAACATTATACAATCCATTTACTTCCCCCACATTAGTGACTTCAAATGCACCTTGGGGAGACACTACAGAACAGCAAATATGGAGCCAGGCCAACGCCAGGCTTGCATAGACGTAAGGAAAGAGATGGCATCTAGGACAGTTGAAAAAAAAATAAAATAAAACTTAACAGGTGTGTGTGTGTGTGTGTGTGTGTGTGTGTGTGTAAAGGGGGATAAGAGGAGAGGGGACCCGTCCTCTCTCAATTTGCTGAGGCAAAATCTCCCTGCTGTGAGAGCTGCCACCTCCTGGGAAAAAAGCCAGTAGGTTGCCTCCTGTCTCGGCGGTTACATATTAAGCCTGCAACTGTTTACGCTCAATCTCAGATACATTCTGTTCAGCAGGCTCCGAGTTCCCAGCGCAGGTGCCCTCAGTTAATCACCCCCGCTCGCTCCAGAGGCACTTCCAGCAGTGAAGGATGTTCCAGGCAGTCAGCCAGCCAGAGTCGTCTTTTTTTTTTTTTTTAAACTGCACCATTCTGGTCCCTAAAGACTTGTTTAAAAAAGTTTGGTTTTTGTTTCAAGTAGTTTCTTCAAATGAGAGTAACAGTCAAAGGACAAATCTAGGACTTCAATTTGGACAATGGAAGAGCCTGAATGAGAAACGAAGAAACAAACTCCTGGTGGTGGCCACACTGGGGGAGGGGAGAGAAAGAAAACGAACAACAGACCAAAACACTGAGGAAAAATATTTTCTTTAAAAAGGCTTTGAAGGTTGCCTTCCAGGACGAGAACACCAACCTCACAGTCTTTTTGAAAAAAAAAAATTTTACTTTTTTCCAAATATTATTCCAAATATTATTCTAAATATGTGTTTTACAGACAAAGGTCACTATGGGTCAGAAACATTCAACAGAAGAAAGTATTTTTATAGACATTGGAAATAATTTTAATAAAAAGTTCATATTTATCTAGATGTGGCTATGTTCCATAGGAAGATTTTAGCAACCAAAGTGCAAAGACAAAATGACTGTGGCTTTTCTTGCCACACAAAATATTGACAATCTCCCCTTATAGCCTACTTTTAATTGTGAACTGGGACGCCAAACAGACGGCATGTGACCTTTAGAAGCAGGGCTCCAATGGACAAGGGAACAAGAGTCAAGCAACAGAACGAATTCAACTGAAATACAAACCGGCTTTGACCCCAACCAAACCCAAAGTCCAGCCAGAGGCCCATGAGAGATAAATACAAGCTGTAGTATCACTTTTACAAGGTTGTGCCACTTAACACTATTAAACCTAATCAATCCGAATCAAAGCTAAGCACACCTCCATCACTAGTTCTGTCCTCGTCCTATCCCATTTTTTGAAGGCTCTACGTTACAGCTTAGTTCATACTGGGGGAAGGGGACCTCCAAGTCCTCAGAAGGAGCCATCCTAAATCTTCTGTCTAACCTTTCTTTACCCTGCCCTCCCACCTCCCACCCTGAGATATTAATCTTACCAAAGAGGAGAGGCTTCTGTCATTGTCTCAGGGAAATCAGTTCTAAATAACACCAGAGAAAGATCAGTCCATAAGCAGCATTTGGTTTTAAGCCAGAGGGATGCGTCCACCCCAGCTTCCCTCCCCCCTGAAATCACAACGAACTCCATATTCTCCCTTCTACCACTGTAAAGATCTCCCATCTAGAAGCTCCCAACGACGACAGCACAAGGTGTTGATATTACATTACTGGAGGAGAAAGAGAGGGAGATATATATAGTTTTAATAAAACCCCCATGCACAATTAAACTTGATTAAAAGCCTGGAGAATGCTAAAAGCAGTAATGAGTACAGGAGGCTGCAGAGCAGAGTACAGGTGCGCCCTTCCTCGCAGCAGTAATGCTGCCAAGCGACAGGAGACGGGACTTCACTTGAGCATCGGAGAAGCAAAGAAGTTGCCTTGTCGTCCTAGGTTGGTGGCAGACTTGCTTTTGCTCCCAAATCTACAGAGAATGAATCGAAAAAGCATTCCATGAAAAGTAGGTAAATAAACTCTAACATTACTCAATATCATCAGTTAAAAATAGGAAACCCTCAACAACTATTCTGCAAACTACTCTTTGTCATCTGAGATGAGAGAGGGGACACAAAACCTTCAGATCCTTTTCAAAAAGGGGTCGCTACGGCTTTAGGTTAGCTTTTTTTTTTTTTTAAAAGAATCATAGAAACGATTTGATGAGTTTTGTCTTTTTTTTTTTAAGATTTTATTTATTTATTTGACAGAGAGAGAGAGATCACAAGCAGGCAGAGAGGCAGGCAGAGAGAGCGGGGAAGCAGGCTCCCTGCTGAGCAGAGAGCCCGATGCGGGGCTCGATCCTAGGACCCTGAGATCATGACCTGAGCCAAAGGCAGAGGCTTTAACCCACTGAGCCACCCAGGTGCCTCTTCAGGTTAGCTTTTAAAGGCTAGCTGCTAGCTGAAGGCCTCATCCAATTTTCCCTTGGGTAAGCTTCGGTATGCTGGGAAGAGTACTTTTTCAGTTCCCAGGCCGGCCAGTTCCACATACCTGGGTGTGTTCTTGGTGAGGGTGGAGCGCACTCTCTGCGACAGGGAGCTAGACGAAGGAGTCTTGAGAAGCTGATGCTCAGGAGTGGTCACGGGCCCCAGTAAACTCACTTCAATCAAAGTTAAGACATATTTTTAGAGGAAGGGCAAAAAGAAAAGCACCCTTGTGAGCTGAATATCCTGTGAAGCCCTTAAGAGCTAAGGTTGGGGACCCAATCAAAGTCCCAGAGATCATTTTTGTCATTGTCTGTAACAGACCAGTGTATCTTCTGAACTATGCAGGCAACTGCTCAATGAATAGCTGACATTCGCTTCCTGATTTACGCCATCTTGAACTCCCAACATTCACAAATCTATTGTCTGACCACCCGATTCTTACCTATACTAGAAAAAACAATATTCTTTCTTAAAAAGGATCTTGCAAAAATGAGAGGTCTAGTCTCCAATGCCAGTAAAGTTGGAAGAAACCAACTTCGAACATTTTTGGTGGCAATACAAATTGGCAACAGCCTTTAAGAAATCAAGTTGGTAAAACATAAAAATGTTCAAGCCCTTTAATTCAGCGATTCCCGCTCCTGGGAATTTAACATTGGGGGAAACAGAGGTGTATACCTATAATGCTGATGTCAGCATTACTAGTAACTACGGAAAATTCAAAAATAACATCAATTCCTAATAGAACATGTTAAGTAAATTACTGTTTACAACCATAAAAATGATAAACATATAGTAACAGAAAAAGTTCTCACAATATGCTAAGTGAAATAAGATCAAATTATATCTGACTTGTTATTGTACTTCCAAAATATCCATATGTACAAGGAAAAGAAGGAGAACCACGTCCCATTAAAGTGAAAAAAAAAGTCAAGATGGTAGAACTGTACAAATTTTCTTTTAATGTTAGAATCCTCATAATGAATTTAATTTCTGAATTCCAAACAGCTCTAGCAAAGGCAGGGAGAGGGTACACGGCCAAAACCAGAGAGGGAGTCAGGTCCATTAGGAAACACAACTTGGGCCTTACCTTTAATATCCGGTGTCTGGGGTGTTGAAAAGGCATTTGAGTTTTCAATGACGTGCATGGGGTCAATGTTCTCTTGTTCCACCATCATGAACTGACTCCAGTATTCCAGGGGCAGGGAAAGCAGGCGCTCCACCACCTAAACAGCCACCAGACAGGTTGGCACATTCCAAAGCTCAGGGCTTACCTCTCACCACTCTCTCATGTTATCACGTCACACAGGTTTATATATATATACACACATACATATGTACACACACACACACATATATATATCTTTTATATATATATAGTGCACTTGCCTACCTTGGGCTGACGCTTGATGTCCTGCAACATTACCACTGGATCTGGATTGGGCACAGCATGGGCAACTATGGTAGGCCCAAAGACTTTAGCCAGATTGGCCACGTCCATTTTAGTGTTTGGGCTCTGAGCCACTCTAAGCAAGAGAACATTCAATCAGAAGACTTGCTCTTCCGCTTAAATACAGACCAAAATATAAGATCTACCAGAAAACATTTCACCCTTCACATTCCCTCCCTAACACCCAACCCACATTACATTCCCCGTAGCAAATTCCCAAACTCCCAGAAGCGAGTTCCTGCTGTACTCACCTCTGCAAGTGAATCATGAGGAAAGCTAATGTGTCCCTGTTGGCCTGGGGCAGTTCCCCAACAGCCTGGTACATAGCAGCTATGCTGTTGTCCTCATCTGTGATTTCTGTAAATGAAAAGAAAGCACCAAGAGGCCTAGACTTCTTTCCCTTGACAGCGTGCTTCCAAGTGATCGACCACAAAGTCTCATCTGTACAGTAAGCTTCTGAAACTTCTGATGAGGTTCATGACTGCATCAAACTCCAGTTTCATTAACAAGCAGGACACTGGCCAACAGCTCAATATTAGAAATCAGAACCTTTAAAAAACATTAGCTCCTGCAGTGAGGGAAAGCAGCTAGCAACCCATGTGCCGGGAAGGCAGGCACACGACTGCAGCGACTACAATTACCAAGAAGGTTTTCGTTTACAAACCGTGGTCAGGGGCCTACTACGGACCAGGTGCTCTTCTAAGTGCTCAGGTAAAGCAGAACTAAGCAAAGACCTTGCCTCGTGGAACTCACATTCTCAGAGCAGTTAGTCAAAAAGCAGGTTATCTATCAGGTAGTGCTATAGAGTAGAAGCTAGAAAGTAATGGGAGCAGGTATTTTAGACAAGGTGGTCAGGAAAGGTGTTTCTGAGGACAAGACACCCAAAAAGAAACCTGAAAGAAATAAAGGAGCAAATCATGCAAATACATTCCAGGCTGAGACAATAACAAATGCAACAGCCTCAAGAGGGGAGTAAGCTTGGTTACGTTCTAAGAACTGCAAGCATTCCAGCGAATCGGGGGAAGAAAGAAGGAAGGGAAGGGTGTTGAGAGAAACGATGCTAAAGACGTAACCAGGAGCCGAATCCTACAGGTGGGGTCTTTGGGGCCACGTGAAGGACTGTGGATTTTATTCTGAGAGTGATGGGAAGTCACTGGAGAATACTAAGGACAGAAGAGATGTCATCTAATTTAAATTTTAGAAGGACCCCTCTAGATACTGTTTGAGGATCATAGTGTAGAGGGCTGAGAATAGAAAGAGGAAAATCAGTAGTTCTTTTGTCACTCCAGGATGAGAGATATCAAGAGTGGTAACAGTAGGAGTAGCAAATTTCAATTTTAAGATAAATTTTACAAGACCTTTGCTGAAAAGATTTGTCAATAGATTAAGTGTGGGGATTGGCCCAAGTTCAAAAGGACAGCCTCGAACTTGACCAAAAACAACAAAAAACCCCCGTCAGTACCCTATATAGTTTAGACAGGAAGAGGACAGGCACCGAAAGCACAGATACAGTCATTCTTCCATCAGAGCACGTGTGCGTCCACAATGGTGCAGACACTGTACTGGGCGGCACACGGCAGAGTCAAAAATTCCTGCCCCTGTGGGACTCACATTCTAGTATTAAGATCTACTCTTACCTGCCGCCTCCATGAAAGTCTTGTTTAGCCGAAAGGTCAGAAGGGGTTCTTTGAGGTTTCGGAGGAAGTCCTTCAGGAGGCTACAGATAGCGTGGATATCATCCACTTTGCTGAGGAGGGGTACAGTTTTCACTCGGAGGAATTTCTCTTTCAGCTCTTTTACTGTCCGGTCACAGCCGGAGATCCGATACAGGCCTGTCTATTATCAAGGTGACACTTTCAGTTAAGAACTCCTAATTATTAAAACAAATAACAAATGCACTCTCTCTGAAGGTAGATTTATTTATTTATTTTTTTTTAAAGGGAGAGTTGGGGGCGGGGGCGGGCAGGAGAAGGGGGAGAGGGTGAGGGAGAGAGAGAATCTTAAGCAGACTCCACGCCCAGCTCAGAGCTGGACACATGCTCAGGCTCACGACCCTGAGATCATGACCTGAGCCAATACTAAGAGTTGATCGCTTAACTGAGCCACCCAGGTGCCCCTGAAGGTCGACTCTTACCTCAGTCAGCCCTCTCTGCTCAATCTCGTTTACGCAATGGACAACAATGGAGGGGATCATTGGAGAAGTCTGGGACACATAATCTGACAGCATTCCCTGAAAAGGGAGAGTTTTAAATTATTTATACCACTTAAACCAGCAAATCAAGGCGAGTAGGAAGAACCATCTCCAAACTAATACTCAGGCTGGGACATCATGTCTATTTTTAAATTCCTATTCCCAAAGCATATATTAGAACAGAGACTCCCAGCTATATTTTTCCTACAACCACAACAGGACTGATTTATGGTCACATATACCACACTCTTGCATGAACAAGTAATAAGACCACTAGCTACAACTCTGCCCCCGCTTGTCCTCTACTCAAGGGCCTCAGAAAGCAAGCCATGAGATTACAGGTATGGCCTTTAATATGAACTAATTTATTATTCTAAAAAAGAAAACCAAAAAAAAAAAAAAGAAAGAAAGTAAGAAAACCTTTTTTAACCCTTTAATCATTCTTAGTAAGACAAATTATTTAACACAACTCACAGTTGATCGGGACACAAACCTATCTGCAGGGGAGAACTCCATGGTTCTCTATCAGAGTAGAGAAAATCTGTAACCAATTACATGCACGAATAAGAACTGCTAAGATTAGTGAAAAGTAACATTTTATTTGCTAGGGGCTGGGTAGCAGCATAACCATTTCATTTTGAAACTTGTTAATGTTGTTCATACAATAAATAATTTCTTAACAGATTGAAATCAGTTTTTAGAAACAAGCAATCTAATCATAATAGCTTAGTACAAGATACCTCTAACATAAGAGGAAGTACATTCACAGATGAATTACACGATGGCTGGGATTTGTTTCAAGATAATTCACTGGACAGGGCCAGAAGGACGACGTGAGGGTACTGATAAATCAAGACTGGACATGAACTAGTAATCACAGAAGTTGAGTGATAGGAACCAAGGGTCAGTTATCCTAATCTCTCTACTTCAGTGTATGTTTGGAATTTTACAAAACAGGAATAGGATGTGGAGGGGAAGGAAGAGAAGAGGAGGAAAGGAAGGGGAAAGGGGAGGGAGGAAGAAGGAAGGAAAGAAGGAAAGGGAGGGAGAGAGGATGAGTAGGGAAGAGGGGAGAAGAGTGGAAGGAGGGAAGGGAAAAGAAGTCTGGTGTGGAAAAGTTACTAAACAGACAAACCCAAGCACGACTCGGCTGTGAGTTAATATTTTATCATTTCTCTTCATCATTTGTGGGAAAACTACGCTTGACATCACTAATTTTAGCATAAAAACTGACATTAAACTTTGAAAAAGGTAAAGAAGCCGTAATACAAGGACCGCCCCCACAGGTCCTACCTCTCCAATCTTGACAGGTGTTCCTATCAGGGTAGGAATGCAGGGAAGGGGACAGCGGTCCCGACATTCTGGATGAGAAACCACACGACAGTCACGACACTTCAAAGATAGCTTGCCAAACTTTATCCGCTTTCCACATGGAACACAAGATTCAGGTTTAATAACCTGAGGACAAAAGAGGACAGAAATAACAGAGGGATCTGAATTAGAAAATGATCATCATCAACAACCAGCGTTTATTAAGCTCTTAGTATGTGCCAAACATACTAATCTAATTAATTAGTATGTTTGGCACATACTTCCTAATTCCTCTACACATACTTGTGTAATTCTCACAACAATCCTACGACATAGGTTTTGTTCTTTAAGATAAGGAAACCCAAGGGGCGCCTGGGTGGCTCAGTGGGTTAAAGCCTCTGCCTTCGGCTCGGGTCGTGATCTCAGGGTCCTGGGATTGAGACCCGCATCGGGCTCTCTGCTCAGCAGGGAGCCTGCTTCCCCCTGTCTCTCTGCCTGCCTCTCTGCTTGCTTGTGATCTCTCTCTGTGTCAAATAAATAAAATCTTAAAAAAAAAAAAAAAGATAAGGAAAGGCAAAAGAGGCTGTGTAATTTGCATAAGATCACCCAGCTGGAAGGGGGCTGTGTACAATGATGGAAAGAACCTGTTGACAAGGAGTCACAAAATCTCCATGTTAACTCTACCACTCACTGTCCTGTGGCTCAAATAAGGCCGTTAACTCTTCTGAGCCTCAGTCAGGTTGCTTGGGTGTGTTTGAGGAAATGCAATGGGACAAAGGTAAAGTGTGTTATATCCAAGCATACTATATAAATACGTATCACTAAAAAGCATAAACAATTGCTTCTGAAAAGCTGCTTTAACGTAATATTACTCACAGAATGCAAAGATATACACCCTCTGTAACCAGTAGTTAGCCCTGAAGAGTGGAACTGAAAGAAGGAGATCTGACATTTAACTTTCTAACACTAAGTTATCTAAATCTGTTCCTGGTATATATTACTTTCACAGTCAAAAAATTAAGTGTGCCTGAAAGAAGCCAGAACAATCACAGATCTACCGTCTTAGAGACAAAGTCATGCAGCCGCATCCCTCCATTGCTCTGTGGAGTGCCAGAACTCTCTGTCTCAGTCCTTGGCTCCAGCGGCCTGTTGCTCAAGGTGGAGTCGCTATTCCAAGGTTGTAAAGTACCTAGAAAACAAGCAACTTTAAGCTTCTTAATATTTTGTTCCTCCTGAATTTTAACCCCGATTTTAATATAACTGGTAGACAACCAGTAATTTGTAACCATAATCAGAAGTGACTCAGTGGCTATGCAGAAAAATTAGTTCAAGAATAATGAGTTAATAATGGGGTGCCTGGGTGACTTCGTTGGTTGAGCATCTGACTCAGTTTTGGCTCAGGTCATGATCTCATGGGTCGTGGGATCAAGCGCCACGTGGGCTCCAAGCTCATCGGGGAGTCTGCTTGAAGACGCTCTCCCTCTGCCTCCCCCTCTTTCCAAATAAAGAACATATTATGTGTGAGTGGCACAGGCCAGGCTAGCAATCCAAAGGTAGAGTGTGACACGGTGCTCTGGCCTCAGTAAGCAGCAGCAAGAAACTACCCACAATATCCAATCCCTGCCTCAAAGGGTTCTAAAAAGCCAAGTCTCCCCAAATTTTACCGCTTGTTTTACACAGGCAATTTAGTTACAAACCCAGTGGACCTGTTTTCCTTCGGCTTCTCGTCCAGTATGGCACAGTCTCAATTGTGGACACAGCTTCGATGGGCCCGCCATCATTGGGGACAGTCACTGTAGTTTTTGCAACTATGGATTCATTCCCCTGAAACAAAAGTAGAAATGAGGGAAGGACAAACATGTGAACCTAACTTCCCCGCCACTATAGGGTAATTTTGGAGTGGCTGAAAAATTCCTGAATCTTGGTCAGGACTTACGGCCCCAGCTCAAAAACACTCGGTTGAAACCTCATACTTTAGAACAGAAATATAGGTCCCAGAGGCATACACACAAACAACTAAGAATCAAATATAAAGCTGACAGTTGTTTACTCAATCAGAGTGATTCCATTCATATGGATGATACGGATCCTATTATTACATAGAAAATTCACCAAATCTCTCTCTCAAAATAATGTTGCAGTGTTGACTCAGGATTCTATTTTTTTTTTTTTTTTTTTTTGAGACAGAGAGAGAGCACAAGCGGGGGGTGCTGAAGAGGAGAGAAAGGGACAAAGAGACTCCCCATTGAGCAAGGAGCCCAATGCAGGGCTTGACCCCAGGTCCCTGAGATCATGACCTGAGCCAAAGTCAAATGCTTAACCGACTGAGCCACCACCCAGACACCCCTTGACTCAGAATTCTCTTTTTTTTAATATGTTATTTATTTATTTGACAGAGAGAGAGAGAGAGAGAGAGAGAGATCACAGGTAAGAAGAGAGGCAGGCGGAGGGAGAGGGGGAAGCAGGCTCCCCGCTGAGCAGAGAACCCAATTCGGGGCTCGATTCCAGGACCCTGAGATCATGACCTGAGCCGAAGGCAGAGGCTTAACCCACTGAGCCACCCAGGCGTCCCTTGACTCAGGATTCTTAATGGTTGGGGCCACTAACCTCTGATGCGTTCACAACCACAATTCTTTTGGCCTGACTATTCTTACCTGGTCTACTGTGGAGCCAATGGAACGAGTCTTCTTTACAGGTCCAGGGGGACCATCAACAAACTGTCGGCTACTAGAGCGCTGGAAAGGAGACAAAGACCAAGAAGTTCAGTGCCAAATAGAAGATCTGAAGCACAGAAGATAAAATTATCCCATTAGACAACTTGGGTGCAAGTCCTAGGTACCAGGGCTATGGTAAATAACAATATGCTCTCTCTCATTCTATTTCCACATGAAGCTTAAGTTGTACCAACACAAAAATGCCCTCAGTGCCCTAAAAGAAACAAGCAAGCTTTGGAAAAACTTAGATGACAGCACCAGAAAAAGAAAAGATGTAATCCTAAGGACATGAAGTCTTTGGACACATATTAAGTATCCTGAACAAGCACACACAGACAGAGCTCTGCATATCCCATTATACACACATTTCATCTGAAAATTATATTAGAGTACAAAGTCCTGTGTAAAAATTCCTATGACAACTCAAAACAAAGTACATCCTTTTCCACTCCATGAATGAACTGAGGCAGCCAGAACAGTGAACTACCTCGAGGATCATCCATAATGACCCCCAGCAGGAATTCATTTGTAATAGGTGTTTAATAACGGTTAGAGCAACATGTCAGGAATGCTGTATCATGGAAACATTTCTAGAGAAAACTCCGTTATTGTAATTTTGTAAAAACAACAAAAGCTAAACAAAACCATACATACCCTCTTTTCTCTCTTCTTCAGTTTGAAAGTCTTTACCAAAGAAGAATCCCAATCCTGTTGACAATTACACTGTATTAATTTCTCTCTGTGGTTAGGCCTCCCTTAAACCCTGTGCAAATAAGTTTACGGAGAACCGTAAAGGCTTTTTGAGTCAGACTGCCTAACTTACAATTTGGGGAGAGGGCAAAGGGAGGGTCTCAAGTGCTGTAGCTATAGAACTACGGTGAGTTAACTTGCTTTCTTTCCAAAATTGAAGCTATTATAATAGAGTCAGGAGTCAATACCACAGAGGCAAGAAAAGGTTAAAGAATCAACTTCTGTCGTGATTATCTCCACTGCCTGGTCCTTTATTTCTGACTATTTCTGTAATTAGTTGTAGAACTCACAGAATCTCACGCACTATACTGATCGGGTTAGATGTCCTTCTTACTCTTAAGGGATTGCTGTCTAATCAGACGTTCTGTACAATGTAACCACTTAAAAAGTTCTAGTTCAGGTTTTACATTTCTCAAATGTCCCTCTTTCTTGGGCCCCAACAAAGACATTCACCACTGAAGAATTACACTTTTTACTGCGGTCTAGTTTCACTTCACTTATTTTAACCATTTACATTCATGTGACTTCCTTACTCCCGATAATCCCTGAAAACACAAAACCCAGAAACAGTAGTACAAAGCAAATGGTAGCTTAGCTAAATGAAATCTCTCCAATTCCTGGTCAAGTAATTTAATTTAGCTACTGATCATTTGATTCAGTTTGGGTTACAACAAATACACCATAAGTAGGTCTAGCTCCAAAATCAGCTATTAATACATTCTAGTTTTATTATATACCCCAGACCTAGTCATATCATTCCTTATTTCAAAAAGGGGATACCTACTATTTATATCTATAAAACGGCAATGATTTCCCCTAACACTGATTTGGGACAGAATGCTCCTAGCCCACGTAACAAGTAGTCGTTACTTGTTTCACTATCAGAAAACCAACCACGAATAACCTCCTGATTTATTGCTTTGTTGCTAGCTTTCAGCCAGTAAAACAGGAAAGATACACAAACCAATAAACCACCAGTCTCTGAACATCAAAGACTGAAATATCAGGAGATGACTTTTATGCAGAAACACCACCATAAGTTAAGAAAAGGGTGCTGCCCCACAAAAGTGGGGTAACAAAGAGTTTAGATCAGTCAACCACTATTAAAGCATTACAGAGTGCCTGGAAACTTTGTCAGTCTGAAGTTCCAGAGCACTGGTTTCCTTCTAATTGTGAAGTATGACTAAGTTTTCTTTAAGAACCAAACTAATTCTGAAATAACGCACAAGTCTATTCTCTCCAACAGCAGCAAATAAACCCTGCCTGGGTAGAATCTTGCTAATTTTTTTTTTAATTGCTGGCTGGGGCTTTTTAATAAACCAAGATACAGTCAATTAACACATGCAGCTCACAGATCCGTTAAATAAATTTAACCTCGTACCAAATCCTGAATTCTATATTCTCACTTCCAGAAACTAAATATATAAGCCAGTCTCTTATAGCCTGTGTGGATTTTTATTTTAAAATGCGAGCTCAGGGGCGCCTGAACAGTGCAGTTGCTTTGGCGTCTGACTCTTGGTTTCGGCTCAGGTCGTGACCTCAGGGTCCTGCGATCAAGCCCCGCTGCATCCGGCTCCACACCCAGGGCAGAGTGTGCTTGAAGACACTTTCTCCCTCTCCTTTTGCCCCTCCCCTACACCCTGCGCTCTCTTGCTCTCATAAGTAAATAAAATCTTTAAATAAATTAACTAGTTAATAAAATAAAATACTAGCTCAGAATCTGTAACACATCAACTAATAAAACAGTAATAAAGGAATTCCAGAAGAGAGGACAGGAGAGAGTCCTGAGAGAGCAGGAGTAAGAAAAATAGACAATCCTCAGAGATCAAACATTTATTACCAGTGATTCATCAGTCTTGTCAAAGCTGATATCTGATAAAATGGAACCAGATTCGTCAATAGTTGACAATCTAGATGAGAGAAACAACACAGTATTAGATACAGAAGACCCTGGAAACTAAAATGCATGAACGCCCAGAACGAGTCGCAGTGGTCAGGTCACACCAGAAATTTCATAGCAGTGCCTTCCTATGGAGACAACTACAAGTTCAAAGCCTAGCCGTGGTGGCTGCCTGCTATGGTTTCCGTGGGAGAGCGTGGCTGTGCATGCGTGAGGACACGCAGCACAGCTGCTTTTTCGGCAAAGACCTCACAACAGCAGTTGAAAGTTACAGTCAGGAGCAAGGGTGCTACTCCCTGCCGAAAAGGGTACTAAAAACTCACAGGCAGAAGACTGAAGTTAATCTGAGCCCAATTGTGGTTGCTTTCTACAAGAAAGAGTATTACCCAGCATTAGCTTTTGAAGAAATTAAGCCCATATATCTTCTCAGTTATAAAGATTCCCCATAAAACAACCAGGCAACAAAATAAATAGCTGCAAGAGTGCTGACCTTTCCCTCCGTATTGTATTGGGGGTGTTAAATTCAAAGCCTGGTTGAGACAGTTTTAAATAGTGATGCAGTGGAACCAAGATTATTGCCTCGTCTTGGCTCGCAGAAGGCCTTCTAAACCAGAAGAGCTACAAGAGCTACAAGAGCTCTCTGGAGACTAAATGCTGAAAGTATTGCTGAACTGCCACTTTCACCTTTAGGTTTCTGAGCAATGAGCGGGATTCGTTATTGATGTGCAATTTAGCACCAACATCAAAATTTTACCCATGGTGAAACACTTATCCTAAGGAAAGATCAAAAACAAAAGAAGATAAAAGAAATCGGGAGGCCCCTGTGCCTTTATTTCCCACCCACCCTTCCTCCAAAGTCTTTTTCTGCTTTATTCAGCACACATTCCAGAAGCAGTCTATTTAAGTAGTCCAGATAACGAGAACTTCTGACAGCTGCGTTGCTCGTGATCAGATAACAACAGACGCGGCTTCCCCACCTTTTGTTCCCAGCATTGCCGCTGGACGGTTGGCCTCTGTTGAGAAAAGCCAGAGCTGATTTTTGCTCCTCGCTTAGCTGAATGCTGCCAGATGTGTCACACATGAGCATCTCTCGAATCAGCTGAATCTGTCTTTCCTGCAGACCCAAGCAGAGTAAAACATCCTAACTAACCGGGGAGAAAGCTTCACCTCAAATTTATGGGACAGGCAGACCAGAAGACATTAAAATACAGCATTATGTAAATGAGCCTTCAGGAAGGCTGCTACACCGATAGCATATTAATTCACATCAAGCCCAGATTGTGTTTCTGATTTCTGACTGGTAAAATGAACTCCATCCAGAATAGTGGGCTTTCTGCTACAAGACTTTTGGGTCAAGCTGCTAATCCAAGACAGTATTGCAAAATGAGAGTCCCAAAATAGATTTCGCATAGCAAAAACAATTTAGTGTCATTTTATCAGGACAATTATTGGCTTCCTCTATGGATCAAAGCAGCCACCCACCTTTCTAAATGGTGGAGCAAAATGCATTAAAATGGATACAAAGCTGTGACACACTGGAACCAGTCAATTTGAGCTTACTGAGGCATTTAACACTGTACCAAGATGGATTAGTGCCTCCTCGTAAAGGCTTTCCTTTGTACCATGACCCACCCTGGTACACCAAAGTGATAGTGGTCCACGTTAGTCACATTGCTCAACTGGCTGAATACATCTAGCCCCTTCCCCTGAATTAGGAGCAGTAATGATGGAAAACCTTAGAGTTATCTTGTCTGTATCAATAACAAAGTACTAGCTACTGACAAAAGGATGAGGATATTCTGGGTGGCATGAGAGATAGCCAACATCTTGTGACAGATCAAGCATGCTAGGAATTCCCTAATTTTAATTTTTTAAAAATTCTCATCTGAAATCTATGAAGTCGTAGTTTCAAGCCTAAAAGAGAAAAAAAATTAAATTTCAGCCTGTGAAGAACAGGATTCCTATGCTGCAATTTCAGCTCCAATCAAGGCCAACTTGTCAAGGGACGGGTTGCTTTTAGTTCTTTAATGTGGAAGAAGAAACTGAGTATAACTGGCGGGTGGAAACGTGACCAGATGATGCCGCCCCTCCCCCCACTGCCACAGATCTGGCGCAGAGCACAATACACACCAGCTTCTCGCAGTCAGCCTCGGCTCGCTGTCTCCGTTTGATCTCGACATCCACCTGATTGCGTGCGTGCTTCAGTTTAACATCCAGGGCACTCCGCTCAGTCTCCGCTTTCATCAAAAGATCCTTGTACTTCCCCAGCTCGTGGTCTGTTCTCTGCCACTTTTTACGAAAATCCTCAAAGTCCTTTGCCAACTGGATGAATTCTGAGGAAAGGGGGAAACTTCAATAACTCGAGCACCGAACACAGTACTAACGCTCTAATGACTGAGTCCTCTAGTTAGTTTTCCTCCAAGTATATAATGAAGGGACCAGCTAAACTTCTGGGCAAAGCCAGCTGAGAATAACCAGGAGCAGATCCTGGATATACGTTCATCACCCTGCATGGCAGCTTTGTGGAGAGCAATTCCTGTTTCGATAGGCCACTTCCTTTGCCTTACCCAGTGGCATCTGCCATGGAATAAGTGACTCATTAGTCACCTGGCTCCAGATGTAATACCAACACTGAAAGCTCCTGAACAGAAGGCAATCAAAGGGGGACACCTCTGGGGCAGCTGTCACGCGCCAGGACAGTTACAGCTATAAAACAAAAACAGCCTCCTTTAGAGTCACGCATTGCTGCGCCAAAGAGACGTTAAACAGCAAATTCAAATCTAACTGCTGTAATGTGCTCCAGGAGATGTAGATTAATATTATAGATGTCTAGGCCTGCAATTCCATTCAACTATATAATTATACAAATATTGATTTGAAAGTAAAGAGCCAATTTGCTTGTGCTGTTTAACACTGCCCTGAAGGGTATATAAACATTTCAGTGGGGAAGACACAGTAAGAACAGTCATACTAACTTAGGGTGAGTCACTGATGGCGGCATGTGGACTCTTTCCACATGTCTGCAGAGAGAGCATCACTTCCAACGCCGTGCCTCAAAGCACGATAACCCTGGGGCGTTCACGCTTGCCACCTGCTATTGGCAAAGACTGTCCCACACTGCCTTCCTATTTTCTCGTTACCTTTGGTCTATCTCTAGGCATCACTCCCCACCACCTTCACGGAGGAAGTTCCCAAGGTGTACATCTGCTGCTGGCCAAACTAACCCAGTTTACAGCTGAAACTAGGCCACAGGCACACAAAGCTAGCAGATTCTTGGGGAGTAAGGGCACTTTTCTTGTTTCAGTTTAACCTAAGAGCATAGAAACAATGAATACAGTGCTCTTTCCAGTCTTAATAATTTGACTAAACTTCAAACTTACAAATTAGGATGCCAATTCAATCTAGAGAAAGCAAGTCTTACACATAAGGACACTTCAGTTTGTAACAAACAACAGGTTTTAGCCGAACAGGATATTATGACCTAATTATCTTAGACAATGCAACTATCGAAGCTAAATATATATATATACATATACACAGATTTTATGTATACATATATATATATATATATATATATATATATATACACAACTACAATTCAAATAGCTTTAAATAGTATGTTCGTTTTGTTAAGTTTAGAACACATAAATTTTTTCCTTCTTAATTTAAAGAAAAAGAAAACAATATATCCTCTTGCCAATTTAACTATTTCAACAATGTAGATTCACAAAAACTTTTTTTAAAGAGCTGGTTCTTTGCCATGTTCACTCTGGCAATTCATCAAGTACTGCACTTATGATTTGTGTACTTCTCTGATGTATATAATAGTACAATTTCAAAAAATAAAGAACAAGAAATATAGTTTTCAACTACACATCTAAAAACTTTCTAGCTCCACACTGTGGTCAATTAAATGTTTCTAAATATAGTGCTGCATACACTATATTTATATACACTCGAATATCTACTGAATTGAAAAACAATTTTGAGAATGAAAAGATTTCCATTGGACCTAATTTTTGCTCATTTCTTTGTTCCTTAGAGCACTCCTTTTTTTTTTTTTTTTTTAAAGATTGTATTTATTTATTTGAAAGAGAGAGAGCATGAGCAGCGGGGAGGGATGAGGCAGAGGGAGAAGTAGACTCTCTGCTGAGCAAGGAGCCCGATGTGGAGCTCCATCCCAGGACCCACGACCTAAGCCACTCAGGCACTCCAAGGACACTCCTTCTTGATGAACCTTATTAAATTTGGGTTTTAATCCCTATTCATTGTTAATTGGCATATATTATAAGTCTAACTGAATTGGATGACGGAACTCAAACCAAAAAAAGTATCAGTTCATTTCCAGGAAAGAGTTCCTATTTTAATAGTATGAATGATTCAATTACTAGTTCAATTTGGTTTATGCTAGACCAAAACCAGAATATTTGCATACCTAAGATATTACTTAGGTATAATTCTGTTATGAACTAAGTTTGCTAGGATGGGTCGAAACAGCACATTAGATCACAGATCAGGAAAAATTCTGATATAGGAGATCAATAAACATAGCATTTTTGGGGTCAGTTTGTGAATCACAATTCCAACTTGGTATTAGCCCCTGTCATGCAGTACATATTCAAAAGATTTTTTTTTAAGATTTTATTTATTTATTTGAGAGAGAGAGAAAGAGCATGAGCAGGGGGAGGGGAAGAAGGAGAAGTAGACTCCCCGCTGAACAAGGAGCCCGATGTGGGGCTCGATCCCGGGACTCAAGGATCATGACCTGAGCCAAGGGCAGACGATTAACCGAATGAGCCACCCACGCGCCCCTTCGAAAGATTTATTAACTTCAAATTACCTCCTTTAAAATGTTATGTATATATTAAACTATGAAATGCATCTATCAAAAAGGAATTAAAGGGTAGGTGCCTGGGTGGCTCAGTTGGTTAAGCATCTGCCTTTGGCTGAGGTCATGATCCCAGAGTCCTGCAGTTGAGCCTCGCATTGGCTCCCTGTTCTGTGGGAAGCCTGCTTCTCTCTCTCCTTCTGACTGTCACTCCCCCTGCTTGTGCTCTCTCTCTGTCAAATAAATAAATAAAATCTTAAAAAAAAAAAAAAAAAAGGAATTAAGGGAAATTTCCTTAAAACAAATTGAGGATAATCTCTGATTCACTAAAAACAAAACAAAATGAACGAATGACAACAAAACAACCCAGGATTTGGTTCATAGTTCAGCAAATAGATTAAAACCATCCCAGAGATCTTGTTTTCTCAGCTCACTCCTCCTGGGGCCTTTGCACAGGCTCATCCCTTCGTTTTCCCCACCACTCTCTAAGCTTCTCAAGGGGAAGGGCACTGAGTCTCTTTTCTCTACAGTGCCTTGTAGCACATAGTAGGCACTTAAATATTCATCGAACAAATAAATGAAGAATTGCTGTTCAGATCAAATTTAAACTTCAGGCGTCCAAGCCCACCTCACCAGTCTATTCAAACTTAACCTCCCACCACTACACAATACCCTTTCTTGTCCATGCTCCCAGAACAGACCCATGCTTATTTCTGCCTTCTCCCTTCTGATCAAGCTGTGTACTCCAAACAGAATGCCCTACCTACACTCTTCTTTATGTATCCATTCTTCTAGTCCCATCTGTTCTATAAATCCTTTCCTAATCTGTTTGTTCCACATTACATTTTTCTATACTTCCCAAAAGCATATATTTTGACACTTGTATTATCTTCTATTTCATAAGAAATCTATCTCTGAAACTTAAATACCATAATCTTCCTGAAGATAGGCATCAAGTCATAGACACTGTAGTATCAGCTACTGTATACAGCATAACACAAACCCAGCATTGTTTTGGCACACAACAGGTACCTGATAAATATTAAGTTATATTTATTCCCAATTTACACACCAACAACATAAAAAAAGTTCAGGCAGCTCACAATAAAATAAAAATAGAAGATAAAAACAATGTAGACCGGGGAAATCAAAGGTAAGGTTTTTAAAGTCATTTTATTTGAATATTAACCTTCACTTTGATCTTTCAGGAACCTTGGACTTAGCTAAAAACAACAACACAAACAAACCTATACAAAAAAGAGAGAGAAGAATGAAGTGACTGATGAAAGACTAGAATAAGGAGTCAGGATACTTAACCATGGGAGTAATTCCTAGGATCAAAAAAGGGGACAGAGACTGAGGTGGTTGTAGAAAGAACATTCTAGAATCTAGAAAGCATGAAGCCACTCTATTTCCTCAAAAGCCAACATTCCAAGTCAGGGATATGGAGAGAAAGACAAACATACCTCTATTTTATAACAGGAATCAATAGGAAGATAGAAATGTGTTTATAAAACAAGGATACCTGTAAGAATATCTAATTTTTTTTGGCATAATTACTTCCAAAGTATTTTCACAACTAACTAGTATCTCGTTTTTAAACCCAAATGCTCACAGCACTCCCAAAAAGATAAAGATATTTGAATTCCTATGTTACCGATGGAGAAACAGACACAGAAATAAGTTAAAAGCCAGCACTGGTTATTGAGACTCCAAACCTCAGATTCCTCCCTCTGCCCCCATATCCTATCGGCTGCCTCCTCACAGAGACCTCATGATCACAGTCTCTTCTATCCATTTCCCCTTATTTCCAGCTTCACAATCACCACTATAGTTAGGGCTCCTTCTGCCTCTTCCCTGAGCTACGGCAACCACATCCTCATTGGTCTCCCAGCCTCCTCCTCTGCCAGGGTCATCTTCCAAGAGCTCTGCTCTGATTATGCCACTCCCCCCTTACTCCGTCTTCCCTCAAGCCCCATACCCGCTTGCCTCCACCCTAAATGCCCTCTTTCATCTGTGTCTGTTGGGATCTCCATTATGGCTCCACCCTACTTCTGTCCATGAAGCTATTTAGTCAGTTATCCCTTTCCCTCAACTCAACATGTGCTAGACGCTGTTTTAGGTTCTTGCTAAATATTTGCTGAATGAGCCTGAATTTTAAGATCTCTTATTCAATACTCTTCCCCACTGGGCTCCAAAGTAATCCATCTTCTGAGATGATGTGACCTCAAAGAGAAGCCTAATTAGCATGCCATCATGGTTACTGAGCTGGTATCAGATGATAGGGTCATGCAACAGCTATTAAGAGAGAGAAAATAGAATATTGTTTTAAAAGGCCTGTAAGTGGATAAGAGCTATTAAAAACATCAAATTAAAGAAAATGCTGAATGGCATAAGCAGAACACCATACTAAGTACTGTGAAGATCTAAAAATAAATAAATAAATAGAGCTTAGAGACACAGTTCTTACTTTACTTTTATACCAATGAGGCTGACTTAAGAGCAACGCTTACTAAATTAGGTATTAATGAAAATCTCAAATGGAAGACGATGGCAACCCAAAGAAAAGCTGAGAAAAAATAATTCCTTAGATCACTTAAGTCAGGGCCATCAGCCCCCCTTATTCTTCACTCATCTACTTCCCAGACCACTGTCCTCTCAACCACCTCCTTTTTCTCCCCCCACTCTCTACCCAATTTCAATCCTTTCTAAGAATCGAATCCATGAAATAGGTTAAAACAGATGAACAGTCCCTTCTTCAAAAAGAAATTATGACATGTTTCTCCTCTTCAACCGAAAATGTTTTACAGTACAGAGGGAAAGCCAGGATAAAAAATACAGACAACAACTACTCTAAAGAAAGAAGCAACATCCTTGGAACTTCAGATTTTACCCAGTTCTTGGTGTGAAAGTGAAACTGGCAACTAATGCCAAGTAGTCAATGGAAAGAGACTCTTGATAATGAAAGAAATCTGGGTGCACCCACTTAAGTACAACTATAGGAAAAAAGTGACCAGTTAGAAAGAGTGTCCATTAAGCTCTGACCTTGGATAAGTGACCATCATTTTCTTTTTGGGAAGCCCAGATGAAAAACAATTTTAAGATTGGAACACATGTCAGCTTTGCAGAAAACCCAAATATGAAATCTGTTTTTACTCTTCACACAGGCCAGCTCAGGATGACTTACGGAGTTCATTTCCTTCGCTGAGAATCTCCACCCGGCGTACAAGCTGCTCAAACAGATTCCGCAAATTCAGCATCGTCGTATCCATCTTTCTGCCAAGAAATCAAATATACATTAGGGGTCCTGCCTTCTCCTCCAGACAAAAGATTCAGTAGCAAACCATTACAGCCATCAGTGACTAACATCTGGACTCTTCCATTTGTAGCTACCATTATAAGGATCTCAAGCCAACAATCGGTGTTTTGTATGATCTTTATTACAAAAACAAAGTTGGAATGTTTAACGTTATTTGCAAATCAGAAAAGCATTTCAGACCTCCAAATATAACACCTCCTTCCTGCCTACTTCTTTTCCTCCACTCTGCAATCACTCTGGAGCTGTGAGGAAAGCAATTAAGGACAAGCATGTCAGTTGATTACGAGGTGAACAACTATAAAATGTGGCTCTTAGTCTATTGATTAATACATGCGTTTGCCATTTTAATCCTCCGGGACTTAGAAGACCTTCAATGTAACTTAAAAGGTTTATTTTTTATTTCATTTTTAGCTAGTACCCCTACTGCAACTGCCTTTTAAAACGCAGGGCATGGTCAGCACATTTCCTACCAACAGCACAGATGACGTCACACGAGTGATTAAGTGAGGAAATCGCCAGCTCAGCAGCACAAGAATTATTTCTGTAATGCAGGGCTCTCTGCTGGACTGTGTGCAGGGACTATGTCTAATAAATTTATACTAAGTATAGGCAAAGGATTATGTTGTACCACATTCTGGCATCAAGGAGACAATACACCACCTTCACAGTTAGAAGGGCAAAGGAAAAAAATCATTTGCTACTGTGTTCTGTATAGTGAATTTCAGGCTTCATATTTCCCCCCAAAGACCTGCTGATATTACATTAAAAACGGTGTCCTTACAGACAGTTCTGTTCTGAATAGACTTTAACTGGAAACGCTTTGAGGAAATAAGATCTTCATTTAACAGACAAGAAAAAAAGACATCAACTGGATGTTACAAAAATTATCAAGGAAATGAAATAAAAAATAAATTTCATTGAAAATTGGATGTCCTTAAAAATACCATTTAAGGATTCTTGTGTTTCTCCAAATCACCCTTCAATATTCTAGTCTAGGTCCTATTTCATGCATCTAAATAAAATTTAGAACTCTTTTATGGGGGCACCTGGGTGGCTCAGTTGGTTGAGTATCTGCCTTCGGCTCAGGTCATGATCCCAGAGTCCTGGGATTGAGCCCTGGGTCAGTCTCCCTGCTCAGCAGGGAGTCTGCTTCTCCCTCTCCCCCTGACTGCGGCTCTGCCTGCTTGTCCTCTTTCTCTATCGCTGTCTCTCTGTCAAATAAATAAATAAAATATTAAAAATAAAATAACTCTTTATGAAGGTTTAGTGATTTTACAATAAGATTGTACCATAAGCTATGAGGGTAGGATAGGGTAAAAAAACAAAACAAAACAAAACACCACAAAGGACAAAGGAATATATTAACATAAAGATATTTTCTACTAAATGCTACAGAGTTATTCATTTGTACTCAAATGATGATTGGCCTAATAGCCAAAAAGCTTTCAATTCCAAGCTTGGAGGCAACATATACCTGAATCGAGGCGGAAACCAAGATTCTCAAATGGCAATGTATCTGTTCCAAGCTACATAATCACAGCAAGCTGCTAAGCAACCAGACTAACAAATTTATTACAAAGATCTTTCTCTAAACTAAGAACAAAACTAAAAGAATAGCATTAAAACTAGCAGGAAGAGATCTGGAAGCTGTGGAGATGCCCATGGATTTAACGGTATGACAAAACAGGCACATATACCCAAATGCTACAGGGCAGGAGCAGGGATTTCAGTAGTTTATTCAAATGATGATTTCCTTTGGCTCCAGTGAAAATGGGAAGAGACTAATCGGGTTAAATATAGGGCACTGATTTCCATTATCTCAGCAGACATCTATACATTCTCAGACTCTAAGACAATGAACTCTGCACATAGGAAAACTTCTAACTGCCCAAGAATGCAGAAAAGGAAGATTTCACAGTGCAACTAGAGTATTAAAAACTGGTTGTGGGGCGCCTGGGTGGCTCAGTGGGTTGAAGTCTCTGCCTTCGGCTCAGGTCATGATCTCAGGGTCCTGGGATAGAGCCCCAAGTCGGGCTCTCTGCTCAGCAGGGAGCCTGCTTCCCCTCTCTCTCTGCCTGCCTTTCTGTCTGTGATCTCTCTCTCTCTCTGTCAAATAAATAAAATCTTAAAAACAAAACAAAAAATTGGTTGTTAGGGGTGCCTGGGTGGCTCAGCTGGTTGGGCGGCTGCCTTCAGCTCAGGTCATGATCCTGGGGTCCTGGGATCAAGTCCCGCGTCGGGCTCCCTGCTCAGCAGAGAGCCTGCTTCTGCCTGCTGCTCTGTCTACTTGCACTTTCTATCTCTCTGTCAAATAAATAAATAAATCTTTATTATTTTTTTTTTAGATTTTTTATTATTTATTTGACAGAGAGAGAGACATAGCGAGAGAGGGAACACAAACAGGATGGATGGGAGAGGGAGAAGTAGACTTCCTGCTGAGCAGGGAGCCTGATGTGAGGCTCGATCCCAGAACCCTGGGATCATGACCTGAGCTGAAGGCAGATGCTTAACAACTGAGCCACCCAGGCGCCCCAGTAAATAAATCTAAAAAAAAAAAAAAAAAAAAGAAGTATTAAAAAAAACCAACAACAACAAAAAAACTGGTTTAAAAAAAAAGTTTAATGTTTTAAATGACAATACAACAACCTGATCCTTTGTCCCCTTTAAAAGAAATCTTCACATTTTCTCAAGTTCTTCTAGCCCATTATTCTTTTTGCCTATGTTCTTTATGCATACCGCTCCCTAGAGTGAGGGTTGTGGGGAGGTAAGCTCTTGAAAACACAACCAGATTCCTCAAAAGACTAAAGACACAGAGAACCTACCCGGGGACATCTCCTCATCGCAGTAACGGTTATCTCATACAACTACCTCCATCTACATTATTGTCCAAATATGATGCCTGGTACCCAGGAGGCAGTTGTTTAACTCCCAGTGCTCCGCTATAAAACAACAGAGGTAACCCTCAACTGTCAGATCATCAGAGTCTTCAGATTTAGTTTTAGGAAGGGTTAATGGATTTTTTTCTATTCTTCCCTCTCAACACCAGATATTCCCTCAAATTCAATCCTCCAATCTGTCAAAGAACTTATCAAACTATCCCATGTTAGTCCTTACGGCTCTCTAGATGATCGCCCATCCCTTTCCAGCCTCTCTCCTAACTGCAGTCCTATAGCTCTTAATTTGCTTGGGATGCCGTAGAGGTGAAGCTTGATCCTGAGACTTTGTTCTATCCTTTCCCATCATATATATCAGCATCTACTCTACCCACTGACCTACTCTTCCAACTCCCAATTTTTATTTCCTTATCATTCACTCAGTTCCAAACCTCAGAATCACCTTAGGTTACTCCCTTTCTGACAAGTACGATCACCATACCTGTGGACTCTTCTCTCATGTTCTCTACCCAACCCCGAATCACTGGCAGGCTATCATCATTCACTTCAACTGACGCTTCCCCCACTGCTTTGCTCAGTTGGCGCTCAGACACATACACCTTGCACTCTAATTTAACTTTACCACATTTCTACCCTATATGCCAGGTAGACTGTACATGTGAGAAGAGAAATCTTACCTTTGGCACTATTGTATTACACACACAAACACTCAATATTTAAAAATAAATATTTGATAGGGGTGCCTGGCTGGCTCAGTCAGTAGAGCACGTGACTCTTGATCTCAGGGTCATGAGTGGGAGCCCCATGTTGGGTGTAGAGTTTACTAAATAAATAAATAAATAATGGAAATCAGAAAACACCCCCCCCCATGAGTCTACTGTCGAAAGAATTTCCATTCTACCTGAACATCAATGTGTAATATAGATGAAAACTGAAACAACAGTTTAAAAAAGGGGTGGCTTGGACAGAAGCCCTGGGATAAAGTTTTAGTTCTTCTATTTGTTAGTATAACCTGGGGTAAGTCAAATTCTGAGACTCATTTATAAGTGGGAACAATAACACTTGGCCTGTTGACCTCACAGAATAGCATCAATTCACATAGATAAAAATTCTACAATGTAAAAATTGAACCTTATATAGGCTATTATAGTGCGTATGACATTTTTTTGTTTTTTGTTTTGGTCTGATAGTTGTTATTTACATTCTACCACAGTGATTACCAAATCATAGCTCAAACCCAGACCAAGAAGAATGGAGAAGACAGCAAATTTGACCAGGTCTGGGCTCTTTAGCAGGCTGTCTTACATGAGGCTTGTAGCATCTGAAAATAGCTTTTCCTCTAACACAGGTTTACTTAGGGTAATCCAAAAACGGCACTAGCAAAATATAATCCTCTTCTCTTTATACGCCAGGGGACCATGTATTTTTATTAATGTTCTATAGAAGCGACATTCAGGAATTATTTATAGATGACAAAAATATCTTTCTGCATCAGTACTAGCTCTGATATTGCAGCCAAATTGTAACTCAAAAAGCTAAAATTTACTCATCCTATTCAATGTCAATTAAAAAGGATGTTAATTTTCCTGTTGGGTCACATTTTCACCCATATGAACACTCCTTTATTTCTCCCCCTTTATTATTTAGCTCCACAGCTAGGAGATACACTAATGTGAAAGGAAACAAAAACAAAGTCATATTGTAGTACATTGCTTTGCAGCTGTAAAACAGCTGTCACTTTTCACTACGGGGGCAGCTGCCTTTTGGGAAAGCTGAAATGATCCCTGTGTGTAGCAAGGAAATCAGTTTGCGAAGCACTTTAAACAAAAAGGTGCTAGAGAATCTCAGCTGTTATTGATGAGAAGCCCCAGAGGTGGAGAAGTCACTATGTTACAGATTCCCAATCTGTGAGTATCCCTGAGGGAGCAATTTCACATCACCAGGAAAGAGTCTCAGCTTGATGTGATTGCTCTGAGTCCCCAATTTAATTTCAATCACCCAGCCAAGAGACAGACATCGTCCTTCAGAATAACAGACTATTACAGATCTTAACTGCACAGTATCCTGGGAAAAGTCTCTATCCTCTTCTTCCTCCTAGAAACAACATTATTAAGAGACCTATACATCACGTCTTAGATGCACCAAGGGTGTTAAATATCATAAGACAAAGCAATGGAAGGTTGTCTGAGTTTTTCAGGAAAGAGTTTTAATGAAAAACATTCTCACAAACATTACTAAACCTGGAGATTCCCAAGAATTCAGCAATACAGGTTTTCCACTGCCAAAGAAAATCATTTCCTAAGACAGTCTCACTACTCAAGATTCTTTCATATGAAAGCACTTCAGAGCAATTCTTTTTCCCACATGTCCAGCTTTTGCTTTACTGTATCAGAAGCCCCTATACAACTGGCATACAGAAGGAATATCTTGAAATCAAATGTTCTTATGAACAAATGAATTGCAGAAAGAGTGAACAGCATGTTCTCAGTCCAACGTGAATGGAGACTAAAATAAAAAGACGACCTGAATTATTATTTCTCAAAAAATTATTACCGGTTTAGTATACTAAGGCCTCTTTTATTCCTTCTTATTCTTTGGATTCTTCCCATTCTGCAATGTTCCATTCTTCAAGGTCTAGTGCCTTACCAATTCACTAAAACATTCCCTAACAATTTCAGTCCAAAAAATTATCTCTATTATCGATAACATTCATTTGGCAGATATAAAACATTGCTTCATACTATGAATTTTCTAAGTTCAAAAAAATTAATGTTTTTTAATAGTGAAATTAAAACCTCATCACCCTAAACAATTACATGCATCTCCTTATCTAATCTTTGCCCGTTATATACTCATATCTTATAATATTGCCATCATAGATTGGTATAACTTTGTGTTTTGCTGTTCTCCATCATGTTTCCATTAAGTTACAAAAAGTTGATTAACCATTATTTAACCATTCTCTTCTTTGGATATTAATGTAATTTTCAGTTTTTCAGTTACATCTACCTGGAATCTCCTGCATGGTCACTCCCTCACCTCCTTTAGGGATTTAGTCAAATGTCCTTTTCTCATTGATGTCTTTCCTAACTACCCAATTTTCAGTTGCAGCCTTTACCCCCTACACTTCTCACCTTTATTTTCCTCCAAAGCACTTATCTTCATCTAACATACCTACATATTAACTTTATTGTCTGCCTCCCCAACAGTTTAAGTTCCAAGAATGCACAGATTTTTGTCTGTTTTGTTCACTGCTGAGCCCCTGTACCCAGAATAGGGCCTGACATTTGGCAAATGACTAATAGACACTCACTGAATGAATGAATTGAACATCACTGTAAACAGGTTTTTTCTTTAGGTGGCTGTATTCCTTAGAATAGATTTCCAAGGCTGGGATTACTATATCGTAGGGTAAAAACCTCTTATAGCTCCTGATAAATACAGCCAAAATATTTTTTAAAAGGGCTATACTAATGTACAGTATACTCAATAGTGTAGAGGCCTACTAGACTCACCACAGTTATCTTAAGTTCTATCAGCCCAAATAAAGTGCAAGCTCCTTTAAGGCTAAATAAAATTGTATTGTACTTATATTATGCACTGATTAAATACCTGTTGAATGATTAACCTATAGGAAAGGCGCCTTCTCTCTAAACACTTCCAATAACTCGAAAAGTTCACCCCACACATTCAAGAGAATGGTAACATTAAAAAAAAAAAAAAAAAAAAAAGGCTTATCTTCTCACCCACCCCACGTTGCTAAACACTCCCTCCACCTACGGAACGAAATTCAGTGAAGAAAAACGTACGTGAAATTCGAAAAGTAAGGCCTCGTTGTTCCTAAGGCTAAGAATTAGGACGGGACGGGCAAGTTGTCATTGCCTACCTGGATACACACAGTCCCCAAGGGAGAGAGGCTCCACTTCAAGCCGCCCCGGCCTCTCAAACACCAGGATTTCTCCCTTCCAAAACTCCGCGCCCCTCCGAAGAGAATGGGGGTATTACCCCCACCCACTCCCAAACTCTGTATTTAAGTGAAAGTCACTTCTTGGGGGTGGTTCCTGCCCTGTCCAAGCCACCACCTCAAAAAGACGCCCCCAGCTTTCCGCAAAACACACCTAGGAGAAAGAAGCCCTCCACTCCCAGCCACCGCCTATTCGGGCCGCTGCCTCCCCCGGCGGGTGGAGACCCCCCCAGAGGAGGGGCTGTAGGTGCCGGTCTTCTCGTTGAACCCGCGGTGGCCACGGCTCACCACCTCCGACACTTCTCCTACCACACACCCAGAGTCAGACGCACCTGTTCTCGCAGCCTCTAGCGCCCACCTGGCCGGGTCCGCCTGGCCCCACTTGGGCCGCCTTCCACTTACTTCCCTCCGCGCCTCACCCAACGGCAGAGCGGCACCGCGCCTCCAGCTCGGGTTTGAAATCCTGCACCAACCAATCACAGAGAAATTTATTCCTCCCGCGCTGTCTCTCTACGCTGCGACGCACGCATCAGCGCCCGGGGGTGGGGGCGGGGTCAGGACTGGGCATGCGCATGCTGATAAAACGACGCCAAAGGTAGCCATTTTGACTAAGGTCAGCAGAATGGGGGGGCGGTGTTTGTTTTTAGGGTCCCCGGCCTCAGAGCCCTTTCCGGAAGCCGTTCAGGATACCATGTTGACTAAGGGCAAGTGATACTTCTTGAATGCAGATTATGCGTGGTTTTGCTGTTTCCCCCAGGCGGGAAAATAGGGCTTTTGGAAATTATCAATTGAAGAGTGTAAGGTCCCACTGTTGAATAGGAAGAATTCTGGAAGGAGTTAGAACAGTCATTTGTAACCATATTTATTGAGCTATGTAATGCCTTCATTCATTGATACATTCATCCAGGTCTTCATTCGTTATTGAGTGCGTTAAATTCCTAACAGGCGCTCTACTGGGTATCAGAAAAATAAAGATGAGGGGCGCCTGAGTGGCTCCGTGGGTTAAGTGTCTGCTTTAGGCTCAGGTCATGATCCCTGTGCTGGGATGGAGCCCCACATCGGGCTCCCTGCTCAGTAGGGAGTCTGCTTTTCCCTTTCCCTCTGCCCCTACCCCCACCTCGTGCTCCCTCTTTCTCTCTCTCAAATAAATAAATAAAATCTTAAAAAAAAAAAAAAAAAAAAAAGATTATATGATCTGTGCTTTCCAGCAGCCAAGAATGCAAGAGACAGCCCAGGGGGAAAAAAATAAATGCAAAATAAAAGTGCTATAATTGCATTTAATAAGTGTTCACTTAGAACTTGGCAATGTGCTAAGCACAGAGCTTTCTTTTTCATGCAGACTCACAGTGAGATATACATTTCACATTACAACCAAGTGTCACAGAATTCTGCTCATGCTTACCACAATGTAATGTACTCTGAACCTTTCTATTCTCCCCCTCCCCCACCTCCATGTTGGTTGTCTCTATGTCATTGAATTCCTCACTCAATAATGAGCAGCTACCCGCAATTTGAAAAAATACTGCGTAAGGCATACAAGAAGCAGTGTGGTCTAAAGGAAAGGTCACAGGTTTTATAGCCAGAAAACTTGACTCCATTTAAACAAATACCATTGGAGCCCTTTTGTGCAGCAGGCATACCACTGAACCAGTGGTATTATCACTGTGTAACCCTTCTGTACTTCATGTTCTCCAGCTACAAAACAGAAATAATAGTACTATCCCTATCTCACATGCATAGTTCCAGATCAAACAGAAGAGTGTGTGGGACACTAACAAAGTTGACACTTTATAAGCTGTAAATACAGATTGTTATTAATGTTATTAGGGAAGATAAGAAGAAAGTAAATATTAACTGTACACATATTATCCCACTTAATCCTCCCCACAACCTTTAAGATCAGGAGCATTCATTGATTGCACTAGTCTGTGCCTCTTTAGATACCTATCATACAATAAGTATGAGGGCACAATATGTGTAAAGTGCTTTAGAAGTACAGACAAGGAAGCAGTTTTAATCCTGTCTGGGGAGTGGGAGTTTAGTAAAGCCTCCAGAGACTTGATGTCTGAGCTAGGACTTGAAATGTGAACAGGAATTTACCAGATAGAAGGGGGTGGCACATTCCTAGCAATGGGAGGATCCTGTGACCTCTCAGGAATGAGTCATGTGTATATTTAATAAATACACAGGCAAACAATTTATGAAGGTTTAGGGCTGTGAAGGAACATTGACCTCAATGCTCAGGTGACATTGGGGGTTCAGTGAGTGTGAGGCCTTCTTAGGTAGCTTTGGCTTGAGAGGGGAAGAAGCAGCTAGCAAAATATGTAGAGACCAGATGGGGAAGGAATTGGACTCTGTCTGTAATAGACACAGTGACAAGACAATGGGGTTCAGACTGACTTTAACTAGGTTTGCATTTTACATGGGTCATATGCTCAGCTGGCATGGAGGACTGTCTGGAGAGGGAAAAATCTGAAAGTAGAAAGACTCTTCTTGTGTTGTTAGGGGAAAAAAAAGACATGAGCCAAATTAGACCAGTGGCAGGAGGGACAGAAAGGAGGGGCAGATGGGAAAGATACTCATGAAATGAAGTGCATTTATTAAACGATTGGACGTAATGATTGGAAAGAGAGAAGAGGGTGTAAAACGACTCAGCTTTCTCCCTCTCCCTTTCACCTCTTATCCAGTTACTGAGCGCAACTCTTAAGTATCTCTTCTGTGTACCCTTTTCTCCTTCCTACCGTCACCACCCTAGTCCAATTCAGTAGTCCTAGCCACCAATGAAATTGTTTACCCCTCTGTTGCATTCTTTACACCCCGAGTGATCTTTTAAAAATGCAACTCTGATCATGTCTCTGTCTCGTTTAAAATCAGTAATGATTTCAACTTCCTCCTCAGTAAAGACCAAAATCCCTACCAAGGCTCCCCTAACCTGGCCTGGCTTGCCCCTGGAGCTGTACTTGCTGACCCTTCTAGCATTTATTTGCACTTCTCCCTCCCCGCCCCCATTGCCTTTTCACCTGGCTAAGTTCTACTCACCCTAGGAGGGCAGCTTAAGAGTTTTCTGTCTGTTTCAGAGGTCTCTGAGGTCTGGAGCCATGCCTTTGTTAGAAGCTCCCCTAGTACCTGCCCCCCCTTCACGCATCACTTCATTTATACTGGGGTTCTTCCAGTTACGAGTTATATGGCCTTCCACAAGTCATCTGTGCCTTTGCTCACTCGTCTATAAATGGAAATCATAATAGTACCTATCTCACAGAGTTGTTGAGAGGAATAAATGAGATACTATGTAAAGCACTTGGCATAGTGCTGGCACACAGTAAGTGCTCAGTAAATATTCCTTCTCTTCCCTACTAAACTACAAACTCCCAGCGAACTAAAGATGGTATCCCTCTCATCTACTGCTATATTCTCTAGCTTTTGCAGCTCCAGTAGCCATCTGAGTGAGCAGAAGTGAGTTCAGTGGGACGGTGGTAGCCATGAGGGTTGGAGACATTGCCTGCCCGCCTACTCCTCCCTTCACCACCACACGCCTCCCGTTCCACTCAAGCCCCTTTCCTGTTGCACAAGCCGGTGAGAAGAATGCACAGAAAAGGTGAGGTTGTGTGTCTGTGTGTGTGTGTTGGGGGGGGGGGGGGCGGGGAGGAACGTTCTTAACTCCCTTTCTTCCCAAACTGCGGTTGTCTCGTGAGGGAGGCATCCTGGGGCTGCATCTGTTAAGGGAAAAGCGTGAAAGCTGGTGCCAAAAAGCATGGGTTTGATTCCCGGCTTGCCACTTATTGGGCTTGCTTATTTAATCTCCTGCTTCTCCCAGTCTGACTCGCCGGGCGGCTCTGCGGTGCCAGCGAGGTAATGGCTGTAAAAGGGCCTTCTGCCTCCTAATGCGCCGTCGGAGGACGCGTGAGCACCGGGCGGGGGAGGACGGTCACCTGAGCCCGCTCCCCCCACCTCCCACCCCCGCCGCCCGCGCCGCCGCCTCGCGCCGGGAGCCGCTAATGGGATTTATGCTAATGACGAGGACGCGGGTGACCGCCCGAGCGCGCCCGCGCCCCGCTGCCCCCGCGCCGCACCTCTCCAGGGCCGGGCCGCCTGCCCAGAAGTCGCGACCGAGGAACTGTCACCGTGGGTCCCCGCGCGGTGGGAAGAGACCAGGCGCGGCGAGGGGAGACCCGCTCCCCGGCTGCAGTCCGTCTAATCACACCGCGGTGTTGGTCTTCATCCTCCCTGCCCGTCTCGGCTTCTGCCTCCCTGTTCCTTCTCCTCTGATCTCCATCTCTAGAGGTCTCACTCCCTACCTCCATTGGAGAATGTTCTCCCTGTCAATTAAACCGAGCTGTTGTGAGCACTTCTGTGTTCCAGGCCGTGCGCTAACACGGGGGTGGGGGTGCGGTGGGGTACAAAGCGCGCAGAGTGCAGAGGTGGGGATTGTGTTCTGGGGTTCAGGGAGAGCCGGCCCCACTCCTGGCTGCGGATCAGGAAAGTCTGCCCGGAAGAAGAGGCATTTGAGCTGAGCTTTGAAGTTTGGATAGGATCCCAACGAGGAAGGGAGTAGGAAGTGAAGTGCTCCGGAAGTTTTCAGAGAAAACGGAGAAGTTAGTCGATCCAGTGTGGCGGAAGTGCAAGGATCCTGATTGGCGAGTAAGGGTAAAACTGGAAAGAATTTTGACTTCACAGTGTGAGGGACCTTGAATACCGTGCCAGCTAAGTTCAATTTAAATCTCGAGGCACTAGTGAGTCATTGAGGGTTTATGAGCAAATGACAGGACTGCTTTTTTTTTTTAAGATTTTATTTATTTGAGAATGAGAGAGCCGGGAGGAGGGAGGAGTGGGGGAGGGGCAGAGGGAGAAGCAGACTCTCCACGGAGGGGAGAGCCCCACCAATCCCAGGACCGTGAGATCATGACCTGAGCTGAAGTTAGACGCTTAACCTTAACCGACTGAGCCACCCAGGCGCCCCGTCAGCCTTATTTCTTCCAATTTCTCTAAAAGAAGCAGCAAAGTATGGTGGTTAAATGGGTGAGCTCTGGGTTGTACTGGCCCTGGTTCAGTTCTAGTTCCATCGCTTAGACCTGTATGATGGACAACTTGACTTCTCTGTGCCTCTATTTCCCTATTAAATGGGGATGAGAATGATAATGTGAGGGGCTGTTGGGAGGATTCAGTGAAACAGTGTTTGCAAAACTCTCAGCACAGGGATGCCTGGGTGGCTCCGCAGGTTGGGTGTCTGCGTTGGGCTCAGGAGGCTCCAGTCATGATCTGGGGGTCCTGGGATCGAGTCCCGCATCGGGATCCCTCCTCAGCCGGGAGCCTGCTTCTCCCTCTGCCTGCTGCTCTGCCTACTTGTGCTCTCCAACTCTCTGTCAAATAAAGAAATAAAACCTTAAAACACACACACACACACACACACACACACACACACACACACACACAAAACCCTCAGCGCATCGCTGGGCACAGAGTTTGTGCTCCGTATCAGTTACTATTTTGTGTCTCCCTGTCCTCCTCTCTCTTTCTTTCATCTCTTTTGTCTTTTCGTCTTTTTATAAACAATTTTTAAAAAGATTTTATTCATTTGAGAGAGAGAGCACACAAAGGGAGAGGGAAAAGCAGACTCCCTGCTGAGCAGGGAGCCCAGGGAGCTCAACGACACAGGACTCTATCCCAGGACCCTGGGATCATGACCTGAGCAGAAGGCAGATGCTTAACTGACTGAGCCACCCAGGCACCCTTCGTCTCTTTCTTCTGATGACCCTTCTCCCTCTCATCAAAACAAAAACAAAAACAAATCTTCCCAATCCATGGTTTCCCCATTTCATGCCTAGGAATCACCCTCTCACAATGAATGAAGTGTCGAACTAAATCAGACTATAATAGAACCAAGGCCCCTTCAGAAACACCAGGGCCTCTCCCAAGCACCCAGGAGCCTTGCTTAGGGGAAGGGTGTAGTTATTGTACTGAACTGAACTTGCCCAGATTCCAGTGTCTTTAAAAAAGAGAGACCACAGCTCATTTAATCCCACTTTGTCCCATCTCTGACAACATGCCTGACCTTCAGTAGGTCCGCTCTATACTGGTGGTTCTCAGATGTTGGTGTGCATTTGAATCCCTTCCAGAGTTCTTTTTTTTTTTTTCTCTTAAAGATTTTATTTATTTATTTGGCAGAGAGAGAGACAGTGAGGGAGGGAACACAAGCAGGGGGAGTGGGAGAGGGAGAAGCAAGCTTCCCACTGAGCAGGAGACCCATGCGGGGTTCGATCCCAGGACCCTGGGATCACGACCTGAGCCGAAGGCAGACGCCCAACAACGGAGCCACCCAGGCACCCACCCCCCCCTTCCAGAGTTCTTGTTAAAACACAGATTGCTGGGTCCCACCGTAAGGTTTTTTTTTTTTTTTTTTTTTTTTTTTTTTGCCCACCACGAGAATTTCTGATTCAGTGGGTCTTTGGTGGGGCTTGAGAATTTACATTTCCAACACATTTCCAGGTGATGCTGCTGCTACTAGTCTGGGGACCACACTTTGAGAACCACTACTCTCTAATAGCTATTCAATGAGAGAAGAAAATAGCTGGTTCTTTAAAAAGATCAGAGATTTATGTAAATCATAGCGAGTATGGTACAACACCCTCCCTAGCTATGTGAATTTAAACAGATCTCTTCCCTTCTAGCTTGTTTCATCATCTGTGACATGAGGAGTGGTTTAAATCTGTGGCTCCCAAACTGTAGCGGCCGTAGAGTGATCATAGGAGATTCAGCCCCTCACCCCATGAAATCTCTGAGGAACTGGGCTATGTGTAAACTGTGGGATTGCTGGGGGGAGAATAAAATATAAATGAGTTTTAATGATGCAGTCCAAAATTCAGTCATTATGTACTTTCTCAACCAATACACATCCAAAATACAACTGTCAGGATACCTGGCTGGCTCAGATGGGAGAATGTGCAACTCTAGATTTTGAGTCATGAGTTTGAGCCCCACGTTGGGCATAGAGTTTACTTTAAAAAAAAAAAATACAATTGTTAACATATCAGGATCATGGAAATTTTTTTGGAATTCAAAAGGTTGGGGGCTCCTGGGTGGTTCAGTAGGTTAAAACCTCTGCCTTCGGTTCAGGTCATGATCTCAGGGCCCTGGGATCGAGCCCCGCATCAGGCTCTCTGTTCATCAGGGAGCCTGCTTCCCCCTCTCTCTGCCTGCCTCTCTGCCTACTTGTGATCTCTTTCTCTCTGTCAAATAAATAAATAAAATCTTAAAAAAAAAAAAAAAAAGGTTGGAAACCTCTGGGCTAAATATCCTCTGAAGGCCCTTTCACCTGCCATCCTACACAGCTGAACTGGTATGGGCTCTAGACCACCAGGGGGCGCTGAAGCACCAGACAATGTGGAAACTGAGGCCCAAGGGCCAGAGGGCTGTTCCAAACTGAGATAGTAGGGTGGGACCGAGGTTCCAGTCCTGGGTCTATAGACCACAGCTGAGACCTGATACACATAGGCTCTGTAAGAGAGATGTATCTCTGAGAGATGTATCTCTGGAGTTCGGGGAGGTAAGGGACCCAGAGGGGACAGTGACCTGTGTCCCAGGGCCCTTAGCACCATGCGTACACCTGTGGTAGCGAGTGGTAATTCCCATCTGGCTGGACCTTGAGCTCTAGTTCCTAGCCTGCCACACAGAAGGGTCCTCACATTTCACCTCAGCTATCCTCGGGCAAGGGGAAGGGACTGAGGGAAGAAAAAGTACCAAACGAGGCACAGATGGCCATCCTGAGTGGCTTTGGCACACGGCTCAGGAGTGCAGGGAACTGACGAAGACCTGTGGAGGCAGGGAAGCCTTTCTGAAGGTGGAGTCGAGGACAATCAGAGAGGAGCAGGAAGGTCAGTTCGGGCAGGGAGTTCTGTAGAAAAAGGGAAATAATTCTCGCTTGAGAATAGGAGGCAGCAGCTCACAGCAAGAGGGGAGGACAGGAGAGGCCAGCACCCTCCTCCACTCTCTCACCACACCCGCACCCCACCCCAGCCCTGCGGAACCCTGGGCAGAGCTCTGACCCAGCTCAGCCTCTCCAGTCAGGGATTTCTCCCCGGAAGGGCCAGAGGGAGGGGGGCTCCCACACACAAACCCCAGAGGCTGAAACTCATACTCAAACTGTCAGGATCCAGAAGACTTCCCAGCCCAGCCTGAAGATATACACAGATGGACAGGTGCTCACCGTGATGGGACACAGAGACTTTACACCCCCCTAGGACTGACTCTCTCTCTCTCTCTCAGGCTTGATCTTAGCAGAACAAATGAAGAAGGACCTAGGGCTCCCAGCCCCCTTGGGCCAGAGCACTGGATCTTTACCCCTTACTCCCTTACTCTTGCTCTAGCTCCCCCCCCGCTTCTTCTCCCTGACCAAGCTCCACTCATCTTCTGTAGCCCAGCTGGCTCTAAGCAGTGAATCCCTTCCCACAACCACTCTGCCCTGCACGGCCCCTCTTCCCCTTCGCCTGGGCTCTGGGTACCAGCCCTGACCTCTAGGCTGCACGTCTCCCGAGCCTTGTTCCTTTTGCCCTCTCACACTCTGGCCCTTCCACAATACCTTTCTGAGGTTTGCCAAGCCTGAGTGCTTGTCTAAGCAGAGAAGACCAGAAGGGGAGGCAGAAACACGGGGGGCATTCATATTGGCAAGGCTTCTCCGGACAGCAGGGCAGGCGGGGCAGGCCGGCCACTCCAGAGAGGTTGTGCCCACCCTGCCTCCCCCCATCTCAACAGGACCATCTCCCAAGCTTAGAATTTTGGCTCCAACATGCAAGCGCGTGTAAACACACACACACACACACACACACACACACCCCAGGCCCGTCTGCTCTGTCGAAGTCTGCTTCCCTGGGGCCCCTAAGGCCTGTTTCCCCATTGCCCACCAAGCCTTTCCCACCTGCTCTCACAGGGGAACCCTCAGTCATGGGTTCCCCCCAGACATCTCCCAATTTTTGAGCCTTCCAGCTTTCTAGAGACAAGACCATATCAGATCTGGGATCACTGCAGCTGCCCCATTTTCAGCCGAGCCCCTGCACCTCCCTCCCACCTCGGCGGATCCTTCCCGCTTCTGTGAAGCCTTCAGGGCCGGGAGGGAGGTCAGAATGGAGCCCATCTTGGCAAAATGAGAAAAGATTAGAGCAATACATTTGCTGTCAATGGCAATAAGGCTGCCTGAACAGGGGAAGAGGAATATTTGATTTCGGGCTCTCCAGGGGTCTTGGCGGAGGAACACTGGCAGCCCGCAGCCTCAGGCCTGATGGAGTGGGGAGGGCTGGTCCTAGCCCCAGCCAACTGGGGACCCTGGAGTCCCAGCCCTCCCATCTCCATATCGACCCCATCCTCTGCAGTCACCCGCAGGGTTGCAGCTCCCTCCTCCCGCCCCTCCCATCATTTCTCCCTTCCCTCTGCCAAACTTGTGCTTCCCCGAAGCAGTTTTTCCTACCCAGTGCAGGGTGATGGAGCAGAAAGAACCCTACTCTAGGGGCTGGAGAGGAGGCCTGGGTTCTAACCCCTCTGCTGCGGCTCCGTCTCCGGACTTCAGGCAAGTCACTGAGCGTCTGTGAGCCTGGGTCAGTGTGGGGTTGGGGGACCACAAGGCATTTGGCATCCTGAGGTCAGCTCAGCCATTCACCACTTTAGCCATCTCATCTCGGGTCATGTCATTTAACCTCTCTGACCTCCCATTTGCTCATCTATAAAGTAGAAATGAAACAAATAATAAGGCTTATCTATGTCCTAGGGCGGTGGTGAGTGTCAACAAAGCCTCAGGACAAGAAAACTGTAAACAAGTGTGGCAGAGCGTTGT
>CM052897.1:56703634-56812251 GCA_028534135.1 Potos flavus | reverse complement strand
GGGGGGGGAGTTGTCAAACAGGCCTGAACTGAAGAGTTGACTCTCCTGGGCCAGTCCTGAAAGACAGTCTACGGTTTTAGAAGCAGCTGGTCAATACTGTCTCTTTCCAACCTCCTACCCTCATGTTTATAGGGTAACTGCCCCCTGGGGTTGTGCAATGGATGCATATGAGGCAACTTCTGCCCAGCTTCCCCGCAAATGGACGGGGTGCTAGGCAGGAGAGGGCGCCTAGGGAATGGAAGTAATATTCATTTCCAGGCTGCCTGGAAGCATCTGCAGTGTTTTTCATAGGATATCTGATCTCTACGGCAGCCTGAGAAGGGGCTGTAACCACCATGAGGTTGGATAACGTGCCCATTTTTATATGCTGGAAGGAACTGTGACTCAGGGGGGCTGGACAACATCCACCCATGCTGCCTCTGATTGGAGCAAAAGGTTTGAAGGTTCAGCCCCAGGCCTGGTTCCTTTGGCTGAACTGGGAACCTGGGAAGAGCTTTAAGAGGATGGCACTGCTTAACCAACTGAGCACAGAGAATGCTTTGGGAAGTGTAGAACCCTGCACAAATGCGTTATACCTTCATGGGCTTCTTTTCTGGTTCCAACTTCATTTCCCACTGCCCCTCCTGCATGGTCCTCCCCTCTGGCCAGATCTCACTTTATTTTCCACCTAACACATCAGGCTGATTCATGTCTTCCCCTCCCCCATTGCCTGTGCAGATCTCACCCTTCCTTTGAGGATTCCATGAAGTTTGCCTACCGTGCAAAGTGGCACTAAGGATAGACTTCCTTGACTTACTGTTCACTTTTTATGAATGTGTCCTGATCCCACAAGAGAGTCCCCAACTGATTCTCTGAGAGCCCAGACTGTGGTCTTATCTCCTACCTCTTTGTAATCTTGGGGCTTTGCATAGAGTCTGGTACGTATTGGGTAGTAGGAGAACATTTACAGGCGGAGGTGATGATTGTGGGGCTGGTGCTCATGAAAGAATCCACAGCTGAGTTTAAAGTAGAGGTGAGTGAGGGGGAGACTTGGGTGGTTCCATCAGTCAAATGTCTACCTTCAGTTCAGGTCCTGATCCCAGGGTCCTGGCATCGGGGCCCGTGTCTCGTTCCCTGTTCGGCGCAGTCTGCTTCTCCCTCTCCCTCTGCAGCTCCCCCTGCTTGTGCTCTCTCTCTCTCTCTGTCAAATAAATAAATTAAATCTTTAAAAAAATAAAGTAGAGGTAGGGATGGTGGTGACTGTGCCGATAGCTGTGATGGCAGGTAGGAGGGTGAGTTGAGCACAGTGGTGTTGGTAGGGATGGTGGCGACTTCGATGATGTGAGTTTGAAGATGGTGGTAGTGATGGCGGTAATGATGGTGACGGTGGTGATAGTGGTGGTGGTGATGGGGGCCGTATTAATTACCTATGGCTGCATAACAAATTACCCCCAAAACTTAATGCTTCAAAACAACACACATTTATCATCTCATAGTTTCTGCAGGTCAGGAGTTTGGGCGTGATTTAGGTGGGTGCCTTGGGCTTACTTTCTCATAAGACTGCACCCCAGGCGTCAGCTGGGGCTACAATCTCGTCTGCAGTCTCCACCGGAGGAGAACCTGCTTCCGAGCTCACACACGTGGTTGTCGGCAGGATTCAGTTCCTCTTGGGCTTTGGGGCCTTGCTGGGTGTTGGCCTGAGGTGTTGGCCTGTTCTTTGTCACCACAGAGTAGCTGGCAACATGGCGGCCGGCTTTCCTCGGTACAAGGGAGAGAGCACCCAGGGCAGAAGCTATGGTCCCGTTGTAACCTAATCTTGATGTAATGTCCCATCACCTCTGCTGTGTTCTATTCACTAGAAATGAAGGTGCCTGGGTGGCTCAGTGGGTTAAAGCCTCTGCCTTCGGCTCAGGTCATGATCTCAGCATCCTGGGATCGAGCCCCGCATCGGGCTCTCTGCTCAGCGGGGAACCTGCTTCCCCCTCTCTCTCTGCCTGCCGCTCTGCCTACTTGTGATCTCTCTCCTCTCTGTCAAATAAATAAATAAATAAAATCTTTATTCACTAGAAATGAGTCATTAAATACAGCCCATACTTTAAAAAATTTATTGCGTATAGACACACACTGTTACATTAGTTTCAGGTGTATAACACAGTGATTCAACTTCTCTATGTGGATGCTGTGCTCACTGCAGTGTAGCTGCCATCTGTCACCATACAATGCTATTACAGTACTGCTGACTCTATTCCCTATGCTGCGCCTTTTATTCCCATGACTTAGTCACTCCATAACCGGAAGCCTGTATCTCCCACACCCCATTTTGCCCACCACGCCCCCACCCCACTCTGGCACCCATCATTTGTTGTCTGTATTTATAGGTCTGATTCTGCATTTATTTTGTTTATTCATTTATTATTTCGGATTCCATATATGAGTGAAATCATACGGTATCTTAGGCTGACTTATTTCACTTAGCCTAATACCCTCTATGGCCATCCATGTTGTAACAAATGGCATATCTCATCCTTTGTTAAGGCTGCATAATATTCTTTACACACACACACACACACACACACACACAGATCACATCTTCATCTATTTGTCTCTTGATGGACACTTACGTTGCTTCCATATTTGGCTATTGTAAATAATGCTCCAGTAAATACACAGTGCATATTATCTTTTCGAATTAGTGTTTTTGTTTTCTTTGGGTAAGTACCCAGTAGTGCAATTACTGGATCGTGGAGTAGTTCTGTTTTTAACTTTGTGAGGAAACTCCATACTGTTTTCCACAGTGGCTGCACCAGCTTGCATTTCCACCAGCAGCGCACAAGGGTTCCTTTTTCTCCACATCCTCGCCAACACTAACACAGCCCATACTTGAGGCGCCAGGATTACACAAGGGCATGAATACTGGGAGGCAGTGGCCAGTGGGAGTCACCTTAAAGGCTGCCTTCTACAATGGCGATGACGGTAATGCTGATGGTGAAGGAGGAAAGACGGAGAGTATGACTGCATCAGGGATGGTAGGGTGTCAGAGAGTGAAAGTATTAGTGTCTACATTAGAGTTGAAAAGTGGAACCTCCAAACCAGATCTGGGCAGAGGAGTTTCGCTGACTAGAGCCAGAGATACAAGACCCACTCTCCTCCACCGCACTCCAGCCCCATCCCAGGTCCGGGTCCATGTCCATTCCCCTAGACCCCTCCCTCCCCATTGCTTTCTTTGCCAATCACTCCCACCCTAAGCTGATGTTCTCCTTTAGGCAATTAATGAGCTAAGTAATGGCCAAATGGAGAGAAATTACCACCAGCAATCAAAGGATGGAGGGAGAAGAGAGTAGTCAGAGGCCCAGAGGAGACAGAGGTGCTGCCAGTTTGAGGGCTGGGCTGGAGTTTTCGTGAGTTGGATAAAGCCATCCACCTGATCCTATACTAAGTCCTCATGTCCTTGGTTTCCGGCTCCACATTCCCATAGGACAAAGCCCACCACCACCATCACTTTATCTTCCCTCTCTCAATTCTTCACATAGGCTTTAGGCTAGAGCTTTGCTAAGCTCGGGGTAGCCCATCCTCTCCAGTCCCCCTGCCTCTAGCTCCTTCCTCTAATCTCTCCCCACTTCTGACTACCTACTATTTCTTAAAATCCCCCCAATATTACCTCTGTTCTTTGATAAGCACAGAAGAGGCTCATCTTTTCTGATGTCTCATCCCTTCCATGGCTATCACTAAGCCCCCTAATCTTACCCCAATGCCAAGGTTTTTAGGTCTGGTAAGCCAAAATAAAGCCTATTATCTGGAAAAGGCTCTTTAAGCAGCCAGGTGATATTGGGTGTCATGGACCCAAGTCCTCTTGCAGTAGAAGCATCAGGTTGAATGACAGGGGTAAACTATATTAGATTGGGGAGTAAGGAGACCAGGATTCTAATCCCAGATTTGTCACTCACTAACCGTGTCACTTCGGTTCAATGTCCTCATCTGTTTAATGGTGGTAGTTGAAGGTGGACGGTAGATCAGATGACCTCTGAAGACCCCGCCAGTTCTGAACTCCTCTGATTCTAATTCCCATGAGAGTGGTAGAGGTTGAGTGGAGGATGATGGCCAGGCTAGCAGGCCAAGGGCCATGTGGCTGATCGAAGAGCGTCTGTTTGCAGAGGATAGTCAAACCCGGTCATAGTGGGGGGCCTTCACTCTGTGCACCATAGGGCCCCAAGGCCACCCCAACCTTCCTTTACCGCATCTGCTCAGGCCTCCCACCCCCAGGCGCATGACCTTAGAATTGCCAGCTCCCCCTCTGGCCGTCACCAGCCTGTCCAGACAGTCCCCGTCCACGTCCACGTCGACGGCTTCTGTCTCTAAGATATCACTCACCTCTTTTGTTTCCTTTCTTCCTCCCAACACACCCATATTGTCCCCACCCTAGTTCACACCTTAGCCTCTTCTCTTCTGGGCCTCCGGAAGGAGGCCTCCTTACTCCGCAATCTACTATATAACCTAACCTGACTCTCCTCATGCCCGCCCCCGCTTCTTCTGCACAACACTCCTCTCTCCTGTTTCTTCTCTTTGACCGATCTTCCTCAGTTCCCTTTCTCTTCTAGCCTCCTTTCCTTCCTCCTGTCCTGCTGTGCGCCCCTTTAAATTTGGGTGAACTCCCTAACGCTCTGTCCCTGGCCATCTCTTAACGGTAACATAATAACAAAAGCGAAAACAACTTGGATTTAGTGGTTCTTATATGCCACACAGGACCTTCACATGTATTTTTATTTGATTCTCCGAGATAAACTATTCTCTTCCATTCAATAGAAGTCAATTTTGCCTTCATGGAGTCTCTGAAAACTGTCCTGTCCTTTTTATTTCCATTGCCATTGCTTTAATTCAAGCCTTTAATGCCTCGTCTTAGACCCTTGCTTCAGCGCCCTAGCTCACAATAGTGTGGGTCTTAGCGGCAGAGGGGAAGGGAAGGATGTAGTTCCAGTTAACCAATTGACCAAGGGCTTTAGACTTCGCTGAACCAGGCCCCACTCAGAACACAGTGGGCTGTATTGTAAAGATAAGGCACTCAGAAGTAGAATCATTCTGGGGAGAAGATTAGGGTCACACACAAAAATTCAGCCTCCGTGATTGGTCCAAGCATAAAGAGGACAGCTCCTGATGGAACAGGCGAAGGGCTGCAGAATGAAGTCCAGGGGACTCTCTCTGGAAGCCCCACCCTGCCAGGACCCGTGCCTGATCCCAGATCAACTCCAGGCAACCCAGTCTGCACCCTCAGCCTGCTGGAGCAGGTAAACTCTGACTCCCTAGGTTAAGTCAGGACAGTCCTACCCCAGGGAGAAAAGAGAATAAGAATGAAGATAATAGGGGCGCCTGGGTGGCTCAGTGAGTTAAAGCCTCTGCCTTCAGCTCAGGTCATGATCTCAGGGTCCTGGGATCAAGCCCCGCATTGGGATCTCTGATCAGCGGGGAAGCTGCTTCCCCCTCTCTCTCTGCCTGCCTCTCTGCCTGCTTATGATCTCTCTCCCTGTGTCAAATAAATAAAATCTTTTTAAAAAATGAAGAAAATAATATTAGAAATATTGAACAAGGAAATTTAAATCCATGATATTGTTTTTGTAATGGGCTTTTGTGGGGGACAACCACTGTAATATTGTTTGGGTTTTTTTTTTAAAGATTTTTATTTATTTTAGAGAGAGAGAAAGAGAGAGAGAGAGAGAGAGAGCAGGAGGGGGGAGGGGCAGAGGGAGAAGCAGACTCCCTGCTGGGCAGGGAGACTGATGGGAGATACAAAACTCGATCCCAGGACCCTGGGATCCTGACCTGAGCCGAAGGCAGATGCTTAACCAACTGAGCCCTCCAGGCGCCCAGTAATATTGTTTGTTTTGTCTGCTCTTCAAGATGTTGAAAGTTTTTAAGAAAACCTGATTTATGAAGAGTTTAATTAATTCCATTTGCAGTCAATGGTTAAATATTTGGGGAAATACAATTTGCCAAATTCATAAGTTTTTGATTTATTGGTTGTATACGTGGTATGAGAATATTTAGGGGAATGTTAATAATTGAATAGAGATTAATAAATCGGACATCAAAGTAGAAAAAAATTATGAGTATTCCCCTCCATGCCCAAAAGTGCATGAGATATTAAAGAATTTATCATCCTAAAGTTCCCATCTGTGATTTCTGCTGTCTTCAATTAATTCCCATCCTCTTGCCAAGACCTCTGTGACCCCATTTGCTCATCTATATAATGGGATAGTATTACACCTACTTAGAGGGTAGCTGTGAGGATTAAATGAGAAAATTGCTTCCATAGCACTTAGAACAATACCCAGGGCACAACAGTTCAATAATGTTGGCTATCTTTATCTTCCCCTGGTACCACTTTGATCATGCCCCCTCCTGCTCGAAATCCTGCAATTGCTCCCCAATGACCCCAGACAAATGCAAGCTCCTTCCACATGTCAAAAACCTTCAGGTCCTCACCTCTGCCTGCTTCCCAGCCTTGGCCCTCACTATTCCCCCTCACCCGCCAGACAAAGTTACTACCTCTTTGCTTCACTCTCATCCTCTGCGATCATTTCTCCCATTTCTTCCTCCTCCTAAAATGCCTTGCCTCCTTCTTCCTATGCCAGTATGGCTACCTCAAACTCCTACGCATGCTTCAAAACCCATCTCAAATGCTCCATCCTCCAGGACACTTTCTTGGTCATCTTCAGCTCTCTTCCTCCTTGGAGCACTTGATTAGTAGTTCTTTCCTGGCAAGCATACATTCTGTCGTGCATCCCAGGCAGTTACTTCTGTGTCTGGTCCTCCCAGTAGGGCCATAAGCTCCTTGAAGGTGAGACTCACTTCTAATACGGATCTCAGGGAACACATGGCTGCCCGGCCCAGGTCCTGGTGCGTCATAGGTGCTCCGTGAGTAGGTGTTAGGTTCCTCTAGTTCAGGGTGATTGTGTCATCTAAGCAGAAGCAGCAGGGACCTCTAGGCTCCCCAGGCCAGTGTCCCATATAGAACATAGAGGCACAGGAAACGGAAGGAGCCAGCAGTCTGTGGGTGCCAGGGCCCCCAGGGCGGGTGGGAAAATGGCAGAGCCACGTACCAAGAGCATGTAGAGCTGTCTGCTCAGCTCATTAGCATTCCCCCATTCACCCCTCAGTCAGTCAACGCTTCTTTCCGGACTCCTGTGTGCCAGGCCCCATGCGAGGTGTGACAGATACCGGTGCTGGTACCGGTTCCCGAAGAGGTATGGCCGTGTGCCTGCCGCTGCCCTGTGTACGCATATGTGTGCCCACACGTGCGCCCCACGTGCCCGGGTTCCCTTCTCCCGGCAAGCCGAGCAGTCTGTAAGCCCAGGCTGAGAGGGCTGCCTTTTACCCTGTTTCCAAACAACTCCCTTTTCTGCGCCAGAGCCCTGCTTCTCCCTTCTGTTTGCCCCCTCGCCTCCTCCTCCCTCTGTTGGGGCTGCCGCTGATGATGAAATTTGGCTTGCAACACCCTCTGCCTCCCCTTCCTGCAGGCCCGGGAGAGGATTAAGCCGCTGGAGTCTGAAATCGGAAAGATCCCAGCCTCGGCTCCCCAGCACCTCCCCACGCCCCCTCCTCCTCCCCGCCCATGCAAAACCAAAAAATTAATCTCCCCTTCTGCCTGTGATACGGCGGGCTGCATTACAAGCTGGGCGTTGAGATAAAGCGGGGAGCCACGGGACGGCGGCCGGCGCAGGGGCCCCGGGTGGGGCCGGCCTGGGAGATAAGGGCCTCCCAGCGTCATGAATTATTCACCGGCACTGCCTCCTCCGGCTCAAACGCTGCCCTGAGCGCTGAGATTGCGCCTTCCAGAGGGGCCTGAGTGAGGTGGGAGGAAGGTCCATGGGGAAGGCGTGGGCTGCAGGAGGGTCCTCCGGGGGTGGGGGCGGGGGGCAGGGAGAGGGGAGGACTGTGCTCAGCTGAGGGACAGCTCAGAGACAGAAGTGCCCCACAGGGCTCACTGATGCAGAGGATGGAGGATGTCCCCAAGCCCAAGGGACCCTCAGACCCAGCTATGGCCCCCAGGGATGCTCCTCATTTATGCACCTCGCTAAACACTTTTGAGCAGATATAAGTGCCGGGCCAGTGCCAAGTCTGGCATCCTGGAGCTGAAGTTGCATCCCTGCCCTCAGGGTACTCGGGATCCAGGGCACCTACTGAGTGTGGGCGGAGCACAGTCATCCCCCCTCCCCTTCCACCTGCCTTATCCACAGCCCTTCCCCCCTTCCCCTCTGTGGGGGTCTAGACAGCTACTACCCACTCTGGCGAAGCATTTCACCTTGAGGAGGGGGTACGAGGGGATGACCCAGGACAGACCTGCTGCTCTCAGGGCAGCTGGAGCTCAGGAAACAGAGACCAAGGCAGCTGGTGCAGCAGGGGAATGGGAGGTCCGTGCTAGGGTGAGGGATTAACCGGGGAAGTTTCCTGGAAGAGGAAAGGGCCCAGGCACTCTGCGGGTCTTTTGTTTCTCCTTTGTTCAGTGTTCAAAGACCCAGAATTTTAAAGCAGGGAAGGGACCTTAGCGGTCTCTTTCCTATCTTGCAATCTCTGTTACCACTTTCTCACCCTTTCTCTCGGCCTCCATCTCTCTTCCCTCCTCCTCTCCCCCCCCCCCCACCGAGTCTGCCCTTTTAATCTCTGCCTTGGCCCCAATTTCTCCACCTCTCTCTTGCACTCTGCCTTCCTCTGTCTCTCTGGCTCTCTGTTTTCTCTTTAATCATCCCTTTCTTCTGAAGCCGTGACTCCCCGAGTGTCATGATGACATACAAATGTATGATGGAAGAAAGGTGCCCATCTGCTGGTCCCCTTCCCTGGGGAGGAAGGGAGAGAAAAGGAGGGCCCAGCATGGCACAAGAACTGCCAAGACCCCGAGAACTTCAGCAGGAGCAGTTGGGCGAGAGAGCCCCCAGAAAGGCACTGACACAGGAAAGAGACAGATACCCCCTGAGAGCCAGGAGTGAGAGGTGCCGGGAGAAGGTAAGGACCAGAGGAGACCCCTTCAAATTACGGAGGTGGGGACCCAGCCTCGCAGGCGACCTTGAGCCCCCCTGACTCCTGGAGCCCTGCAGCACTCTGAATGAGTGAATAAGCCACGTTCTCTGAGACCCACATTCAAATTGGAGAGGGGGGAGTGAGGAGGGGAGAGGGAGAAGGGGTGGAGAGTGAAGTGGGGCCAGAGTAAGAGGAGGACATGGGGAGAAGGGCTAGCCCCGAAGGATGGAAGAGGCAATGACTTGAGTGCAAAAGGGAAAGGCAGGGCCCGCTAAATGGGGGAGGAGAGAGATCAGAAACAGGAGCAGGGAAGAAGAGAGGAAGACAGCACGGGGTTGAGGGCAAGGGCGAGGGTAGCAGAGAAATGAGCAAGGAGGGTAAGAGGAGCATTTGGACCAGAAAAGAGAAAGCAGAGGGGGAAGAGGAGGATCGTGGATCATGGGGGCAACATGGAACCCAGAGGGGTGAGGGAGTGGTGTGTTGATGGGTCCCATCAGCCTCAGGTCCACAGCTCCTTCCCACCCGCCTGCTAATTAACTCCTTAATTGTCTCTGCATTTGCTGAGCCGGCAGATGAAGTGGATGCAGACAGATTGGGGCTTGTGTGATTTCACGCATGGGGGAGCAAAGAAGAGCTGCCTGGGAGTCCCAGGGGGCTTTGCCCCCCTCTTTGCCTTCCTCCCTTCCCCCTTGTCTCTGAGAGGCTGGAGGGTGCTTCTGTACCTAAAGCAGATGGGGCCATCTGCAAAGGGAGTGTCCATGGGGAATTTGCCCCCATCAGCCTCTCAGGGATGAAAATAATGCTTGCTACTATTGGTGGAACACCTCCTGTTTACTAGACACACATTATTTCATCATTGTGAGATTTAGCCAGATTTTATGGCTTGTTGAAACAGTGAGGCTCAGACAGGTTAAGAAACTTGTCCATAATCACACAGCACTGGTGTGACAGAGGTGGGATTTGAAGCCCTAGTCGTCAGAAAGCCAAAGCTCTGGTGGCAGGGGTGGGGATGGAGGGTTGGGAGGGTGGAGAGAAAGGGCACTGAGGTCTAGGGACTGTAGGAGCCAGAGAGGAGGGAAGAGTGGGCAAGGGACTGGGAGGAGGCTGAAGGAGCTAGGCTCTGTCACATCCTGCATAAGAGGCAGGTAGTTCTAGAAAAGCAGAAAGGAACAGTGGACTCTAATCACAGTCCTTGGATCCCTCAAGTGTCATCTTGCTGAAGCCAACTCCCCCTTTTGCTCATTGCTGCAGCCCAAACCCCCATCAGTATGACTTGCCCCTCTGCCATTCTTGGGCAGCCCCAGCCCATCCCTCACTTTCACTCCTGACCTTTGCACTAGAGTCACTTGTCAACACATTCACCTCTCCTTTGACACTGGGAAATTTTGAAGACAGTGACTATGCCACTCCTCACCATGTCCCCAGGGCCAATGCTGGGATTTCACACAGTGTAGGTTTGCTGAAATGTACAGGGCAAGGATGGGGGGATCTGTGCGGGGAATCTATCTCTCCCCAAATGAAGAGGAAACAATAACGTGATGTACTTAGATTGTGCATAAGAAAGAACTTCTGGGGCACCTGGGTGGCTTAGTAGGCTAAGTGTCTGCCTTGGGCTCAGGTCATGATTGGGGATCGAGCTCTGCCTCCCGCATGGAGGCTTGCCTGGGCTCCCTCTGCCCTTCTCCCACCCCCACTTGTGTGCTTTCTCTCTCTTTTTTTAAAAGATTTTTTAAAAATTTATTTCAGAGAGAGAGAGCACGGGGGTGGGGGGGATACACAGGCATGGGGAGAAGCAGGCTCCCCACTGAGCAGGAAGCCCAATGCACAGGACTCAGGGCCAGAGCCCAGGACCCTGGGATCATGACCTGAGCCGAAGCCAGACGCCCAACCCAACCGACTGAGCCACCCAGGCTCCTGCTCTCTCTCAAATAAATAAAATCTTTAAAAAACAAAAAAGAAAGAACTTCTAAGTCTGGGCCTGTCATACAAGGAACCATACTGAAACCTTGATTCAGACCTGTGGATTCTCAAGATCAAGGTTTCTCAAGACCAGCTGCTATATATTAGAGGTCTTGAAAAGTTGGGAAATCTGAGCCCCACACTCAGAGATTCTGATTTAATTGGACTAAAGTGGAGCCACAGCATCACTTTAAAAGCTTCCTAGGTGATTCAAATGTGCTGCCTGGGTTGAGAACCACTCTCAGACTCTGCCCTCATTTGGCTGCTCTGGTGCTTTTATGGCTGGATCTAAACACTCATACTACTAATAATAGTTACTTATTGGGGATTTACTAGGTACAAGCTAATGTGCTAGCACTTTCTATGCATTAGCTTATATAATCCTCAGAAATTCCTGTGAAATAAATATCATCCCCATCTTACAGATGAGGAAACTGAGCTCAGAGAGGTCAAGAGACCTGCCCATGCTAATGAGTGGCAGGGCCAATTCTGGAAGCTGAGATTACCTGATTCACAACTTTTATCTTCCCTCAGACTCTTGAGGCTGCTCGTTGGCCTCGATTAGTCCTTGTCTGCCTCCACCTCACCTCATCACCTTCCTTCCACCCCCGCTGCTCCCTCAATAACATCCCAGGTGACTGAAGCAATTTGCAGCCATTTGAGGAAGCTCCGTGTGTCACTCAACCTGCGAGGGTGGGGAGTTATGGGAATTACAGATGCTCCAAGATGGTCCTCCCCTCCCCTGAGACTTTTGGAATTCAAGAATCGTGACCCAAGCTTCCCCTGGTCCCTGTTTGGGGCCAAATTCCCGCTCCCAGATGCCCCCTTGGGTTGATTCTATCTGGAATAGTGCTGCCACCCAGTGGCTGCCCAGGGATATGGCAGCCCTCCGGCACTGTCTGGTGCTGCTGGACAGCTCCCCAACTCAAGACCAGAACCCAGAGCCTCCCTTCCCCTTGGCAGCACCATGAGCAGGCCCCTAGTAAATGGATCCCACTCTCCCTCCTGGGGTCCTAAGCCCACACTCCCTCTAGGGATCTCCAGCTCCCTTCTCTGGTTTCTCACGTACCCCCTGCCCCCAACACCTTACAACTTCTCATCCAACTTCTTTCCACTGTGCCAGACTCTTCTCATTACAGGTTCTTTCTTCTCACTTAGAGCCCTGGGAACACACCTCTCACCTTCCTTCTGCTAGAGCTGTGCCAACCTGCAAGTGGATTGGAGGAGTTGCTAGAGATAGAATTCTGGTCCCCCACACCCCCCTCCTCATCACCTGACACCATCAGACCTCAACAGTCTCCGTGCTAAGAGCCCCTAATGAGCATCGGCAAATTAACAACTTCCCTTTGATTGCTCCTTCTCTGTTAATTGGATAGGGAGGGCCCCCCAAGGCCTCTCAGAGAGGAGAAGGGAGGGAGAGAGAGAAGTGAGAGCTATAGGAGCAGCCCCCAGACCTGGGCTTAGTGCCCCAGAATTCTGCTCCATTCCTGAGTACAGCCCCTCCTTCCATCCCTTCCTTATCCTGTGCATCCCCACCCTCCTAACCCCCCATCTTCCCACCTCATCCCACCCCCTTCCCCTTCCCTGCTTCTTGACTTCTGTCCAAATTCCCTTGATCTCCGGCTATCTCTTCTTCTTTCTCTATGCTCCTTCTTTAGAGGTTTGGCAGTGAGGGGCTGCAAACACAACACCCTGTAAAGGCAAGCTACAAGGATGGGGTTTGGACAGCCAAGCTGGATGTTTGTTTATGTGTGTGCATGTGTGTACGTGTCACACATAGGTGGGAGCAGGGATAAGAACAGGTGAATAAGTGTAAGCTCCTGAGTGCCTACCCTGTAGGCCTGGCCTCTGGGATGTGTGGTGTCTGTGGGGTGTGTGTGTGTGCGTGTGTGACTCTGGTCTTATGTGTGTCTGTGTCTCCACACGAGCAAGTGCTTGAATTAGTCAAGTGTGACTCGGAGCTTGCGTGTGTGTGTGTGTGTGTGTGTGTGCACGCGCGCGCACGCGTGTGCCATCCGAGGAAGCAGCAGCAAGAGGCAGGAGCATCGATCCGAAGGAGACAGCGCGGGGAGGGGGACGCTGGGGGCAGACTCCCTCCCTCTCGAGCGAGGGGGCGCGCGCGCGCGCGCACGCACACACACCACACATAGTCACACACACAAGCCTTAGGGCCTCGCAGGCAGGGAGACGGATCCCGGACCGGAGGGAGGCAGAGCCGCCGAGAGCGGCCGGGAGGAGGGGGCGAGGCAGCGGGGGGAGCCCTCGGTCCCGCTCCCGCGTCCGGGGGCCCCCCGCGCGCACACCGGCCCAGAGACACCCTCGCAGACACTCGTAGGCGCGCACGCGCACCCTCTCCCCTCCCCCTCCGCCTTCCCTCCCGCCGCCTCCCGGCCGGACGATGGATCCCTGCAGATCCCGGGGCTGAGAGCACCGCGCACCGCGCCGAGCCCGGGCGGACCCAGCCGAGGCAGGCGAGCGAGCGAGCGCGCGCGGGCGAGGGGACAGAGCCGAGCCGAGCCGGGCCGGGCGGGCCGCTCCCTGCAGGGCTCTGCGCGGCGTGCCGCGGCAGCCGCGGGCTCCCGCTCCGGGCCATGAGCCCCTCCGCGCCTCGGCGCTGAGCCCGCGTCCGGCCCCGCGCCCCAGGACCCGCCGCCGCTTGCCGGGTTCCCGAAGCCCCCTCAGGTGGGTCTCCGATACCCCCGCCTTTGGCTGCGGGACTCCCCAGCGCCCCGAAGCCGGGACTTTCCTTCCCTCTCGCTTTCCCCAGCTGCTGAGGCGGCTTGGTGGCTGGGGAGGGGGGCGGGGGCCGAGCAGGGGATCTGGCTGCGTCGAGAAGCTGGACTGGAGGGGGGTTGCGTCCGGGGCGGGGACAGCTAGCTGTCATAGGGAACCGCGCCCCCCCATGCATCCACCTCGGGCTGCCCTCCACCCCCCACCCCTACCCCAAACATAGACACAGCCTGCGCGGTTAGGAGAACTGGAGACGCCCGCAGGTGAGGACTCGGGCTGGGCCACTCCCCACCTCCCTGGGGGGTTTTTAGCCCAGGTTTAGCTCACCCGGGTGAAAGCCCAGTCCTGGGGACACCCTTGGCCAGGAGCTCCGGACCCTGGGTTCTGTCCGGCTGGGGGAGTTTTCGTCTCCAGGATGGGGTGAACATCCCTGTCCCAGAGTGACCCCACATCTGGAGGGAACTCCTGTGCCTGCCCCTGGAAAAATATTGGGACTTCCCTCTCACTCTCGGATGACTACCTCTGGGGTCTCCCCTGGCCTGGGAAGCTCTCCTGGGAGAGCATTCTCTTGGCCTGAGCTGACCCCAGAGCCCCTGCCTTTGGAGGAAGCCTTTTCTAGGAGCGTGTCCCTTGGTCAGCCACCTCTGGGCTCACACACCGGGGGAAGTGTCCTGCCCTGGAGGCAGTGACCTCTGGCAATGGGGATTCTGAAGGGACGCGTTTGCAGGGCCCCCCGTGTGGACCCTTATCTCAGGACAATAACAGACTCCCCCCTCTTCCCCAGGATCCCCTCGGTCAGGATGGAACTGAAGGCCGAGGAGGAGGAGGTGGGTGGCGTCCAGCCGGTGAGCATCCAGGCCTTCGCCAGCAGCTCCACGCTGCACGGCCTGGCCCACATCTTCTCCTACGAGCGGCTGTCTCTGAAGCGGGCGCTGTGGGCCCTGTGCTTCCTGGGCTCACTGGCCGTGCTGCTGTGTGTGTGCACGGAGCGAGTGCAGTACTACTTCCACTACCACCACGTCACCAAGCTCGATGAGGTGGCTGCCTCCCAGCTCACCTTCCCCGCCGTCACGCTGTGCAATCTCAACGAGTTCCGCTTTAGCCAAGTCTCCAAGAATGACCTGTACCACGCCGGGGAGCTGCTGGCCCTGCTCAACAACAGGTGGGCCGCTCCCACCCGGCCGCTCGCCGGGCCCCCGCCCCCCGGGTCGCATGCCTCCCAGCTTCTGGTGAACCCCCTCAGGGTGCTTGCCTCTCAAAACCCACCCTCTAGAGCCCGGACCACCCTGTCTCTCAGCCCCCTGCAAACCTGCTACTCACAGCAAAGGAATTGGGAGACTGCTGAGCAAAGCAGTTAAGGGCACCCGATCTCTGATCCCAGCATAGTCCCCAACAGCTCTGCCCCTGCCCGGCCTGGGCTGTGAGACATCAGCAGCCTCTTGAGCGACCTTTGCCACCCTCCCACCACTGTGTCTTCCCCTTTGCTTCACTTGAGGGACGGGGCAGACTGTCTTTAAAGGGTGGAGACTGAGTATAAAAGACAGCTCCTGCCTTGATCTCTCTGCCCACCCTTCCCTTACCCATGCAGCCACTGCGGATCCTACTGTCTTCTCAGACCCCATGGGGCAGGTCCTCTGGACACACCCAGCCCTCCTGTGCCTATCCCCAGGCCTGATCCCCAGGGCTGATGGCTGCCCTCCTCCCTGCCCCCCCACCCCCGCCACCACCTCCCCTGCTGAGGCCAGATGGAGGCAGGGACCGGAAAGTCATGCTGATCCATTTGGAAAGTCATACTGATCCATTCGCCACTCACCCCTGGGCTCCAGGTATGAGATACCGGACACACAGATGGCAGATGAGAAGCAGCTGGAGATCCTGCAGGACAAGGCCAACTTCCGCAGCTTCAAGCCCAAGCCCTTCAACATGCGCGAGTTCTACGACCGCGCGGGGCACGACATCCGAGACATGCTGCTCTCCTGCCACTTCCGGGGGGAGGTCTGCAGCGCCGAAGACTTCAAGGTGGTGAGTGAGTCCCCTGGTGTGGGGCAGGAGTCAATCCTGGAGGAGCAGGAGGAGGAGGAGGAGGCGGAGGAGGAGGAGGGATGAGGAGGAGAGGATTAGGAGCCTGCAGGCCTCCCACCAAGCTTGCTGCTCCGGGAGAGGAAGCTGTGTGTCCCTGGGGTTTGCTTCTGTCCGGAGGGGACTTGGTTCAGCACCGAGGTCCATTTGCTCTGTGTGAGGGCCTCGGCATCAGCCTCGTGTCCACGATGACAGGAAAGAGAGTGCTCAGTGCACAACACACCGAGGTGGACGGACACACACACACACACACACACACATACACATGCGCGGAGCCTGGCGTGACACCCCCCCCAACCCCATCAAGCATCCCTTCTGGGCCACAGGTGTCAGAGCTGGATGTGGGGGTGGGGCAGCTGCAGCCTTGTTGCTTGCAATGAGGTCCAAGGACCAACACCTGGGAGATTTAGTTAAAAGAACTGCGGGACTTAGCCACCCACTTCCCAGACCTACTGAATCAGAATTGGCATTTTAACGGGTGATTTGAATTTAAGTTGGAGAAGCACTGTAGCACATGGGAAGTAAGGGAAGCTTTCTCTTACGTAGCTAGACAGGTAATTCTCTCTGTGCCAGCCCCACCACACACACACATGCATACCGTCTGATTGGGTTCCCCCCTGGCCAGCAAGAGCCAGGGTCTGAGGAAGGAGAGATTATTTGGGGCACACAGTCATGGCCAAACTGGAGGCTCCCTTTGCTTCTTATTCCTTTTTTTTTCTTTTCCCATCATCTCTTTGCTTCTTAAAATGGAGATGCCTCAGGGGCACCTGAGTGGCTCAGTCGGTTAAGTGGCTGCCTTCGGCTCAGGTCATGATCCCAGGGTCTTGGGATTGAGCCCCGCAGCATCTCATCAAGGGAGCCTACTTCTCTCTCTCCCTCTGCCTGCTGCTCCTCCTGGTAGTGCGTGCACGCTCTCTCTCTCTGCCAAATAAATTAATAAAATCTTAAAAAAAAAAAAATGGAGCTTGCCCCACAGACCCACCCACCACTCCCCCCAGATAGGGCCGCTCGAAGCCAGCATCCTGGGGAGGGTTAGGGGAGCTGACTTGGATCTCATGTGCCAGGTGACCCTGGGCAAGTCACACAGGTTCCTGTGAGGCTACAACCAGAGGCTGGAGAGGGACTGAGGGCCTGAAGCCAGATGTGAAAAGTAACACCAGATGAGAGAATGATGCTCGTAACTCTTCAGAAGGCTCTGTAGGCTCTCCTTCAGTCCCCTGGTTAAATAGCCATATTCTCTCTATTTCACAAATGCACAAACTGAGACACAGAGAGGTGGGATGAGTTGCCTGAGCTCAACTAGCTGGTTAGTGACAGGTTCAGGATGAGAACTCATATCTTGTAAAGTTCCAACCTAGTGTGTTCTTTTTATTACTATCGCTGACCCTGGAGTCATTGTGTCCACTTCCAATTCTGCTCGTTGCTTTTTGAAAACGCCGCCTCCCCTAGGACCCCCTTGCTATCCATGCCTGCCCCTAATTCTCTGCTCTCAGAGACTCCCTTTTCTCCCTGCCCATTTCCTCCCTGCTTGCTTGCTTCCTCCTGGAGTTATGGGAGCGTGAACTGCATCTGTTTGTGTAGAAATGTTGGAGCCCGTGGTCATGCTTGTTTTTTCCTGCTGAGGTTACACAAGAATTCCCAATCCCTTTAAGCCCTGCTCTGCAGACCAGTTTCAGGGGCCTTTGTCAATCCTGCCAGACAAAGGTTCCATGGCCATGCTCCCTGCTAAGCCAAGCTGATGGGGAGCATAGGATGATGCTCTACCCACTTCCCTCTTTTCCTTTCTCAAAACAGGAAAGTTCTGGGTTCTCCAGAGCCTGAGGCCAAAGGGTTCCCAGGCTCACCAACTACGTACCCATGAGTAGTAGAAGTTAGGTGAGGGTGAAAGGCCGAGACTTCCTCCTCGGCAGCATAGCCAACACACAGCAGAAGGGAGCAGCGAGGAAGAGAAAACCCATCAGCTTGGATGGTTTGTAGTATTGGATGAAGGGCAGAGTACTTGGTTCAAACCGAGAAGGTATAAAGTGGGGGTGCAATAGTCCACAGAAAGTGCCCAGCTGAGGCTCCATTTGTCCCTCCTGTCCAGAAAGATTCCAAGTGGTGATGCTAGGGCATGTTCGGTTCATGAAAATGGAGATTCTGAAATGTGACTGGGCCATGTTATCTGAGGGGACAATTCTGAGTACTCAGACGGAGCTATGACTGGTTTACAAAGTTCTAGAGCGATCTGAGTTCTTCCCCTTAGTTGAGGTTGGGGTGGTGGGAGAGATGAGAGCTAGTAGCCTGCAGGCAGGCCCAGCACTGGCATTTTTGGGGTTCTGGATTTCCAGGGAAGACTAGGTTTTTGATGTTTCTCAGCCCATGTCAAAGATTTGACCCTGAATCTGGCTGCACCCAAAAGTCTCAGCCCCTCCGTCTACCCTCTCTCATTGACCCCCCTGCACACTGGCTCCGTGTTGGGAACTCTACCACTTCAGCCCATAGGGATGTTCCTACACAGATGGGAATTGGGTTGTGAGTCCATGTCTGACGTCTCCCTGGGGGGAAAGAAGGGCTCCGGCACCCTCCTCCAGCTCCGCGTTCCAAGGGGGTGCGGACACCCCTTGCCTGATGCTCCACCTTCTCTCTCTTCCCCTTTGGTCTAACAGTTAACATCTGCCTCTCCATCTTGGCCATTCTCTGTTAGGTCAAGAGGTGTGTATCTAGCCCCTGGAAAGATGAGGCCCTGAGGGAAACATTTGCCTGTTGGGTCAGAGCTTAGGGGAGACCGTCTTGGCATCTTCTGCTGCTTGGAAACAGAGGTTCTAACTGGGAGCCCAAGCCCTGGCTCACAGTTTTTGCAAAATATGATGTGCACGGGTACACGCGAAGTCCGCTGCGGGTTTCCAAGGGCCAAGCTCATCCAATGTGTGAGAACCCTGCTCAGGGAGGACAGTTCAGGAGGCACGGGAAGGGGCACACTCTGGTCCCTCAGAAAGCCCAGCTCCTCTGGCAGGGGCGTGTGCAGGGACGAGCGTTCCCCTCAGATGGGCTTCGGAATCCAGCTCAACCACAGGGGACGGACTGGTGGTCGCAGCGTGTTTGACTGGGTCCATCCCCCAGCTGCAGCTGGGGCCGCCTGGGAGAGTGGGGGTAAATATGGGGAACCCGCGCTAAATCTGGGAGAAACTGGTTTCAGACTGAAGAGGCAGAGGGTCAACCTCAGTAGCTCTCTCCTGAGCTACCAAAAAAAAAAAAAAGCAACCAATGGGACCCACTCTCAAGGACCCCTCTTCCCTGGCCACCGCTTTTCCTTCGGGGGTGGGGGGTGACAGGTTGCCAGGGCGACAAGGTCGGAGGCTCTGGTTTCCCACCCCACCTCAGGGGCAGTCAGGCCAAGGCAGGGCAGGGGTTCCACGGAGGGGGACCAGGGGCGCAGCTGTGTGCCCGGGGCGGGGTGGGGGCCGGAGGGAGCGAGCACAGTCGCAGCTGGTGCCAGCCTCCAGCTGCACCTTATCTGTCCCTGGCAGTGGGAGCGCCTGTGTGGCTGGAATGCTGAACAGCGCCGAGGGGAGGGGGCTGGCAGATGGCTGCCCAGTCAGCCCCATGCCATCCCCCTCCTCCAGCTGAGACCCAGAGCCATTGCCTGGGGGAGAGAGAGTGGGGAATTCATTTCTGGACCCTGGAAGGGAAGGAAGGAGAGAACAGAAAATGGAAATCTTGGGGCTGAGCGTGCAGTGGCGACAGTATTCTCTCTCAGGAGGGAGCAGAATTGGGGGGACAAGGAATAGGGGACATGAATCCTTGCAGGGGCCCACAGGAGTCCTCCCCAGGACCCTGAAGTGGAGGCAGGAATTACCCAGAGGAGAGATGGAGTGGGGGGGGGGGGTTGGGCACAAAAATCGGCTTAAGGTTCTGGAGGGGGACAGGACTCTTCGGCATGTACAGGGCTGAGAGAAGCAGTGGGCATGGGTGGGTGATCCTGGGACCTGGAGAGGGGAGGGAGAGGCCATCTTAAAGCAAGCTGAGCCAGGGATGGCAGGTCCCGGAGAGAGCCAGGACGAGCATGGGGGCTTCCTCATCCCCAACTTAGCTCTGCCCCTTCACTGACACCCTCACACCCACACACCCTAGCTTGCCTCGCCCGCCTCCCACCGCATAGCAGCTAAGACCAGGAGTCCCTGGGGAGGGCTCAGCCTCGCCACCTGGGTCGGTTCCCTCCTGCTAGCAGGGAGTGGAGAGGCTGCTGCAGGAAGAAGCTGCCCAGACTGCTAGAGAGAAAAGGAGGGCCCCGGGCCACCCTGCTCAGGGGCAGAGGCCTGCCGGTCTTTGTGGGGGTGGAGGTAGTGGGGAGGCAGCAGGACAGGAGAGAGGCTGGAGTGGAGAGGTTAACTTTGGAGGAGAGCGTTCCTTCCAGCCTCATCCTTCCTTTCTCTCCCTCCCTCAGAAGTACCTGAGGTTGGAGGGAGGAGACGAGAGCGAGCGAGCGGAGCCAATTGCAAGAATCCAGGGGACCCAGACTGGGGTCACTCTCTCTCTCCCTTTCTGTCTCTCTCTCTCATACACATATCCGCGCAAACATCCCTTGGATAACGTCGTTTCCTCTCTCGCCTCCTCTCCCTCTCCTTCCTTCCTCCCCTGCCGTTCTGGACTCCACCTCTCTCCCAGACTGCAGTTAGCTAAGAGGCTACTCTAAGTTAATTGATCTCCCGGCTGCTGGCTAAAGTAATAGGGAATTGATGTAAGTAACTAAGTGCCTCTGGGGGGCAGAGTCGGAAATGCAGGGATGGGGAGGAGGAGTGCTTCCAAGCCTTGGGCCTTTCTCCTGCCCCAGCCTGTGGAGAAGTCAAAGCTATGGTCACCGCTGCACCCGGTGTGCATCCAAGAAGCTGGGGGTGGGGGTGGGGGTGCCTGCCGAGAGGTCCCACGTTTCTGCTGTGGGTGGAGGTTGCTTCTGAGCATGCTTCAGCTTTGTGGAAGGCAGTTTGGGGGGGGGCGGGGAATGATGCGGGAGACCGGGGTTGGAAATGCAAAGCTCCACTTGGTTCCTTCGTGCGACAGAGCCCCTTTGAAGTGCCAGGCGCTGCGCTGGGCGCCAGAGCGTAGGGGTGAGTAGACGGACCCCGTCCCCGCCCTCGGGGAGCTTAGAGTCAAGTGCAGTTCCCAGGGAGGCTCTGAGCTGAGGGGGGTGGGGATGGTAACGAAGGCAGCCGCAGCCGTCTGTAGGGAACAGGGAGTAACGGGCCAGCTAGCACAGGACCCTGGACATCTAGGTGGAGTCCTTCCAATCTCTCCAGCCCAGCTCAGCTACCCAGAAGCTCCAGGTTTATGGAATGTGGGGTGTCTCCCCCCATGCTGCCCTCTCCCAGCATATGCGCAGCCCACCGCTGTCCAGCAGGGGTCATTGCCCGCTGTCGGCCACCCCTCTCCACCCCCACTCCCTCTCCCCCTTCCCCCCCATCCCTGAGCCGAGGCACAAGCCTGCCTGGCGCTGGAGGTCTGAGGTGGCGACTCCAGCACCTTCTACCCTTGGGCCGAGAACCTTCCAGTCAGGACCCTTGTGTGGGGATCCTGGGAGGCAAAACTGGGAAGCAGACAGCAAGACGGAGAAGTGGTGCCTAGTTCTGGCGGGGATGCGGCTGGGCCCTGGGACCCCCTGGGTTCTATTTTAGGCGTAGTTTCATCTGGCTCTGTTTCTCAGCTTCTAGGCACAATTTCCTGTGAGGAAAGGAGGCTCTAAATAGATGGCTAAATTTTTCTTTGCCAAGGGGCAGCCCCTCCTTCAGCCTCCCAGACTCTCTGGCTAAGCCCACGCTGGCCCACGCTTGGAATGGCTGTGCGGCACTGACTTTCCCGGAGGCATGGATCACACATCTTCTTCGTGGAAAATTGTAAAATGAGCGCAAAACAGCTGTGGATTCCCCTAGAGGGAACGTTCCCTTAAGAAACTGTAAGGGCAGAGACTGTGCCACCCCAGTCTCTCCAAGGCCACTCCCCAGGGAGAGGGAGGGCAAGTGGTGGTTTTTCTGAGCCACTATGAGTTCTTGGAAAGAAAACCCTTTCCGTCTCCTCTCATCCTCACCCCCTTGACGTGTCTGCAGCTTAGGGGTGGGGGGTTGTGGGGGGGTGGGGCCTGGGAGGTTGGGCCCCCATAGCTCACGGCTGTGTGTCTCTAACTGATGCGTCATATCATGGAGCCAGGCTGGGGACCTCCCTGGGGTGAGACTGCTGCAGTGGCCTTGACCGTGGACAGCAGCCAACTCAGCCTTCCTGTGACATGCTCCCTGCATGTGTGCCCTGAGTGTGCAAGCACACGTGTGCCCCTCCATGGGGGTGCCTGAGAAGGTGGATGGGGGTTAGGGTGCGTAGTGGACGTGTATGGATGTGCTCGGGGGCGCACGCAGCTCACTTATTGCGGTTGTGGGAGGGAGCCTGTGTGCAGGCAAACCTCTGGTCGCGTGCAGAGCACATACCAGCAAAATTAATCATCTCTTCCAATCGAGCTTTGCAATTTACAAATTCCCTTTACTTTAGCTCATGAGCCTCCTAATTCTGGGAGGCAGGCAGATATTAATATCTTCACTTGAGAGATGAGGAAACTGAGGCTCAGAGATGTTAGGGAACTTACCCGAGGTCGCACAGCCGATGAATGCCAGAATGGGGCCTTGACTTCAGATTTTCGAAGGTCAGGGTCTTTGTGTGTGACAGTAGGAGCCGGTGTGTGGAGCAGGGGGAGGAAGGTGTCTGGGTCCCCAGCTTGCCATGCTCTCTGTAGGAGGAGGAGACAGGAAGGAAAAGCAAGGGTGCAAAGGAGAAGGAACCCTAGACTCAGGTTGGCCACACCAAAGTCTTTTGACTCCTCTGCCTTTTCATTGCACCATTTGGCCAAATCCCAACCCTAGTGGATAGCCCCACCATTGGCTTTCCTCAGGTGGCTCCAGGACCGCCAAGCTCAACCAGAGGAGGTCACCCCACAGGCCAGCTTACAGTCACCTTGTGCTCATAATCGACATCCTGAAATGGGCATGCAAGGCCCCCTGGCAACCCCGCTGTTTTCCGGGTCACCTTGCTGGTCCCAGTGACTACTGCAGACTTCTCCGCTCATTCCAAAGAGCCACTTTTCCCGGCCACCCCCCCCCCCCTTGCACCCTCGGCAGATGACCTTGCCACCTGCTTCATGGAGAAGATCAAAGCCTCACTAAGCCCTCCTCCTTCCCAGAGGGGAGCATCCCTCTTATCTAGGCTGAAATCTCAACCCAGTCTTTCCATCTGATCTCCTTCTACCTGTATGGGAATTTTACCCTAAAGATTTTGCCTCTCCCTCGTCTACGGTCAGTCTCTCCCTCTCCAGTGGAATCTACCTGTTGGCGCTAAAACACGCTTAGATTCTCCCATCTTGACATATGTAGCTACAATATACAGCTAACATTTATTGAGCACTCGCTATGTATCAGGGTTGAGGTTAAGATAAAAACCAAAAACCAAAGGTCTCTCAACTTCACAGCTCCCTCCAGCCCCCTACTCTCTCTTTCTGCTTCCTTTCCCAGCCAAAATTCTGAAAAATGATGTATATATTCCACTGTCTCCATTTTCTCATCTCAGACTCACTCTCCAATCCACTTGAGGCTGCCTCTGCCCTCCCCCGCCAGCACTCCACCGAAATGGTTAGAGCTCTAAGGGCACCAGCGACCTCCACGTGGCCAGATCCTGTAAATATTTTTTATTCTTAACCTCTCAATAACATTCAAAGTGGTTGGCCACCTCCTCTTTTTTAAGCTGTTCTTTCCTGGGGCACCTCCGTGGCTGAGTCAATTAAGCGTCCAACTCTTGATTTCGGCTCAGGTCATGATCTCAGGGAAGTGAGATCAAGCCCCACGTTGGGCCCTGTGCTCAGTGGGGAGTCTGCTTGAGAGTCTCTCCCTCTCCCTCTGCTCCTACCCTAAACCCCGCTCATCATACGCATACACTCTCTCTCTCAAAAAAGAAAAAAAAAAGTGTGAAACATTTCCAACACCCCAGGAAGTTCCTTTGGGCCCCTTCCTGGTCAATACTACCCCACAAGGGTTAACCATTGTTCTGACTCCGGTCAGTACAGATACGTTCCACCCGTTCTTGAAGTTCCTAGAGTACGTGTATCCTTCATACAGTCTGCACACTTTCGTGCCTGTCTTCTTTTGCTTATGATTTTATCTTTGAGATGGTCTCATCTTGTGTGGCGGTAGTTAGGGCTTGTCAATGCCGTGTAGTGTCTCCTTATGTAACTACACCAAAATGCATTCATCCATTCTACTCTCGCTAGACAATTGGGTGGTTACTAGGTTTTTGGCTATTATAAATAAAGCTACCGTGAATATTCTTGTTTATGTTTTCTGGTTGTCCTATGTACTCATATTTTGGGTATATAACTAGGGGCTGTGGTTAAGTCATAGGTTGGTATTCTGTTTGGCTTTGGTGGATATTGACAAATCAGGCTTGATCTCTTTTCCTCCCTCCCTTCCCCCCTTCCTTCTGACTTTCTATCCTTGGGCCATCTCCTCTTCACTCATGACTCCAGTCAGCATCTAGACCCTGACAGGCCAGATATGTGCTTTCCATCCAGCTCTTTCCACGCTGGTAGCCTATCTCCCCCCTCACATCTCCATTTGGATGTCCCCAAGCCTCGAAAAACCCAGCACGTGCAAAGCCAAATTCATCATCTTATCTCCCAAACTAGTCCTTTCCTTGTGTTCCCGGCCTAGTGAGCCACCGCACCGTTCAGCCACTTATGCAAACTAGCAAGCATCCCTACATTCCATCTCCCTCCCCTCCCTTAATGGGGTCTGCCACTCTTGCTCCCTAAACATCTCCACCCTATCAGCCCATTCCAAGCCGGTGCACTCCCTGTCTCACCTACACCCCAAGATAGTCTCCTGACAGGTCTTCCGCCAGCCCCTCTGGCTGTTCCCGAGTTGTCTCTTCAAAACACTGCTCTGATCACTTGAAACCCTCCCATTGTCCTTGGACCGGAATCTTTGCTCTGACCTTCAAGGCCCTGGAGGGGTCTGGATCCTGCCTCTTTCTCCGGCCTATTCTTACCCCGCTCTGACTCTCCAGCTATATTCTCCCCCATGAGCTCTCCCCCACACCACCTGGGGTCTTCAGGGCCTTTGCATGACTCTGCCCTCTGGAATATTCTTCCCCCGCCCCACCTCATACAAACTTTTACCTAATTACTCCTCCTTATTCTTTAGATCACAATTCAAGCATCATGACCTCAGAGAAACCTGCTTTGATTCCCCAAGCTTGGTTGGGTCCTCCTGGCACTCACTCCCATAGAGCCAAATTACCCTTTCATAGCACTTATCGTGATTTGCAATTAAATATTTACTTTTGCAATTTTTAGGAAATGGTGTCTGTCTCCCCCATTAGACAGTAAGCTCCACAAGGGCAGGACCCCGGTCCATTGTATATTCTTCATGTGTCCTCAGCACATAGTCAGTAAATAGTTGATGAGTAAATGAAAGAATGAAGGAGGAAGGGATTTGCAGGGGGATGATCTAATTCTAGTGTCATGCCCACCACTTGCTCTCCATGAAACTTGAACAGGTCGCCGTGCCTCAGTTTCCCCATTTGTCAAATGGGGGTGAGGTTACTCAAACCTGCTTATTTCACTAGGTTGTATAAGGGTTCCACAAACTATCTACTGAAACGCATGAAACATTCTACAGATGTCGGCAGCAGCGGGGTGGGGGGGAGCGGGGGAGGGCGTGTTTAGAAAGAGATGCAGAAAAAGTCCGAAACCACTGAGTTGCCGCACACAGTTTAAGAGCGGTACTGGGTGGGGGCTGACATGGGGAAGGCTTGCCTCCTTGGACAGAGGGTTCAGAAGTGGGTGTTGTCCCGCATGGGTCTCTGCTCAGCCACTTCTCCTGGGGCTTTGTGCTTGTGGGTCTGTGTGTGCTGCTTGAGACTTTCCTTACTTCCCATTACTGTGGAAACTTTGGATTGGTCTACTGGAGCAAGATGAGGCAGGAGAGGATGTTAGAGGAGGGAGGAAATGCAGTTGGGGTGTGTGTGTGTTTGTTGCCCCACAGGGGAGCTGTGTGTGGTGATGTGTAGGTGTGCAGTGTGGGTCTTTGTGTTGGTGTGGGGGAAGACGGGTCCTGCCATCCTGGATTTCCTGTCCTCTGAAGCTGCTCTGTGTGTTTCTGTCCTTCCGACTGGTGAAGCGCGGTGGTGGAAGTGCCCTCTGACTTCGGTTCTTCCCTCTGGAGGTCTAATCTACTCCCCTTCCAGGGAGTCTGAAGGAGGGGAACAACGCCCTCTAGTGGGTGTGGAACGCATGGGCAACTGCAGCCTCCCCACCCCCACCCCAGGCCTAGAACTTACCTCTGAAACACTTTCCGAGGACATGCTGAGCCCTCTGAGATCTGAGGTCTGGTAGCAGGGGAAGCAAATGCACACAGGACCGGAAAGAGAAAAGGAATCCCTGAATTCACGCAGAGGAAGCCTGAGGACAATAGCTGGAGGTGGGGTTGGGGGTTATCTCTCTCCTCATCTCTGCAGTGATCTCTCTGGTTGCCCTGGGTGTTCCCGGTCTTCCTTGGTTCTAGCTTCTTCGAATGGTCCCTGCATCTTGCTCTTTCATTCTCACAGTCTCTGTCCTCGAGGAGCTAGTGGTTACTACTCATGCCTGAAGGGACTTGAGCAGAATTGGCCCCTTCATTCTGTTTCCTGGGTGGGTATTCACTATGCCCTGTGCAGTCAGGGAAGGCTTCTTGGAGGAGGTAACATGTGACTAAGGTCTTGAAAAATGAGGAGAAATTCTCCAGATGGAGTCCAGGGAAGGCATGGAGCTGTGGATGAGCTTAGCAGGTCTGCAGAATGGGAGATGGGCATGGTGGCTGGATGCTAGACTGCTGTGGGAGGTGGGGAAGGGAGGCTAGAAGGTAAATTGCAAAGGCCTCACATAACTTTTCCTGAGATGGGCCTGATTTTACCAAGAGGCACAAGGGGGTGAAGAAGGTCTCAGCACCAGAGAACGGTCAGAATTACATGCAGAATTATATAAGGTGGGGAGAAACAGTGGGGAGGCAGGGAGTTAGGGAGACCAGTGGGAAGGCCAATGTTTAGGCAAAAGAGGTGGAGGCTGGTCTGAGGGCAATGGGGAAAGGATGGAGAGGAGCCAGATCTCAAAGGCTGCTCTTCTTTTGGGGCCTCTGTGTCCCTGGCAGCAAAGCTGAAGCCAAAGGTCCCACATCAGTCAGTTCTGCTGGAACTTGGCACCTTGCCTCCCATCCGTAACATACTTCAGGGTCCCTCTGTGCAAAGGGAGAAAGGAAGAGGTGTAAGAGCAGGGAGGGAGGGGAGGAAAGGAGGGGGAAGGGGGTCTGGGGCTATGGGATGGTTAAGGAATGGCAAGGCCCAAGTAGACTCATCGGACCCCCACTGCTTTGTGTCTGGCCCTGCAGAAGAAGGGTTAACATGCTTCCCCTCCCTCCCTCCCTCCACTCCTCCCCTCAGGTCACCTTCTAGGCCCTGGAGACTTGACTGGTGGCTCAAGTTCCTCACTCAGTGGCCCTGAGTAACCAGAGCACACAGAGGGACCAGGGACCTGGGGTCAGAGAATGGTAAACTGGGGGCAAGGGGAACCTCCGAGGGACTAGGGCTGAGGGTTTGGGGGGGCACCCCAGGTTGGTTCCTGACGTTCTCCACCTTACCTAGCAGATTGTTCTGATCTCAGTTTCTTCCACCTGCCAGAAAGAATTCCTCGAACTCTTCTCCTGGACCAGTGAGGGGTGGGCAAGCTGGGTGGGGGGGAGTGGTGATCTGCCAGGAAGCTTTTTAGCAGCAAGAGATGGGGTCCCTCCCCCCTGGTGCCGGGAACTGGCCATAAATGAGTCTGTGGTCAGTGAGAGACCTCTGCTAATGGAACCTGGGCTGCCCCCCAAGCCACAGAAGGGAAAGGTGGAGGAGGGGAGAGTGACCCAAGTGCAGCTCAGCACGGGGGAGGGTGCTGACTTGAAGCTCAGCCAGGGTCCGGGGAGAGAGGGGAGGATAAATGGGGTCAAGGACTGGCTGGAGGGAAATTGGAGGTCAAGGCAATGATTGCAGGGGAATTAAGGGTTCAGGAAGTAACAGAGTAAATTGGGGTCACGGCAGTGACTGAAAGGGAACTGGGGTCTTAGGAGTGTACTGGGAGAAGTTGGGGTGTGGTCAGTGACATAAGGGGGTGGATTATGAGTCAGGGTAAGTCAAGGAGGAATTAGAGGTCTGAGAGAGTGCGGAGGCTCCGATGTCTCAGGGGAACGGCTGCACCCGGTGAGAATGGGGGCGAATGGGGGCGAGGACCCAGAATTGGGGTAGGAAGACCGAGGGAGATGCTGAGGACCCGATGGGAGGGTGACAGGGAGCTTGAATGTCGTGGGGGAGGGGCACTGACTGTTGCTGGGGCTATGGGAGCGGAGGAATCTGCTAGGTCCCATCTCACCTGGAGCCCCGAGGTTTTTCCAAGGCTTCCACTGTCTTCCACCCTCTGTCCTGTTGGAGCTGGTGACTGGAAAGGGGTTCTGGCCTCCTTCCTCTCCATTGGCCTCCCTTTCCCACTGCCATCCATTATTCATCAGCCCAGACGCCGGCCCTCCCCGACAGGGCACGCAGGTCCTCCTCTCCACGCCCCGCCCCATCTCAGCCACACTGCCACCGAGGCCCCAGCGAGGAAGGACAGCCGGCTGGCTGGCTGGCTGGCGGGGCTGCGGAGACCTGGCAGACAGGGCTGGGTGGCCGGCCCTGCCGGATCCTGCCCAAAATCACATCTGCTTCTCTCTTCTCCCGCCAACCCCCCGGGGCCAGAAAGCCCCCGGAGAAGATGCCCATCCAGATCTTCTGCTCTGTGTCCTTCTCCTCTGGAGAGGAGGCCCCAGGGCCCTTGGGAGATGTTTGGGGTCCCCACCAGCGGCGGCGGCGGGACAGCTCAGAATCAGAAGAGGAGGAAGACGAGAAGGAAACGGAGGCAGTGAGGAAGGAGGCCAGCGAAGGGGATTCGCCTGTGGATTTGGTGGTCTTTGCCAACAGCTGCACCCTGCACGGCGCCAGCCACATCTTCGTGGAGGGGGGTCCGGGACTGAGGCAGGCCCTGTGGGCAGTGGCCTTTGTCCTGGCTCTGGGCGCCTTCTTGTGCCAGGTGGGGGACCGCGTCGCCTATTACCTCAGCTACCCACACGTGACTCTGCTAGACGAGGTGGCCACCACGGAGCTGGCCTTCCCGGCCGTCACCCTCTGCAACACTAATGCCGTGCGCCTGTCCCAGCTTAGCTACCCCGACTTGCTCTACCTGGCCCCCATGCTGGGGCTGGACGAAAGTGATGACCCTGGGGTGCCCCTCGCCCCACCGGGCCCCGAGGCCTTCTCCGGGGAGCCCTTCAACCTGTACCGCTTCTACAATCGCTCCTGCCACCGGCTGGAGGACATGCTGCTCTATTGCTCCTACTGCGGGGGGCCCTGTGGCCCTCACAACTTCTCGGTGGTGAGTGGGGGCCCGCGCCTGGCACAGTCCCCCAAGGGCGTCTGCCACGGCTTACTCTGAGGCTGGTGGCCCTCCTGCCCCTCCCCCGCCTCCCTCGGGCTACCCCCTCCCTACCCCTTTCTGACAGGCGTCAGGGAGGCATGACCAGAGAGCTGGCCCTGGGAGCCCTAGGGTCTGGCGCTGGGCTGCTATTTTCGGGTCTGTACCAGTGCTGCTCTTCCTGCTAGAATCTGGAAATCCATCTGTGCTGGTTGGTAATTAGTTGCTGCCCCGAGGCCCCTGGCGTGCCCCTGAATATTCTCCAGCATCTCTGGCCCTGCCCCAGACCTCCCTGTGATCCAGCAGGGCCTGGGACCTTACTCTGTCTTTGAGGTCATCCTTTGATCTGATGGTGGGTACCCATACCTGGCCTTAACAGTTTTGGCTAGGACCCCTGGACTGGAGTGGGGGCAGGTGTCACCTGGTCTCTGGGTGTGGAAGGGAGGTAGAGGGGGAAGGACCGTCACCGACTCCACCCCGCCACGCCCCTTCTCAGTAGTGACTGCAGCACAGACTTCAGTGCATCCTCGCTTGCTCTTTCAGTGCTCCTTCTACAGAGTGTGTGTGTGTGTGTGTGTGTGTGTGTGTGTCTGTCTGAGGGAGAATAATAGTCCTCCTCTCAATCTTCCCCTCCCCCCCAGCTCTAAGTGATCAGAGATCCTCTTCCCTCAACGGGGAGTCAGCCTCCTGCTTGCCCTCCCATTCTGGAGTCTAGGGCCTTCCTTGCTGAGAGACCAAGTGGCACCCCCCCACCCCCAGTTTAGCTTCCAGTTCCGTCTGGCCTGACTCCTCTTCTGCCCCCTCCAGGGGCCAGATGCCCTGCCTTCCCTTCCCACACATCTATCCCCCAGTCGCTCCCTCCTCCCTGGCGCAGGAGCTGGTGGGTGTCATCATATAAGTGCGTCGTGGACCAGCTGCAGACAGGGATCTGGAGGTTTGGGCCACTGGACCTCAAGCAGGCCAGGAAATATAGGAACATGGGATAAGGAAGGAGTCAACCCAGCTTCCTCTGGACCGAGGGGTAGAGCAGACACTTCTCACACAGAACCACCAGGTGGCAGCAGCAGTCCACGCGTCCCCAATGCAGCGCTCAGCCGGATCGAGGCCGTGTGCTCTGCCACCTGGGGTCCCTCACATTCCCAGATGGAGGGTAGGCACGGGTCCACGGGTCGGGTCGTGTGTCTGGAGCCTGTGACCGAATGCCACAAAACCTCAGCGGGCTGGGGGATTAGGAGTCCTTGGAGTTCCCTCTCTGCCTCATCTGTGGACTTTGCCCTTTCTTTTCTGGATGGGGGAGGAGACTGCTCTAGGAAGGGGGAAGGGGACTAGTAACCCCCTCTCCCTGCCCCCCCAATGCTCTGGTCTGGCCTGACAGTATCTCTCTTTCTCTGGGCTATGTCTGTACTTACTTTTTGACTCACTTCGTGGACTCGGTCACCATCAAGCAGTAGGAAAAGCACAATCACCCCATTTGTGGGAACCTGGAAATATACAGAGAAACTGTGGAGGAGGGGGCCATAAAGAATTGGGTCACACTTCTGTCTGTGGCCATGTCCTCAGAGCTGTGATCAGGACTGCTCTGAGCCAGGGAGTGGGAAGACTGCCCCCAGGCTGGGAGTGCCTCTGAGTCCCTCTTACTTCTGCACAAACACTGCCCAGCATGCCATGTCCTGGATGCTCAGCACCAAATACTGGGAGGGGAGGAGCTGGGGACTGGGTGAGCATGGTCCTTGCCAGGGCAACTGGGTCTGCTTTCAGGTTCTGGCGATGATGGGGCAATGATGGACACAGCGGGCTAGTGGCCGGAGAAAACGCAAAAGCTTAGCTTGGTTTGGGGGAAGGACCTTGGGGAGAGCAGAATTTCAGCTGCCTGGGGCAAAATCCAGGAGAAACGAAGATCTATCTCAGAAGGCCCTGGGAATTTGGGCCTGAAGAGAAGGTCCCCAGGAGGGACCGGGAGTATGGCAGTGATGAGATCCTGGCGATGGAGGCGTATGTGTCAGGGTCCCAGCAGGCAGAAGACTGCCACTCAGACAGCTTAACTGAAAAGACTTGAACAAAGGGACTGTTTATAGAGCTGTGGGCAGAGGGAAGGAAACTGCCTGAAGGGGCCTGAGGCAGCTAGTGATAGTGGGACATTGTCACCAACAGGCTCAAGGGGCACAGGGGAGCAGCAGTGCTTTGCAGGGGCCTTGCTGGCAGGATCTATAGTCTCAGAGGGTCGAAACCACTGCCAGAGCATTCTCAGGGGGTCAGGGGTGGGGAAGGATGAATACCCTGAGCTCTCCCTCCTTCTGCCCTCTGCTCCCTCACTGAGAGCTCCCGTTGGTCAAACCCAACTCGAAGCCTGCCCAAGTGGCAGAGGAGCACAGGCAGTGCACCTCCCAAGGATCAGCGGTCCTGGGCCCACATCAGGGTAGAGAAGGGCGGAGAACGAGCGGGAAGGACACATGGGGAATGGGCTGCACAGAAGAGATCGTTCCTGAAGCGTGTTGAGATCCCAGCAGCAGAGGGGTCTGGGGACAGCCCGTGGTAGGTAGGGGGGTGCTGGCGGGACTCTCAGGCTCTCCACTCTGCCCTCGCCAGGTCTTCACACGGTATGGCAAGTGCTACACGTTCAACTCGGGCCGAGATGGGCGTCCGCGGCTGAAGACCATGAAGGGTGGGACTGGCAATGGGCTGGAGATCATGCTGGACATCCAGCAGGATGAGTACCTGCCTGTATGGGGAGAGACTGGTATGTCACTTCTCTCAGAGGCCCCTTCCCATGGCCCTAGCCATTGGCCTCCACCAGGGGACTCCTGAGATCCACTGTGGGACCTGAGGCAAGACTCGGGCTCTCCTCCCTTCCTCCCAGCATCTTGCCATCTCCAACTCTCACTCTACCTGACTGCCACCCTCACAGTTCTCTGGCTCCCCCTTCCTGGCTCAGTTACTCTCCAAGGTAACCAGCCATCCCGTTCCATCGGTGGCCGCCACTCGCTCTATAAATAACTCCCTCTCTTCTTGGGCTGCCTGCCGTCAGTCTGGTCTCGGGGGACCTTGGGGCTGAGAGAGCTAGAAGAAGGGAGACAAGGAGGGGGAGAAATAGTGTCTGGGAAAGAATGCAAGATGCAAGATGCATAGCCAGAGCCAGGTAAGAAAAGTATGTAGGATCCCAAGGTTCATTGGGGGCAGCATGGAGCTAGCGAACCCTAAAGGAGGCTGGGGATGGCCTAGGGCGCCCATAGACTAACCCCTCCTCCAGTGTGCCAGTATGCACTGTGCTTATCCCTAGGAGAGGTGGCATGGCCCCAGCTCTGAAGGAGGTTAGGGAGCCAAAAGCCCACTCAATACACCCCGTGCCCCTCATTCCCATAGATGAGACGTCCTTCGAAGCGGGCATCAAAGTGCAGATCCACAGTCAGGATGAACCTCCTTTCATCGACCAGCTGGGCTTTGGTGTGGCCCCAGGGTTCCAGACCTTTGTGTCCTGCCAGGAGCAGCGGGTGAGAGGGCCACAGGAGGCTGGTCCCGGGGTGGGGTGCCAAGGGGTCGAGATGGAGTGGTGGGTAATCAGTACAGGAGGGACGGGTGAGCTAGGGCCGGGGTGCCAATCTGACGAGTGAGCCGCATGAATGGACAGGAATGTTCTGGAAACTCTGAGACCCTCAGAGTCTGTGGAGGGACAGGGAGCAGGACTCCCGTGTTCCGCGTCTTGTCAGAGAAGTCCATCAAGGTGACTCGGGGAGAAGTCCCCTCACCCCCCAGCTCCCCGGCTCTCCCAGCAGCTCATCTACCTGCCCCCGCCCTGGGGCACCTGCAAAGCTGTCACCATGGACTCGGATTTCTTCGACTCCTACAGCATTACCGCCTGCCGCATCGACTGTGAGACACGCTACCTGGTGGAGAACTGTAACTGTCGCATGGTGCACATGCCAGGTCAGGCCTCAAAGCTCCAAACATGATTTGGGGGCCCTTCCAGCCTGCACGGCCCCTCACCAGCTGCCCCACGCAGATCAACCTCTTGCCAACATGATACCAAGATCAAATGGCTTCTCCTACCCCGGTTCTAGCCCCGTTCCAGACTCCTATGGCTCTTGTCCCTCTCGCCTCAATTGCTGCCTGTACCCACAGAAATGGGCGGGAAGGGCTCTAGGAGGGATGGCCTGTGGTGGGGGCGGGGGTCACCTTCGGGACACACTGGGCCCTGGCTAGTCCTGCCCTCCCACCCACTCGCATCTTCCAGTTTCTAGGCTCTTGGTCCCACTGTCATCACAAGACCCTTTAATGTCCCTCCTGCACCACTGTCTTTCCTCCTCTGTTAGGGGATGCCCCATACTGCACCCCAGAACAGTACAAGGAGTGCGCGGATCCTGCTCTGGGTGAGCACCCCTGTCTCGGGGCAGTCTGGGGGAAGGTAGGAGCCATGTGCATAGGGATTTCACACCAAATCCCTAGAAGCTTCAAGTTACTCCTGGATCAGGCTTCACTTGAACTCTCTTGTGTCTGACTTTAGCAAGGTTGGGAACAGCATCCCTAAAGGCCCCTCTGAAAAATGAGCAGGAGTACCTGGGAGGGGCCCTCCCCCTCTCTTAGCAGCATCTCAGCTGCTTGACCCCCAAGGGCCCCGGGGCAATGAGATAAAGGATTGAGAAATACCCATGGGGAGGCTGGGGGAGGATCAGCCCAGGGTGGGCATAGGGGCAGGCAAAGGGCTGAGGCGAAGGACAGGACAGGAAAAGAGGCATTCAGCTGGTGCTTCTCGCCCGGTCCGGCACAGACTTCCTGGTGGAGAAGGACCAGGAGTACTGTGTATGTGAAATGCCCTGCAACCTAACCCGCTATGGCAAGGAGCTGTCCATGGTCAAGATCCCCAGCAAAGCATCAGCCAAGTACCTGGCCAAGAAGTTCAACAAGTCTGAGCAGTACATAGGGTAAGGGCTCTGACTGTGCAGGGCTGGGACTGTAAAGGGTATGAGTGGGCTTTGGGGGGCCAGCAGACAGGAAGAGATGAAGATGACAAAGGGAAGGCAACCAAAGAGTCTGGGATGGGCATGGAGGCAGATCAAGCTGGAATAAGCAAAGGAAGTGCCTCTCTTTCCTCCTCCTTCATTCTGTATCTTCATCCTCACTGCCCTAACTGGGATCACTCTACGCTCGCCAGTGTGCAGAGCGTCTTTTCGTTTTTGCCATCACATTTGATCCTCATGACAATTCTACAAGGCAGGTACCCCCATCAACATCTCATTTTATGGATGCAGAGACAGATTCAGAGAGGGTAACTTGCTAAGGTCACCTAGCCAGTGAAGGACAGAGATGTGACTTGAACCTAGGTCTCCTCCCCCAACCCCTTTGCAGGGAGAACATCCTGGTGCTGGACATTTTCTTTGAAGTCCTCAACTATGAGACTATTGAGCAGAAGAAGGCCTATGAAATTGCAGGGCTCCTGGGTGAGCTGCTCATGGCACTGTCCCCTTCCCATGCCATGGGCATGGTGCCACACCCTACCCCCCAAAGAGGCTGCCCACCTCTGTCCCACAAGTTCCTTCCTCTCCTGCCATCCCCCCCCCATCTAGGGCCTTTCCCCAAACTATGTTGTCTTGGTATGTAGTGGGAGGACGGGGCTGAACCCTCTCTTAGGGCAAAGTGGGAGAGAGAGGACTGTGGGCATGAACGGGGGACTATTTCATAAGCCTTTGAAAATTTACCTAGGGAATGAATGTTGGGGTATTTTATATTTTCTGAATAATATCTGCTCGCTTTAAAAAAGTAGAAAAATGCAGAAAAACAAATAGAGAAGAAAATAAGAACCCCACCAGAATTACTTTGTGCTCCTTCTGTACAAAGGGTGTAGATCTTTTTGCAAATACCACTTGCCCGCCCCCGTCCCAGTGAGCTCTGCTGCTCCGCGGTGTCCTCACACCACTGACCTTCCCATACTCCCTCCCCCGCAGGTGACATTGGGGGCCAGATGGGGCTGTTCATTGGGGCCAGCATCCTCACGGTACTGGAGCTCTTTGACTACGCCTATGAGGTAAGAGGGGGCGTGGCATTGGGTGGGGCCACGGGAGGGGCGGGGTTCCAGCCCGTTCAACCACTCACCACCGCACCTCCGTCCCAGGTTATTAAGCACAAGCTGTGCAGAAGGGGAAAGTGCCAGAAGGAGGCCAAAAGGAGCAGCGCCGACAAGGGTGTGGCCCTAAGCCTGGATGACGTCAAAAGACATGTGAGAGAGCGCAAGAGAGGTGCCCTCCGGCCCCACCCCTCCCCCCATGCCACGTCCACCCCCTCCCCTTGCCACCTTTTCTCCTCTGCCTCCCCCACGCCCCAGGACCACCTGTGGCCCTTCTGATAACCAGTCCCTGTCCTGTGCCTTTTTCCTAGAACCCGTGTGAGAGCCTCCGGGGCCACCCCGCCGGGATGACATACGCTGCCAACATCCTACCTCACCATCCGGCCCGAGGCACTTTTGAGGACTTTACCTGCTGAGCCCCGCAGGCCACTGTACCAAAGGCCTAGGTGGGGAGGGCTAGGACAGTAAGGGGGCCCTCGTCCGCACCCCGCCAAATCTGCCCTGGGGACTCACTCCCCCCTCCCAAGGTAGACCCCCACTCCTGGGCAGTCCTTTCCTCTTGTCTGTGGCGAGGAAGGAATCTTGACCACAGAGCCCTCTCCCTGCCTCTATCCCATTCTTTTTATTTTTACCGAAACTAATCTAAAAAAAAACAACAACCGAGAAGAGAGAATGGGGCAGGTGACCTCAGGCTGCCCCTCTCTGCTCCATGCTGCCTCCCCCAGCTCCCAGCCTGAATTCTGTCTGTCTGGCTGTCTGTCATCTGAGTGTCCACCTACATTCTGCTGCCACCAGTCACCAAAGCCCCTCCCAGTGGGGGGTGGAGGGGATCCTTGGGGTCTGGAATTTGGCCCCAAACTAGAGAATGTACCTTGAAGGGGAGGGCTAGTGGGGGGGGCTTCCCCAGCCTTAAGAGACCCTCTCAGCCCAGTGACCCCCCCAACCCCAAGACTCCAGGCAGGAACTAAGACCCTAGTCCCCATCCCCACCCCCTTACATGTGAAGTCTCTAGGGAGTTGGGGGGTGGAGGATCCCCTGAAGTAGTGGATGATGGGGAGAAGATGTGGCCCTGGTGCTGTAGGCCGCATCCTGATACCTATAAGTTCACCCCCACCCCCGAACCGCTGGAGAGAAGTCCCAAGAGGTAGCACTCCTCTACCATCCCATGAAAGATCCAGCTGGTTGGCTTCCAGCTCAGGGAGAGGGACGCTGGTGCCTAACCTCACTGGTCCCTCTCCCAGGGGCCCCTGCAGAGGGCCACATCCATAAATTTTCTTATGGAACTCTCCCAAGTCCTCTTCCCCAACTTCATTTGCTTCTCTCAACAACCTCATCTGCATTTTCTATTTCTATATGATACAGACTCTATATTGCTATATCTCTGTATATACTTTCCCCTAACTCTGTCTGTCTCTACCCCAACCCCTCTTGTCTCTAAGAACCATCTTCCCACCCAAAGTTCCCCTTTCTGTGTTTCTACTCCCTCCTTGGTCTCTGAATGCCTTCGCCTGTATAAAGAGTTGGACTCTCTCCCCTGGTGTCTGTACTGTGTACACACATCCCTCTGAGAAGCACAAGGAGACGACACGCGCATTGTAACCTTCGCACTGTCTCGGTGGCGACATAAAGGAAGCTGTGAATCACAAGCTCTGCCTCTTTCTGGCCTCACCCTCTCCCCTCAACCCTGGGCACCCTATGCTCTCCCTGTAGCCTTAACATTCCCTCCCCTGTTCCACCATCCCAATGCCCTTTGCCTGGCTGACTGTGGCCTCCCCAGGGAAAGGGTGACTACGGACAGAGCCCCCACCCAGGGAGTGGAGATCTGCTCTGCACATTAAGGCAAGCGTATCAGAGACAAGGGGAGCGGTGGATTGGTGATTCTTGTAGCTGGAACAGTGGGGTGCTGACAAGCAGAAGTTGAGATCTTCAGTCACTGACCTTTCCTTTCCTTCTGGGTGCCCAGCCTCCTTTCCTCACCTAATACCCAAGCCCACCACTTATATTTTCTGGTGAGGTATGGTTTGGTAATGGTGGGAAAAATACAGGCCTAGAGGGGTAGTTGAAAGCTCTGCTGTTGTGTCCCTCCCTATCTTAATGAGAAACGAATGAGGTAGAGGGCCTGCCATGCCCCCTCTCCCAGGTACTCCTCCTAGGCCAGAGCCCTCCCCCTTCCCAGGCCTTCTCTGCCCAACTGTCTCTAGGTCTCCAACCCCAGAACAGGACTTTGGCAGGTTACCTGTGCATTGGCCTGGAGCTGGAGAGTAAGGCTATGGGATTTTCGGGAACTCTTGGTTCCTAGAAGTTCCTTGGAGAGCAGACCTCTCCAGAGGGAAGCAGGAGCAGGGCCAATGGGTGTGCACCAGATGGGGAACAGCAGGCAGGGCGATGGGTGACGCATGCCTCTGGTCTAATAAATTGGGTTTCAACCATCTCTTCGGTGTCGTTTTTCTCTTATTTGAATAGTGTTTAGGCCTTCCCATGAAGTGCCTAGAGCTGAGCTTAGCTTGGGGCCAAACAGGGAGAAGTAAGGAAGCTTGAACAAGGAGACCCTGGTCCTTCTGGGGTGGGGCAGACTGGCCATCACACCAGGAATGGTTTCAGCCAATGGGCGGGGAAAGAGGGAGAGGTCAAAGGCAACAGAAGTCCTAGTACAAAGGATTCTTTGGAGAGGGGCCAGGGTCAAAATTCAAAACAAAATCTGGAAGCAGGTTAGTTTTAAAGGTCAGATACAAAGTTGGATTCAAATTCTGGTGTGAGGTTGTTATTGATGCACTGCATCTGTGGAATGAGCCCTGGGCTATGAGCTAGAAGATCTGGATTCTGGGCTTTGGCTTTACTGCTAACTTGTCGGTTGATCTTCGCCAAGTCATTCACTAAGATCAGCTTTCTGGTTTGTAAAATGGAATAAACAGTGCATTCTCCTCTTCAGCCCCTCAGGCTTACAGCAGTAAGAGAAGGAAACGAAAAACAAAGCGCTTTGGAAAGTTAAATCTGCGCCTGAATGAAGCAGTTATTCCATCACTCCGTCATCAAAGCGCTGAGGCTGAGGTGTGGTCCCCCTTTCCGGGGCCTTGTCTTCCTCCCGTCGGCCTGGGGGCGCCCGCTCACAGGGCCTCTCTATCCCGGAGTTCTTCTCTATGGTCTTCCCTCCCGGACCGCGAATACGGGAGGGAGTGGTCAGCACGCCTTTTCCGCTAGTCGCCCCCCTCTAGCCCACAGTCTCGCTGCCCTGAGCCTCCCGTGCCGGCCGGCGGGCCGGGCGGACAGGCGGGAGCGCGGGGGGCGCGCGGGGGGCGCGCGGGGGGCGGGGGGAGTTCCGGTTCCGGTTCTTTGTGCAGCTGCAGCCGCGGCTCCGGGGAAGATGGCGGCCCGGGCGGGTTTCCAGTCTGTGGCTCCGAGCGGCGGCGCCGGAGCCTCAGGAGGGGCGGGCGCGGCGACTGCCCTGGGTCCGGGCGGGACTCCGGGGCCTCCCGTGCGAATGGGCCCGGCGCCGGGTCAAGGGCTGTATCGCTCCCCGATGCCCGGAGCGGCCTATCCGGTGAGTGGGGCAGGAGGAGGGGCGCGCGGGACGGGGGCGGGGCCGAGCGGGGGCCTGGGAGTGACAGGGGTGGGGGATAAGTAGGAGGGACTCTCCTGGGAGGGATTCGGGCCCTGAGTGGGGGTGAGGGGAGGCAGTGCGGAGAAAGGGAAGGGAGGCAGTTAGCATCCCCACCTGCTCCTGGGAGCATTGTTTCCGTTGGGAAGTCAGGGTACAGAAACAGCGTGGATGAAGTGGGGCCAAAGGTGGGCATGTGAGGACCGGAGTGCAAAAGGGCTAGGGCAGCTCCGGTGCCCGGAGGAACACAGGTGTAGCTAGCAAATTGAGGTCAGCTTCTAAGGAGCCGATAGCTGGCAGTACCATCTGAGTAAATGTGGGACTTAGAGAAGATGCCTAATGTGTCAGATACAAAATAGACTGGGGAGCCTTTGAGTGTAACCTGGCCATCTCTTAGCTTTGGGGCTATATTCCCCTGTGGAATTGTACCTAGAGTACTGCAAGCTCCAGTTATCTGGATTTCAGAGACAGAGGGCTCCCCTCCCATTGTGCTCCGCCCCACCCCCAGCCTTGTTCATTCAAAGAACTCAGGCATCTCCCACTTCTTCTTGGTGGGGTTAGTAGGGAAGCCATGACATCTCTGGGTCCTCTCCTCTCTGTAGAGACCAGGTATGCTGCCAGGCAGCCGAATGACACCTCAGGGACCTTCCATGGGACCCCCTGGCTATGGGGGGAACCCCTCAGTCCGACCTGGCCTGGCCCAGTCAGGGATGGACCAGTCCCGCAAGAGACCTGCACCTCAGCAGATACAGCAGGTCCAGCAGCAGGCGGTCCAAAATCGAAACCACAAGTAAGATGACCCTGGGGCGCGGGAGGGAGGGAAGGAGGGAGGCAGCCCGTGAGGACACAGGTGATGGGAGAACCTGAACCCAGAAGTGGTGGCGATGTGTCAGCAGATGGGTGCTCATTCTTCAGAATGCCTCGCATGGGTGGGGGTGGGGGTGGGTGGAGTGTCTTTGATTTGACAGAGGCTTTGCAGTCCCTTCATTTTCCTATAAACAGAGGTGCTGACCAGCCTGTCTTCATGTTCTGGCTAGTTCCATCCCAACCTGATAACAGTATTTATTCCAAACAGTGCAAAGAAAAAGAAGATGGCTGACAAAATTCTACCTCAAAGGGTGAGTCCGGGCTTTAGGTCTTCTTAAGGATGTGCTGAGTTTGAAAATAGAAGTGGTCAGCTCTAGATCCCAATGGTGTCTTTTTGTTCCTAAGATTCGTGAACTGGTACCAGAATCCCAGGCCTATATGGATCTCTTAGCTTTTGAAAGGAAGCTGGACCAGACTATCATGAGGAAACGGCTAGATATCCAGGAGGCCTTGAAACGTCCCATCAAGGTAATGCAGGAGTGTGCTAGGCAGAGAGCCAAAGGAGAGGACTCGGGAACCTTCAGTAGGCTTAGGATGAGAAATCAAAGGCGCAGCACAGCTCTCCTTGGCATTTAAATTACATCTCCCTTCCGCCTACGAACTGAGAATTACATTAGAACTGAACAGCAAAGGGGGAGGGGTGTTTGCTATCTCTTGCACCAGAAATATACCCTGTCCGTGTTTTTGCCAAACTGCTCTGCTACCTTGGGAACCTGGCACCTTGCGTGACTTTGTCTGTTTGGCGTCCTCGTGTATGCACTCGCACTCAGGCCAGTCACCTGTATTCTAGATGGACTCTCTATCCACCCACTCCAGGGACTGGGTAGGTAGTAAGCCAGTCTGTTAGGAGTAATTTGGGGGTTTGGGGAGATTCTTATCTTCAGTATCAAACCACTGAAGCCCCACCATCAATCCTGTTTCTGCTTTCCTCAGCAAAAACGGAAGCTGCGAATTTTCATTTCTAACACTTTCAATCCGGCTAAGTCAGATGCTGAGGATGGGGAAGGGACGGTGGCTTCCTGGGAGCTTCGGGTAGAAGGACGGCTCCTGGAGGATGTGAGTTCAAAGTGCACTGTGGTTGATGTCTAGGGTGGGAACTGCTGGGAGCAAGCAGTGTTGTCTGGTTGGCAGGAAGCCTGACTGGTGCTCACAGCTCCTGTTGGGAACAGCAGGGAGAGGGTCACTGTGTTCCCTGCACTAAAAGACAATGGTTCTTTGTGTCTGGCTCCCACAGCTTGGCCCTTGCAGTGGTATCACATCGAGAACCTTATTGTTCTGGGATTTGGTTTGTTGTTTACCTTCCTCCTGATGGTGCTGGCCATCGGACTTAGCATCTGCAGATTATTCAGTTTTTGGGTTTTGTTTCTTTAAAATCAAGTGAGTTTGCACTTAGCACTTGAAGATATGCTTTTCTCTCTGAGTCCTTGAGGTCCTTGATTCCCACTGTGGTATCTCCACCTTCCCAACTTTCATTGGAGACCTCTCACAGTTTAAGTGGGCTAGTTCTCTTTGCTTCATGGGGAACATCCGCTGATAGGTGTTAGCCCCCAAACTTCCTACCCCAGAAGCTCACCTTTCATTCCCTACACTCTCTATTTTTAGCTGTTCATAAGCAAGCTAATTCGAATGCATTTTTGCAGGGGAACTGGGGCTCCGTGTCAGAGCTTCCTTCTCTATATAGGTCCAGTCCATCTGCTGGTGGTGTCATTCCATCCAAATAAAGCTGTTTTTGTTCTGGCTGCTTATTGCCTGTGATTCATTTCCCCTCTAGAGTCAGACTTTTGTCTGTTCAGACTTGCTTTGTTGCAGGCAATGGTTTGGCTTAACTTGCCTCATTTCCCTTAGGGAAGGGTAAGCATGAGTAAGTCAGTGACCCTGTACATGTAATTGGCTGCTTCTTCAGGGTTCTGTGGCTACCCTGATTGGTTTAATACCCCCAGACACCCACCTTCTCATCTCCTGAGAGTAATTCAGAAGACATTTTTGAGTTTTTTTCCCATTGCTGTTGTGGGTTCCTTTTTAATGGGACTTTGTCTTGAGGAATTTCTTCTGGCCTTTTCTAACATGATCTCTCCTCTCTCTCTAGTCAGCCTTGTCCAAATATGATGCCACCAAACAAAAGAGGAAATTCTCTTCCTTTTTTAAGTCCTTGGTGATCGAACTGGACAAAGACCTGTATGGACCAGACAACCATCTGGTAGAAGTGAGTAGTTCTGTCCTCTAGGCTTTGACTCCATCACTGGAGGATGATGGACTTGGGAGCCAAACTTTAATTAGGGAGAGGGGGAGGTATAAAGGGTTACCCCTGGTATACAGTACTACTCTTGTGATTTGCACATTGACCTCCAGGTGGCACTAGTTGTTTAGTTCTGGTACTGTTTGAACCCAAGAGCTCTTTTTTTTTTTTTTTTTTTTTAAGATTTTATATATTCATTTGACAGAGACAGCGAGAGAGGGAACACAGGCAGGGGGAGTGGGACAGGGAAAAACAGGCCTCCTGCTGAGCAGGGAGCCTGATTGGGGCCTACGTCCCAGGACCCTGGGATCATGACCTGAGTTGAAGGCAAACGCTTAACGACTGAGCCACCCAAGCGCCCCAGAACCCCAGAGCTCTTGCAGTCTGACTTGTCCCACCTTTTTAATGTCCTTATCCTGGTTGCTGCCCCAAGGGAAATTCTAATGGAGGCCTCTTATACATTTCAGGTCATCTCTGCATCTTGCTTATTAATAATGGTGAGATGTAGTTATCTACACCCTACTCATACGTATTCCTGATAGCAGGTGCTGTAATTAAGGGGGTTAACTAATAGGGTTCTAGTCCTTGCAAGATTACCTCTATAGATAGATGTGGGATTTCCTTTTGGTTCCTGTTCTGTTTAGATTCACATCCCACATTATCAGAAAGCCTTTGTTATAAAGCCTGGTTACACGGTGTTCTGAAGACCATGTTAGCGACAGTGTTCTTTGGGGTACAGTCAAAACAGAATGAGACAGTCCAGCTCTCTGAGTGAACTTAACCTGCTCCTTTCTTTGCCAGTGTAGCTGCAGCCCCTTAACCTCAACCACTAAGAGACATGGGAAGGTCTTTACCATCTAATAAGGGAAGTAAGTCATAGAATCAATAGAAATTTGTAAATATATTTAACTTGACTTTATAGCAGTAGAGTATAGTGGCTAAGAACGTGGGCTTTAGAATCAGACACGCCAGAGCTCAAATCACAGCGCCACCACTTTGTGGTTGTTTGACCTTAGGCAAGTCACTCCACTCTTCTAAGCATTAGTTTTTTCATCTGTAAAATAAGTTTAATTGTGTGTATCTTATGTGGATGTTGTGGGAATTAAATGAGATAATCCCAGGCAGATGTCTTAGAAGACTCTTGAACATAGTAAGTATTCAAGTAATGGCAGCCACGTTGTTTTACTGTGCACATATGTATTAACCATTTTATAGATAGAATTACCCCGGAAAATTTAGGCTAATTTAAATGTGACCCTAAACAGAATCAAGGGTTAATCTGTTTATGTGCATACAGTAATCCCAGAGCTTTATGCAATGTTTAGAAATGTCTCATGCTATTGCTCTTTCCCAGTAGCCTCAGTAATCAAAGTTGAATATTCAGTCATTACAGACGCTCTTCCCTCCCACCCCAGCTCTTCCTCTGGGAGAGCACCCCCTGACATCTTCCTCTCTGTAGTGGCACAGGACCGCCACTACCCAGGAGACGGATGGCTTCCAGGTGAAGCGGCCAGGAGACGTGAATGTACGGTGTACCGTCCTCCTGATGCTGGACTACCAGGTATTCTGGGGTGACTTCAGGGGGCCCAGCTTTCACAGCCACCTCCCATCAGCAGCCTGATACTCAGAGGTTTAAGTCTAGTTGTGGGTAATCTTGTCACCAGATGATAAACTCCCTAAATATAAGGAGAGGGGCTTAGTCATCTCTGAGTTCCTCCTAGTGTTTTTTTGGCCCCAGAGAAAGCACTGCATTAATGTTTGTTGAATGGCTTGAATGGCTGGCCGTGTTAGAGCACCCCAAAATGCATATAGACCTAACTCGCTAGCTTCATCCCTGTCCTCTTTGGTTCTCTGCAGCCTCCCCAGTTTAAATTAGACCCTCGCCTGGCTCGGCTCCTGGGCATCCACACCCAGACCCGTCCAGTCATCATCCAAGCACTGTGGCAATATATTAAGACACATAAGCTCCAGGACCCTCACGAGCGGGAGTTTGTCATCTGTGACAAGTACCTCCAGCAGGTAAGAAAAGGTCCCGTTCTTTTGCCAGAGTCCAGTGGAGCACTAGTCGTGCTCAAAATGCCAGCTTCTTAGCTGCCTTTCCTCTTTCACACAGATCTTTGAGTCTCAACGTATGAAGTTTTCAGAGATCCCTCAGCGGCTCCATGCCTTGCTTATGCCACCAGAGCCCATCATCATCAATCATGTCATCAGGTAAGCAGGTGTAGGAGAGGCAGTACTGTGCTGGAGTGGGCCGCTCCCTGCTCTCACAAGCCAGTTGTCCGATTTTCAGGGGGCAGATTGTCAGATAGTGGTGATTTGAATTATTTAAACTTACAGTTTAGTGAAAAGGAGGGTAACATATACCCCAAAACTCATTATTTCTTAATTATTTTATTACATCTTACTAGTATTTGTGTTTGTGAGGTTACTCATGTCTGTTCGTATGTATAGCAGAAATAGTAGTCCATTTCCCCTGCTACCCAAAAGTAGAGTTCCTGTGAAGACTTTCACAAGCTAAAATGGCATTAAGCAAGAAAGCGATTACCATTCATTTATATGGAAACAGTTTTGAGCGTCCCGGACCCCCAAAAGGACCTCTTTTGCACTAAATAAATAGAAATAAAGTTCACGTGCTCACAGACACAAGTCAAAGCTGTGGCAGCCTTCTGCTGAGATGCCGGCTGTAGTTCTCCTGGAGGAGGAGCTTGGGGGCGCCCCCTGCTGCTCGGGGTGCGTGCTGCCTCTGTGATGCTGCTGCCGCACTGATGCCCAGCGATGGTTTGGCTTCTCGCCTGTCTTTGGAACCGGGAAAATCCTCCCTGGAAAAACCAACATAGGCCTTTCGGAAAAGCCAAGGGGCATAATGCGTTATGATGTGTTACTGCACATCTCATCCCAGCTTCTTGATCAATGACATAACGTTGGCAGCTTGAACTCAACCACGTTGGGAATATTTAAACCACAGAAATCAGCAAATGCTACAAATTGGCTTTTTTTCCTCCTCTTTTGGAGAATCAGTTGTTAGACGTTTACCAGCCCATCGCGAATGGACTCCCATCTCTTCTGTGGATGGTAAAACATTCCAACCCTGAGACTCCACAATTCCTTTATCTCCTTTCACTGTTTTGTTCAGAAGATGAACGGGCAAGGCGTCTGAGTACATACGGAGTAAAGGAATGCGCTCCTCTTCCTCAGAGTGGCAGGTGGCTGGCTGTAGTCTCTGCCTTCTTTCCCTTACTCCGTATTAATTCCGATAAAGGCTTTCGTTTCTTTATATCCTGAACCATCACTCAACCAATAGTAACTCCTATGATTTATATGTTGGATCGTCAATAGCTGATGTGTCCTGTATTCCCGTGCTTAAAGTTAAGTCATTTTTTACTTTATTTTGTATGATGTGTGTTTTATTTGAATTTATTTTCAGGGTCAATTTTAGTTAAACGGAGAAAGATATATAAGATACTGTAGTAGTAGTTTCATTTGGGGAGGGAGAAACTTCATTTTCACTGGATATCTTTTGTACCATTTGAATTTTTACCGTTGACTTAAAAAAATACGATAGCTTTGTTGGGGTTTATGTACAGTAGGTCACACACACTTGAAGTATAGTTTGAGACTTTGTCCAACGTAACACCATGTAGCTACCATCGCAAGAAAGGTAGAGGGGATTTCTGTTAACATGCAAAGGTTCTCTTGTGCCTTTTTGCAGTCAACCCCTTACCCTCATTCTTGGGCCTTCTTCTGGATCTTGTGTAAATAGGTCTTAGCAGACAAGCCCTTTACCAGGCCCCTCTGGTTTCCTCCCCAGTGTTGACCCAAATGATCAGAAAAAGACCGCTTGTTATGACATCGACGTGGAAGTGGATGATACTTTGAAGACCCAGATGAATTCTTTCCTGCTCTCTACCGCCAGCCAGCAGGAGATTGCTACTCTAGACAACAAGGTAGGGCCCCATGCCCTGGGAAGCTTGCATGCCAGCAGCCCGCTGCCACAGCTCGTAGGCTGTCTTTGGATTCTCAGCATCAGTTCCGAATGTATTAACACCTAGTGTATGCCAGCACAGGTGCCGGTTGGAGCTGGATGCTAGGGTTCTGGCTGTAACTTTGAAGAGCTTCGAGCCTTAGTTTTTGAACTGTGAAATAGACACTATCGCCTTTTTTATAAGGTTGTTAGGAGAACTTAGCATGCGTAAAGATGACACAGCATCTGGCACATGAAGACAAATGGTAACTGCTGCTACTTCCACTGTTATCCTGGTTAGACACAGTCCACACAGGTAAAGCCAGAAAACGCTCGAAGGAACACAAAGAACAGGGAGGCTTTCCTGAAAGAGTTGGTGCCCCAACTAAATCTTGGAGGACAAAGTGAGAGTTAATGAAAGGGAAGAAAGGATAGTGCTTAGGCGTGTGGGAGGCAGAGGACATTCCAAAAAGAGGGAACAGGGTATGTAAAGGTTGAAAAACGAGAGAGAAATATGTTCAAGAAGGACAAGCCGTTTACTAGATCTGTTTCAGGGTGCTAGGGATAGGAAGTTTGGAGAAAGGAAGCTGGATAGGTAAACAGGAGCCTAACCATGAAGAAGCTTCAATACAGTGAAACTAGTTTCTATTTCATCCCAAAGACTGGAGGCCGTGAAGCTCTTTGCATTTAGAATGATCGCTGGCGGGAAAGTGGAGAGTGAGTTGTAGGAGGGGCAGATCTGGAGGCAGGAAGCCAGATAGGAGGCCGGTACAGTGACGGGAGATGTGTGGAGGCCTAAATCTGTGGTACTGACAGTAAGGATGAAAAGAAGTAAATCTGAGAGGTGTCAAAGTGGAACTGAAGAGATTGGCTACCGTTCAGGTGGGGATGGTGGGGAGCAGCTCGAGGGAGAAGGAGGCATTATGACTCCCAGGGCTTTAGCTTGGATGCATGGGAATATGCGTCCAGATCGGCAGTAGGAGAGCAGAAGCGAGTATTGGGGAAAGGTCTTGGATTTCATTTTGGAGGGTTTCAGATGCTTTGAGATGTCAAACAGCTGCAGTGGTTGGAGTTCAGCAAAGGGACTGGTCTCTAGACTGAGGACTCACGAGCCTGTCCGTGGTAATGGAAGATCTGTTAGTGAAGGAAGTTGCCAGGAAGAGTACGGATGATGAGAGAAGGGCAGGAACAGACCCCCGGACCATAGCTTTTGAGATAGCCGTCTCTACCACTGCTTCTACCTCAGCGTGTGTTTGCACCTATTTGTGCTGTGATTAAGTACTCCCTGTGTGGCTTCCCCCACAGTGGACGTTGCAGGGACCGGAAGGAAGACTTCGCCACGTGGGGTGTGCGACACTACACACAGACCTGCTGAAAGCATGCCGCGCGCCGGAGCGGTCGGGGCCCGGGGCAGACAGGGGGAGATGGCAGACACTGTCTGCGCTGTGACTTTACGTTTCCCAGTCTGAAATGTTAGGAGCTTCCTTCTCTTCCTTTCAGATCCATGAGACAATAGAAACTATCAATCAGCTGAAGACCCAGCGGGAGTTCATGCTGAGCTTCGCCAGGGACCCTCAGGGTTTCATCAATGACTGGCTACAGTCCCAGTGCCGGGACCTCAAGGTAAAGAACCTACGAAAGGTGCAGAGGGACTTAGGTCGGTGAGGCACACATTTGCTTTATTTCTGTAGCATCTGGTAGAAGAGCCAGAGGGGGAAGTGAAGGACCAAATTTCCTTGAGCCTGCTCTCGGGTCCGTTTTACAATCAAGGAGGGATATGGAGGTGGAACCGTCAAGTGTTTCTCTAGTACTTCCTATGAGGTGTCACCGTGCACCATATCATAAGGGGTGCAGAGCGTGAAACTGGATCTCTGCTTTCAGAGCAGCCTGCGTTGTGCTTGGAGAAACTAGGCTGTTAGGATTTATGCATTTAGTTAGTTAGTTAAAATGTGAAGATCTAATTGGTCTTATTTAATGACCCACGAATTGGGCAGCATCCCTTCTAGTAAATAGGCACTCCGAGGAGTTGTACAGAGTGGAAGGTTTTGATAGACAGGATTGGTGGAGGAGCAAGGCAGTTATTAGCAAAAGTAAAGTAAGGATTGTTTCAGACCAGGTTATTCTCTTTTGAGGGGAAGGGAACCGATTGATCTGGTTTAAAAAGTTGTAAAGCGGGGCGCCTGGGTGGCTCGGTGGGTTGAGGCCTCTGCCTTCGGCTCAGGTCATGATCTCAGGGTCCTGGGATCGAGCCCCGCATCGGGCTCTCTGCTCAGCGGGGAGCCTGCTTCCCCCTCCCTCTCTGCCTGCCTCTCTGCCTACTTGTGCTCTCTCTCCTCTCTGTCAAATAAATAAATAGAATCTTAAAAAAAAAAAAAAAAAGTTGTAAAGCACATAAGACATTATCAGAACTCACCGCTACCACGGAGATGATTCAGAGAAGGGAGATGGGTGAGGCTGGACTAGCTGGGGAATGCCCCCTGGTGAATTTGGGATTTGAGCAATTTCTCAGAGAGGGGAGCACTGTAAGCTCAGGCAAGGAGGTGGGGGCGAGCATTGAATGAGTGAATTGTGCCCCCGCTTTTCTCCTTTCCTGTGAAAGGTGACCGTGACTAATTACAGAGGCTGAGCAGAGGAGCAAGGGACGAGGGGTGCCAGAAAGGATCCCTGAACGAAGCAATGACTCGTCGATAGCAGGGAGTGACTGCGGTCGTTGTGTTGGTAGTTTGCGAGGGCTGCCATAGTAAAGTACCACGAACTGAGTGCCTTACGTGAAAAGTAATTTTTATGTGGAGGCTAGAAGTCTGAAATCAGGATGTTGGCAGGGTTGGTTCCTTCTGAGGGCTGTGAAGGAGAATCTGTTCCAGGGCTCTCTCCTAGCTTGTGGTAGCCTCAGGCATTCCTTGGTTTGCAGATGGTGTTCTCCCAAGTGTCTTCACATTGTCTTCCCTCTGTGCATGTCTGTCTCTGTGTCCAAGTTCCCCCTTTTTATAAGGATGGCAGTCATGTTGGATTAATCCCACCCTAATGACCTCATCTTAACTTGATCATCTGCAGAGACCCTATTTCCAATAAGGTCACATTCACAGGTACTGGGGGGGTTAGGATTTTGACATCTTTTGGGGGGATACAATTGAATCCGTAACAGGTGTGAAGGAGGGAGACAAGTCTCTTCTCCTCCCTCTTCCCCCTCCCACATCCCCCAGACCATGACCGATGTGGTGGGTAACCCGGAGGAAGAGCGCCGAGCCGAGTTTTACTTCCAGCCTTGGGCTCAGGAGGCTGTGTGCCGATACTTCTACTCCAAGGTGGGTGCCTGGGCGTGGGAAACTGACGAAAAGCCAGGGGTCTGAACCCCGGATGGGGTCAGTAGTATGAGGTGCCAGCTTCTGGTTTGTCTCACCCTCTACTGTCTCCACTGTTTTCTCTCTAGGTGCAGCAGAGACGACAAGAATTAGAGCAAGCCCTGGGAATCCGAAATACATAGGGCCTCTCCCACAGCCCTGATTTGGCTGCACCGATTCGTATTTGGGTCCTGAGCTGCCTGCCTCATAGCACCTGCCTTGGTCTTGCTTGGGGCCTTCCAGGGGATGCTGTTGCTTCAAGGACAACACCAGAATGAAGAGGGTCTCACATTTCTGTCTCACAAGACACCTGCCACCCTCTTCTCCCACCCTATCCCTTCCTGTCCCCCAGCTTCCCTTTGCCCCACAAAGTTCCCATGTGCCTCTACCCTCCTCTGGTCTACATAGGACCTCTAGATAGTATTAGAGCAAGAACCTGTAGTGGTAATCAGTGCATTGAATGGATTGGACCTAAGGCCAGGTGGTCTTCAAGGGGACCAGCTACACTGATCCTGCCCTTCAGAGACCCAGGAGTTGGGAGCTTTAGCCCCTTCTCTGAGACTCAGGCCTGGGGGCACTCTATAAGCTAGTTGATCTTGGCTTTCCAGATAACAGAATCCAATTTCCTTCCTTCCCTCCACAGGTTTGGAGCACACTCTCCCTTTACTTGTTGCCCTCTAGCACTAAAGGAACCCTGGTTCTTGGGCCCTACTGAGCCCCAGGTCAGTCCGCAGCTCTCTGGATTGGTCTGCTGTCTCACTGCTTCTCTTACGCCCTCGTAGGGGGTCCACATCAGTATTGGAGTTCGTTCTTTAACTAGTGCTCCCTCCCAGCACACTCCCTGTAGCTGCTCTTTTTAGGGTTCCCTGCTATCGATCTGTCCTGATGCAGGGCATTTGGGTGGGGGAACCTTGCCTTTCCCCGTCAGAGCTCCAGGGGTCTAACCTGGGGTATTGTCATTGCCAGCAGACGCCGTTCCTTCCTGCTGTTGCTTGGAGGTGTGACTCATTTATTCACTCCGCCCTGCCTCCCCTATCCCTTCATGGAGAAACAGGCCTGAAATCAAACGGGTAAAAGCCCTGGGCCATCCCTGTCTTCCTGTCCCTTGTCTGCCCAGTTGACACCCACTGGTGACTTCTAGGGCACTGAGGAGTGAACGCCTAGGGCTGGCGAATAGCTCTGAGTTGGGTTTGTGACTCTTCCCTCTCCCTGCCTCATAGGATTGTGACTCCCCAGCCCCTGCCCTCAAAGCTTCAGACCCCTCAGGTAGCAGCAGGACCTTGTGATCTTGGCCCCTTGGAACTGAGATGGTTTTGCATCTTTCCAGGAGAGCCTCAGATTCTTCTTCCAGGTTGTATCACCCCAAGTTAGCATATCCCAGGCTCGCAGACTCAACATAGCAGGGTGGGAGACAGCTGGGCACGGGGGGAATTCCGTTCGGCCTGGGCTCTAAACCCACAGAACTGACAAAGCCCCTGCTTCCCCACCCCCTCCTCAGGCTCCTGCGAGCACATCCTCCAGCCCCATAGCCCCGCCTCTTCCACACCGGGGACAGAATTTTCTCCCCATCTTCCCCCTCCTCCCATTACCCCATCCCTCCCTTAAAAGGTTCTCCCCACAGACACTGGACAACCTCTGTCCTTGGGGCTGGAACCATGAGAAGGAAGTTCAGCACTCCTATACAGTGTCCCTGTTGAAGATAACTTTTTATTAACTGAATTATTATGTTTTTTTCATGGACCAAAATTTTTTTGTACTGTCCCATTATCGATGTCACCCAGTTTTAATAAAAGAATCTTCTGAAGGATGGGTCCCCCTACCTACTGAGGGAGAGCTCTTTCCTGAGCTCTTTCTCCGATACCATTAGCTATGCTCATGGTGTCTTCATTTTATTTAAATAACTATTTATTGAGCACCCGCTGTGTGCCAGCTGTGGTGCTAGGCACTAGGGATATGGTGGAAAACAAGGTTTCTACCCTGCGGACCTCAAGTTCTCACCTTCGGGCTTGTTCTGTCAGCCCAGTGGTCCAAGCAGGCCAGGTACTGGTTGGGATCATTGGGCTTCCTCACCAGATCTGAGAGTCCTGCCCCAGCTCTCGGTAGGGAGCTACCACAAGACAAGGGGCACTGCCATCATCTCCCTTATCCTTGTGAGCTCCCTGTGGCACCCGCTGCCTCGAGAGCACAGCCCGGGGGCACCTGCGGTTCCTTAGGCTTGCTGAGCCCGGGGCCACCTGTCAGCGAGTTCCTCACAGCTCCCATCTAGCAAGGGCCTGCACAGGCCGAGACATCTGGGTGCCTCTGCCTGCTGATCCTCTTAAGGTTCCACTTCCATGGCCCTGAGAGATTTCAGCTCTTAAGACCGGCGTGGCAGTGCTGTGTTGTCGTCCTCATGCTACAGCAAACCTGCCCCTCGGCAGGGTTGGAAAGACGGCTCGGGTTGATTGATAGCAGAAGCATGGAATTCTGCAGTTCCCATCATAATGTGCTTGCTTCTCACCTGGTGGCTCATACGTGCCTCCTTGGTGCCATTATCTAGCTTGGTTCTACCCAAGAAGGGGGTTTAGAATGTAGGATGAGTGCGACCACATTCCAAACTTGTAGAAAAAAAAATTATCCTTTGCCTTCACGGATGGGAACACCCACGTACGCACTGCCTTGCATGGAATCAAACCCACCCAGGTTACAACTCGTTCCTGATTTGGAACTTGGGGGTTTATCAGACTTGAGTGGGGAAAAGAAGAATGTGTGGGGGTGATAACTTGGAGTGGAAAAAATTGATGTCAAGGACATTGAAATGGCATCTGTTTTTACCCAGGCTAATTACATGTGTAATGAATGGCTGATGAACCATTATTAATTTCAAGCAAATAATCTACAGTTCCCTCTTGGGAAAAGAACTCCAGTAGTACAGATAAGTTCTGTGATGAGCCAATTCTGAGTCTGCATACTCTTTATTCCTATATCAATGCACAAATTCTTGGTCTCCATACTACTGAAAATGATTTTAAGGGCAAAATGAGATATGGGAGAATTTAGGCAAAAAACAAGGGGGTTATTTTATGCATAAACATCCATTCTCCGGGGTTCCCACCATATGCGCCAGGGACAGAAGCATTCTTTCTCTTCCATCACCCATAATCAGTGTTCCCAGCTGGCGCTTGGCACCGGTGCCTTTGTCTCAGTGCCAGTGCAATAATGGAGCGATCCGTGGGAGGCTCGCTTTGTAGCAGGTGCAATTTTACTCCTAAGGGAAACCATCAACTACCAACTGTATGTATGTTGCCCTGTGATAGGAACTCCCTGGTCATGGGAGGGGAATATGGTGGGCCCCTCCTGGGCAGTCCCTAGAACTTAGAACAACCTTTTCTCCACAGTCTTGCCCTCAGGCCCATTTACCCTTACTCAGTGGTTGTGCACAGACTCCCCTCTAGCCTAGTGCTCATTGCTATGGCCAGCCAGCAGTGGCCCCGAGGGATGGAAACGCCCACTCAGCAGTCTGCCAAGCCAGGAGGTCAGCACGTGAGCAGACAGTGGTGTCTGCCCTCTAGGCCAAGGTGCAAAGACAGCAGAAGCCTTAGGGGCATTTGCCCCGCTCCAGCTCAGCCTAGAAACCAGAGCTGCTTCTCTTTGTCAAACAGATGGCTGTGGGTGATGCAGAGTCCTGGACTGCTCGATGTGTGCTTTCCAACCTCTTCCCATATCCCAAATCACACACCCCACTTACTCTCACTTAGAGGATCTGAGAACACAAAGCTCCACAGAAGTTACAGCTGCCCCAGGTCCTGCCTCCCTTCCCCTTTCTGGCTTCTTGCAAACTAGCCACTAACTTGAGGGACCCCTAATGTGGTAGCTGGGAAACCCAAGAAAGGATCGAAGGAAGCTCAAAGCCTTTTGAGGACAGTGAACGCTTTAGCCGCCGTCTTTTCTCTCCTGCCCTCTTCTCCAAGCCCAGTCTGCAAAAAAATTGTAAGCCACTTGGCATCGAAGCTTCTAACTCTGACCCTTCCCACTTTCTCTTCCTGGAAGATGTTCAGGTGAGGATCCTTTGAGGTGAGGAGAGAGGTGAGTCCCCGAGATGACTGCTGTGGGTAATGGAGATGACCTTGTCCCTCAGGGATCCTGGGGTCTCTTATCCTTGGGCTGGGATGCCCCCTAAGCAGGCCCTTACCTCTTATGTGGTCTGATCTTTAAAAGTGAGCCCACACCCGCCCCCCTCACTCACACACAGCCCTGCAGCAGAGCTAGTGTGGGGCCAGTGATAGGTAGTCTTTGTCGCTGCTGGAGGACAAACCTGTAGAGGAGATCTTGGGCTCCTAGGAGGCTAGGTGATTGCTACCTTGGAAAAGAAAGCATTCCTGTATCTACTACTAGGACTGAATACAATTTATTCCAGTGCTGGGGGACAGACGGGAATGAGGGGGGCCAGTCACTTGCTGCTCACCTGGGCTGTTTCTTGGCAGACCTCAAAATGAGACCATTACAGGGAGGGAGGGCTGGGGCCAAAGGAAGAAACTCACTAGCACTAACCGCTGGCAAACCTTAAAGGAAGAGGGGCCTGGTCTCTGGCGCATTCCTGTTCCCCACCTGTCTCTACCCTTTTCTCTCCTTTCCCTGGCTTTGCCAGAGTCCCTGTCTCCCTGGGCGCCCGCCTCCCCACCCACCCCTAGAAGGCGGGACTTGGCTGCACCCATGTGTGTCGGAGTTATATGCTCCTAGTCAGCAGAGGAGCTGGGGAGCAGAGCACTGAGCTGAATCAGTTAGAGAAGTGGCACCATGGCTGGCAAGAAAGTCTGCATTGTAGGCTCTGGAAACTGGTAAGTGGCTCTGTCAAGCAGTACTTGGCGGGGGAGGTTCCCCCAAGAATACGGGGCTAGGGTGATAGGCAGGAGGCGGCCGGTGGGTAGGAAGTACCCTCCAATTTCTTTTCCAGCCCTGCTATCTTCGGTGCCTACCCCCACAGGGCAGATGGTGTCCAAACCTCTCGGGTCCTTGGCCGCCCGGGCAGCTGCACCTGTCTGCCACAGGAAGGGAGCTTTCAGAGTGCTCCCTGCCTGAAAAGCTGCTTGGGGTTGGAGGTTGGGGAGATCAGAAGGCTGGTCCCCTTCTCCAGCTGCAAAGTGTAAGGTAGACTGAGTCTCCTTTCTACTGCCAGGACACACTTTCCTGGTGCTGGGGGGGGGTGTCACAAGGAGGATGGCAAGTAAATGATCTGGGGGGCTGCTGTGCTATCCCCTCACTGCCACCCTGTGTCTCCTCTCCTGCTGCCGTTCCTCCCTCATGCCCGGACTCTTTCACTTTCTGTCCTCCCCCTCCCACCAGGGGCTCAGTTATTGCCAAGATTGTGGGAGGCAATGCAGCCCAGCTGTCACACTTTGACCCACGGGTGACCATGTGGGTGTTTGAGGAAGACATCGGGGGGAGAAAGCTGACAGAGATCATCAACACGCAGCATGAGAACGTCAAATACCTGCCAGGGCACAAGCTGCCCCCCAACGTGGTGAGCCCCCAAACCCTGCAAGGAAGGGATAGGGAAGTGGAGCGGTGCTTTCTGCTGAGAGGGGGCCTTTTCGGCTGCTCCTTGGACTTGGGAAGCATCTTGGTGCCCAGCTGCTCTAGGCACAGGGCACCCCTATGCACAGCCCCCAAAGTGCTCTCCTGGGACTTTCTGGAACTGAGGAGAACTGAACCCACCTCCCCACTCCCCCCAGACACTTACGGGGTCCCAGGCAGAAAAGGGAGGGGGAGAGGACAAGGAAGGTGGTCTCCAGGGCAACCAAAGACTGGGGGTCTGGGTAGTGCTGCCTCAGGCTCTAGTCCTTTACTTATTCGCTGGGCTATTAGCTGACTTGGAGGCTGCTCCTTGGACTTAAGGTCCCTGATCAAATCCATGTGGCTTGCTCCCAACCTGGAGAGGGGGAGCAGGGAAGACAGCAGGGAGGGCTCTCCCTTCCCACTTGGGGGCCCTAAGAAGCAGGGTGATGAAATCTTACTTGGCCTCTTCCTCCTGCCAAGCCTAGGCCTCCTGTGGCCTCCGTCGCTGTCCCACAGCCAAGGGCTAGAAAAGTACTGAGTGGAGGTTCCCAGGAGTCCTCAAGAGCCCTGGGCAGCTGGAGCGAGAGGGAATGATGGTGAGGGGGAGGGAAGACGGTGTTTCATTCCTCCAGGTTCAGCCCTTCCAGATTCAATCCCCCAAATGCCCTTCCTTCTCCCCCACCAGCCTCACTCTTTAGCTCCTAGATCTCCTGAATGGGCTTCCACAGGGGCTAGAAGTCTGTGAGGCCCATGAGCACTGGTCACCCCCACAGGTGGCTGTCCCAGATGTGGTCCAGGCTGCAGCAGATGCTGACATCCTGATCTTTGTGGTGCCTCATCAGTTCGTCAGCAAGATTTGTGGTCAGCTCAAGGGCCACCTGAAGGCAAACGCCATTGGCGTATCTCTTATTAAGGTGCCGGAACATCTTCCTGTGGATGAGGGGGGGGGTGCAGCTAACTGTTGTGGGGTCAGGGTGGGGGAAGAGAGGAGAAAAGAAAATGGTAGAAGAAGGCCAAGAGTTTTTTGGAGAGGGGAGGAGTTGCTTTAGGGAGGCTGAGAAATAGGTGCTGGGGGCCACTGGCCAGGGGAGGCTGGTTGGGGAGTAGTTAAGAGATTGGTTTGGAGGCTGATGTCTTGAGGAATTTAGGAGGCATACAAGGGCTGTCTGGGGGTATGAGAAGTGGGTCGGTTTGAGGAATGTGAAAGGGAAGCTGGTTTGGAGCAGTGTCTGGGATAGAAGCTGATTTGGGGTACTTGGTGGGGGGTTGTTTAGGGATGTGGAGGGGATACATTGCCTTGGAGAGGTAGGTTGACTGAAGGTGTATAGGAGAATTTTCAAATGGATTCATTTCCATGTGCAATCTACTGCCCTCACAGCAAGCTTTGGCTGGGTGGGAATGGGGCAGGGCCTTTGGGGAGGGACACTGATGAACAGTGGATTTGGAAGGGGCAGGATTTCTGGGTGGGAAGCCCTCAGTTGGGAATAAAGGGCACCTGGCCTGAGCTCCATCCTGTGCCCAGGGGGTAGACGAGGGCCCTCAAGGGCTGAAGCTCATCTCTGAAGTGATTGGGGAGCACCTTGGCATCCCCATGAGCGTGCTGATGGGGGCCAACATTGCCAGCGAGGTGGCTGAGGAGAAGTTCTGTGAGACAACCATTGGTGAGAGCCCTATCATCACCTACAAACACAGCACAGCTTGTTACGTCCCCTCTCTGTACTCCCCTCACCCCCACTGAGACATCTTCTCCCCATTAATCAGGTAAAGGAAGGAGACCCAAGCATCAGAGGTGAGGGAGGACTGGGACATCCCCACGGAAAGGGTTGCAGGTCCTGCTTAGGGCAGGCGTGGGAAGAGTCACAAATCCCCTTTGAAAGCCTTGCCCCCTTCCCCCTTTAGGCTGCAAGGACCAGACCCAAGGACAGCTTCTGAAAAAGCTGATGCAGACACCCAATTTCCGCATCACAGTGGTGCAAGAGGTGGATACGGTAGAGATCTGTGGGGCGTTGAAGGTGAGAGGGGCGCAGAGGCAGCCATGGGGTGGGGAGAAGGCCCCAAAGGAGGGCGTGGCTTAGCTCTACGACATTGCTGGTATTCTGGGCTCTCACTCTTGAGCAATTGCTCCTCTTCCCCACCAAATCCCACACACACACAGTTAGAATTGTAGCAGCAAGGTCAGGGTCATTAAGGCCTGCCAGTTATTCACCATCAAACACTGGACCTCCTTCTTCCTTTCTTCCTATAGCTCCCTGTGGGGCATCCCTATCCCTGCCTCCAGTGGGTGGTCCAGGGGGAAGAGGAAATGTCCTGGGGAAGGACCTCGGCCCATGGGAGATAAGACATCCAGGACACCCAGGCAGATCGATGGCCAGGACTCTGGATCTTGGATAGAGCTGAGGACATCAGGGATATGGAACAGACTAGTCATGGAGGGGAGGGCCAGCTGGACAGAAGACTGGTTTTCAGGAAAAGTTCTCAAGGTTGGAGTATGGGGCAGGGTCGGGGAGCCAGGAAGCACGAGCCCAGGGGTACAGGAAGTGGGAAAATCAAGAGGTGGAAATAGTTGAGGAGCCCACGCACTATACTTCACTTATTCAGTGGCATGTCATGGCTGATGGAAGGAGCATGAGGCAGGTGCCGAGGGGCCTGCCGGGAGGGATCCTTTCTCACCTGTGACCTCCGCTCTCCAAAGAATGTAGTGGCCATCGGTGCTGGCTTCTGTGACGGGCTGGGCTTTGGCGACAACACCAAGGCGGCGGTGATCCGACTGGGGCTCATGGAGATGATCGCCTTTGCCAAGCTCTTCTGCAGTGGCCCTGTGTCCTGTGCCACCTTCTTGGAGAGCTGCGGTATTGCTGACCTTATCACTACCTGCTATGGAGGGCGGAACCGAAAGGTGGCGGAAGCCTTCGCCCGCACAGGAAAGGTGGGACCCTGGGAGAAGGGAGGATGGAGGGCGGCTGGACAGGTTCAAAGTAGAGGGATTTGGCTTGAGGCATCTCTCGAGCACAAACATTAAGACTGTTGTGAACATTCCCAGCCGTTCTTTCCTCCAAGACCCCACCTCCCCTCTGAGCCCCAGACTCCACCTCTCATGCACAATGCTCCTCTCCCATTTCCATCCACCCATCCTATTTTCTTCACAGCCCATTGAGCAGCTGGAGAAAGAGATGCTGAATGGGCAGAAGCTGCAGGGGCCCCCGACAGCCCGGGAGCTACACAGCATCCTCAAGAACAAGGGCCTGGTGGACAAGTAGGTGTCTGCCCCAGCCCCACTGGGGAAGGGGACCACAGCCAGAAGTACTCTCCACATTCATCCTCCTGACCCCTCCTCCATCTGTGAAGCGGGCGGAGAGGGAACCTTATGTTTACAAAGAGACTAGAGCTCGGAGAGAGTCTGGTCAGTTCACTGTCCCCTAGCTAGTTCATAGGCTTTGACCTACCTCCGGGCTAGTGTTCTTTAACTACATTGCTTGGACCCCTCTATGTAGCCTCACTTCCTGTCCTTTCCTCCTGTCCTCTGCTATGGGGACTGGGGCTCTGGGGCAGCACGAATAAACTCAACTGACTGTCCCACCTCTCTGTCCCTCAACCCCAGTCCAAGCCACTACCTGGAGGCCAACCCTTCTGTACCCTGAATCCTGTCCTGGGTGCTGAGGTGTGAGGAGGACAGTCTTTGTGTCAAGGTGCTCCTTTTCAGGGAGCACAAAGACAGTGGGGGTGAGGGGCTGATCAGAGCAGAGCTCCGGTGGTATGAGAAAGAATCCCAGAATAAGAGAGTATGAAACAGGTTCGGAAGATCAGCTCACGGCTGGTCAGGGGAAAGCCTCCAGGTAAAAGAAGCAGCCTGTGCAAGAGGATAGAAAGAAGGAAATGCATTTATTGAGCACCTTACATTAATACATTATCCCTTCTTCACTACTCTGTTATATTGGTCCCATTTTACAGTTGATGATACTGAGGCTTAGTGGAGAGGTTAAGTGGCTTGCCCAACTAGAACAAATAATTCATGCCAGAGAATCATACAGGCAAGTTCAGTATGATAGGGAACAGGGCAATCAACAACCTGACCCTAAACCCAGGACTAGGAAGTTCAAATTCTCAGCAGCTGGAAATTGAGAGCCAGAGTCTGCCTGAGCTCAAAAGTGGGAGAGTAGAGTGGAGGATTAGGAGGTGGATGGGGAGTGGGTGGAGGCGGGTGGGGTAGGGTTATACTAGAAGGCTAAACTGGGTCTTTCCTTCCCTATTCTAGGTTTCCTCTGTTCATGGCTGTGTACAGGATATGCTATGAGAGGCAGCCAGTGGGTGAATTCATCCATTGCTTGCAGAATCATCCAGAACATTTGTGAGCTGAGCTGGGGCCCAGGCCAGGCAGCTTCTTTACCCCAGTGGAGAGAGTCAGCAGCTTGGGGTACCTGGCCACCAGGATCTCTGGGACGCTCCATGGAGTAGCCTCTTCTCCTGGAGGGCAGGAGGCTGTGGGGCCCAACTATCTACCTGGGGATCCTGAACCATCAAGCAGCCTACAGCCTCTTGCCACCACCTCTCACCAGAAATGGAGCTGCCTTGTCCCTCTCCAGATGTGGGGCTTTCTCGTCTTCTGGGAGGGGGAGGCTCAAGCCCCAGTGCTGCCTGCTTTGGGTGTGTGAGGATGAAGGGAGAGGGAGGCAAGGGCTACCCACTGCTGCATACACAGACCAGGAGTCCCGGCCCCAAGCCCAGTTAAATGGCTAAAGAAGTACCTCAGCCGAAAGAGGAATGAGGCAAGGGTTGCTGAGGAGGGGTCTGGGCTTTTGAGCTGACACAGGCCTCAGGGACCCCCTTGCTCTGACCTCTGCCAGGCCCCACACAGCATCAATGGATCTCAGTGTTTGTTAACAAATTACAAAGCTCTCAGCCCCCTCCTAGCTTCTCCTAGCAACATCTGCGTCCTCAGAAACCTCTGGTCGTTCCTCCCCATCCCCCCCGCCCCCCAGGCTGCCCGGGCACCAGAGTTGCTGCCATGCTGGCGTCTCTGGCCCTAGGGCTTGTCATTCTCCCCAGGGACTTCCTAGTTCTTGCCAGCTCCTCCCCACCAGGCATGACCTTTCCAAGCCGCCTCTCGCCCTCCCGGCCAGCACCCTCTGGAGAGCAGGAACCTGATCTGCTGACAGCTACACCTTTTTGTAGCAGGCTCAGATCACTCTGCTTCCCTGTGACCTTTGTATTTGCCCCGCCTCCCTTCTCTGAAGCTCTAGTTGGGGGAGGTGTCAGTTGGGTCCCTCTTGCTTCTTCTCAAGGACTTCCCTGGCTTCAGCCCTTTCCTCCTCCCAAACCCTGTGCCTATTTCTCAGCTGCTCCCAGAGCAGCCAGGGCAGCTAACCAGCACCTGCATCAGGAGGCCAGGGGGCCAGAGTGGCCCAAAGGCTGGTCAGGGATTGGGAGCAGGGAGGGGTTAGCAGGTCCGTGTTGATGGCCTGTGACATTCCAAGGCCAGCTCTCCGTTGTCACCGGAAGGCTTTCTCATGAGGTATTGACTCCATCAGCCTCTCAGGAGCTGGGAAACTCAAGGAGGAAAAAATTAAAACCACCCTACCCACTGCGGTGAGGGAAGAACAGGAAGGGGAGGAGGGAATGTGCTTTGAACTGGCCTTGTTCCAGGATGGGTTGGCAGTCAGGGAATGTCACAGGTCAGCAGCCGGGGCCCCTGGCTACAAATAGGTCCTGCGGGCCTGCCAGGCTCCAGCCATGTTCAGCAGAAGATCTCAGCTTCCTATGTGGCAGCACCTGGCACAGTGTGGCTCTGGCCAGCATTATGTTAACCCTTTCTTACTCCCTGCCAGATCAGGGAGGCAGGCTCCCCTCCTCAGCCCCAGCCCTTGAGGATTCACTGTCTTACCAGTGAAGGGCAGAGTGGCCTGGATCAGGCTGTGGGAGTGAAGGGCACAGCCACCCCAGATTTGGCTGGGCCCAGGTTGGGGCTCTCACTGAATCCAGAGCTGCCTCCCCAAGGAGGTCAAAGTGGGGGCCGAGAGACAGCTCTTTTCCTTTGGCTGCAGCTGTAGCCTTGTTAGATAGTCCGACACCTTTGCCTACTTTTGTTCACTCCACAGTTAACAACCTGAGGCCTTCCCATCAAGCCTACTACTTGTCTACTCAATAAATCGTGGTTTTTCCAGAAAGGAGTTGGGAAAGGGCGCTTCAGTGCATGCGGCAGCGCGTATGCCGTGGTGTATCGCTGCGTGTATGTGTCCAGTCATGCCACAGGGAAAAATGAAGAAAAGAAGGAAATGCCACTCGATAATCCCAGCCACTCCGCGCCCCTGGCAGGGGTGCCCACACAGTCCCTCTCCCGGCAAGGGGTCCCCTAATCCCGGCGCGTCCCTGCAAGCGGGGAGTTCACACTACGGGCCAGAAACGCTAGAGATGCGTCCCTCGTACCCACTCTGCGGCCGTGACCAAACCTGCCGCCTTCTTGGCCGACCAGGGCTCGAGGTGCCGGGCGGGTCTGTCCCTACCTGAGTTGGGCCAAAGCCGGCCACGCGGAAGAGGGCAGCTGCGGGCTCTAGGGGGCGCGCGGCCCACCTCCAGAGGACCGACCCCGAGAGAATCTCCCCAGCTCCCGGAGGCGTCACCGCGTCACCAGGCTGGGGATTGGCTGACTCTGAGTCGGAGAGATAGACCGTCTTTTCTATGGTGATTGTGTATCCTAAAAGTTCCGGGGCTGGAGCTGGAGTCACCAAAGACCGTCTGTCTATGGAGAATGACTACAATCCCCAGAATTCAACAGTCCTCTCCGCAAGGAAGACTGGTCTGAGGATGCGTAGTAAGGGTGACTGGCCCGGAAGCGCAGGGCGGCAGCGCGCGGAGTTGCGGCGTGCGCGGGCTCCCTTCTCTGTGGGCGGATTTGTGTTGGTGCGGGCGCGTCCTACCCTCTCTCACGTCGGGAGCCGAGTCCTAGAGGGTAAGCGGGACGGGTGGGAGGCAGAACGGGTGGCTTTCTGCACCAATAGCGTACCCCGTCGAGTGCATGGCCCGGCGTGCTGCGTCTGGCTGCGCGAGGGAATTGCGCAGAGTGCAGCGGCCAGACGCTGCCGGCCTTGGCCGAGGGGGAGGCCGCGGCTGGACGCCAGGAAGCAGCAGCACCCAGGTACGCAGTTGCGAGAGCCCCGTAGGGGCTGCTTGTCCGCTGAGGCGCCCCGTTTGGGGCCGGCCTTGGTTTACCCATTCTCCCATACCCCGGTCTTCAGTGCCCTTGAGATCACCGCGTACCCGGCGCTGCCCACCGCGAGCCGCCGTCCGCACCGCTTCCAGCCCAACAGACCCCCGACAGCCGTTGGTTCCTGTCAGATCTTGCCTCCAACCCGGCGTCTTGGCCCCCCATGCTCCGACTTCACTAGTTGTGACCCTTCCTTAACAGGCAGCTGCGCCTTGGTGTGCGGCTCTCCCGGGCACCCTTCGTGCTGATGGATTAAACAGCTCCCCTCCTTTGCCGCGTTCAACTCCCGGAATGCTCTCTCCCTCCCTCTTCCCTACTGCTATAAATCCTGTCTGCCCTTCTAAAGGACGGAGCCACACCCCCCTCCCCAGCTTACTGCTAACTTCTTGAGCTCTCACTTCACTTCTCTTCTGGTCACCGCCCGTCTTTTACGTTAAATAACCGAATTTGGGGTCTATGGCTTTTCCCCATCAGATTATAAGCTGCTTTGAGGCAGAAGCCTTTTTCCCTCTGTGACTTTCATAGCAGGAGCAAAAAGGTAGATAAATGAGTAAATCTAAGGGGGGGTGGATGGAACACATTTGAAAACATGATTTCCAGGGGCGCCTGGGTGGCTCAGTCGGTTGAGCATCTGCCTTCCGCCCAGGTCATGATCTCCAGGTCCTGGGATTGGGCCCTCAATAGGGCTCCCTGCGAAGCGGAGAGTCTGCTTCTCCTCTGCCTCTCCCCCTGCTTGTGCTCTCTCTGTCTTAAATGAATAAATAAAATCTTAAAAAAAGAAAGAAAGGAAGAAAATGATTTCCAGAGGCTAACCCGAACCTCGAGGTACCCCCATGTTTAGGGGGGCAGAAGAAGAGCCAGAACTTGGCAGATTGCACTCCTGTGGAATTTTCCATACTGGTACTTGGGGGTTTTCCCCTGTTTTTTTTGAAACCTTCAGTTTAACCCCGTCACTTCATAACAGACCCAGCATTGAGCGCTTTTTTTTTTTTTTTTTTAAGAAAATTGATGTCGCTCAGATGAGAATGTTCTGCTAACCTCAAAAGTTTCATTTCCAAGGTAAATACTTCTACCTGGGCTTTTAATTTCACTTTTACCTGGGCCATCCTGGATCTTGTTCCATCCTGCCCACCTCTTCTTTTATCCTCTGTTTAGCTACCAGCTTCTTCTTCTCTAAAGCATATTCAAATCTTCCTTATCAATAAGCAAGACATACTAGAATTTCCTTGATCTTGTTGCCTTCTCAAGCTGCTGCCTTATCACTTCTATTCCCATAACCAGAAAATAACAAGCATTCTTACCTTTGAGGTGAAGAGGTTATCCTTCTAATAATCTGTTTCTCTCTGTCTCTGGAAAATGCCTAAGTGCATGAAACTTGGGTGGTGGTGGCAGGGTTTGTGGGCCTGCTGGAGCTAAGAATCTTTGCTTTGTTAGGGCACCTGAAAGGTTCAGTCAGTAGAGCGTGTGGCTCTTGATCTTGAGTGGTGAGTTCGAGTCCCACCTTGGGCATGGAGCCTACTTGAAAGAAAAAAAAAATCTGTGCATTCAATCTGTGTGTTTACTTAATGCCTGTTCCAGTTCAGTGCAATAAATTGACTTCTAACCTAAGAATGTTTGTTTACCTGTGATCTAGTCACCTTTTCCCCTCCAGTGATCCCATTTGACCAGTGTTTGTGGTACTGCAAGTAATGGTTCCCAGTTTTCATTCTGGCTCAGCAAGTGGGAAGGATACAGCACACCTCCATCAGTGGCAGTGACTTGATGCAGCAGTGATTTTCAACCAGGAAGGGAGATGTAATTGAATAAAAAAGGCCCCCCAGATGTTTCTGGAATTTTCCATCTGCTTTCTTTCACTATTTTCTTTCAAATTAGCCTTCCCTTGGCTTCTCTCTCCAGTCTTATCTTCTGCTTTGGTTTCACTTGTTACCTCTCTTGTTACCTGTAGCCTAGCCTCTCTCCCAAGATCTGTCCAGATTTGCATATTCATCTGCCTGATAGACATCATCACATGAGTGTTGGATTGAGCATCTTAATTTTAACATGTCCAAAACCCAGCTCATGATCTTCTTGTGCGCCACTCACTGCCACTATTACCTCCATACACACAGTGACACACACCTGTTTCTTATTCCTATTAACAGTATCCCAATCCACAGAGTTTCTTGATTTGCTACCTTGGAGATATTTTCAGCTGTGCCCTAATCCATTCCGTTAATAAATCTTGTTCTCCTTCCGAAATAACTGCTGCATCTGTCCTCTCCTTTTCTACTGCCCTGCCTTAGTTCAGGGCCTGTGGAGAGTTTTGGTTAATGTGAAAATAGAAATCTCTTGTTGGATTAGACAAGAGACAAAAGTGAAGTTCTAAACACCAAAATTACATCTGTAGTAGGTCTTCTGTCACTCTTACCCAAGGTATACCATGCTTTTGCTTCATTAGCTGGTGATTGCTTCCCGCCTCTTTCCTCCAGCCCCCTGAAGAAGTGGTCCTGTACCTGGTTAGCATCTAGCCAGGGTAATGGGGGATAGGTGGAGAAGGAATAAATGAGGAAGATCTTGAAGGTTGCAGGTCTCTTTGCTGGGAGCTTGTTCACCACCTTAGTGTCCTGCTGTGTGTGTGTGTTTTTTTCTTCACAGTCTTACAGCTTCGGGTCCTTTCAAACCTCAGACACCCCAAACACAACTCTTACCTCAACTTGTGCCATTTGGTTTTCTTCCTCTGACCTTATTTACTGTCACTTTCTATAGTCATTTGGGATTATAATTCAAGGAAGCTGTCCCTCAGCTCAGTTTGGGTTCCACTCTCAAGGACTGGCTCAACAGCAGTAGTTAGCCAATAGGACTCAGTCCGAGAAGTGCTTATGTGTCTCACCCTACTCTCGACCCCTTCAACCAGCTAATCCTGAGTTTTTCTTCTTCCAGATTCTTGACTTTTAAGAAACCTATTCTCACTAATTTCAGTCAGTCTTTTAATACCAATTCCCTCAACAGTGAGGAGCCTAAGAACACATGCATAGTTCCAAATTGAAGAATATTTTGTTCAGGATGAAAGAGTCCCGTGCTAAACTTAATCTTATTCCATAGTTCAGAAAATCCAGGGAACAGTTAAATGAGAGGTAATTTATCTTTTGCAAACAATTTGCGGGGGACTCAGTAAGTTTTGGTATTGTATTTGAAACTTAGAATTAATGCCATTGAAGGTTAACTATAATTGATATACATGTACTGTTGACATTACTTCAGGTATATTATGACTTACACAGATGCTCGAGGGCTAACATGGGAACTTTGCCACCATGAACAAGATTGTTTTCATGGGAAAACAAATTGGTTATTTGTAGAAGGTTCCCTTTTGATCCTCCCAGAGAGAATAATGCACTGCTAGTGTTTAATCCCTGACTACCCGCATTAATTCCCTACTAGCCAGAAAAACTGATGTGTGCTTATAGTCATATGTCAATTAAGAACATTTCTGGGTGGTTTATACCGTAGGCCCTTTATCTCCACACACATAGAGGGCCAGGTTTTACCTGTAATGTCATTCAAATGCATGTATTTCCAGCTGTGTTTCTGTATCTCATATGCAGACTTTATCTTTCTGAATCTTTTTTTTTTTAAGATTTTGTTTATTTGACACAGAGAGAGAGAGCCAGAGAGCACAAGTGGAGGGGAACGGCAGAGGGTGAGGGAGAAGCAGACTTCCTCCTCCCCCCCTCCCCCCCTCGCCCCTGCAGCATGGATCCCAATAGGGGACTCAATCCTAGGACCCGAGCTGAAAGCAGACGCTTAACCGACTGAGCCGCCCAGGCGCCCCTGTCTTTCTGAATCTTAAGAGTTCCTGAACAGTATCTGCGTATGTGTAGGGGCCCATCAGAGTAGAGTACAGACAGACTGAGCAGGCGGCAGAAGATGGGGAGGGGCCTTACACAGAGAAGGGGGCTGGGCAGATGAGGCCTTACTCTTGGGTCTAAATCCAGTCTGTCTTTGTAGGGGACAACATGCCAACTGCCAAGCAGCTAGCTGACATTGGCTACAAGACCTTCTCTGCCTCCATGATGCTCCTCACTGTGTACGGGGGCTACCTCTGCAGCGCCCGAGCCTACCGCTATTTCCAGCGGCGCAGCTCCCGGCGCCAGGCTGCAGAAGAACAGAAGACCTCAGGAGCCCTGTAGAACTGGGGGTTTTCCTCCTTGAGCAGAGAGGCCTGAGGCATGCTGTGGAGTGACCTCACCTGCAATTATTTCCAAGTCGAGAGAACTAGGCCCTTAAAGGTTTTCAAACGCTGCTGAGAAAAAGTGCCCGTTTTCTCTGGTACTGCCGGTTGGGGAGGCGTGGAATCACAACAGGAATGAGAGGATGAAGCACACCTACAGACATTAAATATTTTGCCATGTCTGTGTCTTGGTATTTTTGTTTACTTAAATAGGGTACAGAAGGCCGAGGTGGGGCCTTGACTACCAGTTTTCTAGTCATAGACTGGATTTCCGTATTTTGAGCTCTTAGCACCCGTGAAGTGGGGGTATGCAGTTTTAGGTGGTGTAGTGTCAGCTCATGATCTCAGACAAAAGACTGTCCCAGCATCTGTACAAATCCCCTGAAAAGACTCAGTAAAGACCACAGCTCTTTGGTCAGTGACCATTTGTGGACCAATCACTGTGTCCAGGTAAAGGGGTACTCCGGCCGGCTCGTGGCCACACGTGTGCCTCTCAGTTAAGGAAGGCAGAGGCCCTTGTGTAACAGCCCTATCAAAATTGCCCGAAGTGGAGGAGGCATAGGTCTCAAAGGGAAGGGTTGCTGGGCAGCCCGTAGTAATGCAGCCCAGCTCCTTAGGCTCACGGGCATCGCATTAGCATAGGGTTGATCTCTCCCTGGGCCACTGCACAGGAAATCTACCTGCAGGTCTTTTTGCAAGGTCATGAAGACGATTCGAAAGAAAACACGGTGCATTCAAGGTAAAACCAACTACGAAGAGAGCTGTTCTTGCCACTACTCCATTTTGAGCCTTGAGGCTTGCTAGTTGACTTCATTCTCATCCTTGGCAATCGCCAGAAATAACAATCCCTTGGACATTTGTCATCTCTCATGCTTTCGTGTGCATACTGTTCTAACCCTTGTCCTTTTACTCCTAAACCTTTCACCTGAAAGCCGTCTGCTGTGATTAAAAAAACCCAGCGTTCCTATACCACCAGGCCTTTTACTCCCATCTTCTCTTGGTGTGTTAACCAAGAATTCCACTGCCTCTGCTTTCTCACTTACCTGTCCGGTAGGGTCACCATTTTCCCAGCTCCCCTGTGCACTTTCAAAAAGTGTAATATCAGGGTTTTTTTTCTCCCTCTGCCTCCCCCCTTCCGCCCCTTTTCTTTACATCATTCCATTTTGAGATGCTCTCACATTCTCATTTCCGCTCTAGAACTTAAAAGACTTCAAGTCTTTTGATTCCTTCTATTTTCTTCCAGTCTGTCAGCCCTTTCTTAACCTAAACTGATTTCCTGTCCAGCCTGCGCCCATAGCAGAGCCCTCAAACAGCTCCACTGTGGTCTTTGCCTCCTCCCACATTACCCTTTTCAATCCCAGGCCTTGCTCCATTTGTTGTTTTCTAATTCATATTCTTCTTTCTTCTCAGTATACAGACTTGCTTAAGGCTCCACCTCCTATCAAAACAAACTTCTCAAGGTTATTTAAGAAGTCTACATGATGGGGGCGCCTGGGTGGCTCAGTGGGTTAAAGCCTCTGCCTTCGGCTCAGGTCATGGTCTCAGGGTCCTGGGATCGAGCCCCGCATCGGGCTCTCTGCTCGACGGGGAGCCTGCTTCCCCCTCTCTCTCTGCCTGCCTCTGCCTACTTGTGATCTCTCTCTCTGTTAAATAAATAAATAAAATCTTTAAAAAAAAAAAAAGTCTACATGATGCCACTTCCACCTCCACCATTGTGTTGAAACTCCTGGTTAACACGGCCTCTCGTGTCACACCCACTGATGCTTTCAGTCCTTCCCTGGCTGTTTTCGCAGCTGCACTGAAGTTCTGCTTTGGCCACAGGGCGGGACCACTATCTTGTTTCCTCCTCTGCCTTTGACTTTTGATTTCCTTTGGGAATTTCTGCCCACTTTAAACACTGATGTACTTCAAAGTTTTGTTCTTAGACCATTGCTCTCAATTCTGTATGTTTTTCCTAGATTATTCTAGGTACTCAATGGTTTTTAACATGAAAATAGTTAAGTGCTTAGTGTCAGTATCCCAACTCTACCATTCTCACCGTATTGCAGTAGGCCAATTACTAACTCTTAACTCCTCAGTTTACCTCTGTCTAATGGGGATTAAAAAAATAATAATTCCTAATTAAGAGATTAGGTTAAAGATTAAATGAGATCATTCAAATTAAGTATTTCTTTGTCTGGCATATGATAAGCGCTCAGTAGACGTCAGCTATTCACGCGCGCCTCCGGCCTCCAAATCTGCATCTTCCACATTGGCCTTTTGGGCCTCAGCTACGTCCAGCTGCTTGACATACCTACTTGAACACCCTATATAGTTCTCTCCAACTTGGTACGTCCACGACTAACCACATTCCTTCTTGTCTCCAGGACCTATTTTTCCCCCCTACTTTAGTTAATGATGCTATCATCAAGTCAGAAATAGTGGGAGTTTTATTAGACTTCCGGTATCCTAGTCCCAACCGAGTAATATTTTTAATGTCTACTATTTAAACATCCACTTAATCAGTTCGATCCTTATCATTTCTTACAATTTTGCAGAAGTCTCTTAGAGGTCTTGATTCCAATCTCGAGCTCTTCAGATTTATCTGCCACATTGCTATCAGCGACCTCTATTTGGAACTAACTTGATTATGGCACTCTCTTGCTTCTGATCTCCTCCGAAGCTCAACCATAGAATATAGGTTAAGAATCTTTGACCTGTGGAGTCAAGTCCAGACTCCTTAGTATGGCATATGAGGTCCTTAAGACCTGACCCATTTTATGTCCCTACCTCATCCTTTTTGTTCTGGTAATACCAACTGCCTATATGCTTGCATGCTGTTTCTTGTTCCATGCATATTTGTGCTTTCTTTCTGAATAGAATGTCCTGGGTCCCTATCCCTCGACCCCCTTATCTTCTCTTTTCTCTTTTTCCAATAAAGTTTCTTGGACTCTTCACCCTCCCATACTGGGCCACATGTCTGTAGAAGATACCACTTTTCCTTTTAAAAAAATCTTTAAAAGCACAAGTAACTAAGACAGTTTTGAAGAGAAAGAAGATGGGTTGGCCCTACCAGATACCAAGACATAGTAGGAAGTTTAGAGTAATCCAAATGTAGTGACATTAGTGTAGGAGTAGATGAATAGGTCATTGGTATAGTATAATAAACTCAGAAACAGATCAGCATGTATGTGAGAAATTGAGTATAATAGAGTATCTAACCCATGGGGACGACTGTCCTGTGTTGTGAAGATGGAGATATATATCTCCATATATAATTGTAAACTATATCTCCATATATAATTGTAAAAGTACAAAAAAAATAGATTGAAAGGACACACTAAACTCAAAATAGTAGTTATATTGGGGGTGAGGTGAAGAAGGGCAGAGGTAGAAGGGATCTTCAATGACAACTGTTTGTTCTCTTCACAAGACTTTTGACATCAAATGTGTTTTTCCCACACAGAACAATTCTCCCACCTCTCCAGACAGCAGCTGAGTATCCCACAGTTCAGTTCTGCCCTTAGCTACCTGGAGTCAGCACAAACCCCACAGGTTAAAGGCTTAGTCTCACAAGACCAGCTCCCGTTTGAGATGCCAGTCACAAGTAGTAGATCCCCAGGTTATCCACACTCGGCCTCACATGGCTACAAACCAGTTCCCATGACCTCCTTAGGTTTGATAATTTGTTACAGTGGCTCACAGAGCTGAACTAGGGAACCACTTTATTCCTGGTTTATTATAAAGGATACCACTCAGAAACAGCCAAACAGAAGAGATGATTAAGGCAGGGTAAAGGCATACCACCCTGTCAACACCTTAGTATGTTCACCCCCCAGAAGCTCTCTGAACCCCATTGTTTAGGGTTTTTATGGAGGTCCCATTACATAAGCACAATTGATTAAATCATTGCCCATTGGTAGTTAGCTCAATTTCCAGCCCCTATCCCCAGCCTGGGGTTTGGGACAGTGAGGCTGAAAATTCCAGTCCTTTAATTATGCCTTGGTCCTGTTGCTATGGCGATCAGCTCCCATCCTGAAGCTAGCTAGCTAGGGGCCCACCAAGTCACCTCATTAACATACAGATGTCACTGGAGATTAGAGAGGTCTTAGAAACTGCCAATAACTGGGGAAGAAGACCAAATATTTATGTATGTATGGCTTTTTTTTTTTTTTTTTTTAAGTAAATTCTCCCCTCAATGTGGGGCTCTAAATTACAACCCAAAGATCAAGAGTCATATGCTCTACTGATTGAGCCAGCCAGGTGCCCCTGTGTTTCTTATATCACAATGTCACAGGTCTCTAATTTTGTATTTTTGTTACAAGTAAGATCAGAGATAAGACAATGTTAGAGATATTAATTCTGGGTGTTGGAGATAATGGAAGTATATATTATTCCTTGTTTTCCTGCAATTTTTTTTCCCAATTGCTCAAAGAAAAATTTGGGCAGAAATATTTTTGATGGCTTCCTATTCACTACAGTTGTTCTTAGCTGAAGTAGTACCCCCCGCGCCCCCATCCAGGGTGAAAGTGTTTTGATTGTCACAGTAATTGGGAAGCATCTCTGGCATTTGGTGGGTGGAGGCCAAGGATGCTAGATTTTTTGCAATGCCTGGGATAGTCTTGGCACAAGTCCCAAGTCCTGCACAACTATCAGATGTCTCCATAAATATTCAAATAAGTGAAAAGACAGTTTATAATTAGCTGAGCCTATAACCTAACTCTCTTTTCCATATAAACACAATGTACTTTTTGTACGGGTTTAGTATACTCGGATTTCTCTCGGCATACAAATTAATATAAAATGGAGGGAAGACTACAGTAATTTGTCTTATCCAGAACTTCTGTATACCATTTCAGAAAGCCATGCCATTGATGGCAAAGCCTGTTCTTGGTATTGGAGTCTCTGACATAATGCAGTTTTAACAGTCTGCATTTGTAGCCACTGAATTGGTGGTGGATGTACAGAAGGGTAATCACCTGAATGCTAGTATAACTGTCCAAATATTTACACACAAATCATGTTATTGTAAATTGTTTTAAAATTCTCCTTTATGTTACTTATGTTACTATTAGGGCCTTCTGCTGATTTTTAAAAATTATGTGCGTCAGTATGTTAAATAATTATTCATTGCATTTAAGGTTAGTACCAGGAGAGTTACAAATACTCGTTATATAAAGTAGGTGGTTTAGAAATAATTCATTCACATTTGGTCATCTTTTCTGTGGTGCTGAGGTGATGGTTAATTTTGTGTCAACTTAGCTAGGCTATGGTGCTCAGTTGTTTGGTCAAACACCAGTCTGGATGTTGCTGTGAAGGTATTTTTTAGATGTAGTCAACATTTAAATCAGACTTTCAGTAAAGTAGATTGTCTTCCATATTGTGGGTGGGCCTCATCCAATCAGTTGAAGGCCTTAAGAACAGAGACTTGAGAGTTCTCAAAGAAGGAATTCTGCATCAAGACTGTAACGTAGGGGGCTCCTTGCTCAGCAGGGAGTCTGCTTCTGTCTCTGCCTGCCACTCCCCCAATCTGTGCTCTCTCTCTCTGACAAATAAATAAAATCTTAAAAAAAAAAAGATTTATTTCTTTGAGAGTGGAGAGCAAGCAGGGGGGAGGGGCAAAAGAGGAGGGAGGGAGAGAATCCCTAGCAGACTCCCTGCTGAGTGCAGAGCCCAACACAGGCTGATCCCAGGAACCTGAGAACATGACCTGAGCCAAAACCAAGAGCCCGCCTCTTAACCTTCTGAGCCACCCAGGTGCCTCTGCAATATTTTAAAAATAAAGAATCTTAAATAAGTTAAAGAATTAAAGAATAATGGTATACCCATAAAGTGGAATGTTAAATCAGTCAAAACTAGCAGAATATGTATAGTATGATCTCATTTTTGTTTTATTTTTTAATTTTTAAAAGATTTTATTTGAGAAAGCACAAGCAGGGGGAGGAGCAGAGGGACAAGCAAGACTCCCCACTGAGCTGGAGCCCCTCTTAGGGCTTGATCCCAGGACTCCAAGATAATGACCTAAGCCAAAATGAAGAGTTGGCCACTTAACCAACTGCCTTCTGCTCAGGTCATGGTCCCAGGGTCCTGTGATCGAGCTCCATATCGGGCTCCCTAATCAGCAGGGAGCCTGCTTCCCCCTCTCCTGCTCTCCCTGCTTGTGCTCTCTCTCTCTCTCTCTCTCTGTGTCAAATAAATAAATAAATAAATAAATAAAATCTTTAAAAAAAAAACCCCAAAATTTCTTTTTTTAATTTTTTTATTTTTTTTATTTTTTGTTTATTTGAGAGAGAGAGAGAGAGAGATCACAAGTAGGCAGAGAGGCAGGCAGAGAGAGAGGGGGAAGCAAGCTTCCCGCTGAGCAGAAAAGCCCGATGCAGGGCTCCATCCCAGAACCCCGAGACCATGACCTGAGCCGAAGGCAGAGGCTTTAACCCACTGAGCCACCCAGGTGCCCCCAAAAATCTGACTCTTGATTTCAGCTCAGGTAATGATCTCAAGGTCGTGAGATCAAGCCCCAGATAGCTCTCTGCTTTCAGCACAAGTCTGCTTAAGATTCTCTCCCTCTGCCCTGCCCCCTTCCCCAGCTCACATTCTCCCTCTCAAATAAATAAATAAAAAAAACACAAAAGGAACATTTGTATTCATGCGGTTATTATACCAAGTGTTTTTTTTTTTATACCAAGTGTTAATAGTTATTGGGCAAATGGAAATGTCATGTACTTCCTTAGTTGCATTTTTTACAATGAGCATATATAGCTTGTATAATAAAAATATTTTGAGGGTTTCTTTTTTAAGATTTTCTTTATTTACCTGGCAGAGAGAGACACAGCGAGAGAGGGAACACAAGCAGGGGGAGTGGAAGAGGGTGAAGCAGGCTTCCCACTGAGCAGGGAGCCCGATGCTGGGCTTGATACCAGGACCCTGGGATCACGACCCAAGCTGAAGGCAGATGCTTAACAACTGAGCCACCCAGGCTCCTCCAGGGGTTTCAAACATATACAAAAGCTGAGGGAATAGAAATAAAACCCTTATACCCACCTCTCAGTTTTAACTATTATCAACCTATTGCCACACTTGCTTCAAAAATAGACACTGTTTTTTGTTTAAGGAAAGAAATGTTTTTTGTATCATTTATACTAGTTAGTCTGTAAGCTTCTTAAGGTCAGGAATACATGAATATATTTTCTATGTAAAATATTTAATAGAGATAAATGAAAGTACCCCTTATTTCCTCTACTCCCCATCATTTCCCTGCTCGAAAATTACCGGTGTTACCAGTTTGGTGTATTTTTCCAGACCATTCCCAGTGTGTTTACAGGTACATAAAGATCTGTGGTGTATGTTGATTGAATCTTCTCTGGTTCCTTCTGTTGTTCAGAACCAAAGACTCAGGAGAGAAGCACTAATGGGCAAGGCCTGGGACACCAGGGCTCTCCCCACCCTGTGTTAGTCAGAGGCAGCTTTGGTGGCAGGTTCTAGTTTGTCCTGGGAACCATTTGTAGGGTGCAGACAGTGAAGGAAAGTAGCCGGGCAGACAACTAAGAACCGTAACAAGGGATGCCTCTGTAATTGGGAGCCAATTCCTTAAAATAAATTACTATCAGACAGCAGGGCCCTGTCGCTGTCAAAAAGCTTAGTATTGTTTCCTAGGTGTCTTTCGCAGAGCAGTCATTTGAGTGAAATAAGATTCCCAAATCTTTTTTTTTTTTAATAGGCCTAGGGCTTATGGCTGAGCTCTGTTGGTGAGGCCCGCTCTGCAGAAGACTTTATTGAACAAGAAAAGACAACTGTATACAGATGGCTGAGGTGAGGGTGGGACAGATTGTAACCTTACTATCAGTCTGCCGATTCAGTCCCTTTTTTTTTTTAAGATTTTATTTATTAGAGAGAGAGAGCAGGAGCAGGGGGGAGGGGTAGAGGGAAAGGGAGAAGCAGATTCCCTGCAGAGCAGGGAGCCCAACAGGGGGCTCGATTCCCAGCACCCTGAGATCATGATCTGAGCTGAAGGCAGAAGCTTAACTGAGTCACCCAGGTGCCCTGTCCCTTTTTTTTATAAAGACATTTCTTGTAACTCTAATGTCTAGTCCCAACTAGTAAGACACCCTCCCCTGAGTACTTTTTTCCCCCCATGAAACTTTTAAAAGACTCATTTGTTGCTTTAAACCTTTGAGGGCTCCAATAATCTACCATCTAAAATGTAACTCTTCAAAATGATAGTCAAGGTTCTTCACTATATGGTCCCAAGCCACCTTCTTATTCTCACCTCCTGTCTCTTTGATCCAACTCCAGCAGGTTAGTTCCCTGAAAATGCCATATACTTTTTTTTTTTTAAATTTTATTTATTTATTTGACAGAGAGATCACAAGTAGGCAGAGAGGCAGGCAGAGAGAGAGGGGGAAGCAGGCTCCCTGCTGAGCAGAGAGCCCGATGCGGGGCTCGATCCCAGGACCCTGAGATCATGACCTGAGCCGAACGCCAAGGCTTTAACCCACTGAGCCACCCAGGCGCCCCAATTATTTTTATTATTATGCCATTCAGTTGCATCTTTGTCAGATTAACTAACCCCAGATTTACAGAGCAGTTGTTCGGATTTCAAAAGGCTTAAAACCATACCTTTTAAAAGTATTTTGTTCATATTTCACAATTACTAGTCTATTCAACAATATGGCAAGTTGAGGAACTAAATGTAAGACTGCAGACTGCTCTGACCAAATAACTATGTGAGATTTTTCAGAAATAATTTTCACATGCCCCAAGGTAAGTCTTTTAAAAAGCCAGCCACTCAGGGGCACCTGGGTGGCTCAGTTGGTTAAGCATCGACTCTTGATTTCTGCTCATGGTCATGATCTTAGGGTTGTGGGATCGAGTCCCATGTTGGGTCCGTCCTGGGTGTAGAGTCTGCTTGAGATTCTCTATCCCCCCGTCTCTCTGTCCCTTCCCCAGCTCATGCATGCTACCTCTTAAAAAAAAAAAAAAAAAAAAACCCAGCCACTCAGTAAGGTAATTTTAGCAGGCAGGGGTTTATATCCAATAATGTCAATGAACACCAAGTGAGTACCTGATTCTTAGTAACCTCTTTCTATTTTCATCCATTTCTCTGACAATGAAGCATATCATAAGCCTTAATGTAGACAAGAACATCTGGAAATATTTTGATAATCTGAATATTCACTAAATGGAAAACTATCCTGAGATGAATACTACCATTGGTAATTTTGCCAAGACCTCAACTACAGAAAAGTCTGGATTAGGAAGACTGTTTTTCCATGGTTAAAAGGAAACAGAACTAAAAGAGAAAACGTCTCAGACTCATTTATCACAATCTTTTAAGTGTTAACTGACAGTCTCTGTATGGGACATACAGGTATCTCACTAAAAGTGTCTTCAACCAAATCCTTTGTTGGTTTGGTGATATCCATACTTTTATCTGCTCAGTATTCTTTGTGACTACTATGCACATTTAATTTTTTCTTAACACATAAAGCCATAAAGTATAGGCATTCTCTTCCCAGCACGCACAGAAAGGAAAAATTGGGTGTCTAAGAATCTTTAGGATCAGACCTGAAAATTTTCTTACTTAGCTTATGGATTCAAGGAATTGGGGATAGAGTCACTAAAGAGGTTGAGACGGCAGAGGAGGGTTGAAGCACTTTTAATCACAGAAGAGTAAACAATAGTAAAAACCATTAACGGCTCACCCAGTGGCTCTTGCCCTCCGCCAGCCCTCATCGCACCCTCTGCCAACCCCCCCTCCCTGCGTACCATTTAGTAAAGAGCAGGGTATCATCAGCTGTCCCTGTAATTACCAGGTGGTAGGAAGGGCATCTAGCTAGAGGCCACAAAATCTCAGTCATCTCATCCACGGTTGTCTGTTTCTGTACAACTTCATGTGAAATATTCCAGCGCCAGGGAGGAACAGTGCAGAAACCTGGAGCTGAACTTGACCATTCCGTTCAGATGGCCAGAGCTTGGAGAGCCACGGACAACGAGGGAGGGGACAGCCCAGAGCCAGCATTATTCAAGATGCAGCCAAGTCTGGGATTGAGGTGGGTTCAAAGGGGGGCACAAGGCCTAGTAGCCCTAGTCTCGAATTGTGCCCCAACCCAGGAAATGAAACTTGTGCACATGCACAAACGCATATGCACACACACATACACGTGGACAAGTGTGCGCATGCACACACACACACACACACACACACACAAACACACACAGCAAATAACATTACCGAAGGAACCTGGAGGCTATTAAATACAAAATGGCAGAGTTTTTTTTAAAAAAGTGAAAATATTTGCTTCTTTGATTCTCCTCAGTGCCCTGCAGACCCCCTCGTCACAAGTGTGTAGACACGGGGAGGCCCAAGAGGAGTAGGCTGCCGGTGGCCCTATGAGTCCATGTGTGCTGTGGTCCCCACGCCAGCCACCTTACTCTTCAGCCCAGTAGCTGCTTCCCATGTGACCATTCACCCGGTTGGCGCCATTGCTGGAGCTGCTGCCACAGGGGGGTTTTGTGTTGGTGGTTATATCTTCTTCCTCCGAGCTGCTTTCCACATCACTGCGGTCATCCTTGGACACCTGGGTGGGACGGGGCCAAAGGTAGGGAAGGTGAGGACAGAACTTTGCTACCGTAAGATTCCAGCCCACAGACCCCACGTTTGGGCCCTGCTCCCACCATGGCCTACTTTCTGGTGGCACCTGACTCAAAATACTGTCTGGGCCGTGGCTACAGCTGTGAATAACCTTTGCCTCTTTCTTGGTTTCTCTCTCATCATCTTTGTTCCCTATGGGACAAGAAGCTGTGTTGGTAAGGGGGTGTCTCTCAGGATCAGCCTGAGAGAGCTGAAGTCATTCACTGAGTCCGCGTGGACTCCAGAAGCTCTTTCTCCTCTCCCACCTCAAACACTAGAAAAGACTGATACAAACAACACAGGTGGCTGTCATCATTGCCTCTATCTTCTGGCGGTGGTGACCACTGGAGTTACTCATCTTGGTCATCCTGACTTTTGTTTATCCCCAGAGCTGATCCATAAGTAGGCCCTTTTCAGTCCTTCTACTCTTCCTGGACTCAGTACCCTATCACACCAAAGTACTTCCAGTTCTCTACCATGGACCATAAAAAGTAAAGGAGAGAAACCCAGTGAGACCTGCCAGACTTCTGACCTCCAGAACTGAAGGATAATTAATGTGGGGTTTTTAAATTTATATAAATTTATATAAGTAAGCTCTGCGCTCATTGTGGGGCTTGAATTCACGACCCTGAGATTAAGAGTCGAATGCTCTACCGACTGAGCCAGCCAGGTGCCCCTCAATGTATTTTGTTAAAAAAAGAAAAAGTAAAGGAGAGTAGGGGGTGAGAAGGGAATAGAGCTACAAATGCTGTTGCCAAGGAGTGGGGCACTTGCTTTGGTTAGCTTTACTAAGACTGGTTTATTGCAGCTGTTGACCTCTGAACGCAAGCAAATGATCACCTGACCTTTAGGAAATTTCTACCAGAGGGCAGAGTCTATCTAGATTTGAGGTAAAGGGAGGCTCAAAGAGGGGAAAAAGTAAGAGTAGACTCAACTCTTGCCTCCATTTAGGAACAAGAATCTGGCAACTTGAGCTCCAGTCAGCAGTGGCCCCACAGGGTCAGGAGAGAGGCATGCTCGGAGACAACACGGGGAGCAGGAAGGAAAGCAGGAAGGAAGAGAGACACATTCAGACAGACGTGCTTTACTGAACACCAGAAGCACAGATACACTTACATGCAAGAGTTGAAACTGTCCAGCTCCCACCAGGCATAGAAAAAAGGAAGGAGGTGAGAAAAGAGTGGAGAGTACAGAGTCTGGGTCTAATCCTTCCTGGATAGGTCACCTGGTCAGGAAAGAAAAGCAGGGGAGAAGAGAGATGTCTGGTAGCCCAGAAGCTACAGCAGGATGCATAGACACGCTGAGCAAGTTCTAAAACCAACTGCAGCCATAAGGAACAGGGACACAACAGATCATATATGCCTGGGTTACATGCCATCTCTCTGTCCCAGTCTCAGTGTCTCCCCTGGCAGAGCCCCTCCCCCTCGGCACTCTGTATTGCTGAAGGCTGCATCCCGAGCCCACGGGCCAATCCCAGCCTGACTGCTTCCGAACCTCCACACTTCAGTTATGAGTGTGATCATTAAATGACCCCTTTCTTTGTATTTTTGATCTCTTGGCGTAAGGTGGGTATTTGAAACCCTAAATACCTATCTCATTTAGGATCACCGCCTCATTCCACAGTGGGATGAGGCCAGTACTCAGCCCCACATCTTGAACATCACAGTGTGGTCATCTTGGGGTGGCTTGCCAACTACCATGCCATTCTTAGGCATTGCTGCTTTTATAGTTTATAGTTTATAGCTCTGCATACGATTTCCTTTGGAAAAAGGTTTCCGTGCTAAAAAACAAAAATACGAAATACACTAAAGTAGGTAGATGAGGGGTAGGAAAGGGCTGAGGCCATCTCAAAACAATACTGTTAATTATTTAACCATAGTCATTCCAAAGGGACAGGAGGAAGGCAGATCCTTTCTCCTGCATCTTTTTTTTTTTTAAGTAATCTCTACACCCCACGTGGGGCCCCAACTCACGACCCAGAGATCAAGAGTCACATGCTCCACTGACTGAGCCAGCCAGGTGCCCTTCTAAGTCATGCCTTAACAGGCTAAACACTTGGAGAAAAGGCAAAAACTCTGGAGTCCTAAGCTTTCTGCCTTCTTCAGTCTGCTTGAGTAGCTGCGGCTCACTAAGCTAGATAGAGAAGGTCTACTGAGTAATATCTATCTTGCTATCCAGCCCCAAAGAAAGAAGCCATCTTTCCTCCTCACCTTTCCTCGGATCAAAGCTTTGAAAGCAATTCGCATGATTAGGTAGGACCAGATGATATGTAGAACCTGCAGGATCAGGAGAAGGCCATTGAAGAACCACCAGGAGGGATAAGGCCCAATCATCTCCCAACTCTCAAAGAAGGTCGTGTTCAGAATCCTAGAAGAGGAGGCCAGTGGTGAGATTCTAGAGTCCAAGCCAGGCAGACAGGAATGAAGCTCAGTTCCCTAGGAAGCAGAACCCAGTTTGCTTTTTCTCTCTCTATCCTAACAGTTGGAATGCCAGGGATATTCATCCACAGTGAGAAAAGATAAAGAAAGGGGCCTATGAAGTTTTCGATCTTAAGAGGCAAGGAAAGATATGTAAATCTCAGGAACTGACGGATTAAGTCATATCATTAATCGTTTCAAATATAAACAGTTTCACAAAACCGGGGCAGCAATTTTAATCATAATCGTAGTCATTACTCAGATCCTTAGGCACAGACAGCACAGTTGGTAGTTGATTCCCTCAGACAAAGGAGAATCCCCAACCTACAGTCATTGGCTTTGTACAGAAAGCAGTGAGGGTAGAAGTGAGAGTGGTATGTGTGTTGGTTATGGTGGGGGAAGGTAGAAGAGCAGGAAAATAAGAAGAGCCTGAGAATTTTGCAGTCAGTGCAAAAGAAGGCAAAGGAATTACTTAGGCATAAAAGGAGGGCTGCTCCTCAGAGAGGAGTCTGGAAAGCCACAGGCAAATGAGTTGGATGTTCTCAGTCTGGATCACATCTTCCTAGAAATGCTGTGTGAGGGAAGTAAGGTCCCATGAGAGTCTATAAGGGGTCGGTCAGGTTAGGCCCAGGATAAGGCAGGGCAATAGGGTTTTGGTAGCCTGTTCCCTAAACTGGCAAAAGGTATCATTAGTTACATACTGACCACAGCTCCGTGGCCCTAACACTTACCAGAATGGGTAGATTCCTAGACGAGTGACCACAAAAACAGCACTGAAGATCACAAAAAGGGTGTCACAGAGACGCTGATATTTGGCATAATTGGCCAGTTTGGCTGCCTGGAGAAAGGAAGAGAAGAACTGAGTTGGGGGGTGGGGAAAGAAAAAGAATTGAGCCGAGGAGAAAGCCAGTTCTCAGACACAAAGAAAAGGAAAGAGGAATATTGAGGAAACAGGAGTTGGGGCGGAGGGGGAGGAAGAAAAGGAGAGAAAGAGGAATAATGTGGAAAGAGAGGTTGGAGGGGGACGCAGTTTACCTCCAGCAAGAAGTCTGAGGCATCATGTAAACACAGGATCAGAGTCCCCACCCGAACCATGTTGTTGATGTAGGAGAAGGTGATGAGCCCAATCGTGGCCAAGTGATGCACAAACATGATCAGGAAGTCCTAGGAATAGAAATAGAAGAGGCGGGTAAAGGCAAGGCCATAGAGGTTCTATTTTGTTTGAACTCTCCCTTATGGAGCACCCTAGCATTTGAACCAAAATGCCACACCAGTAACTCACCCATAATCGATGTTAATATAGCTCCAAGCACGGAAAATAACAATTTTGTTTGGAAGCTGCAGAATATGTAGACCATGTATGCTGACTTGACACTTGGAAATCACTTCCCAGGTGGTAATCAGACCTATAAGCAGTATCTTTGAGATTCTAAGACTGTTTTGACGAAGGAAATTTCAACCAAAGGGACCTAACAGAAAGGAGAGGTTTGTGGAGGGGCGAAGCTAAACTCTTCTTAAAAGTTGCAGAGAAATGCTAAATAATCTTTCTTAACTGTAAGCACCCTCTGCTTTCAGATTTAAAGCTCTAATTCAAATGCCAAGGTTAAACTTGGAGAAATCTCTAAATACCTGTTATCAGACATGTCTAATAGATACTTCTCAGCCCACTGAGGGACAGAGGATGGGAGAGGCAGGTGAATTTGGGTCAGAGAAATAAGGATGAGAAGTCTGTGCTCTCTCCACATAGATACAATGGTAGGTTGTAGTTCTTGAGCTGGGGATGGGTTCACAAGTATGTGTTCTAGTATGTTTTAAAACCCACATGTACATTATGAACTGTTTTATATGTGTCATGTTTTAAAATAAATTTTTAATAAGGGGACCTGTGTCTCCTGACCATTGGAGAGTGAAAGGCATCTGAACTGAGGATTGAGCTTCTAGATTATACAAAAACTAATAACCCAGATTAGTGTCAATCCAGTCCCATAAATGCTAACCCTGGTTTTCCTTACCAAAGATAATCATGAGTTAGTGACAGATTAACATTAGAGCTGCTGGAACCACATTATTTCAGGTGCATACCAATAAAACGTGAAGATTCTGTCCTTTCTGTCTGCTTATAAAAAACTTAAGTCATTTCTAACTTTGTCACTGTGTGGGTAAGTCAGTTCACTTCTCTGAATCTTGGTTTCCTAAACAATAGCAAGAAAACAGTAAACTAAGTCATCTAAAACCCTTTCTGGTTACCATTCTTTGAGTAGCTGGAGTTACCGAGAAGGGAGAACAGAGAGCAAGGATCTCAAACGTAAAACAAAAGCCAGATCTTTCTTTTTTGAAAGCAGGCCTTTTCCTGGATGAGGCCTTGCTATCCCTAAGTTCTGACTAGTTTCCAGAATTTTATACATGTAAGAACCTTAGAGAAAACTAAGGAAAAGGGTATGCTTTTTAGCTGGTTAACTGTTCTTATCTTGGGTTGCCCTGAATGCCTCAGATATACTTACTTCATCATTGGTCAAGTCTCATTTCTGAGAACATGACCAAGAGCTAATAGTCTCATCAAACCTACTTTCTCCCTCTTTTGTGGTCCCAGGCAGGCCAGAGAATCCATAAAAGCAATCATGGTGGCTGCTAGAAAGGAGGAGGATGCAATAAATTAGCATGGAGGGAGCCAGTGTCCTTACCTTCCGTTTAATGTCTATAAACTGAGAAAACATAAGAGACCAATAGAAGGCCAATTCCATGATATAATAGTAATAAAGCCCACTTGTGAGAGGCTGGAAGAGAGAAAGTAGTAGTTAGAATAACACCTAGTCAAAAATTCATTCCATCTCTGCAACTTTCTGTTTCAGAGGACGAATACCCAAAATTATTAGACACCCTTCCTTGCCATCATCTTCCAAGATCTGTACTAGATGACAGACTTTGGATTGGTGTGGAGAATTAAACCTCTTCCCTCTGCCCCTCCACATACACATTTTCAGCTTGCATCTTTAGATAAGATCAGATAGGGTTAACACATACGACAGCACAATCAAATCAGTGTGTCTAGAACTCTGGACAATTAGTGCTGATTTTCGGGGGATTGAAGACACTCAGGTCTTTTCTTCTACCCTGTTAGCAGCTCCCTGACATTTTTCTAGTAATAGATTAGAACCAAGATGCTTTTAAGGGGACTCCAAGTCGCCCTTGATTCAAAAAGGACATCTGAACCAGAAAGCATCTCATTAAGTGCCAGGAAGCTGCTTTTCTTTCCACCCCAACTAGGGTGAATATAATAGGGAATCTGGAACAAAAAGATGGCTGGATTTCACTGTTATGGGGGCCCCAGAAAGAGATACCCTGAATATATGACTCAAAGAGACTCAGCCCCTAATCCCTCAAGAATACCAAGATGTGCCATCTGCCTGAGACTGCCCTGCCTACCGTACCTTCCACACATACATAAGGCCCCTGTCTTGAAAGGGCTCAGACCGTACCTGATATGGATAGCCACGCCAGCACTGTCGGATGTCCCAGAACCAAGGTGACTAAGAGAAAATAGATAATCCAGGTCAGCTTTTAGGATTCAACCCTGGCTTACCTATAAATCCCTTTCTCTATGCTAGGAGCACAAGAGAGATGGGGAAGAAAAGGGAATCCTTCTTGACGGAATTGATGGGTCCTGAAAGGGTCAGTAAACGGCTACATTTTTCTTCTAAAGCAAGAAAGTGTTATTACAAAGAGAAAAACCATACTTTGAGGTAAATAAGAGCACGGAGAGCTCTAAGATAGTTTTTGGAAATCTCAACATCTAGAATATAGGAAATAGGGACGCAGGAAGACAATGATTCCATTTGACACTGGAGAGAGAGATCTTCATGCTGAAGATTCAAAAGTCAAAAATAATGATCTCTACTGGAGCTTCAATTATGTCCTTTAAGGAATTTGTCAATTTCATCTAGGTTGTTGAATTTATTACTATTAAATTGTTCATAATATTGTCATTATCCTTTCAACATCGACAGGATCTATAGTGAGAGCCCCTTTTTCTCCCTGACATCGATCATTTGTTTTCTCTTTTTTTTTTCTAGGGGTTTAACATCTTTAATTAAACCTTAAAAAGAACCAACTTTTGGCTTTATCAGTTTTCTCTATTATTTGTCTAATGCCTATTTCATTAATTTTTTTAAATTAATTTATTTTTAAAAAATTTAAATTCAATTAATTAACATATAATGTATTAATTGTTATAGGGGTATAGGTCCATGATATTTCATTAATTTTTTACCTTTTTTTGGTTATTTCTTTCCTTTAACTTACTTTAGGGTTACTTTGCTCTTCTTTCTCCATATCTTAAAATTTATATCATTGATTTTAAAACTTTCTTCTTTTCTAATATCAACATTTAAAGCTATAAATTTCCCTCTAAGCACATTTTAGCTGCATCCCACAGTTTTGGTATGCTGGATTTTCAACATCATTCAATTAAATATTTTCTAATTTTCCTTGTGATTTCTTGTTTGATCCATGGGTCATTTTCAAGAGTTTAACTTGCAAATATTTTCTAGATATATTATTATTATTGATTTTTAGCTTAATTCCATTATGGTCAGAGAACATACCTTATAAGATTTCAAATCTGTAAAATTTACTGAGACTTATTTTATGGCCTAGCATATGGTCTGTCTTAATTCACATTCCATGTGCACTTGAAGATTATATATATTCTTCAGCTGTTGGCATAGTGTTCTATAAACGTCAATTAGGTCAAATTGGTTGATTGTGTTGTACAAATCTACATCCTTAGTAATTTTTTGTCTAGTGATTTAGTCAATTACTGAAAGAAGAGTATTAAAATCACTAACAATGGTATGGATGTCTATTCCATTCCTTCAGTTCTGCCTCTTTTTACTTCATGTATTTTGAAGCCTCAGTTATAACAGTTAGAGGAAAATAGTATGGTACAGTGAAAAAAAAAACAAAACAAAAACAAAACCAATCACCATGGAATCAGGAATCAAAAAGCCTGAAATTTAACTCTCATAATTAACTAAAAAGCAGGTATTCTACCTGTTTTATTCACTTTAAAGGGTTACTGATTCCATTTCTACAACTGTCTCCTCCTTAGAAGAACAGGATTTTTGTCAAATCCTCTACAAAGCATCACGGACTATGCTGATTTAATCAATACCATACCATTATACTACGCTATTACAATTAGTACTATTATCTCCCCTAAATAAGGGGAGAAACAATAAAGTTAAGAAGTTACTGAAGTCAGATACCAGACAGAAGACCATCTATTTAGCATATAAACCTAGGCTGTAGGCATTATAGTAAAAATAAAAGGGGAGGGGGAAAGTAAAGAACTCATGGTATTTAACTTTTATCTCTAGACATGTAGGCATGATTAGAACCCAACAGAGGACCACAGAGAGTTTCAACTTACCGACCAGAGAAATTTAATTCCGTAGCAGAATATAGATAAATAGAAAGTGAATCTCCACCTGGGTGGGCAAAGAATAGAGGTTAGATGAATATTCACTCAAAAGAAAGTCTTTGAGGCTGAGGAAGTCAAGACAGCAGACTTGGAGATAAAACAACTATGGGTGAGAAATAAGTTCCCAGAAGGGCATCTGGCTGGCTCAATCAGTACAGCATGCCAACTCTTGATCTCAGCATTGTAAGTTTGAGCACCACATCGGGCATAGTAATAATAAATAAATAAAATCTTAAAAAAAAAAAAAAAAAAAAAGAGAAGTTCCTAAATAGGGACAAATAGTGTTACCTAAAAAGCCAAAATAATAGAGACATCTTCCAGCTCTGTTTAAAAGATTTCCACAAGTGTATACTGGCTTTAATCAACTTTTCTTCCATACATTCCCTAATGATAGTGCCTAATATATTTTTTTTTGCATGACAATGATAAATTGTGTTCTGTGTCCAAAGGATAATTAGTAAAACCCCAGTGAAATGAAATATGGTATGTCCAGAAAAGGGATGCTTCCCACCAAAATGTCAATTTAGAGCAAGCTGGTACTATCTCTACCAAGTTGTACAAGGGTGTGCCTATCTACCTACGTGAGTGCAGTTAAAGGAATGCCCTCCCAGTCTATTTGGGAAAAGGGAACAAAATGGAACAACATGTAGCTTAGTGGCAAGCACATTCAAGACACTAAAGGTGACCAGTCTTCCAGATCTCTTCTTTCCTGCCTATAATAATTTGAGTTAGCCTCTACATCCACTGACTACTGTCCTACCAAAAGAACACTTCAGTCCGGTCACACCCTACCCTTCTCCTCACTCCCCACCTCCCTACGCACACCTACATGCTTTCACAGAACTTTGTGAGCGTTGGAGGCTTGTCCTGATTCCTCCGATGACGAAACCAGCATTGGATCTTTCGGACATCCCAGTCCAGTTGCTTTGACAGGCCCTCCAGCCTCTTCTCATCAGGATACTGTAGATGTATGACCAGAGTCAGAACATCCCTTTTTCTTCTACCCTCTCATTAAATCCGTTTGAGTAGCTGAGTAGCAAAGGGGTGATAACTACAGCAGTTTAAGGGATATTTTTCTTTCTAGGTTTCATCTCAAAACTCATTTTTAGTAGGAAGTCCTATTTCACATTATCAAAGACCTTTAACTTTATACACCTCCTCCTTTGGTTGTCTCCCTCCAGCCCAAGCTGAGTGAAAAAAGCTATTAAAAACCCAAACTGCAAAAGCTATCGGTACCCTCCCCATCTTGATTATGCAACTAGATAATGACAGAAGCTAGAGCAGGGATGAACAAAATCAAGATATGTATGTCTAGGGAAGGCAGGACTGTGGTGGCTAGTAGGTCTAAAATTCAAATGCACATAAACTTGACTTATTTAATGGATCCTGACCCATAGGTATTCCCCCTGATGGGATAAAGCTCTCCTTATAGTTGTATGGACTACCCATCCTATCCCTACCCTTGGAGATACCTGCTCTCTACCCTCCCCTGCCCTGTGGAGCAACCCCTCACAGGACTCTTCCTCTGTTTCTTCACCCACTTACCTTGGTAATAGATACAAACACCTTTTCAAGGATGGCATTGGGTTGGGCCGGATAGGGACCACTGTCCTGGATGCCAACATGAAGTGCACAGGGTTTGGCAATAAACCTGTAATGAGAAAAATCCAAAGCCATTTTTAAATATGCTTTGCTAAGCACGAAGGAAAGATCCTGATTAGTGGACTGATGGGAGGCAAAAGGGAAAACACTCGGCTGGGAACTAGGACTTTTTGATTTAGTCCCGGATTCTGCCATTGACTCACTTGAGAAGTGACCTGTTGAAGAAATATTAGAACGTAAGCTCTCTTTCCATTGTTCTCTGGCTTCCCTAATTACATCTTGAGCTTTACAGTCAGAAAGACCTAGGTCAGACCTATCATTTTATCTACCAGTCTACCACTTATTGCCCGTAGGAACTTGGATAATTTACTTAACCTCTATAAGTCTGTTTTTTTATCTATAAGATGAAGATAATATCAACATCCTTGCTACTCAATATAAGGCCCACAGACCAAAAGCCTTATTGGTTTTTCCTGTAAGCCTTTTGGAAATGCAGAATCTCAAGCTCCATCCCAGACCTGCAAAATCAGAATCTGCATTAACAGGATCCTCTGGTGATCTTCATATGCCCATGAAAATGTTAGAAGCACTGGTCTACTTTATAAAACCTTTATAAGTATTCAGTGAGACAATGTATTATGAAGACCATGGCACAAATGAGATGCTTAATAAATGGTAGATTTCCTTACATCAGAAGATCAAGAAGATCTTAATTGGAGGGCCCAGGAGAACTGAGACTGAGCTCTTCCTAAATACAAATATCCCAGGTCTTGGTCACCTTCCTGCCTAATCAAAAGATTATGTAAATATTTAGAACTTTCAGTAGCCTGGAAGAAAGGAAATTAGGAAGAGTGAGAAATAAATTACCTATTAGTATTCCATTCTATTCCCAAATCTACCACTAATAAGCCATATAAACTTAATCAAGTCACTTAACTCTTGGTTTCATCATCTAGAAGAAGTACTGAGATGATTCCTGAGATTTTTTCTGTATCTATGACTCCATGGTGTTATCACTGATTGTAATTAGTTTTTAACTTGTAGATCTTTGAAAATTAAGGGACTGTTCTTTGGTTCTTCAAGAAAGATCTCTCTAGGGGCACCTGGCTGGCTCAGTTGGTAGAGCATGCGACTGTTGATCTCAAGGTTGTGAGCTCAGGCCCCAAGGTGGGCACAGAGTTTACTCTAAAACGAAAAAAAATATTAGGAAAATAAAAAAGAGGGGTGTCTCAGTAGGTTGGTCGGTGAAGTATCTGACTCTTGCTCTCAGAATTGAGTTCAAGCCCCGCGTTGGGCTCCACACTGGGCATGGAGCCTACTGAAAGAGAGAGGAGAGAAAGAGATCTCTCTTCTCCACAACAATAAATTTCTGTGAGCATTAGCTCTAGGAAAAGCTCTATGTAATCACTTTCAGGATAAGTCAAAATGAGTTTTAGGTTCTCTTAAGCATATTAAGGAGTCCCAAGATGAAATTGAGACTGGGAGGCATACAATGGAGTGCTCTTGACCTATTTTCTTGATCTGCATTTGAATCCAGAATTTATCTTAAAGGGAGGGACTGAGAATAAGAAACTATTATCTTACTCTGTGAAAACTTTTTTTACGCTTATCACCAAAGTTCCTGAGTCATGGAGAAATATTTATTCGGAGCACAAAGTTAGCCACATTTGAAATCTATTCTCCCCTTTCACGCAGGTGGTGCAAAAGTTTCATTCAAAGGCCAACACTAGTAGATACTTTAATTTATATTTCCTGGTATATTATTCTGTGTACAAATATTTTAGCACCCCACTCATGTTTAAACCCCCTATGAGCACAGAATGCACAGGGAATACTGTTTTTTGTATTTACCAAGGTTCTGTGTCTGTTCTCAGTAGTTGCTCAGTAACTGACAAGTGACAGGTCTTGCAAATCCTACCCTTGCTCTATTGGAACTCAGTTTGGACCCAGGACTGATCAGCATCCAGAGGAGTAATTAAGGCAGTCATTCTTTGCTTTTGAGTTTGTGCAGTATGAGAGATGAAAGCACCGTCTTCTCTCATCTACGTTAATTACATGAAGAGGTACATCCAATAACGAAAACAAGCCTTTCCAATTCCTACTCTTGCTCTCTGATCTAGGGCTCTTTCTCAATTCAGAAGCAGTTAAGTGATTAAAGGCCCTGAGTAGATTTTAACAGCTAGGAGACTAGGTGAGTTACTCACCTATAGGATGGAGATAATATCTACTTCACAGGGTTATTTAAAAATGAAATGACATGATTCATGCCTAACCCAGTACCTGATACTATTATTATTCTTTAAGGGAGCTATTATTATTTTTACCAGAACAGTTTAGTCTTGGTTCTCACTGATGGTGTCTCTGGCATAAGGCAAGGAGAATAAGAACTCTTATTTCATACAACAGGGACAGGTTTGTACCCTGCTCACCTGGGTGACAACAAGATAACTTTTTTATTATCTGGACCTTGGAGCGGACTTAATATCCTAGAGCTGTAATTAGCTCATATCCTGATCTCATTAGTTCACAGAGTGCAATGAAAGACAAAGTCACTGGCATCCAGTCAGTTACAGTTATACAACTACAGACCCTAAGAAAATTTATCTATTTGACAAATATTTGTGGAGCACCTATTTTGTGCTACAGCGTGAAGCACAAAACCATAAATCAGGACCTACGATTGCAAAAGAATTTTTTTCTGATAAAAGTTAAATATATAGATTTATTTAGATACTTAATGAATCACCTTAATGAAGAAAGTGAAATTAGGTCTTCATCCTTTCTGTTAGATAGCATGCCCTAGAGACTCCCAGGGTCTTAGAGACCCTTTCAGGAGGTCTACAAGGTCCAAACGCTCTCATAACAATTCTATAACTTCAGAATCATTCTTTTCTCTCTCATTCTCTCATGAGTGTACAGTGGAATTTTCCACGGGTTACATGACATTGCAATAGACTGAATGCAGAAGCTGACATGAGAATACAGCTGCCAAGTACTAACGAAACTTACAAAAATGTAAAATAATACTATTCTTCTCACATTTTTTTGTTGTTGTTTTGTATATGTGCTGCCGAAGCAAGCCATATTTGTTTTGTTTTGGAAAATATTTTTCATTAGACATTAGTTATATTACCAATATAATCAATTTATTGTCATTTATAAATGAATTAATAAAATTTGTTTCAAATTTCCACTTTAATTTCTAAAGCAGCCCGTGTTGGTAGCTATTCTCCATACAAACATAAACTCTCTGGGATCCTTACTAATTTTAAGAGTGTAAAAGATTCCCGACATCATAGTTTGAAAATTGCTGTGCTGGATGACATTGAGAAATTAAATTTATCTTGTATTTTTTATTCCTCTCCAGGATCAATTTGTTGCCCAAGTTTTAAAATCATTTGAAAGACCAGACTTCCCTTTGCCTGCAGGTCTGAATTAGTAGACATTTAGTGGCCTATAATTAATGGTAAGCTACTCCTATCCACCTGCCACTCCAGGAACACGAGTCTAATGACCCAACCTGATTATAACATATCTGTTCTGCTTTGTAGACATCATTTCATTCTGCCCTTTTCCCGCCCTCCAGCTACATGGCAGCAGCTGAATGAGGTCTGAGTTAATTAAGATGAAATTACTTACTACTTTGCTTTTTCATACCAAACACAGGAGCTATGCTAACAATTCTATCTTCCTGATTCACTGCAACATCACTGGTGGACATGGACTATATACAAATATATTTCAAGGTATAGATCAAGCTTCTTAACTGGTGTATCATGGCAAGTAATATATTTGGACTGTATTTATCCTGACATACTGCTCTCAGCTCTCAGGCTGATCCACGGGGCCTGTGGTAGCCAGGTAACCTTAGTCTGTAGCCTCTGGCCTCAAATACCTCACTGTGCAATACACAAGTTATTTTCTATGTGTGCAGCAACATGATTAGGTTGGGAAGCAGTGGCTCAGATTTCTAGAAAAATATAAAGAGTCAAACTTTATATATAAAAAAGAAAAATAACCATGAAAATAATCAAAATAGGCAATGAAGAGACAAATACAATAAAAAGAGAAAGGTCTTATACAGACTGATGAGGATGGTATACATTAGGTAATGAGTGACAATATCTGAACCTGAATGTTCCCCCCCACACACACACATACGAGAGAAGAGAGCTAAGATTTTTTTTTTTTTTTTTAAAGATTTTACTTATTGGGGTGCCTGGGTGGCTCAGTCGTTAAGCGTTTCCCTTCGGCTCAGGTCATGATCTCAGGGTCCTGGGATCGAGCCCTGTATCAGGCTCCCTGCTCAGCGGGAAGCCCGCTTCTCCCTCTCCCACTCCCACTGCTTGTGTTCCTTCTCTTGCTGTGTTTCTCTCTGTCAAATAAAGAAATAAAATCTTAAAAAAAAAAAAAGATTTTACTCATTTATTTGAAAGAGAGAGCACAAATGGGGGGGAAGGGGCAAGGGACAGGGAGAAGCAGAGCAGGGAGCCTGACACGCGGGGCTCCATTTTAGGACCCTGGGATCATGACCTGAGCCTAAGGCAGATGCTTAACCGACTCAGCCACCCAGACACCCATCCCCGTCTTTTTTAAAGATTTTATTTATTTGAGAGAGAGAATAAGTTTTTTTTTTTTAGATTTTTATTTATTTGACAGAGAGAGACACAGTGAGAGCTTGAACACAAGCAGGGGGAATGAGAGAGGGAGAAGCAGGCCTCCTGCCGAGCAGGGAGCCCGACGCGGGGCTCGAGCCCAGGACCCCGGGACCATGACCTGAGCCTAAGGCAGACACCTAACAGCTGAGCCGCCCAGGAGCCCCAAGAATAAGATGTTTAAATAAAGATTCTTAAGGCCAGATAAAGTCTGTTTAGAGAATTTAATCCTTAGGTACACAAGCAGTATTCGAAAATCCTCCCCCAAGACATATGTACCCCCAAGAGGCAAATGCAGAGTCCCACAGAAAACAGATTCCGAAACTCCCTTCCCTTTGCAACTGAATTCTTAATAAACCAATCACATTAAAAATTCGATTGGCTTCTGTAGAGTGGAAAGAGGAGAAAGTAAAAAAGACATTCAGGCAGCTGGAATAGCATGTATTAAAGCAAAGAGATAAGAAACAAAGTATGCTTAGAGAACTATGCAATGTACAAATTCGGGGCTGGCAACAGGGGCAGGAGTAAAAGCTATACACCAGATCACAGGTGCTTGTGTGTTATGCTAAGCGTGAACTTTGTCCTATAGTTGATGTAGAGTCATTGGAAGGCTTTAGGTTGGGTTGGAGAAGCGATAGATTTGTATATGAATAAAGGAGTGTCATCAGTTAAAGGCCAATGTAAAGCTCCATGCTGTAAGTGATAAAGTACTGAACTAATAAGGCTATAGAAATGGAAAGGAAAGGACAGATTCAAGAGATGCTGAGGAGGTAAAATTAATAGCACCTGGTGACTGAACAGATGTGGAAGGCAAAAGAAAAGAAAGAGTCAGTTCCATATTTCTGGCTTGGGAGACTAAGTTGATTATGGTGTTTCAACCAAGTAGAGCATAAGGTAAGAAAGCAAATTTGGGAGTGTTAGATGAATTGTGTTATGCTGAATTTGAAGTGCCCACGGGAACACTGAAATGGTACTATCTAGTAGGCAAATAAATTTGGAAAGGGGCTTAACACACACACACACACTCCCTGATCTGAGAAAGAAAAAAGCAAGAAAATGAGAATAAAGGTGGTAGCTAAAATTGTGGGGTGGGTGTGACTGCAACAAGAAAGGAACACAAATTGAGAAGAAAACCAAGGTCAGGATCCTGAGAAATACTAGTGTAAAAGGTGCAGCTATAGAGAGGACAGAAGGCCAGAGGTAGAGTCGTATCAAATGAGGCAGAGATCAAGACAAGGATTTCAATATCCACTGGATTTGGCAACTTGGAGATCTGTGGTAACCGTCACCAAAGAAATTCCAGTAGAATAGAGATTCTAGAGAGAGTATATAAGGAGGAAGAAGGAAGTGGAAATAGCTAAGATTCTTAAGCACCTTGACTGAGAAGGGAATCCCTTCAACTTTTGGCATCAGAATCACTCTATAAACTAAGATCCCTGTGCTTCAGATCCATTCTCTTCTTGATCAGAAATTTCATTCTAGGGGTGCCTGGGTGGCTCAGTGGGTTAAAGCCTCTGCCTTCGGCTCAGGTCATGATCTCAGGGTCCTGGGATCGAGCCCCACATCGGGCTCTCTGCTCAGCGGGGAGCCTGCTTCCCCTTTTCTCTGCCTCCCTCTCTGCCTACTTGTGATCTCTTTCTCTGGCAAATAAATAAATCTTAAAAAAAAAAAAAGAAATTTCATTCTATTTATTCTTTTTTTTTTTCCCTATCATCTTCAGCCTGTTTCTTTCTTCTCGTCAGAACTTATACGTGCTCAAATTCTTATCTTTAAACAGCTCTCCCTGCCCCTCATACCCTCTGGCACTCTCTCACTTCACCATTGTGAAGTTCGTGGAAAAAGTTCTCTCCTCAAGCCTTCTCTTCTAACTCCCACTCATTCCTAGCCTTCATCCCCCTCTCATCTGGCCTCTGTCCCTACACTCCATTACCACTGCTCTTGTCAAAGTTGTCAATAAGCTCCCTACTGTGAAACCAAAAGGATGCTTTTCAGTCCTCTATCTTATTCTCCGTTACTGACCATGCCCTCCCTCATGAAATGCTCTTTTCTCTTGGCTTCCTTACTGCCATACTCTTCCTAGTTTTCTCCCTCTATCTCTCCGGCAGAACTAGAATGCTTGGTATGCACTGCTAGTTGAGTCACCTGGACATGCTACTTAACTTTCTCTATGCTCCCGTTTTCTCAACCCATAAAATGAGGATAACTGTAATATCTACCTACTTCATACAGTTACTATGAGGACTCAACGTTTAGCACTCAGAACAGTGCCTGGGACAAAGTAAGTACTTGTTAAACGCTAACTACTGATATTATCAAATACTATAAAGCTGTCATACCTCTTGTCTCCTGTTGGGTTTTTTTCCCCCCTCTGCTAAAACGTGCTGTTTCCTCAGAGTTCTATGCAGGTTCTTTTCTTACTCTACACGCTCACTCTGGTTGATCTTACTTAATTACAGCAGAAAGTCTCAGACTTTCTACAGACCCCACAGGGTACCTGAGATATTCTCTAGAGGCCCACAAAGTAAAAACTATTTTCAAAATAATTTTAAGACATTATTTGCCTTTGTTACTGTGTTGACATCTGCAAATGATAGTGCAAAGCAACAGAAGGTAAAACTTACAGCACTTGAGAATAAATCAAGGCAGTGGCAGCAAACTGTAGTAGTAGTTTTTGTGTTCTTCCTTGATATGTCCTCCTAGTTTTTTTTTTTAAGCCAGTTCACTTAAGAATGGCCTTGATGAAGCAATACATATGATTGAGTTTAATAAGTCTCAGCCTTTGAGTGTATTTTTAAAAAGCATTCTGTGATAAAATGGGAAATACACAGAAAGCACTTTTGCTGCATACCAAAGTATATAGTTGTCTCAAGGGAACACCAGTTCAACTGAGTTCTCTGCTGAAATAACTTTTTTCACAGAATACCACTTTTACCTGAAAGAATGCCAACAGACAAACCAAGGTTATTTGGATCTGTGTTTTAGGAAACATTTTCTTGAAAATGAATAAAATAAGCCTTTCATGACCCCCCCCCCCCCAAAAAAAAAAACCTATTGCCAATGATAAAATTCAAGCTTTCAAGTGAAAATTAGAATTTTGGAGAACTTATATCCACCTTTGAGCTTGACAACTTCCCAGTGCTTCAAGCTTTCGTAAGACTTGTTCTGATGAGATTAACTAATATGATTTTTTTTAATATTGTATAAAGAAATGTATTGACACTTGGGAAATCTATATACCTCAGTGAACCAGTATTTTTCTTTTTCTCAATTGAAGTACTTTTATTTTATGTACAAAGAGTTAGCATGAAAGTAGGTATCTTAGATATCTGCAGTTAAAGTAGATGACCCATTCAAGAAGTTCACTTAATCCAACTTAATGAAGCCTATATCCTTCACATACTGATGGAAACAATGGTGGCACATACTGAGGCTGTATTTTCAGATCAGACCATGCTAGTTTGAGCAGATGTGGCAAGCATGAGAATCTTTTTTTTTTTTTTTTAAGATTTTTATTTATTTAAGAGAGACAGAGCGAGACAGCGGCAGAGGGAGATGGAGGGAGAGAAGCAGGCTCTCCACTGAGTAGGGAGCCTGACATGGGGCTCAATCCCAGGACCCTGGGATCATGACCTGAGCTGAAGGTAGACACTTAACCGAGTTACCCAGGTACCCCAGGCATGAGAACTCTTGCCAGATTTCCTCAGATGACTCCAGTAGAGCTACTGGTGACCCATCTTGCTCTCTTGGATGCAACAAGGCAAACTGACCAATCCTTGATAGCCATTCAAAATTTAAGACAGACCAATGGATTTTAACATGAATGAAAAGTTCATTGATAGAGTTTCAGATTCCACAATGCAACTAACATTTAAGAAACTACTACTTAGGGGCGTCTGGGTGGCTCAGTCAGTTAAGCATCTGGCTCTTGGTCTCAGCTCAAGTCTTGATCTTAGGGTTGTGAATTCAAGCCCCACATTGGGCTCTGTGCTGGGTATGGAGCCTAATTAAAAAAAAAAAGAAAAAAGAAACTACTACTTGTGTTTTGGTGTTGTATCAAAGAAAAACTACCTCTCCTTTCCAATGACATATTTGTGTGAGGCCAGCTTTTATTTATATACTTCAACCAAAACAATGTATCATAAGAGACTGAATGCAGAAGCCAGAGAGAAGAATCCAGCTATCTTCTATTAAAGCCAGACATGAAAGAGATTTGCAAAAATGTAAAATTAATGTTGTTCTCTCTAAATATTTTTGAAAATAATTACTTTTATAAAATGTTATTCACATTAACATGTAACATGGCTATTACTGTTACTTTTTTTTTTTTCTAAGATTTTATTTATTTAAGAGAGTGAGTGAGAGAGAGAGAGCACACGAGCAGGGGCAGAGGAAGAGGGAGAAGCAGACTCCCCGCTGAGCTGGTAGCGTGATTCAGAGCTCGATCCCAGGACCCTGGGATCATGACCTGAGCCAAAGGCAGACACCTAACCGCATGAGCCCCCCAGGTGCCCATATTACTGTTACTCTTAATTAAATAATAAGTACATTTCTTAAATTTCTCAACTTTTTCTTTCTTTAGATTTTATTCATGTGTCAGAGAAAGAGAGAGAGAGAGAGAATGAGCACAAGCAGGGGGAGCGGCAGGCAGAGGGAGAAGCAGGCTCCCCGCTGAGCAAGGAGCTGGATGCTGGACTCAATCCCAGGACCCTGGGATCATGACCTGAGCCGAAGGCAGATGCTTAACCTATTGAGCCGCCACCCAGGTGTCCCTCAACTTTATTTTCAAATATGGAAAAACTAATAGGAATAAGAGATGCTCAATAAATTTTAAGAATGAACAAGAATGCTGAACAATAAGTTTCATTCAAAAATTACTAAATTATACTAATACTATTCATTTGTGTGCTGATGACTCCCAACCATAATTTTTTTTTTAAAGATTTTATTTATTTATTTATTTATTTATTTATTTGACAGAGAGAGTGAGTGAGAGAGAACACGAGAGGGGAGACAGTCAGAGGGAGAAGCAGACTCCCCATGGAGCCGGGAGCCTGATGCGGAACTCGATCCCAGAACTCCGGGATCATGACCTGGGCTGAAGGCAGTCGCTCAACGAAGCCACCCAGGCGCCCAACCATAATTTTTTTTAATAAAGATTTTATTTATTTATTTGACAGAGAGAGATCACAAGTAGGCAGACAGGCAGGCAGAGAGAGAGGAGGAAGCAGGCTCCCTGCTGAGCAGAGAGCCCGATGTGGGGCTTGATCCCAGGACCCTGAGATCATGACCTGAGCCGAAGGCAGAGGCTTAACCCACTGAGCCACCCAGGCGCCCCATCCATACATTATTTTGTATATCCCTGATACATATGCACCCATGTCAGTGTATTTTTTTTTTAAGATTTTATTTATTTGACAGAGAGAGACACAACAAGAGAGGAAACAAGCAGGGCGAGTGGGAGAGAGAGAAGCAGGCCTGCCAAGCAGGGAGCCCAATGCGGGGCTCAGTCCCAGGACCCTGGGACTATGACCTGAGCTGAAGGCAGACCCCTAACAACTGAGACACCCAGGTGCCCCTATTTTTTATATTTTATATTTTTTATTTTTAAGTAATGTCTGCACCCAACATGAGGCTTGAACTCACAACCCCAAGATCAAGAGCACATGCTCTACCGACTGAGCCAACCAGGTACCCTTCTGAGTAAATTCTTGAGGATAGAATTTGTTATCTACAAACAACATGTGCTATACACATTTGTTGTACTTATATGTGTATTCTTTGCAGTTTCTTTTGATGACTATTTTAATTGGCAAATTTGTTCTTTTTTTTAAGATTTTATTTATTTGTCAGAGTGTGCACAAGCAGGGGGAGCAGCAGGCGGAGGGAGAAACAAGCTCTGCACTGAGCAGAGAGCCGGATACGGGACTCGATCCCAGGAACCTGGGATCATGGCCTGAGCTGAAGGCAGACGCTTAACCGACTGAGCCACCCAGGCATCCCTGGCAAATCTGTTCTTAAAGCAGAAGCAGATGAAAAAGAAAAAGACCTCTATGATATATATTACCCTAAACCATGGCAAGGCACACACTGGGATTTATAGCAGATTATTCTTCCCTCCTTCTCCCACTTTCATCAGAGTTATCGTCACTTAGACCTATAACAGGGCCTTAGAGCATTAAGATGACTAATACCTGTGTAATATGATGTACCTACCAGATGCTGTGATGAGAAGGATCAGCATCCTGCTTACATCTAATCTCACTGTAAGGGACATAAGTCTTGAGATAGTAAGAATTACATACAGTATGCCTGTTAAAATGTTTCAGGTAGACACAATTTAAGACTAACTTGTAGTATCACTGTATAGTAGCTAGTAAGTATTTTACTTGCTATAGAGCAGCAGTTCTCAAAGTGTGGCTAAAGATCAGCTAGAGGTCCCTAAGACTCTCGTCGTTAAAGAATTTCTCCCTTTCCAACTATATGCATACATTTCTTTCATTACACATATTTATCTTTTTAATTTTTATTTATTTATTAAAGATTTTATTTATTTATTTGACAGAGAGAGACATAGCGAGAGAGGGAACACAGCAGAGGGAGTGGGAGAGGGAGAAGCAGGCTTCCCGCTGAGCAGGGAGCCCGATGCGGGGCTCGATCCCAGAACCCTGGGATCATGACCTGAGCTGAAGGCAGACGCTTAACGACTGAGCCACCCAGGCACCCAATTTTTATTTATTTTTTTTAGGGAGGGGGCGGGACAGAAGAAGAGGAAGAGAGAGAATCTTAAGCAGGCTCCACGCCCAGTGCTTAACCCAGCTCAGAGCCGGGCAGGGTGGGACGGGGTGCGGATTTGTGTGTGTGTGTGTGTGTGGCCTCAAATCTCACAACCCTGAGATCATGGACCTGAGCCAAAATCAAGAGTCCGATGCTTAACTGACTGCGCCACCCAGGTACCCCATCTTTACACAAAATTTATCTTTTTTAAATGGACAAGTGACTATACAACTTAATGTATTTGCTTAAAGTAGAAACATACAAATGTGCGAGTGCCAAGAGGTGGTAGAGAAAATGGTCAACAAGAAACTCTTCCTTAAGAAGTTTTTACCATCCTTCAGAGTTCAAGAAACAACTGTTTGTTAGTGAGACATTAAGCCTATATTTAAGTTAACTGTTAAAAGGAAGTGAACCCACCCCTTCCAAAGTCCCATAACAGCCTTATGCATATATTTATTACACTGTATTTTAAACCACTGATTTTCTTGCTTTCTTCCTGAGAGTAGAAACCACGACTTACTCACAGTTTTATCCACGGCACATAATTTGACATCTGGCAATATACTAAGCTCTCAATAAAAAATTGCTGAAGAGAAAAGAAAATGGGTAGGAACTTAATTCTCAAGAAAAAGGTGAAGTGTTTCATGGAAATGTGCCCACCTGTCCTCCTGGGTCATCAGATAACCTGCCAGCTCCATGTAGGAGAAGGTCATTGATTTCTGGGGAATCAGTAGAAATTCAAGTTAACCAATTTCAGTATAACTAGAAATTTCCCCAAGAATAATTAAACATAACCACAACAACCTGATTGGGTTTGAGACCTTCTGTGCCTATTAAGTGAGACATCTTACAACTGCTGACACTACCCAAAAGCCAAAGACTACAAGGAATACCTTTCTTTTTTTTTTTTTCAAGATTTTATTTATTTGAGAGAGAGGCAAAAGCAGGCTCCCCACTGAGGGGCTCGATCCCAGGAACCTGGGATCATGACCTGAGCTGAAGGTAGATGCTTAACCCACTGAGCCACCCAGGTGCCCCAGGAATACCCTTTTTAAGAAACTCCATAATTTTGAGAAGAGATAAAATACCGTGATTATTCTTAATGTCTTATCAGGGCTGTGCAGCACCCCATCTACATTTAACTATTTGACAAACTTGTTTGTTTACGGATCATTAACTACTCAAGAAGAGGCCATATGCAGGAAAACAAAACTATAGAGCAATTCTTGCCTCGACTGCCTATCGATCACTCAGTGATTACTCAAAATAGCCTATAACATCATTTATATCATTCAGGAAATGATTTACATTTTAAAACCCCCATTTTTACCACAATTTTTAGAAAAGCCTGTTGTTTAGAGCATGGTTTGATATACTTAGGACTGATCACCTTCGGGTCCTAAAAAAAATCAATCGAATGTGAATTTACATTAAAATTCTTTTCAGTTATAAATATTTGTTTGAATTACTTATCAACACTGCTCAGTAGAAATATAATACATGCCACATATATAATTTTAAATTTTCTAACAGTCACATTCAGAAAAGGAAGAAACAGGTAAAATTAATTGATAATATACTTTGTTTAACCCGATATATCCAAAATACTATCATGTCAATATATAATCAATGTTAAAATTTGAGATATATTACATTCTTTTTCTTTTCCTGCACTGTCTTCAAAATCTGGTGTGTATTTTACACTTAGAACACATCTAACTAACACAACGCATTTGGACTAGTCACATTTGAAATCCGCAAAAGCTAGTGGCTACTGTACTAAACAGCACAGTTTTAGATAATTCAGAGAGAATTCTTCACATCTAGGAAAAATTGTTTTTGTTTCTAGGAAAACTGATTTCAAATTTTTGTTGTTGTTGTTAGAAGTGATTATGGTTAACTCCTTTTGCAATGACATTTCAGTTAACTTCTCCTGAAGATTAAGGTGTGAGTTCAAGCACAAAGAGTCCAAAACTCAGTGAAGAGCAGCTTTTATCTGCCTAAAAATACCTCTAGAGAGGAAGCCAAAAAGAGATATATCTCCCTTTCCACTCTATAAGAAGGGTGCAGATTTCACTTGCTTGCCTCTTCATTAATTTCTTCTTAACCCATCTAGGAGACCTTAGTTTTCTGAATCAGGAAGTGGCTAAAGCAAATCTGATGTTTCTTTTCTGTGACGAATATATTGTCTCCAGGGATAAATCAGGAACCTGACCTCAGGCATTCCAGTATTCAGTTTTCTGCAGAGCATTAACACCCACTGCACACAAAGGGTTGGGGAAAGAAGTTTTCCCAGAGAGAGGACGGACACTTAAGCTTTTGACCGTCTGGAGCTTATTAAGAGGTGGATTCTTAGATAAGGGCAGGTCCATTGACTGACTTTTCCAATCTTGCTCTGCTGGATCTGCAAACCTGATCTGATTCTGTGATTTACAATCCAACAACGCCCAACAGAATACTTTTAGGGATGCAATGGAATGGGCAGTCTACCTTACAGCCTAGTCAGAGGCTTTGTCCATTTTTCCCAAAGCCTCCCTACCCTGCCTGGAGGACCCACTAATACTGGGTCACAATGCTGTGACCTGACATGGATCTGGAAGGAGGGCAGCAGGCCTATCAGGGAGAGGAAAAAAGTTCTACCTCCACTTGGCGGAAGTGGGGGAAAACAAGAAAGGCAGTATGTAGCAGAGGTAGAAAGGCTTACAAGAGGAAGATGAAATGAGTGGCTGAGAAATGTGCACACACACAAAAAAAAGAGTCACTACTCTCGTTGCCAGTTACATGTCAGGCCAGCAAGTGAGTCTGTTCAGTCTCCTGTGACAGAGAATGGTATTGAGAAGGCTCTTTATACACTCCAGTGAGGCTGCTTTGGAAGTAACAAGAGAGAAGAGGGGACTGGAATAATGAATGAGCAGCACGGATAGCTCTCATCTATCTCCTGCATAATTCACAAAATAATTTTCTTCTGGCAACACAAAGCTCCTATTGCAATGCCATATTCAAAATAAATGAGCCTATATAGCTCTGATGGTGTCAATATTAAGTCTCAAGCTCCTACTTGATCCCAAGAAACAAATGCTCCAGTGATTAGATACTAAGTTTCAAACAATTTTATCATGAACTTAATATGAAAAGTTTTTTAAAAACACGTGGAAGAGTTTCTTAACCCTGTTTTGATAGGGTTCAGTGTAGCATGAACACACGTATGGGGGAGGGGAGAAAGAAAAAAGCTGTAGAAAGGTGCACAACAATGCATACATAGTATGACGAAATTTAACCGGAAACAAAGGAATTTTAGTTTTGCCTCTCTCAGCTAAGCCAAACATCTATTTCAGGTTGAAGATCTAGATTCTGGTCACTCCTCTGGGCATCTGTGTAGATGAGGATAGACCCTTCTCAAACATTCAATAAATATTTACTGACCACATGCTATTTCTGAGGAATTTTGCAAGGTGCAGGCTACCAGAATACAACCACTCAGCAGAGGCCCACAAAGGAAAGCCTCCATTCTTTGGTAGGTAATAATCTCCTACCTGCAGTTCTTCAGCAAAATAGTTAGCTAGATACAAACACTTTACTTATTATGGTCAGGCGACTTTTCAAGTCATCCCTATCATATGTAGTTCTCCAGGGAATGTGGGAACTTAAAAAAAAATAATGCTCAGTGTGGTTGATGAAAAGGATGAGAAAGTAAGACCACACTGTAAATGCTACGTTTATTCTTTGGGAGATTTTTTTTTTTGTTTATTTTTTAGTAATCTCAACACCCAACTTGGGGCTTGAACTCACCACCCCGAGATTAAGAGTCACATGCTCTTCTGACTGAGCCAACCAAGCGCCTCTATTCTGTGGGAGATTCTTTTTTTTAAGATTTATTTGTCAGAGAGACAGAGAAAAAGAGCACAAGCAGAGGGAGAAGCAGGCTCCCCACCAAGCAAGAAGCCAGACATGGGACTCGATCCTAGGACCCTGGGATCATAATCTGAGCCAAAGCCATTTAACCAACTGAACCACCCAGGTGTCCCTCTTTGGGAGATTCTTAAAACAGCACAAATAGCAGTAATTTATCAAAGGGCATAGTGTAAGACTCATTAAAATATACAGAACAATTTGAAAAAAAGTCTTCGAGTCAAGTATATTATATTAAATAACCAAGAATAAGATAAGCATGGGTTTGTTCTCCAAATCCTAGAATATTGGAAGGGGGGGGTTAAACCTTGAGGCTTGGGAAAATGATCTGGATCTTAGTTCTAGTTCCTTCCCCAGTCAGTATGAAACCTCTGAAAAGCTGCGGGATGTTTCTAAGCCTTAGTTTACTGTCTATTAAAAAAAAGGCTGGAGTTCTAGCTTTTACAGTCTATGATAACTACATGAATCACTTCTAGAAACCGATGTGAGAAATGAGAAAACATAGGAAAAACAATTAACTGTACCAATATTTCTTAATACATCTTTTACTATACTCTAAGAGTGGCTCCTACTACTTTTATGGAAGGCCAGTGTAGCAAGAGAGGAACTGATAATCCTGCAGTCAATTCTACTGCTAAATCAGTAGGTTTTATAAAAATAAACAAAATAACAAGACTGCTTCTAGGGTTAAACTTTCCTAAGGTCAATCTTGAGATGAACAAGATGCCTGACCTTACTAACCAAGGAATATCATACTAGAATGCTTTCAGCCCAGTATCCCCATCTACCCTTACTCCCTGGACACTGGAGCACCATAGAAACATTCAGATAGAATTCCCACAGGTAAAGGATCCTTTCCAGTCGGCCCAGGGATATATAAGTCTTCACAGGCATCTGAGGGAACTCTTTGGAAATCTGAAGATACATGCAAGTTTATTTATTTTTTTTATTTTTTAAAGATTTATTTATTTGACAGACAGACAGAGATCATAAGTAGGCAGAGAGGCAGGCAGAGAGAGGGGGAAGCAGGCTCTCTTAGCAGAGAGCCTGATGCGGGCTCGATCCCAGGACCCTGAGATCATGACCTGAGCGGAAGGCAGAGGCTTTAACCCACTGAGCCACTCAGGCGCCCCGATACATGCAAGTTTATATGAAATGGGTATTTATAAGCAACAAGCTATTTCCTCTTACCACTGACATGAAGAAATTTCCGTGTCGGCATATATGAAAAACAGAGAATATTTTCCTAGGACAATTAAATTTTTTCTGTCCTGAATTGTGTATTTTCCTTTTTAGTCATTAGGTTGTCTTTGTCTTTTTTCAGCCCTCATATACAGTTGCCAAGGTGGAGAGTACCTGGATCTAGGTTATTCCTTAGAGGGAAAAGTGGTTTGTGCTCCTTCACCCGGAATATTTTGTACGTGAATGTCTGACAGAGTGCTTTGGTAATAATACACAAACACTATGAATAAATGGATGAATGACAAGCTAGCTACATATAAAAAACAATAAAGATTAGTCCGATAGCAGGCACTTTTGAAAAGTAATCCAAAACACATAATATTAATTTTTCAGAGAGTAACAGATTATTTGCAATATATTCCCATCCTAGAAAGGGCATTTCTGCTCTATGCAAGGGCCAAATGAACAACAGATGTCAAAAATGCCATCATTACCTGAGACCTATGCGGAAAGAAGTCTCTTTTCCTGGAGTCTGAGTAGATTTGATCAAAATCACCCACAGCTGTAAGTCCACACTGTAAAATCACCACATCAAGTCCTCTGTGAACATTGTATCTTAGCAGATACTGACCACTTGGTCAAAGAAAAGTGAAATCACTTTTACCAAGAACACACGATCAGGAAAAGAATGTTGTGATTCTGCTAAACTCACTTAGAAGTTGGCTCAACACAGGTGTCCTCTTTTAAGCCCTCCGGCTCTCATCCCTTCAAAATACCACTTCTCCTTCCATCTCAGGCCTCCAAGGCCTGTTCTGCAACTAATCTGACACCTTTCCATACTTTGGAAGCCTCAGGCTCCACCACTCCTTATCCCTACCAGATTTCTACCCTCTTGCGGACTCTGGCAGCATTTCTGGGGGGAGGGGAGAATGAGAATATATAAATATATATTTATATTTATATATTCTCATACACACGTCCATGAACTGACAAACCAAGGCTTGGGGCCTAACCCTGTTCCCCTCAAATCTCAAAAGAGTCCTCACAAATCGTAGATTCCCAAGAACCCCCTCCTTGCTCTTGGAACGGCTGGCTCTGCGTTAACCCTTCAGCTTCCACAGCCCCAACTAGTGCTGGTTCCTGTGGCCCTTTCCTGCTTCTCGCTTCGGCTGTTCCGGCTCTCGGCCGCAGCTCACACACAACCTGTTTCCCGTCAGTAGAATCCCTGGAGGCCGGGAGCAGGTCTAGAAGACCCCCAGGCGACCTCCGGGATCTGAGATGGAAAAGGCCCAGCGTCCCTCCACCGACTCTGGCTCTCTCACTGTCCACGCCCCAAACTCGGTCTTTACCTAGCCTCCGCGACCACCTCGGCCACCTTCCGAGCATTCCGCGCGGCAGCCCAGGCTTTCCCAGCCCCCTGCTTCCGGGCTTTCCCGGCACTTCTGCTTCCGGTGCTCGGCCTAACCCCCGAGCCAGCCCCACCGGCCCGCGCCCCGGCCCCCGGCGCCGCTCGCTCGCGGACTCTCACCGCTCGAAGAGCAGCCGCACGGAGAATATGCCCGCCGCCACTGGGAACGCCGAGAGGACGTGCCGCGCCCGCGGATAGCCGTAGCCGTCGCCCGGCCCCTCAAGGTCGGCCCAGCTCACGTTCTGAGGCAGCCAGAAGCGTTCGCTCCACAGCCAGCCCCACAGCAGGCCCAGGGCTCCCGCTGCCGCTGTCGCCATCTTACGCCCGCCCCGCGGCCACCGCCGCCACAGCCTCAGCTGCAGTCTCAGCCAACGGAACCCGCGAGGAGGCGGCCCCGGGGCGGGGCCCGACCGGCGGCCACCCTGTTCCGGCCCCTTCTGGTCCCCGGCAAGTCTCAGCCCGCCTCCTCCGTGGGGCCGGGCCTCTTCACCGCCCATCTCCGCTCCACACCCACCCACCTCCCTGACTGCGGCCCCCGGGGTCGCCTCTCCGTAGGACCCCGCCTCCGGCCTGGCCACGCCCCACTTCCCCGCCCCGCCTCCATCCCGTCCCGCGGGCCTTGAGCTCTGGCCCCGCCCATTTTTGCCTAGGGTTTTGGCTACTCTTCTCCTTCTCTTTCACTGTCAGCCAGCCACGGCCACACCCCTATTTCAGGACTAGTTCGCTGAGGGGGACGCTCCTTCTTCTCAGCCCAGAAGTTACAAAGGCTGTTCCCGCTTCCAGGCAGGCCATACCTGTATCTCTGCTCCTAGCCTCTCTCACTGGGGCCTACCTCATCTCGGATGGTTCCGCCTAAACTCTCCCCACCTCTAACGTTTTGTGCTCCCAACTTTTTCTTTCCTTCGTGTCTTTCCATGATCTCCATTCCCTTTCGCTGTTTTCTCTCTTAAAATGGATTTTTGAAAATACTTTTATTTTTCTCATGGGTAAAAGGAAATGGAAGATATCCAAAGGATATTATCCAAAGAAGATACAAAGGAAAAAAAAAAAATGATGGCCAATATTTAAGGAGGCTGACTGTGCCAGATACTGCACTGAACATTTTACACCATTTAACGCCATCATCCTATGAAGTAGGTATTTACTGTTTTATCGATGGATAAACTGAGGTCCAGAGACGTTAAGCAGCTTGCCGAAAGTTATATAGAATCGTGTAGACCTGGGCTTCCGATCTAGAGAGTTTTTAGACTTTGGAACCCTGAGCCCTTATCTTATAAACCTTTTTAATTTTAGGTTTCCACATTAAATATTTAACTCTTTTGCGGATCTACATAAACAAGGGGAGCCATAAACAAGAAACCTTCAAAAAGCTAAAATTCAAAATTGTCCCTCAACTGCTGGAGATTCCTGAACTCTGAGTGCGGTCTGTTTAAACCCTAAACCCAGCTGCTAGGTCAATTACCGCAGGCTAACTAGAATGATCTGAAAAGATTAAAAGAACTGAATCTCTACCTCTTGTTCAAGGACAGATAAAGTAACTTTATAACTAGTAAGGCATGCTTACACCAGAAGTTAGAGTTTCAAGGGGGGGAGGAAGAAGGGGGGGAAGGGTACCATCCTAAAGTAGACTTTAGGATGTTTAGGATTTAAAGTTTGCTTTAGCTCGGTGGTTCTCAAACTTAGGGTACTACAACTTGGATATTAGCTTGTCCCATCTCTCACATGGAGAGTTTGCTAAAAGTTTTCTGGGCCCCATCCAAAGAAATTCTGATTCAGGAAGTGAGTCAGGGTGGGGCTATGAATTTATATTTCTCATTTCTAATAAATTCATAGGCAATGCCACTGCAGCTGGTCTGAGAACCACTGCCTGGAGCCATTTTTGTCTTAATCCAGCAATAGCTTAATGGTAACTACTCTATATTCAAGGTACATTTCTTAAAAAGTAAACTTGGGGCACCTAGGTGGCTCAGTCGGTTAAGTGTCTGCCTTTGACTCAGGTTAGGATCCCAGGGTCCTGGGATGGAGCCCCACATCAGGCTGCCTGCTCTGCGGGGGGCCTGCTTCTCCCTCTCCCTCTGCTTGCTGCTCCCCCTGCTTGTGCACGCTCTGCCAAATAAATAAATCTTAAAATAAAATAAGTAAACCCTCCTTGATCCCATGGGAATTCAAATCAGAGTCCTGAGGAACAAAGAATACACTAACTTGGCATGCAGGAACAAGCACACAGCGATCTTGGTCTCAAGGTCTATCCCCCCAAAACCACATTTGTACCATTTCTCAACATCTTGGCTGTTAGAAAATATATAGTTGATGAACTATGTAATGAAAGCAAACTTTGTGCAGTTTTCACCTTGTTCAGGGGTGATCCAACCAGCAAGCCGGTGGAAGGAACTAAGTTGGCCCTGTACTAGTCATGAAGAGTCTCCTTAACCATCTCAGGTCCCAAGCTGGCTCCTTTTCTTGCTTCACCAACAGAAAAACACATCATCTTTTGCCACCACTGACATACCAAGCCCAAACAAGTTGTCTTCAGAGAGCTGAAACACTTTGTTTGGTTAAAGGTTCTTGTTTTCTAAAGAATGTTTAGTATTATCTGGTCATTCTCTGTGTGTGTGTGTGTGTGTGTTTCCAAAGATTTTATTTCTTTATTTGACAGAGAAAGAGAGGGCACAAGAAGGGGGAGCAGCAGGCAGAGAAAGAGGGAGAAGCAGGCTTCCTGCTGAGCAGGGGCCCCGATGTGGGGCTCCATCTCAGGACTCTAGGATCATGACCTGAGCTGAAGGCAGGCACTTAACGGACTGAGCCACCCAGGCCCCCCTCTGGTCATTCTCTTGATAAGAACAACCTTTTATTATATTGATGTGGAGCTAGTCCTTGTTTCTACTCTCTGTACCTATGTCTATCTTAGTCCTTGAAAGGCAAAGAGAACAGTTCTTCTAAGGTTAATCTTAGTCTCTCCATATCTGATTTATGGTGACATATTCAACTAGTATCCGTAAGTGTTGGGCATAGACACTCAGACTTTTCTGTATAAGATCAGTAGATTTGGTGAGTACCATGTGGATGGGTTGGAGTAGCAGTGAGTCACACAGTAAAGGTAGCTAAAATCAAGCCAGGGTTGGATATTTTATGGATGTCATCCTGGATTAACTGTTGAGTAAACAGGGCTTTCTAAATGACTTCAGCCTGTGATGGAGCCAAGAGCAGAAAGTAGTACCCTGCCATCCATTTGGAAGACCAGGCAAGACTGTGGAACATACAGTGAGTGACCCTGGAAAATGTAACAGATGACTCAAAAGCATGCCTATCTCCAAGGTAATTCATACTCCCATACTTCCATTGAAAAAAAAAAAAAAGTGTTGGTGTGCCTGGGTGGCTTAGTCAGTTAAGTGTCTGCCTTCAGCTCAGGTCATGATCCCTGGGTCCTGGGATTGAGCCCCACATCGGGCTCCCTGCTCAGCAGGGAGTCTGCACCCCCTGCTTGTACTCTCTCTCTGTGTCAAATAAATAAATAAAAAATACTAAAAAAAAAAAAAAAAAGCTTTAACTATTGGGGCAGTTGCCTCTAGTGGCAAGGAAATCAAACAACCAACTACGCCTCTGCCCAGAGTGGAAAACAAGTCCATCTCCAAGTAGAGGCATTTGGAAATTCCCTTTAGCATGTTAGGCAGAATTGCAAGGTAAATTATTAAATGTTGAGTACAATTAATAATAAAAAAACCACTAATGGATTTTGAATGGCTAAAACAAACAGCTAAACAGACAGCTCATTTTGAATTAGTACACACTAATTTTCTTGCCAAGTTGCCCTCAATTTTTAAGAAAAATTTATCCTCCTTGTTGGTGGGAATGCAAGATGGTACAGCCACTCTGGAAAACAGTATGGAGGTTCCTCAAAAAGTTGAAAATAGAGCTACCCTATGACCCAGCAATCGCGCTACTGGGTATTTACCCTAAAGATACAAATGTAGTGATCCAAAGGGGCACGTGCACCCGAATGTGTATAGCAGCAATGTCCACAATAGCCAAACTATGGAAAGAACCTAGATGTCCATCAACAGATGAATGGATAAAGAAGATGTGGTGTATATATATACAATGGAATACTATGAAGCCATCAAGAGAAATGAAATCTTGCCATTTGCAACGATGTAGATGGAACTAGAGGGTATTATGTTAAGCAAAATAAGTCAATCAGAGAAAGACAATTATCATATGATCTCTCTGATATGAAGAATTTGAGAGGCAGGGCGGGTGGTGTAGGGGGTGTGGGGGGTCAATGAGGTCAATGAAACAAGATGGGATCAGG
>CM052897.1:56663132-56703134 GCA_028534135.1 Potos flavus | reverse complement strand
AGACCTACCAGAGGCCCATTATTCCTATCCAATTTTTACATAGATCCTTTTCAGTATTATTTAATGTTTATATCTCAGCCGCCCAAGGGCCTTCCAGTTTCATAAAGTCAAGAGGATCCCAACCTGGTAATATGCCAAATCAGAGTGGCTGCATCTGTGCCTTCCCTTTACTTCCTCTGTCCCGGGCTCTCAGCCACTTTTCTGTAATTGCCCCGTGTCTATTCAGATGACAGGAAGCAGAGTCAGTGTCCAAAAATCTCTACCATTATCGTAGGCCTGGCATATATCCTGCCCATGCCTTCATGGTATGCTCGGACTTGGCACGGCCACGGTGAAAACACCAGTATTAGAATGTTAGAAAAAAGCCAGTATTAGAATGTTAGACATTTTTTATCTTTAAAATATATTTTTTTCCCTAGGTCAGATGTTTTTCATCTCTCCTCCCTCACTCTTTTTCACATGTAGAAATGACAGCACCTGGACGTCAGGTTCTTTATCAAAGCTCCCATGGTCAGTGACAGAATTAAAATTAAAACTCAGAACTCTAGATTCACAAACCGATAGAGCATTTTCTAAATTGTCCTGGCATGCTAATTTTCCGTAACTAAAGGAAACTCTTTGGGGAGGAGAGCAGATGCTAACCCAAATGAAAATAATCTCACTCTAGCAGTTTGAACAAACTACAGTCCTCACTTTGTTTCAAATTAAAATATGTAGATAGTATCTTCGGGATGTTCAGGAGTGAATGAAGTAATATTTACATAACTGATGTTCATAAACACTGTCATGTCTTTCCCATATGAGGGATCTTACAGGCCCTCTGTTGATTAGCGTCTATGCAAAGCTATTTTTCTAATAAATGTGTATGGCTTCACCTACGTTCTTTCACCCTCTTACCTTATATATATATTTCAGTCTAATGAAAGCTTTAGGTGGGAGATTATAGGTATGTATATATTTATATGTATATGTAATATATATAAACAACATACATATATATGGGTGGAGAGCTGGCTAAAGTCAGTGACACTAACTAGCCTTTGGACATGGTGAAGTCAGAAGAAAATTCTGTATTGATGTCAGGCTTCCATTCCTCAGAACACTGCAAAATGCCTTTCATTCCCTCCTTTCCAATCTGTGCAAAATATCTAGGTAATTAAACCGAAAGTCTTCATATACAGTAAATGGTTGGGCCAGCTCTGTGCAGCGTTAACCCTTCCCCTGGCTATCTGTGAAACTCTTTTTGACAGCATTTTGGAGATCCATCTTAAACAGACTGCTCTACATGTGGAGGAAAGGTTCATGTTCTGATAACGCAGGAATAATGGATATAGTAAGAAAAGATTCTAGATGCCCTTCCAGCATAATTCTAATGGCTTTGCAAAATAGCATAAAGTCTCCTACCCTGTCCGCAGAGGAAGGGACAGCTAGCAGGGCACAGAGTGGGTGCCAGAGTGTGTCCTCTCATGCGGTCTGCCATGTTTTCTCTCCACATTCTTCAGCAGGACCAGCCAAGGAAGCCTTGGCTGTCCTAGTGGGGGCAAGTGGGTGTTCCCAGAGCTGGCCACATCTCCTTGCCTCTTCCTCCCTATCCTCCCCACCCTGGAAACATTTAGGGGATAACTTCCCTCAGTAGAAGGACATAAAGCCTAAGAGACCTCTGGTTCTCTTGAGTAGAAAGGTCCCGATCTTCCTCACAGGGTCCACTGAGCTCTGCTCCCAGACTCTGTTTTTTGAGAATGAAGCAGCAACTTCAATTTCATTAGCACCACGTCTCATCAACTGAGCCATCTGGCCAGTGTTCAAAAGACACAAATAAAACTCTTACTTGTAAAGACCAGTATCATTTTTTTTTTTTACTTCACCAAGCTAAAGTTTGAGATGAAACGAATCTCTACCTTAGATGTCCTATTTTTCAATAACAGACAGGCACTAAGGAACAGTTTTTCCAGGATGTGTGGGGCCTAGAAATCTATTCTGAGTGAACAAGTCTATTCTGAGCTGTATGTAATTTCCCCAAGTGGAGAGACGACTTGTGTCGCGTGGTCTATAGCCATGAGACCAGTGATGCCACCAGGCTTCCCATAAACACTAATATATATATACACTTGCCTTCAGAATGTAAAGGATAAATTTGAGGAGGAGAAAATAAACTACCCTTAGATAAAAGTAGAGACGTGATGGAGTCCCATCTGTAATCATCTGAGCTTTGGACCACAGGCAAACACAGAGAGCCAGGCCGATCTACTCCAATCTTTACACAACATTCAAAACCTGAGGTGTCTGTCCGGTGAAAGCAGGCCTGTCTGCATTCTCCCGCTGAGTGACCAGGGCCGAAGAGCAGGCCTGGGGCTCAGACAGGTGCAGAGGGAGCTTCATCTCCACCTTCTCTCATCCCTGGTACGCTAGGGAGGCCCTAAGTGAGGTGCACTCTGTCACTCATCACTCAGCGGCTCAGACCCTGGAGTCTGAATCAAGGAGGGACCTCAAAAGTGCAACCCAGTACCAGGAGGTCTGACCTAGCAGTTGAGGGAGGGAAACGAGACTGGGTTGAGAATTCAAACATCCTCAAGAACACATTTTAGTTCTTAGACAAGCCGTGGAATTTCCCTAGTCCCCCAGTCCATGGCCAAGTCAGATTTACTGGCTTGTTCTTGATCCAGAACCACAACCCAAGGACTCACATCCGGGCAGGGTCGCTGTTGTAGAAGAAATTAAGCCAACGGCATTTGCTACTTCGTTGGCCTCCAGATACTGGACAAAGAAAGAGCTGATGACAGCGTGAGCTGAACTTTAAGGCCGCCAGAAGAGGGGGTCACATGAATACACGGGCAGCTCAATCACTGTAACTCCATCCTTCCTCCCTTTACCTGCTTTCTCTTGCTACTTTCTTCACAGTTTGCTCTGCAATAAACCTTACTCTCCTCAGGAATCTCCGCTTCCCGTAAAATGTTCATTTACATTCCTCACTCCGCCCCCTTCCCTTCCCTTTTTTAACTCGCCTTTTCAGTCCCAGATTGTCCCCTTTTCTCCTTTTGTTCCAAACCTTCATCTATGTCCTCTTCTCTTCCTCCTTTTTGTGCACTAGAACTTTCCATCAAGGCACCAGTCCTGCCCACAGTTGAGAGGTACAAGCCCAGCTGATGGATGCATGAGGTTGGGGCCTGGGGCCATTACAAACCATCAACACACCAATTCTATCTCCTGCATTTCTTTGAAATGTTTAAAACCTTCTAAACAAAACCCAGCTACTTAAGAGAGCACCAGAGGAGAAAGACACTAAAGAAATGTGCATCTGTTTGGTGATTAATCCATGTGGCTGAATTAGCACTACTTAGCAAAGCATTCCATTAAAACAAGTCAGGTAATGAAGTCTAAAGTAGGTATCGAGGTTTTTTTTAACCTTCATTTTTATGAGAGTATATATTTATTCATAGAAAGGGAAAAGACTGTTTTTAAAAACTGGTGAATAAAAGGCCACCAGAGATTGAGTAGCCTAGTAACGTTTTCTTAGGGTACAAAACTTTTATACATTCCTTAACATCTAATATTATATATTCTAGTATAAATGTTATTGAATGCCCCATTTTACAGCAAATGGGCTGGCCAACCCCCACTGCAACATACACATTCTTTTTTTAAAGAAGCTAGCCACCAAGCATGTTACAGTCGAGTTCTTCAGACCAGGGGGCCACTCTCTCTAAGCTGACAGGTGAATCCCCATCCAATGGGCTGATTTAGTTTAATAGATTTCTTGAATTTCCCATTTTGTGGTCTTTTGCCCATTCACAGATTTATGGACTTGAGCATTTTTTCCCCTCAAAAAAAAAAAAAAAAAAAAAAAAATACCACATCATTTTCTTTAACTTTGGGTTTCCCTAAAACTTTCATGAATTTTCCAGATTTCAAACTGAGAGCTATTAGTGAACCTCTCCCCTCCTGGCTCAAACATCTGAGCAGAAGAAACAAGATTTCCAGGGTAAGTGACTGGCTTAAGTACGCCCTTACTTAAGTATGCCCCAGGAAAGAAAAACAGGTTATAATGAGCATAATGATATAAGGTGCAATGAACTCTACTAGTAAACCAATGTCTAAAGGCTCCGAGAGAAATTGCCACCATACCTTCACTGCTTTGAGAGGAGAACTTTCAGAGAGGCTGGAGGCTCTGGCATCTGGATTTAGTGGCTTGGGATGGACAGGCTGCTGGACCTCACTCTTGACCTGGGAGTTACCTGCTTGAGTTACAAAAGGAAGACATTTTATAGTACCTCAAGGGAAGTCTCAGAAATGATTCCTCCCCAAAGCAAAGCTTTGACACCTCCACAATGGAAAGATCTTTTCAACACCAGGAAGAACACAGCTCTTCTAATACTAAAAGCTATGCTCTTAAGTTCTGAGCCAGGAGGCTTTCTCACCTTTTGCCATACACTGCAGGAATCCAAATCACCCTATCTGTAGAACTATCTGCCCATGCCCCACCCCCATCCCATATTTGTCATTTTTAAAGGCTGTTTGTAGCACATGATGTAATGCGCACTGGGTATTATGTAAGACTGATGAATCACTGAACTCTACCTCTGAAACTAATAATAAACTATATGTTAATTAATTGAATTTAAATAAAAAAATAAAGGCTGTTTGTAGATGTTGATGACTTTTTTGGTAGTTAGCACCCCCAATAACTCCTTCTGGGGTGTTTCAACTGAAGTTGGAAACATGATAGAATGTGAGGGTATAAATTTCCTACTGCACGCACACACCCACACCTACACATGTGTGTGTGTGGGTGTGTGTGCAATTTGACATAGTCTTTTTGGTCAGTCCTATAGCAGATATCTATGGATAGAGATTATGGAAAAAGGCTTCATGAAGTTTTTTTCATAATCATTGATGTGTCACCTGCATAAGTTAGTTTTCTGCCAATATAGTCACTGTGCGGAAAACTTTGAGGAAGCACAGAAAAGTGCTACTAAGGAATCATAAAAGAATTCCTTAAAATCTAGAGTTAAGTCAACAAAGTACTAAAAAGTTAAGGCTTATTTTTCAAATGTTTTGCAAACCTAGTCAAAACTCAGAAAAATTTCTAGTCCAAGCAAAATGACTGCAAAAGGAATGTTCTTGGATTCAAGCAGCAAATTTCTCTCTGAAATTTTAAGGTAGGATTTACTAGAAATTTGTTAAATTCATATTTCTACTTTAGCTGTGAGTTTTCAATGTCTAGTGAAGTGATTAACCTGGGGAGAAGCTAGAAATCCACATATATTTTCTTTTAAGTTTCTTTTATGACTTTTTTTACTCATTTATTTGTCAGAGACAGAGACAGAGAGAGAGAGAGAGAGCACAAGCAAGGGGAGCAGCAGACAGAGGGAGAAGCAGGCTCCCCGCTGAGCAGGGAGCGCGATGCGGGGCTTGATCCCAGGACCCCGGGACCATGACCTGAGCCAAAGGCAGACGCTTAACGCCTGAGCCACCAAGGCGCCTCAAGAAAAAGAATTTTGGAAGAATACTAATTCTTTATCCCTGTAAATGAGTAAAATCCTTCTTGGCCAAACTCCTATTAAAATGAAACTTCAAAATTAGTTTTTACAGCTTGAACCCTGAAAAGATTTGATACAAAAGGCAGGATACATTCAATGAGAGAAGCACCAAAAGTATTGAGTTTGCCCCAAGTTAATTACATTGAGTTTAACTTCTCCCTAAGCCATGGAATGTGTGAAGGGTATGCAAGCATCAGTCCTTAAAACCAAGTGAAAGATTTGATCAGCTAAATTGCTGGGTTTAATATGTTGCATTCTCAGCACTGACAGCAATGGGGACATTCCTGGACCAAATACAGAATACAGAACAAGAACCTCATCCTCCAGATCTAAGAACAAACGCTTACGGGAGTCATCTTCAGCAGGGGTGGAATGGACTGCCAGGCTATTCTCAGTTGCAGAAACCTACAAAAGGGAGGGATTAAGAATCACATTAAAAATAAAAGAGCAAACTGCTGTTAATGCCATAAAAACCTGCTGACTCTAGTCAGTCACTGGGTGCCTGGGGGAAATAACGGGCCCCAGAACAGCTGAGCATTTAAACAAGAGGCAGCAAAATGTCTTTTATGAGGATATTAACATGCCTCTCAATTACAGAGTAACGGGAGAAACAGACTGCACTCAGCTGCCAAAAGTGTGCATCATGTCCCTTTATAAAAGAACTTCTAAACCATATCTTTCTACTATCGAAAAAAAAAAAGGCAAAACAAAACCCTCTATCACAGAGAACACAGCTTCTTACCATAGAAATGTAACTCACTCCAAGGCGAGATGAAGTCTTTACATTAAGAACTACTCTTACTCCTTTAGCTTCGTAATTCCTTATTTCCCAACCAGTTAACATTCTGCTGAGACAAGCTTACCAGTACTGAAGGCCTTTTGATAGCCAAAAGACAAATTGACCAAAAACCAACCTCAGGTATCATCTTCAAGGTTAGTTTTCCTTTTTAATCCCAGTCTCAAAATGGCAGTGCTTAACAAAATGGCAGATCTAGGCCTTTTGGGTATTCTCCATGACACTCAAAATCATGAAGGGTCAATAGGTGACCCCATGTGTAGTCTTTGTGTAAAAGTCTTTCACTCAGATGTCAGGAATTTTATGGGCAGTGCCGAGTATTTCTATCAGGATGTCTAATGAAGTGAATAAATTTACAATGGAGTTTAAGTCATTGGCTGACTGCACCTGAATTTTTGCATGGTTGTTTTTTCTCATTACTCTCTCTCTCTTTTTTTTTTTCTTTTTAAGTAGTCTCTACATCCAACATGGAGCCCAATGCAGGGCTTGAACTCAGGACCCTGAGATCAAGACCCTAAACTGAGATCAAGAGTTGGACACTTAACCAACTAAGCCACGCAGGCGCCCCTACTCTCTTTTCATTACAGGAATTCTGACATTGCGTAGATCAAACCAGTATAATAACAGCCAACATTTACTGAGTGTTTAGTATGTGCCAGGTATTGGAATGATCACTTTACATGCATTATTTCATTTAATGATATGAAAGAAATTAAAAGCTCTTCAATTCTTGTTAATTAGTAGGTGCATCCATCCCAGGATGTTCCTCTCTCATCTCTAATTTTGGTCACCTTGAACCTGCAGGGTAAACTTTCTGCCAATCATGACATCATTGCACATGCCCAACCAGCTGACCTCACTGCAGGAACCACCAGGAGAGAGCACGTGAGATTTGCTCCAACATTTTATTAAAGGAAAGTGCAAATTCGTTTACAAGAGTAGAAAGGGAAGAACAATACCTTGACAAAATATTCTATTTCAGACAAGTTTATCCTAGCAGTAATGTCCCTTTGTAACAAGTTGAAGTTGAAATAGTTCTTGGGTATCAGTTAACAAAAGCTAGGCAAATAGCTGAAAGGATAACTGAGGCTATGAAAAATTTTACAAATTTGAAGGCAGCCCCAACTTTATGAACCTGCAGTATGTACTTGCAGACTGTACTATCTTTATCTCCTTTCTTCCCCACCCATGCCTCAATTCATGGTTTAGTTGCACTGATACCCTTTTAGGCTATAATTACAGTGTTCTGATCCTCCAGTTCAACTCAGAGTTCTAGTTTCAAATCAGTGTGAAGACAATCAAGAAAGAAACACAAAATTAGATTAGGGACCATCCAAGCATTATTTTCTAGATGATCATTTCTCAAACTATGTTCCCAGGATAGATGGGGAGATTTCAATGCTGGAAACAATTTTCTCTTAAGTTTCTTTTTTATAGTATGTAACATTTTAACTCAGTTATTATTATTTTTTTTTTAAGATTCTATATTTAAGTAATCTGTACACCCAACATGGGGCTTGAACTCACAACCTCCTGATCACAGTTGCACATTCTACTGACTGAGCCAGCAAGGCACCCAACTCAGTTTATTCTTAAGACACGATCTCCCATTTAAAAATGGAAAAACCAAAAAAAAAAAAAAAAAAAAAAGGAAAACCAGGTAGTTTAATAAAGAGAACTCAGTTGATATATGGCATGTGACTCATGGGACTAATGTGTGAGCCCACTGTTCCAAGGATTACATATGTAATTTATTGGATGATTTTATGATTATGAAAAAGCTGCCAAGTATTTTGTCTTATTATTTCAACATACACTTGCAATATGTTTTTGTAAAATAAAGAGATTTAATTTTTCTAATTTTTTTTTTCCTGTTCTATCATAAGATTCAAACTTTGTAGCCATTAATCTGAGGCCATTTTCCTGTATGCATACTTCAGTCCAAGTGTGTAGTGTTATTTCATAAGTTTCTATTGGTGTTCTGTCAATACAGCATGTTCTTTTTTTAAGATTTTATTTATTTATTTGACAGAGAGAGAGAGAGAGAGCATGAGCAGGGGAGAAGAACAAAGGGAGAGGGAGAATGTGGGGCTCGATCCTAGGATCCCGGGATCGTGACCTGAGTTGAAGGCAGACGCTTAATTGACTGAGCCACCCAGGCGCCCCTACATCATGCTTTTTAAAGTCTCCTATAGTCCAGTAAATTTGACAACTGTTGCTCTTAATCCATTTTAATTATCTCCTCACCTTTTGGAAGAATGGCCTCAAGGGTATCAATATGTGTAACAGAAGCAATGACTTTTCTCCTAACATTAATCACTATGACATATTTGGAAGCTCTTTCTCCTCATCTAAGTTAACATTTGGTTATCATATTGACCAAAAGAAAAAAAAAAAAACAACAACCAAAAAAACCTGGGTAATGGACTGGCAAAAAAAATGATGAATTCACCTGACATAAATGTTGTTACATCCACCAACCAAGCCATTCATCTAATGATAGGTGCATAAAACACAAAAATGATTTGTTTAAAATCTTCCTGTGGTTTTTCACCTTTGCAGGACTCTATCCAAGTCTTACATGTGGCATATAAAGCTTCTCAAGACCCACCCTGGCCCTCTCCCTCCACTTGGCTCTCTCCATTACCTATATGTGCTTTGGGTTCTAGCCTCTGGTTTCCAAACCTCTGCTTGTGTCTGCCTGGCATGCCCTTCTTTCTCTTTACTCAACCTTTCCCTTATTCACTTGGTCTCTTTCCACACATTCTTCAGGACTTGGCTTAGACATCACCTTCTTGAGGAAGTCTGGTTAAATGTCCTTAGTCAGAGCTTCCATGGCCCCACAGAGCCCTCTTACCACACTGCTTCAGGATAGCCAATCTGTTACTCATCTCCCTTCTACTCTGTTAGCTCCCTTGCAGATAAAGACCCCATGGAATGGTTTGTTCTTATTTAGTTTCTAAGCTTAGCATTTCCTACGCTTAGCATAGTGCCTCGGTTTCAAAACAGTCTGAGTGAAAGAATGAACTTGTCTTGCATAAAATGTGTTAAATGAAGAATACACGGATTTCTCGAAGATATCACTTCTCATCAAAACAGATTTTTAAAAATCACTTGAGCTCTATACCCTCCGAGCATCTGCTGAGCAAAAGAATTTTCGAGTGAAGGTTTATTATTTGGTCCGCTATGAGTTGCGGAGTTCCGCAACTGAAATTATGTGACCTGCAAAAATGACAATCTGTCCTGGCAGCTGTTACCAAATTCCCAGACACTCTGCAGCCTAGAGTTAGAGTGGTTTCTAATTTTAAGCATCTAATTTAGAACACATGCTGCCTTGGCAACTGGACATTGGACTTTTCAACCCACCTTCTCTCCAACCTGATGGGAGACGCAGACCTCAGGATCTGGGGGCACATTCTCCTTTTGCTCCAACTTATGGGTTCTGATTTCACCGCCATTGGCTCTCAAGTCATTCTACAAAATAAAAAGAAACTGTGAACTAAAATAAAAAAAGCTCCCTATTCTACGCTCCTCATAGCACATCCATTAAATAAGTTTGGAACGGTAAAAGAAAAGTTCTTTTAAGAAGCCTCGGTTCAAATCAACCCCCTAATTCTCACAAGCAAAACCCATTGACTAGTGAAATGACAGAAGCGGGCTTTGTGGACACACACCTCAGAGTTAAATATTTGTACACTAGTCTAAAACTGGATGCTCATTAGCATACAGACATATCAACCCAGACACACACAGAAACCACCCCCAGCATACAATGTTCTTGTGATTCACTCCTCTAGCAGCAGAGCTTGTGGGAATGCAAAGCTTGTGAGTTTTATCAGAAAAGACCATTCTGGAGCAGGGGAAAGGAGATGCCAAGTGCCAATAATTAAGAAAATATACTGACCATATATATAAATGCTCGGCCTGGAAAGAGAGACAGGGATGATGCATACATATAAAAACTGAAATTATATGTAATGATACCATAAAACAACCTTTTTGGGTGAGACTTTCGAAAACATGCTTCTTTTTGCATAAAATTCACACACTGTATTAAAGACATACCTTATTCTACTTCTCAGAACAGAACCTCAACATAAAAAAGCAGGCATTAATATAGTCATAAGGAGTGAGCATAATCACATCTTTTTCCTTGCAAAGAACACTTGGGGCAAAATATTAAAATTAACTTTACCTATTAGACCCCAAATCAATAGTGTGGTAGATGAATATGGACATTTCCTACCTTTAGTTTGCTACCTCTCTGAAAGTCTGGTACCTTTCTGTTCTCTGTGATTCTTTCGGCAGGGCGAGAAAACAAGCCACGTATAGCCACAGGGCCAGTGGCCTCAACCAGGACGTGGTTGAGATGTGGGATCCCTGACTAAGGGACAAGGCTCTGGAGGAGCATTCGTGAGGGGGAGCTGGCAGCTAGTGCTGCAGAACACAACAGGGCAGCCGAAGGACTCCTGACCCCATCTTGGTGCCCCGCTTCCAGAATCACACCCTGGAGTGTGCGCCTTGTTACAGCCATCCTCTGTAAGGGGCCTGAGAAATTCTTTTGGGATGAGATAAAATGTACTTTTTACAAGAATTCCTAAAGACTTTTCAACTCTTAAAATTTATAGAGCGGGAGGACTGCAGGGCTGAAACCCTATTAGGAGTTAAAAAAAAACCCTCACCGAACAGGTTTTTCCACTTAGGGAGTCACCTGGTTGGAATGTTTATAGCAGGAGGGCACAGAGAAGCAGCAAACTCTTGAAATGAGGGAAATAAGCTCCAAAGATCACCTGTTTGCTCTATCTCCTGACCTCCTTCTAAGAGAAGTCTAACTTTGTTCACTTTCACGCTGTCGGTGAATAAAAGTGTTCCACTTTACGACCGAGTTATACACTTCATCTCTTCTTAAAAAACCACAGTGAAAAATCAGTTTGAAATTATTCATTGCCCAGAGACTTAGTCCACCAGTAAGTACTACTGGGGAAGGTATACTTAATAATGTGAGGAAAAGAAGACTCGACTCCTGGAATACAAGTTACGATTTTTCTTTTTTTTTTTTTTTAACAAGTTATGATTTCTGATAGGTGCTCGTTTCAGTCTGCCTGGGAACAAATAAAATTCAATACTATCTTCCAAATTTGTTTAAAAAAAAAACAAAAACGAAAACATAGGACACCAAGAGATTCATGGCTTGTATTCTGAAATCTCAGAAGGAACAAATGTTTGAGATACATATCTATGTATATGTAGAGTGTTTATGTGAATGTGTAGGTATGAATAAAGGGCATTTAAAAGGTATCTTTGATTAAGCAGTTCTGTAGTGTCAGCCTGCCAGGTAAGCCTAGGCAAACCGAAAATGTAAAGACCTTCCATTCGGTTTAGAATACCACATTTTCATGCTTACAGACCATGTCATCTTCCTGTTATTTCTCCCTCCCCTTTACCTAATCACTGTTCTATTTCCTTAGAAAATCATTACATCATAAGAAGTAAGGATTAAGTAGGCCGTATATTGTATGATTCATTTATATAAAACGTCCAGAATAGGTAACATAAAGACAGAGAGCAGACTCGTGGTTGCCAAGGACTGAGGGGAGGGGGGGCTAGGAGGAACTGCACAGGCGCGGGGGTTTCTTTTTGGGGTGATGGAAATGTTCTGGAATTAGCGATGACAGCTGCATGACCTTGTGAATATACTAAAAATCACTGAATTATAGGTAAAAGTGGCTATTTTACGTCATGTGACTCCTATATCAGTAAAAAACTGTAAGAAGCTTCCCCATCCCACATTAACGTCGAATATATCCTGTATTTCTCGCTAGTATTCTCTCCTCCTTTCCTCAAAAACAAGTGCTCCGTTAAAACTAACGGACGACTACTTTTTTAGCAACAACAACAAAATTAAGCAGAACAGGCGGGAAAACTCTCCATGATATTACTAGAGGGTAACATCACCAACGAAGGAGTGGGGTGGGAATGCGGCCTAGGAAAGCAAAGTCAGGATTAGACCACGATAAGGATTCGGAATGAAGCTAGGGTAGGGTGTACATGGAAGGAGAGTGGCTAGGGACCCGGAACTGAGCGGGGCCAGGGTCTGGGAGACGTGTCTAGTTTCCGTGCTCAGCGACCACTGGCTGGACGAATGAACGGATGATGAGGAACACATACTGTGGAGTTGGTGGAACTGCTCTGCTTGGACACAGCTGCCTGGTACTTGGCCATTCGATCCTTTATGGAGGTTTCGGACAGGCGTGGTAAGTCCAGGTTTCGCCTGCTCTCGCTTTTCTCTGCGTTGAACGTAGAAGATGACGACTGACCTGGAAGCACACGAATAATGGACTCTATCAGAAGATAATACGCGCTTTGGGGCGCCTGGGTGGCTCAGTGGGTTAAGGCCTCTGCCTTCTGCTCAGGTCATGATCTCAGGGTCCTGGGATCGAGCCCCGCATCGGGCTCTCTGCTCAGCGGGAAGCCTGCTTCCTCCTCTCTCTCTGCCTGCTTCTCTGCCTACTTGTGATCTCTCTCTGTCAAATAAATAAAAATCTTAAAAAAAAAAAAAAAAGAAGATAATATGCGCTTTGAACTGTTTCAAGATTCTAAATTTGGGGCTATTGGAATCGGATGTAATCCATTTCTTCTAGGAAGCGTACAAAGAGGGAAATCAGGAATATAAACTGTGACTTAGTAGGTAATAATAGTTGCTCACTTTCCCAACATTAAAAGGAGAACACTTACCATAAATGAGTATTGTATATTTAAACATTTTGGCTTATTTAACATTGGAAAAAACTAGATCTCAATGCCATTTTAATTTGCATTTCTTTACCAGGAGGCTGATGATTTTCCCGTTAATTTTCTTTTTTCTTTTGTGTAATGCCTGTAAAGGCTGCCTTCCAAATATAATAATTATGCTCCTGAGGTGTTATGTTACCACTGGTAATACAGGATAACCAATCTTGACAGAGGACACTGCCGCCCATCATGGCAGCAGCCAGATGACCAGCGGAAGCCCCAGATGACCGTGGAGCCGAAACAGTCGGCAGTACTTCCCTGGTCATCCCACAAGGGGACTCCTTGAATGTCACAAATACGGTTCCTTTTCCTTTGTGCCACTCTTCCTCTAAAAGCATTGGCTTTAAGGCCAAAAAGTATTGCTACTAATGAGTACTTCCTAGGGAACCCCACGCACATGGAATGCTGCTTACCGGGGCCTATTTCCAAATCATCCAGAGAGAAGCTGTTTTCAGAGATCCTCCTTCCACCTGCACCACGGCTCTGGGACCGAAGAATCTGCTCGGAAGACAAAACCCAGCCATAAGCTTTCCATAGAAGGTGGGAAGTCTTGATGAATGTTCAAAGAAGAGGCCTGCAAATCTCCTTTATTAATAAAATCCACAAGAGATTATATTTTGTATTCGTTTTTACATTCCACAGAATGTGTTTTCAGCATTATAAATATGAAGCACTACATATTCACAGGTGTCCGGGGAGAAATAAGTAACTCTATATAGGTAATTCTCTCTGGTAATAATTACTGCCTAACCAGCTTAACCAGAAAACTAAGCAGCCAGTTAGTTTTAACCGGCTGTGGAGGGGAATCTTCATGTCCCAGATGACAGGGACATGCCTACCAAATCGTCGAGTCTGGATGGCAGTATCTGCTGTTTGTTTCCCTTCTCCCTCCCACTTTATCCCTGCTGTTGCTGCCTTGGTTCGCCTCTTCGTCTTTTCCCTGGACTACTGTATTACATTTCTAATTGGTTCCTCTATACCTTCCAATCAAGTCTCTATGATGCTGCCATCATCCCCCATTATGTAGCCATCCCCCAATATAAAGGTATATTACTCTCTTGTTCAAAATGCTTTAAAAATTCCTATAATCATTCCTTGAACTAAATCTAAAGGGTTTAGTATGTCACGGAAGACCAGCTCCACATCTAGTCCCTACCTTCCCTGAGTATTCCCTTCCTCACCCTTTACCCTCCAGGAAAAGCAAACTGCTGGGAGGTCCATAAGCTTGTAAATGAGTTCCCTTCCCCCATTCCCCTTTTAGCCTTCTCTTTGTTCTTTCAAGACTCAGTGGAGGCTGACCAACATTCTCTCCGTGAAGTCCACCTGACCTCTCCTACATAAATCTAAGTAGTCCTTCCTCTGTTTCCAGGTACCTGGTCACACTTCCACTACAATGCTTATTGTGTGTCCCTCTACTGGACTGGAAGCCTAGGAGGGCAGGGACCATGTTTGTTTGTTTTTTTAAATAGAAACGTGGATGGTACAGATTTTTTGAACAAATTATTTTGTGAGTCCTGTAAATTACTACATTTATATAGCTCATATCTAGGGTAGATCTCCAATTAAAGTTACAAATTATAATTTTTAAGACTGGAAAAGTAACTTAAAAGAAGGCTATTTAGTGTCACAGAATGTTCCCAGAAATAGTACACAGAGAATATGTCATGTTTATTCAGCTTATAATGACAGCCTTCAACCAGATCCTATTATTCAAATCTCAATTTATTTCCAGATAACTTGAAGTGGGAAAGATATCTGAAATCCGGTAGGACAGAAGAGTAAAACAGTACCCTTCCGAATGCAACATCAGTAAATAGTTATTAAACCTTTAAGTTCAATGGACTAATCAACTCAGCGGTCAAGTGTAAGACTGAACTTTTTCAAGTCCACCCCCGACCAATGACAATAGTTTCTTGCAAATTCGATATACATTTCATATAATTTGTCTCCAGTTAGCTTTGCTAATTACATTTTTCACTGATAAGAAATAAAATAAGCTGTAGCAGCTCTAACCTTGCCCCATCATACTCAGGTCAGCTGCACCATCAACCACATGAACTTGACTCATACGATACAACATACTCTTGCTCTGGGAGCAGCCCCCCATCTAGAAATGAAGATCATCAGCCAAAACGAAAAGATAAATTTGGCAGGACACCCTCCCCATCCAAATTTTTTAATTTTCAAAACATTTTTCATTTGCAAATAAAGGAAATTCCAAAGACTTATTCCAAATGCTGCTTCACTGTAAGATGATTACTATAAAAATTAGAATTTTCTGGGCTCAAAAAAGGGAGAAAGCCTGGAAATATGATTTTTTTTTTTAAATGAAGGAGAACAGGTCCTACATCCTTAATAACGAAGCGATATTTCAAATATTTACATTCTGTCGAAGGTAAAGTTCAAGTACGATTCCAAGACTATGTGTTATGTGTCACAACCTGCAGATAGCTCAGTTTTCTGTTTGTACTCGTAGTCAAATCCCTCTTTGTTGCATGCAGAGTCCCTGCACTAGCGTTACTGGGAACAAGCCCATTTAGAACCAGAACATAGGCCTTGCCAGGGCAGAGGCTTACCTTGGTTTTAGATGCATAAAATTTTCCATCTTTGCTAGCTTTCAATTTAAACCTTCAGGTTAAATAAAGTTAAGAGCCTTTTTCTTTACATGAGGGTTTCACTACTCCGAATTCTTTTCTTCCAAGTACTGAAAAAGTGAATGTGCAAAGCCATTTCCTCTTCAAGGAAAACAGAGAGAAATGTCTCTGGAAATCAAAGTTATAGTGACACTGGTTCTGAGGAAGAACACCTCTGAGATGGGAAAGCTTTTAATGAGATCCCAGAGGAAGCGCTAACATTTCTTTCAAAACTGGTTCACCTCCAAATGACTCAAATATTAAGAATAACAAGAACTCAAATGCATTTACAATGAATTTTGTGATCCTCATTTTACAAGTGGTAATTTGAGGTACAGGAAGAAGGAGGAGTTTCCTCTAATATTTCTCAAGGAAGTAGAAGAACACAGAAAGAAAGAAAAAAAAAAAAAGCAGGAATTCTGATACTGTTATACTCTTCTGTAACACATTTTTATCACATTTCAGCCCTGTTTACTCAGATGCCTGAGGGAGCCTGTTAAGAGAAGAGAGAAAAGACAAGACACTTCAAGACTTTCTGGAATTTCCTAAGGCTTGGCCTCACCCCACCCCACAAGTCCTCCTTCCTGTCAGCTGACTGTAGTAACTCTCATTAGTGGGTCGGCCCCTTGAAATACTCTCTGAGAATCCATAACCAAATGTATCAACACATACCAATAAGAGAAAAAGAGCTTAGGGCTTTTAGCCAGTAGTCTGTAGAATTTCTTTCCTCTGGAAGACTGTCTTCTCTCTCTCTCTCCCCTCCTCCTTTTTTTTTTTAAGATTTTATTTATTTATTTGAGAGAGAGAGAGAGAGTAGGAATGGACAGGGGTAGGGGTGGGGGTGGAGGGCCACAGGGAGAGGGAGAGCAGGGAGCCAGATGCGGGACTCGGATCCCAGGACCCTGAGATCATGACCTGAGCCAAAGGCAGACTGTTAACCAACTTAGCTGCCCCAGCAGTGCTCTGGAAAATTTTCTTAAAGGAATAAAGTAACTGAGGTCCTAAATATCAAGTAAAAAGCAGGATTTCCTATCCCCCTAATTTTTAGGAAAAATTCTGTCTAAAAGTTGATTCTTAACACTTTAATTTACCTCCTACTTCTCTCAGCCACTTCCTTCAAACTTGCAACTTTGACCTTCCTTCAGACACTCATCCTCCAAAGTCAAGGGTAGAGGATGACTTTTAGGGAAAATGGGACTTTGTTGAACTATGCATAGGGTGTAGATAAAACCTAGCCTTAATTTCTCAAAGTACTGAGAGACAAACATTTCCCTCTTCAAGTAGAAAATAGAAAAAAATGGAGCTCTTTTAAGTAAAATAATACATATAGAAGGAGCTCTTTATATCCAGGTTGTGGGATTTCTCTATCTTTTCTGTATTTCTAAGCATTCCACAAAAATTATGTGTTACTCTTACAATTAGGAAAAAAATAAAAGAAAGGATGGGGTGCCTAGGTGGCTCAGTTGGTTAAGTGTCTGCCTTCAGCTCAGGTCATGATCCCGGGGTCTCTGGATGGGCCTGGGTCCCGGGTCTGGGCTGAGCAGGGAGCCTGCTTCTCCCTCATCCTCTGCCCCTCCCCCTGCTTTTGCTCTCTCTCTGTCTCTCAAATAAATAAATAAAATCTTAAAAAAAAAAAAAAGAAAGGAGGGGCAATACTTCAACATTTATTAATACAAATAGATAAAAATGATAAAAACCAAACGCTGACAAGGTGCTAGAGAATTAAATATGTCCTTAGATTGCACTAGTAGTGTTATAAAGTAGTATAATTTTTGAGAACCAGCTGAGAATATATAAGAACTTTTTTTTCTTTAAGATTTTTTATTCACTTGAGAGAGAGAGACAGGGAGAGAAAGGGAGCGCACAAGCAGGGGGAGGGGCAGAAGGAGAGGGAGAAGCAGACTCCCCGCTGAGCAGGGAGCCCAACCCTGGCCAATCCAGGGACCCCGAGATCATGTCCTGAGCTGAAGGCAGACACTTAACCAACTGAGCCACCCAGGCACCTCAAAAAGAACGTTTAATGAATTATGGCTTTTGATCATGAGAACATCACTTCAGTAATATTGCCCTCCCCCCTCAAAAAACTAAAAACAAAATGTTTCTGCCAAGATGCTTAGTTTTTTTATTAGACTAGAAAAATATCTAATTGTTGGGGCATGATTAAACTATAATAGTTTATAGTTTATAATAAATAATATAATAAAATATAATATAATAAAAGAATAATCACATGAACTAGGAAAATACATAGAAAGGTCTATATAAAAAAGACCAAACAAAAGATAAAGCACACAAAACAGTGAGCGCACAGGGATGAAAACCATGTAAAAACTACTTATGCAATGACAGGATATCATTGTACACAGTTGTTTTATTCTTTTTTCCTGGTGAAGGTTACTGATTTTTCCAAGGTTACTTAGCATTTTCTTCTCCTTCTGATTTACTGTGTGTGGCAGGGGAGGGAGGAGGGACAAGCTTCTAACTCGAGTTTTAGTACAAATCTCTTGCATTCCAATGTGTGTATTCTCTTCATGACCCTGATGCTTTTAATTCAGTTACAAGACTGTAAAATGTGGGAAGAGGGAAGAGAGAGAGTTGAAGTCTTTGAAAATACAATTGTTGATATGTTTTAAATTTTGGCTGGTTTCCTTAGATTTCAGATAAGGCAGGTCATGGCCAGTTATTTTTACCTAATAAACAGTTATTACAATATTAATGAAGACACTGTTACATGGTAGAGATAGGTTATTAAACAATTTCAGTCCTTGTTCTGATATTAGCCAATCACATTGGGCACGTCAGTTAACATCTCTGACCTGCTGTTTCCATCTGCAAATTAGGGATTTTAATATCCTGTCTGAGAGCAGTGAGGTGGATTAAATAACCTTACAGTCCTATACAGTTTTAGGATTTATGTCAAAGATATTGATAGGGATTTTTCACTCATTGTAATGCATTGATGAGTTAGTTGACTAGAGGAAATGACTAAAATATTTATCTGGATATACACACCTATATTGTCTGATTCCACAAAGATAAAGGTGGCCATATTTGAGGGGCTAAGTGAAGTCTTTCTAGCCACTCCAAACTTCATGGAGCCAACCTTGCTTACAGAACATTCCAGTCCTCTGACATTCCTTTTCTTTCTTTTTTTCTTTCTATATTTCTTTCTTTCCTTTCCTCTTTTCTTTTCTTTTCCTTCCTTCTTTCTTTTTTTTTTCTTTTTTCTTTCTTTCTTTTTTTTTCTCTTTCTTTCTTTCAAGATTTTATTTATGTGAGAGAGAGAGAGAGAGAGAGAACGAGTGGTGGGGAGAGTCGGGGGGGGGGGAGAGAGAGAGAAGCTGAAGCCCCATGTGGGGCTCGATCCCAGGACCCAAAGATCATGACCTGAGCCAAATGCAGAGGTTTAACCGACTGAGCCACCTAGGTGCCCCCTGACATTTCTTTTCAACATGTTTTTGTTTTTGTTTTGTTAACTTTTCAATGTTTTATTGTAATGAAACCAGCTAAAAAACAGTAAGTAGTTGGCTTGAAAGTAAACAGAAAAGAGATGACTGGTCTCCAGTTGGTATATCAAGAGCAGCCATTTACGGCAACAGTGAGAAATATCAGAATTCCTTGACCAGCAGCTCTACACCTGGACCCACTATTACCTTACCACGAAAGATGAAAGAAAAGAATTACTCAGTTACTAATTAAGGGTAAATAAAACTTAATTTATACTGGTATGACATCTTTACCAGAAATGATCTGTTAGAGAGAGGTCAGTCGAAGTAACACTGAGAGCAGTGTACTTACATTTTGATATTATAGAAGAAGCTATAAATCATGGATGAATATAATAAATCAGCAAAACAAATTACCTTTAGTAGGATATATAAGATAGCATTGATAGAAAAAACAAAGATAATTCTTGTGTTTATTTAACAAAACCAGTTACTGTATCCATATTTAAAGCTCTAGCAATGTATCTATTGGAGGTTTAATGTTGGGTCAATATAAGATTTATGATTTGCTGATAAGCAAACTAAAGATATACTCCCCTACATTAAGATGACTATAATAGAGGTGCCTGGGTGGTTTAGTTTGTTGAGCATCTGACTTCTGCTTAGATTGTGATCTCGGGAGTCCTCGGATGGAGCACACATAGGGCTCCCTGCTTAGTGGGGAGTCTGCTTTTCCCTCTGCCCCTCCCCACTGCCCACTCCTGCTTGTGCTCGCTCTTTCTCTCTCTCTCAAAAAAAAAAAAAAAAAAAAAGACTATGTTAGACCCTACAGTGATATCGACAGTTATTCAAGCCCTTTTCCTCCTTAAGTCCACCTTAAAATTACGGCTTAAAAATATGCAATTAATACCAATTATGAACATCCTCAGAATTTTATTCTTGGAATATAATTTCAAATGACTTACCTAAGACATTAAGGACACAGAAGAAAAATGTTATTAAGATAACATTAAGTGGATAAGAGAACACATGTAGTTGTTAACCAAGAAAGGAGAAAATAAAATATCATGGATAATTTTATAACAATGTACAGATTCCCTACGGACACCTACTCATTCTTCAAGAAGGCAAATAAAAATGGCTTCCTTGATGTAGATTACAGATTGGTTGGCTATGGATAAAATATCTGATGAACACAGATCAGACTCCAGCTTGGTTGCCTTCCTTTCTCAAGGGCTTATTCCAGGACACCAATGTATACACTGTTCTGTGTGAGTTACAGAAAGCTAAACAAAATACCAAATGTCATTTCCAGGAAATTACATGAAGAAAACCACAAAAATTTTGGACTGTTTGAAGAAGGATGGTTTTACTCTCCTATTAACAAGGGTGAATTTTGTTGGTGTTTTGGTGCTAGCCACTCATATAATGATTCTGGTGATAAAGAGGAACAGAAATTCTAAGGGAAGTTTAAGGGCTTAGGAGTCTAAGGGGAGGAAAGTAGCAAACAAGTGAAAAAGGGGCTGGGACAAGGGAAACTTCCATTTTTATTTTAGATACTTCTATTTTAGCTGAATGTACTGTTTTACCTTTGTAGTATAAGACAAGTTAACACAATTAAAGTATGACTAACTGGAAGCATTAAAATATACCATGAAAACCAGGGGTGGGGAGAAAGGAGAAAGAAAAAAAGTTTTAAATAATTTAATTCTTTTCACTTATGGACAAGCTTATCATTATTTTCTCATCGTGACTTCCCATCCATGGTTAGTCTCCAAAGAATAAGCAAATGAGTGAGATCATGTGTTTTAGAAAACATTGATTTTTGGTGAGGAGGTATTCTCTCTTCTACTCTCCTTTCTTCCTTTATCAAACTTCTCTCCTAGAAAATGGAAACATTTCAGGGCGCCTGGGTGGCTCAGTGGGTTAAAGCCTCTCATGATCTCAGGGTCCTTGGATTGAGCCCCACATCGGGCTCTCTGCTCAGCGGGGAGCCTGCTTCCGCCTCTCTCTCTGCCTGCCTCTGTGCCTACTTGTGATCTCTCTCTCTGTCAAATAAGTAAATAAAATCTTAAAAAAAAAAAAGAAAATGGAAACATTTCATGCAAGAAGAAGTATTCCTCATCTGTATCAAAGTATCAACGGATATCCACAGTCCAGTCTTATTTTCTTGCATTACACCTAAGTGGTTCGATCTTGACCAAAGCAGAAGATAATAATTTAAATAGGTTATGAAGGCAGAAATAGGTCACCCACATATTTGGTCTTTATTCTCCTATCCAAGGATTTGTGTGAACCAAATATGTTAGGAACCAAACAAAGAAGTGAGACTGAATGAGCCTGTCACATGCTCCTTACATGCTCCTGGTCATTCCAGGGCATAAAAGAAGAGGTACTTAAGTTTTTGAATAACCACATCCTGGTTTCTAAAGATTATGGATTCAGATGTCAACATGAGGATAACTGAATATTGGTTATGACTACTTAATCAGCTATCTTTTTCATAAAAGGATGTCCAGAATAGTTACCTCAACTACCTAAAATCCAGATCAACATATACAAGAAGTTAGGATTGCTAGACCACCTCAGTATATGCCACTGGGGTGGGGGTGGGGGGAATGTTTCTTTTTCCTCGTAATGATGGTGGGTTATATTAATCCACCCACAGCTCATTTCCTCATATTAATTAGAGCCATCATGTTCAACTAAACTATCACACCTGATATTCACTAAAGGTAGAATAAGTGAGGAAGAACACTTAACCAATTCTTATCATTTATAAGTTATTTGAACTCTAAGCTTTGCTTTTTGCTTTTATTAAGTAAACACTAAGAGCTAAGTCATTGTACTAACCATTGGGGAAGAAAAACATCATTACTTTGAAAGAAATTAGACTTTGGGAGTATACAATTTTTTAAAAATTATTTTATTTTTTAGAGATAGAGGGGAGGTTGTGGAGGGGGAGGAAGAACAGAATGGGAGGGACAAGCAGAAGCCCCCCCTCCCCCACCGGCCCCAGTGCAGGGCTCAATCCCACGATCCTGAGATCATGAGCTGAGCTGAAATCAATAGTCGGTTGCTTAACCGACTGAGCCACCCAGGTACCCCAGGAGTATACAAATTTACACATGATTATTAAGGGAAGCATGATATAAATGCCCAAACAGAAGTAAAAAGAAAATTCTATAGGTGCAGGCGAGTAAGAAGGGTTCATTTATCTGAGACAAACTGAGGTAAGGTCTCCCAGTTTTGCTAGACCTTGAGGAGAAAGATTCAGAAGGCAGTAATGGGGGATAGGCATGACTGATTTAGAGAGTGTGGACTGATCCAGTGTTTAAGTATAAGACCGGCTCTGAGACTGAAAGGTGGGTTGGACTCAGACTGTGGAAGACCCAAATATTGAATATGGATTAATTCTGAGGCACCAAGTTTTTTTTTGTTTTTTAAAGATTTTATTTATTTGTCAGAGAGAGAGAGAGCACAAGCAGGCAGAGTGGCAGGCAGAGGCAGAGGGAGAAGCAGGTTCCCTGCTGAGCAAGGAGTCCTATGTGGAACTCGATCCCAGGACCCTGGGATCATGACCTGAGCTGAAGGCAGCTGCTTAACCAACTGAGCCACCCAGGCGTCCCGAGGCACCAAGTTTTTTTAAAGATTTATTTATTTGAGAGAGAGAGAGAGAACAAGCAGGAAGGGCAGAGCGAGATAGAATCTTTTTTTTTTTTTTAAGATTTTGTTTATTTATTTGACAGAGAGACACAGTTAGAGAGGGAACGCAAGCAGGGGGAGTTGGAGAGGGAGAAGCAGGCTTTCCTCCAAGCAGGGAGCCCAACGTGGGGCTTGATCCCAGGTTCCCGGGATCACGACCTGAGCCGAAGGCAGACGCTTAACAACTGAGCCACCCAGGCACCCCAGGGAGAGAGAGAATCTTCAGCAGACTCTGCGCTGAGTGTGGAAGCCTACATGGGGCTCGATCTCATGACCCTGAGATCAGGACCTGAACAGAAATCAAGAGTCAGACGCACTTAACCTTAACCGACTGCCTGAGTGGTGCCCTGGGTCATCAAAAGTTTCTGATTGAGGGAGTAAGCTAATTTACAACTCTATATAGAAAAATAAATAGCAACAGTGTAGAGGATGCATGGGAAGAAAGAAAAGAGGCTGATGGAGGAGGTCATAGCAATACTATGGTACCAGACAGAATGGCCCATACTTGAGAGATATGTAGAGGGTAGGCTTATTTATTTATTTATTTAGTTAGTTATCTAAAGATTTTATGTATTTATTTGAGAGAGAGAGAGAACACGAGTTGGGGGAAGAAGAGGAAGCAGACTCCCTGCTGAGCGGGGAGCCCAATGTGGGGTTCGATCCCAGGACTCGAGCTAAAGGCAGATGCCTAACTGACTGAGCCACCCAGGTGCCCCAAGGGTTGGCTTATTCAGATGGCTTAGTAAGTGACTGGTTGGGAAGAGGGGGCAGGCAGAAGGAAGAATGATTCCAAGTTTTATGGACAAGGAGATTTGGTAATGCATGAAGGAACACCGGGGTAAAGCAGGTTTTTGTCGGAAACACAATGGATTCTTTTTTAGCCTTCTTGAATGTGACTGCCTAAGGGATATTCAAAGAGAGATGTCTGATCTGGCAGGCAACCAGAAATATGAGGCTGAAGGTTGGGTTAAGAACTGAGGATTAGAATCTAGTTTGGGGGTTCACCTCTTGGAGTCCTGGAAAGAGATGAGATTTCACAAGGAGAGAGAAAAAAACAAGAGGGCACAGATCAGGAAGAAAAGTGGACAAGAACAGAACCATCTCAGGCAAAAGGGAGCCAGAGAGACAAAGAAAAGTGGAACTCCAGCCAATTAACTTTGTCTCCTGTAAATAACTGAGAAAAAGATTTAGGAACACAACATTAGAGCATTATTTCCATTATCTATGTGCTCCCTGACCCTGCCCAGCTAGTTAGCTGAGATTCAGTCCAGTTCTCTAAAATTTAATTACGGAACCGAAGATTCACACAATTTGTACCTACTATATTTACTTGTCTCACGGAGGTACTCATTTGTTAGCTCTGAGGTATACATTCTTTTTTGTAGACTCTTGCTCCTAAAAAGATTTCTAGCGTTCCCCACCATATTTCTTTTTTTTTTTTTTTTTTTTAAGATTTTATTTATTTGACACAGAGAGAGAGATCACAATTAGGCAGAGAGGCAGGCAGAGAGAGAGGGGGAAGCAGGCTCCCTGCTGAGCAGAGAGCCCGATGCGGGGCTCGATCCCAGGACGCTGAGATCATGACCTGAGCCGAAGGCAGAGGCTTTAACCCACTGAGCCACCCAGGCGCCCCTCCCCACCATATTTCTGAGCTTCCTTCCAAAGAGCCAATTATGAAACTTCCCGATTAAAGCCTTATCCGTGTTAAAGCTGAAATTATGTTAACAATAACCATAATGTAGTTTCAAACTAATTAGTTATTCCTTAAGCTGAAGTCGACAACACTTTTTTTAAACATTTTTTGAAAATATTAGACAAAACTTTTTAAAGTAAACTATCCATGGGTCTAACATGGATAAGGATGCTTATTTAGAAACAGCCATAAAACCAAGGGCAGCTCTGTTTTACTACACAGTGCATTACGTGACAAATGACTATTTAATCAGGAAGTTTTAAAGGGCACCTAAGAAAGCCCAGGTCAGTCTTAGACACTTCCCCTCGACCCCCACCATCTTCCTATATCATTAATAATCAGGCTACCTGCCCTGTGCTATTAGAGATCTAGAAGGATCTTTCTTTACAGGAGGAGTCTTTCTCTACTCTGACCAGCCACAAAGTGATAGGCTTGTTCTGACCCATCTCTCGCCAGACATTTATGAGAAAAAGTCTCTCACCAGATCCTTACACATAATCAGCATTTTTGTTTGCTGCAATCCCAGTCATTTCCTACCTTAGGCCAGTTTCGACACGCACCAGGCTTTTGCACTGAATCGACATTGTGTGTGCTGGCATGACATCAGCCGTCCTGCCCCAAACAGGGTCTCTGAGGAGGAGACTTACAATGGTGCTTTGAGTCACAACAAAACCCCTTCCTCTCTATTTAGGATTTCTGACATTTTTTCCCTTCCACTTAAAATTCTTCTTCCCATTAAAAAAAAAAAAAAAAACTAAACTAAAAAAAAATTTTTTTTATTAAGACCATAAAGGAGAAAGGGAGTTGGCAGGCCTAGAGGACTAAAAATTGAGAGGCATGAGAGTTTAAGGAAAGTCATAAAGCCACTTTGTGGTTACATCTTTTGCCAACTGGTTTCAATGTTAAAATAGAGCTAAAACACATGCACGGGGAAGGGTTCTAGGTTTGCAAACCTTTAAAAATTCTTACTACATCCTCGAAGTAGATGATCCTTTAAACACCCAAGAACTTTTCTAGGCAGGAAAGCTATAGGCACTGTAAGTCACGGGAAGAGATAAACTAAGTCACGTCAAACATAACTGAAGATTAGAGGACGAGTTATCAAGTTTTTTTGGCTCAGAAAGAAGGTCTTATATCATTACTTTATACATGTAGGGATTTGGGCCAAATATTTAGCTTAAAAAATTTCAGCTTTCCCATCTAGTTGGAATCTAGAGAAAATGAGGGCTTTGCTTCCTGTCGGATCTGTTTATTTCATTATAATGACTGTTGTAACAAACCATCCCCATGTACAAAGCCAGATATGCAGGAAAGTATGAGAAAACTGGAAAAATTTACCAGTTCTGCCGCCCCTGGATTGTGTTATAAGTCACCAGCATATGTAACTCATTTTCTAGTTAAGTAATTCCCTCTGGGTACCGGGTCTGCAATCCACACGAAGGATCAAATTTCATTAGCAGTTGTAGGAAAATGCAACCCTGTGCATTTGCAAGTCAAAACTCCTGAAGGCTACAGCTAGTCTGGCTATCCTCATTGATTTTTCCTGGGAGAGGATTTTAGCTGATAGAAAACATTTGTTGGAAGGCACAGATGAGGAAGTTGAGAAGAGAAGGACTCAGCTAGCAAAGAGACAACTGAGCCTCAGTCTTAATGTTAAACTCTGGTCTTAACACTCAGCCTGCAGCTGTGTCCAAGCGGAGAGATTCAGCAGTAATTCCACCCCCAGAGCTGCAAGTGACAAAAGGCACAGGAAGACAAATTAAACGGGCACGCGTACAAAAACACAAAATCTAATCGGCACCAAGCTCTCTTCGTTTCTAGATATTAACCTGAATCCCAGTGTGTGCTTGATTTCACGTGAAACTGGGTCAAAGATCGGCAAATCTTAGTATCTATGTAAATACTTGGAGACTTTTTGTTAATTCATTTAATTTAGAATCAAAAGACATACTGGCCACCACTCAAACTGTCTAGATCAGAAAAACAGCTTTGTCTAATCACTTGAATCGGCTTTCTCAAGCCTGCCACCGGCCCAGTCCTTACCTTGGTTGGAGCTGGTTCGCCTTTCTCAAACATCATCTTAAGCCTGTTCAGCGGAACATTGTATTTCTCTATTTTGTTTGCGGCTTCTGTGTTTTCAGTGATTTCAGGTTTTCCTACTTCATGCCTGGTTTCTCCTAGGCAATTTTCCATTTTTTTACTTTCTTTCGAGTGATCTTTAAGACGCTCACTGGCCTCAGTGTGGGGATAGGGACACTGAGTAAGGGCTTCAGGAGGCGATCCGAGTCTAGGTCTGGGGTGGACTCTTCCTTCCTGGTCAGCTTCGGCCACAGAGGCAGAGCTTCTGGCCACTTCACCCACAGGATGGCTGCCTCCGTGTCTGACCTCGGCGCTGCCGTTTCGCAGGGCGTCTGTGTGAGACTCTGTGCCCAGGGTTGGGTTCTCCCACTTCTTCTTTAACACAGTCAGGATTCCCCTCCTGCAGTGCTGGGGGAGATTTTCAGTGTTCTAGAAGAACAAGAAGTAAGTGCCAGTTATAACTTGCCTGGTGAAACATTCAAACATGTTGTTCTTTGTAAAATGAAAGTTAGAACTCTAAGCTGCTGCTGGTCCACTGGCGTTTCAGACAGCTGTGAACACTTACAGCCCTGCCACATGGAGAAAGCATCCAGCCCGGGAGACGGAGAGGGGAAGAGAGAAAAAGTCAGGAGCTGAAGCAGGAAGTGAGAAAACAGGATAGCCTTATAAGGACAAAATGAGAAGAAAGGAGAGCCCAGATCTAATGATAGTTACGCGGGAGACAAGGGATTTTTATCCAAAGATTAATAAGGAAAACAAGAAAGAGGAAGCAAAATACTGGATACTTTAAACACCGCAGATATACATTAATACAAGTTTATCATTACACGCCACAAAATTACATGGGGAATCCTGCTGGGGTTTTCTTTCTTTTAAATATGACAGAGATGCAGTATAGCTGAAACTATGCAATACCGTAATTGGGGATAGTATCAAGGATTGAAAGTATTCGTAGAAATTGAGAGAACTCACCAGACTTTTACATGCATTTGCATAAATGGTATTCAATCATATCTGACATAATCTACATGCATGGGAACAAATTTTGTTTCTACATAAGAACCTAATCCTCTTTTTTTCCCTCTGCTCTTCTCTACATGTTTGTCCATGTGTAAAATCTCGGTTATCAGAAAATTTACTATTTCACAGATCCTCTGGTAGAAAAATATCCAGGCTTCATATGAAAACACTACCACCCACTTTCTCGATTGAAGGACACACACTTATACATCTAAGAGAGGTCACTTTCACCTGGGTCAAAACGGAATTAATTGATACGTACAGAATTGCAAACAACCTGGAAACTGCCAGGGCTGTTCCACGATAACAGAGGAAACATGCTTGGTAAAGTAAAATTCAATGACCCATACTCCGAAAGCGTTCCTATAAATAAAATGAGCAGTACCACCTCCCAAAAAGCAACGAGCTCCAATACCTTCGTGCCCTCCGTTCCTGCGGTCTGTGACTCACCCGTCTTTCGACTAAGAAAGAAAGGACAAACCACCTAGGACTGAAAGACTTCCGAGAATTAAACAGGATTAGCAGCTATATTGGGAATTAAGTCTCTCACCCTATTACTCTCCTGAAGACATTGCAGGAGCTGCTTCATCAAATAGCACCAAGGACTGAAAAAAAAAACAAACTTACAGAGGACAACTGCTTGATTTTAGTGTTTAAATCTTTACTGACAAGATGATTCACCGGTGGAAGAATGAATGGATCAGAGATGTAAGAAGCGTGGAGGAGTTTTCTTGTTGGAAAAGAATTAAATTGCTCTGGACGCCGGTGCTGCCTTATCGCCTGCAGCATGCTTTGCTGGATGTTACCTCCTGCCACACAATGGATGAGTCATCTGGGTCTCCGGCTGCACCTGCCCTGCCCGTGCCCAGCCCGAACAGGAGCTCTGCCACTCTAAGTGGCATTTTACCTGGGTGACTGGACTCTACTTTTCTCAGGAATCCTGTGATCCCAATATATTTATTGACGTGGAAAGATGCTCATAAGATATTTTTGAGTGGAAAAAAACAAATTTTAAGACCACAGGGACGCCTGGGTGGCTCCGTTGGTTATGCATCTGTCTTCAGCTCAGGTCATGATCCCAGGGTCCTGGGATCAAGTTTCACGTCGGGCTCGCTGCTCAGCGGGGTGTCTGCTTCTCTCTCTGCCTGCTGATCCCCCTGCTTGTGCTCTCTCTGACAAATAAATAAAATCTTAAAAAAAAAATTTTAAGACCACATAATCCCATTTTATAATACAAATGTATATGTATAAGCACAGAAAAGTAGTCTGGAAGAACAGACATCAGGATGTTAATAGATATGGATTATGGGCATCTGTATTTTTTTTTCTTTCTTTTTACAATAACTGTGTATTCATTATGTAACACAAGTGAACACAAAATAGAACTATACATCATCTTCCTATCACAAAAATCTACAGAATATTAGAATGTTTTGATATTACTATAAGGAGCTCAAAAATGACCACTTCTACTTTACTTGTGATGACCAGAAAGAGAGGGATAGAGTACAGGCAGTGTCCCAAAAAGGGCCCGGGTGGAGGACATCCCTTAGGGGGCATTGTAACAAGGAGTAAGTGTGCTCTTTTATTAAAAGGAGTTCTTAAGGGTACACATTCAAAAGTGTTTAAGTGGGCACAAAAGGGGCTGCCCAGTCTGACAGCATGAAAGGCCTCACACCCTGAAATCACTTCTGGCAGCATACCCAGGCAATGCCAGGCGTGCAGGTCTTTAGGACCCGAGGAGAGCGAAATGGGGAAGAAGCTGTGATTCCAGTCCTTCTGGGGAAGGTAAAAAAGCAAGAAGGTACAGAACAAAAGCAATAGCTAAAAGCAGTCTGCACTGCACAATGGCTAGAGTATTGTATTGAGATGGCCTGGGTTATCACTGGAGAAGGGATTACAAGCCACTTCTGCTTTCTACAATGAACATGTGTTACTAGTCTATTCCAGCCCCACCCAGAGAAGTGACCTTGGGCAAGTTTAATTTCTGGAACTTACCATACTGGGCTATTGTGGAGAACAGATGTGCCTATGTTAAAGCATGTAGTGTAGTACTGGACATAAATAGGCACCCAGTAAGTGGTAACAATTAATATTAAGTGGGTGGTCCTCCCTACTCCTCCAGCCGCACCTCATAATGATGTACCACTGTATCCAGTCGTCTCCCAAATCCTGAACTTGGGTTACAGTCTCTTACTGTTCTTTCTATTCTGTCTCTAGTCTCCACTGTTCCAGAGTGGGGGTGTGGGGCACACAATAAGGTGAAATTCTAGTTGGTTTTAACTTTTCCCCAAATATTTTCCTAGAAGAGGCAGTGGGAAGTCATGGACTGGGAACCTTGGCAGATTTGCCTCTGGGCATAACTGGCTTCCTGAATCCAGATTAGATACAACCTGAAAATGCAACACAATATCTTTTCCTCTGGAGCATTTGACTTGGAATTGGGATGTGTCCCAGCACGGTCCATCTGAGATGTATGACCATGGATAAGTCCTTTCCTCTCTTTGGGTCTCTGTTATTCCACCACTAAAATGAAGAGGCTGGATCAAATGAGTTTTAGTGCTGAAATCCTGGCAGGGTAGCTTCATCTTAAAAGCTGAGGATGGTGGGTAGAAGACAGCAGCACAGCTGCAAACACAGACTACCGGGATGTACAGCACCCAAGGAAGGGGAGAAATTCCTAGGCTGAGAGCTTCTCGGAAAAGTGGTAGGCAGTCATTGGAGATGAGTGCCCAAATTGTACAGATTTCAAGAAGTGGCATATTGCATGCTTGAAAGGAACCTGAAAATACAACTGATGGCAGTATTAATGGTCTATGTGTGTGTTTCCTAGATATAAGTGGAAGAGGAAGAAAAAGGAAAAAGTAAATTTCTGGAAAACTAGGCTATCCTGTAACCTGATCCCACTATTTAATGAAGGAATAAATGTACCCACTTGCTTCTGAATGTTTCTCTAACTTGCTTTCCATGGCAGAATATAAGTATTTCATCTGGTCAGTCACTTTTATAAATTATATGGATATTTCTCCCTGTTCTTAAGGAGAAAATTCTGGTGGATCTTAAAAGCAACCCTCTGTCATTAGTGGAAAAACTGGTGGATCTGAATAAATTCCATAGTTTAGTTAATAGCATGGCACTAGTGAACTTCTTAGTTTTGATAAATGTTTGAGAGTTATGCAAGATGTTAACATTAGGGAGAGGTAGGTGGAGATACATGGGAACTCTGTACTATCTTAAGAACTCTACTGTAAATCTGAAATTATTTCAAAATAAAAAGTTTGCTAAAAAAAAAAAAAAAGTAACGCTTCCTCAACTTTGTATGTTCCTCTAGCTATTGCTTTCTCTTGCATTTTATAGTTAAGGATCTTGAAAGCACTGTCTGTATTTGCTGTTTCCACTTGCTTGCTCTCAATTCACGCTAACTCTACCACCCAAACATTTCTGAAGTAGCTCCAGTCAAGATTACCCATTACCTCTTTTAACATTTTCATTTTATTATCTTATTTTTTTTTAAGATTTTATTTATTTGTCAGACAGAGAGAACACAAGCAGGCAGAGTGGCAGGCAGAGGCAGAGAGAGAAGTAGGCTCCCCGATGAACAAGGAGCCCAATGTGGGACTCGATCCCAGGACCCTGGGATCATGACCCGGGCTGAAGGCAGCTGCTCAACTGACTGAGCCACCCAGGCAACCCTTCTTATCTTATTTTTAACTTACTATTTTCTCAATTACAAAAGTAACAAGAGGGGTGCCTGGGTGGCTCAGTCCGTTAAGCATCTGACTCCTGATTTCGGCTCTGGTCATGATCTCGGGGTTGTGGGAATGAGCCCAGAGTCAGGCCCTGTGATGGGCATGGAGCCTGCTTCAGATTCTCTCTCTCCTGTTCCCTCTACCCTTCACCCCCCACCCCCATGCAGTCACTCTCAGTCTAAAAAAAAAAAAAAGTAATAAAAAACTTATTGGGGGGGATAAAAGCCACAATCAATATAGGAATGCATACATACCTTGAATATATACTCTAATTTTCCTTATTTGACTTCCCTACCCTTTCCCATCAAGACACCCATTGCCAATAGTTTGACGCATATGCTCTCAACCTTCCCCCCTTTTTATATACTATATATATATTTTTATATATTATAAATGTATATATTTACATGGGAAGATATCAAAAAGCAAATTATGTGTTTAAAAGCAAGATAAAGAACAGTAGAGTATGGTTACCATACTATCACTATCAGTGTATGAGAGTTCTTATTTCCTCACATACTGAATATTATCTAATAAAAAAACCTGCCAACTGTTTAGATTATAACTTACATCTCATGGTTACTTTTACATTTACATTTTTTTTTTTTTATTAGTGAGACTAAGCATTTTTTCATGTTTATTGTTTCTTCTTTAATTATCCATTTACATCCTTTTACCTCTACTGCCAAATGCAATGGACACTTCTGCTTTATTTTATTTGATCTCTCTATAGCATTTGACACTACTGACCACTCCCCCCTTTTAAAAATTCCTTCCTTTCATGGTTACTGTGAGATACCCCCCCCTTTTTTTCTAGATTCCTTCCCATTTCTCTGGCCGCTCCTGAGTCTTCTTTAAGGGTTTCTCTTCCTCTGCTCCCCTTCCTCCCCCCACCCACCCCTTGCTGGGGTGTCTCAAGGTTCCATCTTAGGTCCTCTTTGCTCACTTACCTATTCCCTGTAGATGATGTCATCTACCTTCTGGTTTTACCCACCAGTTGCCTATTGATGACTCACACCCTATAACTCTAGCCAGATATCTCCTTACCTGGAATTCCAACAGGGAATTCTATAGGCATCTTAAACTCATCCTTGTCTAAGGCTGAAGTCTCCTTTCTCCTCTCTTTACCCGTTACCCTTTGATCTGTTTCTTTTCCTGAGTCCTCCACCTTGGTGAATGTGACAATTATCTTTTCAAACACCAAATGTGCCTGTCCTCATGTCTCCATGCTGTACATGTGTCACTTCCGCTGCCACTTCTTTGCCCCCTGTGTTTAATTAATTCCTATCTGTCATTTGGGTTTAGTCAGGCACCACTTCTGGGAAGCCTTCCTTGACATGGCATAGTCCAGGTTATGAGTTCCTCCTAAATTCTCCCCCAGTACCATGAGTATTTCTCTAACATAGTACTAATTGCGCTGGGATTATAAACTCTATTTTCCAAACTCTAGACAGTTCCTTGAAGGCAAGGACCGCATCTTATTCCTCTTTGTGTCTTCAGCCCCTGGAACCTAAGAGATGCCCCATAAATGTTTGTCTACACTCACAGAAATCTATGTACACTGTCTTGAACCTACTCCAATCAGGCCTTTATCCCATCACTCCCAAACAGCACAAGGTAACCAATGACCTTTGTGTTGCCAAATCCAATGGTCAGTTCCCAGCTCCTCTGTGTGTCTGACTCTGCTAATAACTCTCCTTTTACACGCCTTTTCTTCACTTGGCTTCTGGTACCCATTCTCTTGTTTCTACTGCTGTTTCACCAGTTGCTCCTATCCCATCTCTTTTGCTGGTTCCTCCTTATCTCTCTAACTTTGAAACATCAAGGTGCTCCTGAGCTCCGTCCTCAGACCTCTTCTCTTCTGTCTACATTCACTCCCTAAGTGATCTCATACATCTCATGTCTTTAAATACCACTGATCCTTTGATACATACACATCTTATCTTCAGCCCACATCTCTTCCAGTTCCAGATTTATATATACAAGTTCTTATACAACATCTCTACTTGGATGTCTTCAAGGCATTTCATATTTAACATGCCCGAAACTGAGCTGCTACCATCTTCCCTTCTCTAAACCTGCTTTTACTACAGTCTTCTCCATTTCTTTCTTTTTTTTTTTAAAGATTTTATTTATTTATTTGAAAAAGAGAGAGAGAGAGATCACAAGTAGACAGAGAGGCAGGCGGGGGGGGGGGGGAAGCAGGCTTCCCACTGAGCAGAGAGCCCGATCCGGGGCTGGATCCCAGGACCCTGAGATCATGACCTGAGCTGAAGGCAGAGGCTTTAACCCACTGAGCCACCCAGGCGCCCCTGGTCTTCTCCATTTCTATTAATGGTACCTTTCCAGGTGTTTGAGCCCAAGCCACTGTTGCCATGCATGATTCTTCTCTTTCTCTACTTTCAATATAAATCCTGACCACCTTTCATCACCAAATAGCTACTACTCCAGTCCAATCCATTATCTTCCCTTGCCTAAATCACTGAAATTGTCTTATAATTTGTCTCCATGCTTCTGCCATTGTTTCTATAGTCTCTTCCTCCTCTTTTTTAATTTAAGTCAGATCAAATCGCTCCTTTGCACACAAACCCTCCAAAAGCCCCCACGTGATCAGAGTTAAAGCCCAGGTCTTCATAGTGGCTCTCTATGACTCATTTTTCCTACTCCTCAGACACATTAAGAATGTTCCTGCCTTAGGGCATTTGCATGTGCTCTTCCTTTCACCTGAATCATTCTTCTCCCTGGTTCATATCCTCAGATCTCTGCTCCACTGTCCCCTCATCAGAGGCTTTCCTGAACCAGCCTACATTCTATCCCTCTTACCCACTCTGCATTGTTTCTTAGCATTAATCACCACAATTTCTTTATTGTTCATCTCTCCCACTATCATGTAAACTCCATGATGGCTGAAATGTGGTCTGTATGCATGCCTAAAACAGCGCTTGGCACGTTGTATGTGATCTGTGAATACTTGCTAAATGAATAAATGAAAGAAAAGAAGGAAGGAGGGAAGGAGGAAGAGGAAAAATAACAGGCAGGAGAGAGAGGAGGAGGAAAGAAAAGAAACCAATAGCTAAGTGAAATGATGGTAGCTTTTACTTACAGTGCACCAGAGGGGATCCATTTTTTAATTATAGGAAAATTAAGCCAAAGACCTGGTCAGCAGTACCCTCTTAGAGAGAACAAATTGACAGGGGCATGTTATGTACTAATTTAAATAGGTTGGGTACTAAAAACTGCCAAGAGGATATTTTTGCAATGCCAGTCAAATTAAAGAATTCTTACCCAAGTATGTGAGGTTTTTCCCTCATAAGACTAAACCAAGTAAGATTTCAAAAGAAATACACTCTCCAGCCCAGCTGGAGGCTAGCCAGCGGGGACAGTACAGAATGGTTACGAGCAGAGAGCTTGTTCTGAGGTTTTTGCCTTTGATGGATCCTGCAGCTGAGAAATTTGCTAACTAGAGTGGGTCAAGAAGTGTGCTTTAAACAAAGAACCCAGAGGACGAACAGCGGCACAGCTGCTACCATTTAAATGCAGAAATATAGAAATTCTGGTGGTGTGATTTGGAACAAGGGCTGAAGCCGAGGGACCTTGTATTGTAATGTGAGCAGAAGTAGTAAGCCATTTTCCTAACCTCAGGCAAAGCCCTTGGCCTTCTATCTTTCACTCAACTCAGGGAAGAAAAAAAGGGTTCAAGAGGAGAACTTCAGTGGAAAAATAAGATTCCCTGCACCCGAGCCACGTTCTCCCGGTAAGTGGCACATGAATCTGAGCAGCCAGCCCCAGGCCCTGCTCAGCTGACGTGGAGCCCAAGCCCCACGGAGGCTGCAGGAGGCTTGGCCACCCAGGCTCTGCTCGGGAAGCTCCACAGACCCCGGGGCTTCTCAGTACTTACACTTCTCCTCTTTTCCATGTTCGCTTCTTCAGCTGCTTTCTGGTACCTTCAGAGAAGAGGGGGAGAAAGAGAATGTCCTCAAATTAAATTTACATTTTTACTTTTTAAATCTTTAAAACCACTTCTGCCTACATATTTCTGCCAGCAAGTGTCTTTAATCAACTCTATCAGAAAACACACAAAATCAGAGAACACACAAAATGAGAGTGGCCCTCGCTTCCAGCACTGTTGCAGTCATCTGGTCTGGTCTAACAGAAAGATCCAAGGCGAGGAGGTCAAATGCTGGGAAATAACTAGGTAGAGCAGAAAGTCTAGGGTTTAAGTCCTACTCCAATCAGTCATTAACTGTGATCTCTGGCAAGTCTCAGCTTCCTTATCTAGAAAATGGCTTTATATATCTACTTTCCAGGGTGCTGTGAAGATTGAGATCATGTGTGTAATAATGCTTTGAAATTAGTCAAAGGGTAGAACATTGCATTGACCCGAGGATGTGCATTTCCCCCACACTAATGCCTCTGAAATCTTCTAATTCTTTTTTTTTAAATTTTATTTATTTATTTGACACAGAGAGAGAGATCACAAGTAGGCAGAGAGGCAGGCAGAGAGAGAGGGGGAAGCAGGCTCCCTGCTGAGCAGAGAGCCCGATGCGGGGCTCAATCCCAGGACCCTGAGATCATGACCCGAGCCGAAGGCAGAGGCTCCAACCCACTGAGCCACCCAGGCACCCCTGAAATCTTCTAATTCTTGCCAAACGATGGCGAGGTAGTTATACCTCTTCCTGGTTATGTGTGAATTTAATCTAAGTTGTTGGTATTGTCACTTTAGCTCAATGTATTTGATGGTATTGCACATGTTTAAATGTCACTTAAAATGTCTTTAACGAAATTAAACTATGATTTGGTATTTAAAGAAAAACGACTTTACTGTTTTAGGTATGTATAAGGGTGATACATGAGAAAAGTTTATGTGCTAAGCAAGCATCGGTCCTTTTAATTGGTAGTATTTTTTCTTAGTGATGCATAAAATAGTGGCAAGGCTACGGGGGATGGCATCTTAGATTTGATAAACAGGCATGTATGATTTAATTATTTTAATTTTATTGTTACTTTAATCATTTTTATTACTTGGACCAGAAGGTCTCTGAGAAACAACTGAAGTCCTAGGGCTTTTCAGGGGGATCAGGTTTTCTCCATTTGAAGACAAAGATGGGCTGGGGAGGTCTAGGCTGCGGCAGATCCCCAGACCACCCAGAACAATCTCACTTGGCTTCCTCAGGGCCTCCGAGTCAAGCACGGAAAGGGCTATTACCCAGAGAATCCCCACCCCGTGACTCTCCTTGAGCCTACATGCCTACAACTCAGCATCAACACACCTTAGAAAAGGCCCACTTGTTCTCTGCCTTAAGGTAGAATTTCTGAATTCACAAGACATTTGGAAAAGGAAAAGGAAGTGAGAGAAAAAGATAAAAAGCAGAATGTTGGGCCCATGCCTCTGCCAAAACCAACTTTAAATTCAAAAATACCTTCATAAGTTCAGAACTCTCTTAGTGTGTGTTACACAGAATAACTTCATTCAAAATGAAGGCCAGAAAAATGCTCTGATTCTGGCTCATATATATTTCAAATATAGTCAAAGGTTTCTCAACAAGGGTGCCACCATTGCTTACCTGCTATGTAACCTGGGTTAAATCACTTCATTTACTTGGGCCTCATCTACGAAATTAAATGACTATGTGAGAAGATTTCTAAGGTCTCTTCCAGTTCTGTGACTGTTTAAATTTTAACAATTAGATATATATTTTTTAAGATTTTATTTATTTATTTGACACAGAGAGAGATCACAAGTAGGCAGAGAGGCAGGCAGAGAGAGAGAGAGGGGGAAGCAGGCTCCCTGCTGAGCAGAGAGCCCCATGCGGGGCTTGATCCCAGGCACCCCTAACAATCAGATATTAATAAGCATCTCATTCACCAGGCTGGGAATCACTCTGCAATTGAGTAGAGCTTTCTAACAAAGTAGGGTGAAAGACTTCCAAAAATCTCTGGTATTTCACTGACCAAAATAAGTTATGGAAGATAATAGGCAAGTGGCAAGCTGGAAAGATAAGCTATAATATAAGGCAACTTATATTACAGACTGAAGACTAATTTTCATAAATTAAAAAGAACTCTTACAAATCAATACGAAACCCACAACTTAGTAGAAAAATGGGCCCAGATACAAACCTACAGTTCACACAAAAGGATATCAAATTGTTCTTAAACAAAAACGATGTTCAATTTCAAAATGAAAATTCAAACACTAAAACTCTTTACCTATGAAGTAGAAAAAGATTTTTTTAAAAGGCTAGGGGCGCCTGTGTGGCTCAGTGGGTTAAAGCCTCTGCCTTCGGCTCAGGTCATGATCTCAGGGTCCTGGGATTGAGCCCTGCATCAGGCTCTCTGCTCAGTAAGGAGCCTGCTTCCCTCTCTCTCTCTGCCTGCTTGTGATCTCTGTCAAATAAATAAATAAAAATCTTTAAAAAAAAAAGCTAATATACTGGGACACCTGGGTGGCTCAGTTGGTTAAGCAACTGTCTTCAGCTCAGGTCATGATCCCAGATTCCTGGGACTGAGTCCCCCATCGGGCTCCTTGCTCAGCGGGGAGCCTGCTTTTCCCTCTGCCTGCTGCTCCCCCTGCTTGTGCTCTCTCTCTCTAACAAATAAATAATTTTTTTTAAAAAGCTAAATACTGAGGGTAAATTAGTAAAACCTTTATGGAAGGCATTTTGTCAATTTTACAAAAATCGCAAAAGCACAAGTGTTGTGATTCATCAATTTTGTTTCAGAATTTGTCCTATAGATATATTCACAAAAGCAAAAATGACTTTTATGTTAGACTATTTATCATAGCATTAACTGTAATAACAAAAGACTGAAAACAAGTTGAATGTCCATTAGCAGAGGATTGGTAAATTACAATCTATTCATGTTTGGAATACTATGCAGCTATTAAAAGAAAAAGGGATGGTGGTGATGGCTGCACAACAATGTGAATGTTCTTAATGCACTGAATTGTATACTTAAAAATGGTTAAAATGATAAATTACATGTTACATACATTTTACCACAATTAAAAAAAAAACAACAAAACAGTGTGATATTGGCATAAATAGAGACATATAGATCAATCGAATGGAATAGAGCCCAGAAATAAATCCTCACATATATAGTCAAAGGCTTCTCAACAAAGGTGCTAAGAGCATCTAACAGGAAAGGACAGTCTTTTCAACAAGTGATGCTGGGAAAACTGGATATCCATGTGCAAAAGAAATAAAGTTGGACCCTTACCTAACACCATATACAAAATTAAGTCAAATGGATTCAAGAGCTAAGTGTAAGAACTAAAACTATAAAACTCTTAGAAGAAAATAGGGATCAAGCTTTGTGACATTGACTTTGGCAATGATTTCTCAGAATAAAAGCACAGGCGACAAAAGAAAAAGTAGACAAACTGAACTTTAACAAAGTCTGTGCATCAAAGGAAACCATCAACAGAGTGAAATGGCAATCCATGCAATGAAAGAAAACATTTGTGAATCATCTATCTGACAAGGGATTAGCATCCAAAATACACGATTTAGAAAAAATAACAAATATGGGATAATATTGTACATACTATTCTTTTTTTTTTAAGATTTATTTATTTTAGAGGGGGCAGAGGGAGAGGGAAAGAACCTCAAGCAGACTCCCTGCTGAGCACGGACCCCCAACACAGGGCTCAATCCCAGGATGGACCCTAAGATCGTGACCTGACCCCAAACAAAGAGTCCAACACTCAACCGATTGAGCTACCCAGGCACCCCCGTACATACTATTTGGCATCTCCCTTTCTCCATTTTAGAACAGCTGAATTTTCATTCAAGCAGTATGTTCCAAGCACTAGAGAAAAGTAGTAAAAGTAGTAAAAGAAATAACCCAAAGAGATACAGTTCCTGCTCTTAGACCTGCTTGCAGGTTAAACACATAAGCACATGAATATATATACACACACACATACACACATACATACACACACACATATAACAATAAATCCTTCAAAGAAAAAGAACACATTATTATGAAACAACCTAACAAAGGAACCAAACTGAGAAGGCAGTGGGTGGGGTGTGTGTGTGTGTGTGTTGTATGTATGAAGGGAAGTCTTGTTGAAAAAATGACCTTTAGACTGAGATCTCAAGTTTGACCAGAGGAGTTAGCCAGGCAAAACAAGGCGGGAAAAGCATTCCAGGCACTGAAAACTAGCACATGCAAAGGCCCTAAGGCAAGAAAGTGTCTCAGGTGTATAAGTTGCACAAAGAACTCCAGTATTGCCAGAGCACAGTGAGAAAGGGAGAGGGCAAGAGATGGTGTGGGAGGCAAGGGCTTTGTGGGCCATGGTGAGCCTTTTGAATATAATCCTAGGTACAAGGAATGCGCGCTGATCCAATTTATGTTTTCAAAAGTGTGCTCCTTGGGGCGCCTGGGTGGCTCAGTGGGTTAAAACCTCTGCCTTCAGCTCAGGTCATGATCCCAGGGTCCTGGGATCCAGCCCCGCGTCGGGCTCTCTGCTGGGCAGGGAGCCTGCTTTCCCCTCTCTCTCTGCCTGCCTCTCTGCCTACTTGTGATCTCTCTCTCTG
>CM052897.1:56626238-56663032 GCA_028534135.1 Potos flavus | reverse complement strand
GGAACGGGAGAAGATATTTGCAAATGTCTTACCAGATAAATGGCTAGTATCCAAAATCTATAAAGAACTTAACAAACTCAACACCCAAGAAACAAAAAATCCAGTCAAGAAATGGGCAGAAGACATAAACTGACATTTCTCCAAGGAAGACATACAAACGGCCAACAGACACATGAAAAAATGCTCCCCATTACTCGGCATCAAGGAAATACAAATCAAAACCACGATGAGATAGCCCCCTCGCACCAGTCAGAATGGCTAAAATTAATAAGTCAGGAAACAACAAATGTTGGTGAGGATGCAGAGAAAAGGGAACCCTCTTACACTGTTGGTGGGAATGCAAGCTGGTACAGCCACTCTGGAAGGCAGCTATGCTAACCACTATACCACCAACACTGGTACAGCCACTCTGGAAAACAGTATGGAGTTTCCTCAAAAAGTTAAAAATAGAGCCACCCTACGACTCACTACTCTACTTCTCTACACTACTAGGGATTTATCCAAAGGATACAAACATAGTGATTTGTTTGTACAAACATGCACCCCAATGTTTATAGCTGCAATGTCCACAATAGCCAAAATATGGAAAGAGCCCAGATGCCCATCAACAGATGAATTGATAAAGAAGATGTGGGATACATATACAATGGAATATTACTCAGGCATCAAAAAGAATGAAATCTTGCCATTTGCAACAATGTGGGTGGAACTAAATAAGTGAAATAAGTCAGTTAAAGAAAGACAAATACCATAAGATTTCACTAATATGTGAGAGAGAGAAAAAAAAGTGAATAGATTTGAGATGTATTTCAGAGGTGGAATCAACAGGATTGGTCATGAGGGGAGAGGGTAGACTCAGTCGAGAACGATTCCCAGGTTTCTGGCAGCTGAGTCAATGGAATCACTGTTTACTGGGATGGGGAATTCTGGAGGAGGAGCAAATTTGGGGATGGGGAAGATAGGAGTTCAATGTTAGCCATGTTAACTAAAACATCCATTTGGTGGTAGCAGTGATTAGATACATGTGTCTAGAGCTCAGAAGAGCGATCTGAGCTAGTGATAAAAATTTAGGACTTGTCTGTCCACAGATGGTAAAGCCGTGGGAGTATATGAATGATATCATCTACGAAGAGTGTGTAGTATGAGAAGAGATCCTAGAGACTCTAACATTTAGAAGTCAGAAGAGAAGAAAGAGGTGATAAGAGAGAATGACAAGGGAAAGACAGAGATGGTAGAAAATCAGGAAACTGCCAGAGAAGCCAAGAGAAGGAAAAATGTGCGAGAACAAAGTGCTGAGAAGTCATGCAAGACAAAGGCTACGAGCGCAGAAGGCTCTGGGAACCCTGGCAATCCTCTTCCATTATAAATATAATTAATTCACCCATACTCCTTTTAATGCGCATTTGGCTTGTTTCCAGTTTTCTACCATTACAAATAGCACTTTGGTGAATGTTCTTATACATATATTTTCCCCGGCTTGCACTAATACATCTGTCTGACAGTCCGTAAAAATGGAAATGCAGGGAAAAAGTGGATTATAGAGGGAAAGGAACTTACAATTGGCCTTGAACCTTGTCTCCACATCCCCCTGGGTAATCATCTACAGTATACTGCAGCAATAATACGATATATGAGAGGCAGAGCCAATCAGCAAACAGGTTTATTCTCAGTCAATTGTTCTCCAAGGCAAAGTATTTACACTGTGGTTGGTTGAGTAAATAAGCTCAAAGGTTCCCTACCCTTTACTGTCTTAACAGAAACATAGATTAAAAGTAAGAAGTTTTCATCTTCAGTCCTGTCCTTTTAGCACTGAGGCATCTGCAAGACACAGATGTATATGCTGGGGGCTATCTTGAATTATGTTTTGAAACTCCCACTCCAATCTCCCCACCCTTTATTTATAATGAGGTATTGCTAAACAGTAGATACACAAGGAGGAAAGGTTGCATACCTCTGCTTTCTTCCAAGTCAGCGCCTTGGGGTTTTTCCATTTTGCACTCTCAGGATGCTAAGAGAAGCTGAGGTGCCATACTGTGGAATTCAGTGTTAGAGTAGGATTCAGGCCTCAGACTTTCCTCAAAGGCACTCAGAGCAACTAGCATTATTCTGACGACAAAACGTGAAGGTTGCCGATTTTGTGGGGGCCGGGGAGGGGAAAGGCATTTTGAAGATCCAAATTTGAGGTAAAAAATATTTGCCATGACATTTCTATAATTAAAATCTCATCCCTCTTCTCTTCCCAGATTGTCCTGTCCTCCAGTCTCCTCTTCTTCACACACAGAATTTAATCTTGCAACTGCTCATTAATGCTCAGCTGTGAGGCAGGCAGCTGATGGAGGATGCTAAAATTATCTTGGGAGTAATAACAGTGCCTCGAACTTTTCTAAGGCCAGAATAGAGTTCCTGAGCTATGACTCTTGCTTGTATGCCCTCAAATAGAGCAAAGGGAAAATGGAAACTCCCAAGTTTTAGGCAATGTATTTTCCTCTGGAACTATTTCACCACTAAAATATTACAGAGAAGCAAAAATGGTGGTGGGGGGTGGGGAGCAGGGAGGAGAGGAAGTTAGCCAGAGAGATCCGAGGGTCAATTTTTTCTTAATGAAGGAAGAACAGTCAGAGAAAACTAAACATAAACCATGTTCTTTCTTCAGACTATGTTAGGGGGAAAGTTATAACAAGAGCGGGAGGAACGGTGACATGGGGGAAGGAAAAGAGGGGGCAGGGATCTGTGGGCTGTACTCAGCTTTGCCACTATCTTGGGGTGTGAACTTCAGTCATAATTGCTGGATATCAAGTTCCTCGTCTGTCAGAGGAATGGGACAAATGTTGGCCAGATCAGGGATTTTAAAACTCTTTTCACTGCAGAATCCTCTCTTCAAATATCTTATTTAGAACCTAACACATAAAACAGATCAAAGCAGGACGGCTGGTGTGGAAGGTCTCAAGCTCAGCCCTTTAGATCTTCCCATCTTCCCAGAACTGGCCCCTGAGGTTCCTCTGAAGAACTCAATTAAGATAGGTTGATAACCACTGAGCTAGATTCCCTTTACTTCCAAAAATATAAGAGTGAAAGAGGAGTCTGCTGCAAAGAAACCAAATTCCACCAAAAGAGTAACATTTTAATCAAGCAAAGGATTATGTCATGCCGGAGTCAATGGTGAGTAAAACCAAAGCTAGCCGTTTAAATGGATTCATCGATAGGAACTTTCTTACCTCAAATTTAATGATTTATATAGTATAGACGTTCAGTAAAAGAAACAAGTCTGGAGCTATAAAGGACTCATAAGACACAAACTCTGATGCTAGAAAAATTACTCTTATGTATACAAATAAATGTAAAATGTGCTAACGAGAAAGTAAAGCCCAGTTAATTCTACAAACATGAGCCAGATTAAGCTTCCCTCAAATACCACTTTTACATTAATCTCTGATCAGGAACCTCCTAAGGTTTCCTACAGTCTCTTAACTAGGCTTGTGCAGGTTTTACGAATTCTAAACCCCGTAATTGGGAGCGTTTGAAAGTAAGAGAAAACCAGGTCACCAGGTATTGAAAGTAGATAATTAACATTTGCTTTGTGGAACTTGGTCCTGCAATCTACTTTGGGAACCTACAGTGAGTGAACCCTAAAAGCAGTAAGCAATATCAGCAATGTCGATTCAGGGTCTCCACTGAGCATGAGACGGAAAAGAGGTCCAGGCCGAGTCTCTGGTTTTTACTCTCCTAAGTACACATCGCACCCTGTACTACTGTGCCTTAGACCTCCCTCCTGTGGTTCTCTGCACTGTCACCACCTTCCTCTCAGCCCACCAAATACAATTCTGTTCATTCCTCAAAACCTGTTCAGTACATTAGAATATATAAATCAGAGGAAAAATACTAGACAGAAACAAATTCAAATACTCACTGTATACTCACTGTGTTCTCAGCTATAAAACAGGCCTAAGGTCCTTCCCTCATACAGTTTTTGTTAGGATTGGAAATAGTATCTGTTTCTATTAAGAATCTAGCCTGGTGGGGCGCCCGAGTGGCTCAGTGGGTTAAAGCCTCTGCCTTCGGCTCAGGTCATGATCTCAGGGTCCTGGGATCAAACCCCGCATCGGGCTCTCCGCTCAGCAGGGAGCCTGCTTCCCCCTCTCTGCCTGCCTCTCTGCCGACTTGTGATCTCTCTCTCTCTCTCTCTCTCTGTCAAATAAATAAATAAAATCTTAAAAAAAAAAAAAAAAGCACACACACACGCACAAGAATCTAGCCTGGTGCCTGGCACACTGATTCTGTTGATGGGTTTGGGCCTTACAGTTTTGCACAGCTGTCCTTTGCCCTTATAACCTTCACAGAGAAAAGACAGTCACCCTGATATGCTATGAGAAGATGACCTCTAAGATCGTTTTGTACTTTTTCTCTGCAAGATTAAGAAGACCCCGAAGACGAATTGCTCTTTCCAACTTCCTAACTCTTATCAGTATTCCAAGACCCGATTTCTCTATCTTGAGAACTGGCCTGGGCAGGGGGTGGATGACAGAATAAAGGGATGGGGAGGGAACTGAGGAAGGGGTGAGAGTTGCACTGAAGCGACCAACTGAGGTAGGCAGGGAAGGAAATAAAGCCAGGAAGGAAACCGAAATCCAGGGCCTGGGTGTCCTGCTTTGGCCCAAGAGCAGCATCAGTGGGAATAAAAGAGTGGAACAGTATTAGGACAGGAGCCTGAAACCGAGAGGGTATTCCCAATGCACGTTCCAGAGATGGATTCTGCGTGATGATAAGGCTGGGACTGGATGAAAGGCCATGGGAGACAATGTGCAGGTTGAAGAAGTAGGGAAGATCAACAAGCTCAGAGTCCAGAGTATGAAACAGGTCCAGTGGACGAGTGACTCTTCACTGGAGGCCCTACTGGCCCTGGGGACTTTTGAAAATGTGTGAGGGAATCATACTGGGGTTTCCCTTCCACCCCATTTTCCTTTTTTGGATGCCACAATGTCATGGGGTACTACTAGCATTTGGAGGAAGGCAAGATGATGAACATCCTGCAGAAGGAAGGTCTGCCTCATCGAAAATGCCCAGAGCACCCTCGCAGAGAGACACTGAGAAGAGAATGAAGCTGGAAGCTAGTGTCCCCAGTGAAGGGGAGGAGCTTGGCCAGGTGGCTGGCACACCACTGCAATGAGGGGGAGGATAAAAAGAGTCTAGTTAGATGTGAGCCTCAAAGCACAGGTTTAGAACTTCAGAACAAGGAGTGAAACACAATGGATGGGAACCAGTAGGAGAGATGCAGGAGAGCAGCAACCTTGACTCCTGGCCCCAGGATATTTCAGAGAAGCACGTGCAGAAAGAGCAGGCGGCCACTGCTCAGAGACAGAATGCAAGTGGAGGGAAAGCCAAGTTCAGCTACAAAGAGGTAGGGCTGGCCAGGGTGAAAAGGGTAAGAATGCGGAGAAGTCTTTCTGCAGAAGAGGGAGTTTCCAAGTCCCATTAATCACATCTCAACAAAGTCTCAATTCCTTGTCTTCCTTTCCATCCTTGCTGCCCTCCACCCTCAAGAGCTTTCACTTGGGTTCTCTAGAGAGCCTTACCGCTTGTCTCTATGCTATCAATCTCTCACCTTGCCAGTCTACCTTTTACACCGTTGCCAGAAACACCTTTCTAAAATACAAGTCTGATCATGTCATTCTCTGCATGAAAACCTTCAACTGTTCCCATTGTTCATCTAACTAAATCCTAAACTTAGGATGGCAGTTAAGGACTTCTATCACCTGGCTAAACTGAACTGTACCAGTCGCTTCTCCCTTTTGTATTTCTCCATGCCGGACTGCTTGCTTTCCTATTCCCTTTATTCATGGTCAGTTTCCACAATCCTCTGTTGGAACCTATCATAAACCGTATTCATTCTGCTTTATGTTCAAGTTCACCGCTGCGAGTTCACAAGTCCATTTCTTCCATGGAAGGTAAACTAAACTTCCCTGAAGGTAAAATTCACCTGGGATACTTGCTGAAAACACAAATTCCTAGGCCCCATCCCAGACACATGGAATCAGAATCTTTTTCTTTTCTAGTTATATTAGTGCAAGGACTTTCCTTTTATTGTCTATGAGAACAACCACTAGAGGGGTGCCTGGGTGGCTCCGTGGGTTAAAGCCTCTGCCTTCGGCTCAGGTCATGATCTCAGGGTCCTGGGATGGAGCCCTGCATCGGGCTCCCGGCTCAGTGGGGAGCCTGCTTCCCCCTCTCTCTCTGCCTACTTGTGATCTCTCTCTCTGTCAAATAAATAAATAAAATCTTAAAAAAAAAAAAAAAAAAGAACAGCCACTAGAGAGTTTTGATGGACGTGATCTCTTTTATGTTCTTGAAGGTCACCTTGTCTGTGTGGATAATTAGCTGTATAGCAGCAAAAGTGGAAGTAGTGAGGCAATGCAAGGAGCTACTGCAGAAAACTAAGGGGAGACGGAGATAGCTTGGACTCAGTGTGATAGTTGAGCAGGTGCTGAGAAGTGGTCAGACTGAAGACGCGTCTGAATGTAAAGCTGACATGCTGCTAGACAGTTAAGGCTGAAATGTGCCTATGAAATTTCTTAGTGTTAATCACCTACCTAATTGCTCTTTGTTAGTGTGAGTGAGTGTGGGTATTTCTAAAACTTCTTTCGGAATCTTAGGTTGCCAGACCTTGCTAAGTAAGACCAGGGCACTACCTATATAAAATATTTGATAATGCCCCAGAATGCTGGATGGACTACTCTAGAAAAGAAGAAATTATTTCTAAAATAGCATCTTGCATTGTTGTAACATGGACTCAGAATCTTTAGCGGAGGGGCCAGGGAAGCCATATAGGGTGGTTTTTAAAACATGTCCAAAAAAACCTTTGACATTCTTCCCATTAAAAAGTATAGTCAGAAAAAAAAAAAAAAAGTATAGTCAGGGGCGCCTGGGTGGCTCAGTTGGCTAAGTGTCTGCCTTCAGCTCAGGCCGTGACTTCTGGGTCCTGGGATGGAGCCCTGCATCGGGCTCCCGGCTTGGCAGGGAGTCTGCTTCTCCCTCTCCCTCTGCCTCTCCCCCTACTTGTGCTCCCTCTCTCTTTTTCTCTCGCAAATGAATAAATAAAATCTTAAAAGAAAAAAAAGAAAAGAAGTACAGTCAAATTCCCCTCTCTTTGAAAATGGGCCAGCCTTAGGGGCTGGCTTCCAATGAAGACAATGTGGCAAAAATAATTCTGTGTAACTTCTGAGGCTAGATCATAAAAGGCCACACGACCCCTGACCCTGACTCCCTTCTTCTTTTGTCTCTTCCCTCCCTCTACCTCTGGATGCTTGCTCTTGGAACCTAGCTAACTAAGCCAAGCAGCCACACGGAAAAGCCATGTGCAGGTATTCTGACCGGGGCTCTAGCTGAGATCCCAGCGGACTGCCAGCAGCAACAACCTGACTTGTGAGTGAGCGAGCCTTTAGATGATTTTGGGCCCCGTCTTTGAGCCACCCTGGCTGATGCTAAGGGAAGTAGAGGCAAGCCCTACCCAAACTGGAGATTCACAAGCAAAATAAATGTTAATATTTCAAGCCACTAAATTTGAGGGATTTTTTTTTTCCCTATGCAACAACAGATAACTGAAACACCATATTGTTAACAGGAACCCCGTGTGATAAGATGAAGGAAGTTAGGGGACTTCATCTACTATATAAATTATACTAACCTATACCATTAATTTCCTTGAGGTCAGGGATTCAATCTTAAGAGCTTTCCAGATCTCTATCCCTTTTTTTTTGAAGTATCTTCATTGATTTTCTTGTTTTGATAAGAACAATACATGTTTGCTATAAAATTACAGTAATACAAAATGCATAATGTGGAAGGCAAAAGGGCCATGCAGTCTTCCTCCACCTTCACTCTACCTTAAGCAGCAACCAAGGTCAAGGGTTTGGAAGGGCAATGTTTTCCACAGAGCAAGTACGTAATGCATTTGTTACTGAAGAAAAGGTGACATTGCAGATTACAGAAACCTCCTATTGGTATTTAGCTGTATTCTAGATACAGCTCCCAGAATCGTTTTCTTCAAATCTGGACCATCTTTTTTCCCTTAAATGTATACGAGCTTCCTATTAAATAACAAACTCTGCTCGTGAGGAAAACCTACCACCTGTCCTAAGCTCCTCCCAGTATGGCATCTCTGTTTCAGTGAAGTCAATGTGTTTGCCATTCCTGTATTTACATATTATTTACATATCCTATCCCTTCTACATCTGTTGAGTGCCTACTCTGTTCCAGTGCTATACACGTGCTATACACGTGCTAGGCATATAAAATCAGCAGGAAAGGGACCCTCATATCAAAGAACTCATGGTCCAAGCAGGGGGTCAGCAAACTTTTTCTTAAAGGATCAGATAATAAACATTTTAGACTCCGAGGCCATATGGTCTCTGGTCTCTGCGGCAACTCTGCTCCTATAGCACGGAAGCAGCCGTAGACAGTGCACAAATGGATGTGGCCATGTTCCAATAAACCTTTATTTATTAAAACAGGCAGCCAGCAGGCAGCCAGCAGGCCACAGTTTGGCCACAGAGTTTGCACCGTTCAACAGAATGTTACGCAATGGTGAAATGTTTCTGTGATCTCCAATATGGTAGCCACCAGCTACACTGGACACTCAAAATGTGGCTAGTGCAGCTGATGAACTGAATTTTAAATATTATCCAAATTTAATTAATTTAAATTTAAATAGGTACATACGTAGTGGCTATTATATTGGATAATGCAGATACAGAGTATACCTAATACTCCCTTCAACTAAATCAAAACTTGCCTCAGAACTCATCTCAACTGGAAAGACTTCCTGACTAGCTTCTGCCCATGAGGGTCACTTTCTCTCTTTTATTCTCTTTCTAGTCCTTACCCCCATTCATTTTGGATTTGCTAACGCTTTACTTAAGAATTACGTGTTTTGGGACGCCTGGGTGGATCAGTTGGTTGAGCGGCTGCCTTCGGCTCAGGTCATGATCCCAGGGTCCTGGGATCGAGTCCCGTGTCAGGCTCCTTGCTCGGCGGGGAGCCTGCTTCTCCCTCTGCCTCTGCCTCCCTCTCTGCCTGCTTGTGATCTCTCTCTGACAAATAAATAAATAAATAAATTCTAAAAAAAAAAAAAAAAAAAGAATTACGTGTTTTATAATTACCTTTTGTGTTTGTAACTTTTTCTTTTCCCAACTAAAAAAAAAAAAAAAAAAAATTTCAGGATAGAGAATGTGTCTCCTGATTATTATCATCCTTCTCCAAAGTGCCTTGTATGATGCTGAAATTTCAGAAGGTGCTCAATAAGGCCATTTTACACCATGTACTTCCTTTACTGATTTCCCTGACAGGTGGTAATGTTTGCTCAAGACAGATGGTCCTTTTGGACCAGGATCAGCACTTACTTGGAGAATATTTCTACAATTGCCGATGACTTGTTCTTGTTGACAAGAGAAAGTTCTTTGGCCGTTACCCTCAACGATACTGAAGTCCATTGCCGTCTATTAAATGGAGCTGATTCCATCTTGTCTACAGATAGTGAAATACCTATGCAATAAAGAAAGTCAGAATATTAGACACAGAAGAGGATTCTCCAGCATCCAAGGACTGGCAGTCGTGAGCCATGAGAGAATAGAAAGCCGTACACCAGCAGAACCATACTCCTTACTGGTTCTCTCAAAAACTGTAACCTTGGTCAAATGATTTAATATCTGGGTTGCAGTTTCCTGTAAAATGAGATGGTTAGACCAGATGATCTCTAAGGTCCCTTCCAGTTCCATCATTTTATGACTGACCTCACTGTGCAAACATCAGCTGGCCTTCCCCTGAACGTAAGTCTGTTCCAAAGTCACATTTGGAATGAAATGTTCCACTCTTCTGAGTTACATCCCAGGGGAAATACGATTGGCATCTCTGTAGATTCAGGTCCAAATTGGGTTCTACCTACATCCAAGTTTCTTTTGACTGTTCTCTCTCCCTTACCTCTGCAGCACTGACCGCTTGGTCTGGAGAGAGAGCAGGGGACACCTCACGGTATCATATAAAGAGCAAGGGCTTTAAGTCAAGATAGACTTTACTTGAAATCATAACTTTTGTTAACCTGAACGAACTATAAAGTCTTTTCAGTTTTAGTTTCTTCAGCTTAAAAAGGTTTTTGTCCCAGAAATTACCAAAGGAGTTTTTGCCCTAGTAATTACCAAAGCAGTTCCAACCTTTGTCTAGAAGAGGTAAGATTAGAAATGAGCCAATAGTTTCCGTATTTGAAGAGTGAAAACTACTACTCGCCGGTCTCTTGACAACCACAAAACTAACTGATCTGGCAGAATGCATGGTTCATCAGGTACTGCTTCTAACAACCTTGACAACAATGGAACACTCAGTGTGCCTAACCAAGCAGCCTGGGCTGCCATTTCACACTAAAAGTCCTGTCATGCAAAGTAAGTGATAAGCAACCTGAAAAGACCACAGTACTTTCCCACCTGCAGTACTCGTTCTTCCAACTAAAACATTGTCTGAAAATAATGCTAATTTTATTGTTTTTGTTTATTTGTTAGTCCCCAAGTTGGAAGGTAACATAGAAGCCTCTCATGGTAAGGAGGTCTGACATTAGAGATGCATCTAAGTGGGAGTTTGGGCCCATCCCTAAAACTTTGATTTCTCATCCATAACAAAAGCACTTCCTTCACAATATCCTTATGAGGAATAAATAAGATAAAGAAGAAAAGACCCTGACACAGAATATATAATAAGTGTTGGTTTTTTATAATATCTCTTTTCCTAGATAAAATAATCTTAATTCTACACATGTTTTGTTTTTGTTTTTGTTTTTGTTTAAGATTTTATTTATTTGAGAGAGAGAGAAAGGACCTATAAGCAGGGAGTGGGGTGGAGGGAGAGAGAGAATCTCAAGCAGACTCCATGCTGAGTGCAAAGCCCAGTTCGGGGCTCGATCTCATGAGCCTGAGATCATGACCCGAGCCAAAATCAAGAGTCAGATGCTCAACCAAAGGAGACACCCAGGGGCCCCTCTACATATGTTCTTTGAAGTAAACGTGAATGTATCAAATAACATATATTTATTTGTCTATCTGCTTTCTAGTTTGTATCTGCCTCACCAAACATTGTCAGCCCTTATTCTAATGATAGAAAGACACAGAAGCAACAAACAATTCAGCTAAACTTAGTCATGTAAAACCACAATAATGACCCTTTGGGCCACGTTTAGGAAATACTGAACAACCCCTTTAAGACACTGTTTGGTATAACTATGCTTCCAATGTAGATGTGGGTATAAATGTCAGTGCTTCTATAGCAATCAATTCTGGATCAAAGAAAAAAATATGGAAGGTATGTTCTCCAATTTATTTATAAAAAGGAAAAATCATTATTTGAGGTACTGAGTGTGGTTAAAAAAAAAAAAAAAAGTTTAATTCCCAAGTCTAATTCCATGGTTTTGATTAATCTTGGCCAGAAATCCAAGAAAAGTGAGAATATCTATCTTGTTATAAGGCTAGGATAAGCATGCTTTATATTCAAGGAATGAGGTAGCTCACACCCTGACCACACTTCTCTTTACAGAAGCAATACTGTTAATGTCTTAACAATGTGATTAGCACCCTATGAAACAGATAAAGGTAAGAATCAGTATATGATTTTTGATAGACTCTGGTATCAGGTTACTGAGTAACTAGCTACTTTCTATAAGGTATAGAGAGAGGGCCCTGCCCAAACAGAGTGTAAGATCTATTGAATGGGGGGGGAGGGTTCCCTGCTCAGAGGGAAACCCGCTTTTCCCTCGCCCTCTGCCCCTTTCCTTGTTCATGTTCTTTCTCTCTCTCTCTCTCTCAAATAATAAAATCTTTATAAAACATCTGTTGGCCTGCTGACATGTATACAAATAATTATAGCACAAAGTTGAATGTGGTTAGAGGTAATGCAAGATCTGGGAGTAGGGGATCTGATTTTCTGGCTTGATGGGAGGGAAGGGAAGAGACATCAGATTGACTTGGGCTTTACAGATGGGCAGAATTTCATCAGCTGAGGGCAGGAGAAGGAAAGTATATCTCAGGTAGAGAGAACAGCATTACACAGTCAAGGAGTTGAAATAGCATAGAATACTTCAATGGAGTTGACTGTAGGTACATGAGTAGTTGAAGATAAGGTAGGGAAATAATGGGGCCAGAATGGGAAAAGCCTTGAAAATCATGTTAAGGAGTTGGGGCCATATTCCAATAGTGGAAAGAACTAGTCTGTGAGTGAGCAGAGATAAGGACTAGTCTTAACATGCCACTCCCTAGCACAGGTGACCTTCATGGCAAATCAAAAAAATAATTTCCCTGAGCCCCACACCTACACCTGTAAGATAAGAGTTTTCTAGTGGATCATGCAGAGTCTCTATGGTGGAACATGGCAAGTTTCTGAAAAAACAAGTAACATAATGGGAAGCATGTTTTAAAAGCTGATTCTGTAGCAGTGTATAACTTGGTAAGAAGGAAAAACACTGGAGTCTAATTTACTTGTCAAAAGATCCTAAAACTGTTGAGGCACCTGGGTGGCTCAGTGGGTTAAAGCCTCTGCCTTCAGCTCGGGTCATGATCTCAGGGTCCTGGGCCCGAGCCTCGTGTCGGACTCTCTGCTCAGTGGGAAGCCTGCTTCCCCCATCTCTGTCTGCCTCTCTGCCTACTTGTGATATCTCTCTCTGTCAAATAAATAAATAAAATCTTTAAAAAAAAAAAAGATCCTCAAACTGTCGATGTTATCAAGGTTTACATTAGGATAGGGGGAATGGTAAGGTGGAAAGACAATTGACAATTCTTAGCATAAAATAGACTTAGGGATAGAGAAGAAATCCACACTGGCATCATCAAACTTAAATGATTAGAAGACTGTTGATGTTTTAACAGAGACAGTAAATATAGGAAGAAGTGAGAGAATGACAAGTTTTGCTTTACATGTGTTGAAATACACATATCCACAAGAAAAATCCTAGTGATATACTGCAGGAAGCTAAAAATTCAAGGCTAAGGTTAAAAATCAGACTCTTGGGGGGCGCCTGGGTGGCTCAGGGGGTTAAAGCCTCTGCCTTCGGCTCAGGTCATGATCTCAGGGTCCTGGGATCAAGCCCCGCATCAGGCTCTCTGCTCAGCAGAAAGCCTGCTTCCCCCTCTCTCTCTGCCTGCCTCTCTGCCTACTTGTGATCTCTTTGTCAAATAAATAAATAAAATCTTAAAAAAAAAATTCTCTGAACCACTTTACAAGATGGTTTTATTGTCTTATATATATGATGAAAAACTAAAATTCAGAGATATTAAATAACTTTACAATGATCTCTTAGTTATAAAGTAGCAGAGCTGGGATTCAAACCCATATTCTCTTTGATTTCCAAAGTCAATCTTCTTTCCACTACAAGTAATGAAAAATTATTAAAACCATCATTTTAGCTATGGTAGAAAATTGCGTAGCAAAATTTTTGAACCACCTAGCTGCAAACCCATACAAACTATCTCTCGGTAAGAGTATAGTAGCAAAGATCTTCTCAGAATGGTCAGCATCAGAGATAATAATTTGTTCTTTCAGTGAAACTTAGAGTTACCTTGGGCCTACTTGAAATACTCTCCATTTTGAATATTTTGATTTTTGTGGGCTTAAATTAAAGGTGTGATAGCTCTCCTTACTTACCCACACTCTCTTAGATGGAAATCCCATTCTCAGACTTTAGAACAACTTTGTTAATTCTAGAAATCTTGTTAGGAGTGCGAGGGGAGAAAAAAAGGCCCGGGGGTCGGTGCCTGGGTGGCTCAATCAGTTAAGTGTCCAACTCTTGATTTCAGCTCAGGTCATGATCTCAGGATTGTGAGACCCAGCCTGGCACTGGGTTCTGGGTGTGGAGCCTGTTTAAAATAAGATTCTCTCTATCCCACCCCTTTGTCCCTCTCCACCTTTCTTCCTTCTCTCAAAAAAAAAAAAAAAAAAAAAAGAATGAGAAAGGCATATACTAGAAAGACCTATCTAGAAGGAGATATTCCGTTTGGGCTGCAAAATCTTTTAATATTTTTTTCCAGAGGCCCATTTGACTTTAAGATCCAATCCATTGCATTACTATGTACAAATAATAAAAAGCACTATCACTTATTGGACACATACTAACTCATTTCATCCTTACAACAACCCCGGAGTTAGTGTTATTTCCATTTAAAAACAAACAAACAAAAAACTAGTCCATTGAGGTTGAGTAATTTGCCAGAGGTCCCATAGCTAAAAATGGCCCAGCCCAGGCAGAAGTCAGTGTTCAGACTCCAAAACCCACCCTCTTAGGTCAAATGCATTCTACTGCCACTTCAACTGTGATGGAAGAATTGCTGGATTGGTTGTCAATTGGGTGCAAGAGTTAAAGGAAATGAGTATAACACAAATAACGCTAAGATTTTTAGCCTTAGAGACTGCAAGGACAGTGGTATAACAAATAATAATGGGATAAAGTGTAACTGTTTCTTAAGAAGGAAGATGCCTTCAGTTTTAGATACATGGTACAGATTTTAACATCAAGAGGGAACCTTAGAAATCAAGTAACCAAGTCCCCCTTTTTACAGTAAGAGAATTGAGCCACATAAAGGCCCAATAATTTTCCCCAACTCACCAACTAGTTATTATGAGAGCCAGAGTTCTAATTCCCAGTTCAAAGTTCTTTTATCACAGTTGGTAGCTTGAGGTAGGATAGCTAAATATCCTATGGGTGAGTGGTAGCCTGGAGATAAAAATCTCTTAAACAAAGATTCTTTAAAGTTTAAGGGTTGGGCGATGACTCACTGGGAAATTTGGTCCCAGGTATCTGCTTCCTTGAGCTACTGCTGAGGGTGAGGCCTGTAGCTGCTCCAGGAAACCTACTTTAATAAATTCATTTACAGACTTAACCTAACTAACCAAATTGTCTCGCAGAATCCATGCTTGGAAGAAAGCAAATGAGCTGCCACTAATACAATCCTGTTCTTATAAATCTAATCTCCTAATCTCATCATATCTTTCTCCCCCTCATTCTTTACCACTCCTCACCCCCAGGGCATAGTTACTTGTGCAAGAGGCATAGTTGCCTGAACACAGCCTCAAAAAAATTACAGAGAACAAAGTACAAACTCACTTGTTAAAAGAAAATGTTATTTTTAGAAACATATTATAGCATTTTAAATTTTTTTCTTTTCTCTTTTAATCGAGAATTCTTTGTGATTTGAATGTCAGAGAGCAACTAAATTAAAAGGAAAAAAACAACCTAAAAAAACTTCGAGGTGCAAAGGGAAATTTTAAACAAAAGCACATGAAATACGTGCCCACATAATGTTTTTTCAGAATATAAACTCATTTCTTTCTTTTTCTTTTTCTTTCTCCTTCCTTCCTTCCTTCCTTCTTTCCTTCCTAAGTAGTCTCCACATCCAGCATGGAGCCCAACATGGGGTTTGAACTCATGACCCTGACATCAAGACCTGAGTCAAGGGTCAGATGCTTAACCAACTGAGCCACCCAGGCACCCCTACATTTATTTCTAAGGGTATATAAATAATTTTTTTTTTTTTTTTTACAAAAACAGTGACTAAATTCACATACTTGGAAAAGTTTTTGAAAGTTAATAGTTTTTTTCAACTTATTTATAATTTTTATAATTTTTGCAACACAAGTTGCAAAGATAGTACAAAAGTTCCCATGTACCTTTCACATAGCGTTATCTTACATTACCACAGCACAACTATCAAAATTAAGAATTTCCACTAAAGTCTTCTTCCGGTTCCAGGATCCTACACACTACATTTAATGGTCATGTCTTCTTAAGTCTATTCCAATCTCTATGACAGTTCCTCTGTTTTCCTTGCCTTTCATGAGCAGGATACTTTTGAAGAGTACTGATTAGGTATTATGTAGACTGACCCTCAATTCAGGTTTCTTGGTTCCTCTAATAAGAACCTGGGCTCCTTGAATAAGTAGTTGATTCAAGAGCTGGGGTGGGGCAAATACCAGATGGGCCTGGGACATCTCACAATTCTTAAAAAAAAAAAAAAAAAAAAAAGTTTTCCTTTTTAAAATATGATGCTTTCTCAGACTAGACTGAAGTTATAGAATTTTGGGAAGAATACGACAGAGCTGATGTGCCTTCTTCCTCAGTGTATCTGTGAGAAGTCCCGTGATGTTGGCGTCTTGTTACTGGATCATTTGGTTAAGCTGCCGTCTGCCAGGTTTCGCCACTGTAAAGTTACTATGCTTACCTTTAGAATTCATAAATATTTGAGGGGAGATACTTTAATCCTATTCCTTCTTAAACTTTTACTCACTAATCTTAGCATTCATGGGCTGATCTTGCCTTCAGCAATTATTATGATGTTTTAACGGTGATTTTCTATTGCCCTGATTTCTTCTGCATTTATTAATTGGAATTCTTCTATAAGGAAGAATTGTCCTTTCCCTCTTGTTTATTTATTCAATCATTTATTTGTATTAGGATAGACTCATGGATATTTATTTTATTTCCTGGGTTATAACAATTCTTGGATTATTTTATTCCCTGGCTAATTTATTTTGTTGCTCAAATTGTTCCTAGCTTTGGTCACTTGGAGCTCTTTCAGCTTGGCTCTAGTGTCCGTTCAACGTGCCACCACTTTTTTTTTATGCACATTCTTACTTTTTAGCCCTATAAGATATTTGCATGGCCTCAGCTCTGAAATCAACCACTTCTCCAAGGAGTCCTGATTCCTTTTATTGGAGAAACCAAATCTGGGCATTACATGTGCTCACTGCTACTGAGATGTCACTGCTTCTAGGCTCTCTTGGAGGACAGAACCAGGAATATATGTATGTATATTAACTCATGTATATAACACACATATATTTCTATATTCATCTCTATATCTATCTGTGTGTTGGTATGTATGTGTATATATAGAGATACACATACACACACACATAATCTAGCATCACGAGATTCACTCTAGCATTCCTTTTATTTATTTGTAACTTCTTTCTCTGATAGGGAGAAGCCTAACTCCGTAGAATTTTGACACAAAAAAAGAATCTCCAAAATTATGCCATTACCAGTTTCTACTCCTTTGATACACCATATATTTTTTTCACTCCACCTCGAATGTTATCCCTTCCTCAATCTATTCATCTTTCAAGACTCCAGGAAAGACTACCTCCTCAAAGAACCCTCTCCTGAACTGCCCTGGTCCTGTTCCCAATCAGTATAGGTCAGTCCTTACCATAATTTTATAAATTCTACTCGTTAAAAAGATTCATCAGATCAGGAGACAGGTGTACTTTGCCTTATGCCCTCTTGGCATCTAATATATTGCTTTCTAAATAGAAGGAACTTTATGCCTGTTTTGAATGAAATTGCATGAAGGTTTAAATTTTATCCAAAACACTATCAGTACAACAGAATGAATGCTTATTATGCAGTCTTAAGTCTGGTTGTTGAGAAAGTACGTATTAGTCTACGGCCATACCACCCTGAACGCGCCCGATCTCATCTGATCTCGGAAGCTAAGCAGGGTCGGGCCTGGTTAGTACTTGGATGGGAGAAAGTACGTATTATTTTTCTGAACTGTGAATTAGCAATTTTACCTTATTCAAACTGAGATAAACACAAGGAAATGAAAAAAAATGGAATCAGTAAATAACTTCAAATACTGTACATAAAAGCCTCACTACTCGATTATTCAGCGACACTATGTTAGGCAAGTCTACGGAGTCTGTTAGAATTATCATTGCTACTGTTCTTGGGAGAGTTTTAGCCAGGTCTCTGTAGAAACATGTATCCAAGACAATTAGAAAATTGTAACAATGATCAAATTCCCAGGGGTCAACAAGGATGTAGATGTTTGCATCAAGACAAAATCACTTCAGTAACATCTTGTCTCTTTTTAAAAATCTCCTTTTGAGGATATTTTGTTCTTAAAAAACACTATGATGCAGAGCCAGAGTAATGAAAAGGAGGTTGTGTAATTCTGAGAAGGAATTTTACTTCTGGAAACTGTTCACCAAAGAATCAGAGCCACTTTCACTGGGCGCTGACAAAATTCACCCTTAGTGATTCACACTTCACCGCTCCAGAGAGAGGAAGAAAAGAAAGCACACTTAGATGTATCACCTTTCCCTCCCTTCACCTACGTCTGGGAAAAAAATAACTGTCATGACAGTCTACCTGAGCTTCCAACCTTTCCCTTCTGTCTTTCCAAAACTTCCATTTCACCTCTACCTCTGACTTTGTCATCTCTACCTAAAAACATGCTCATTTTTTTTTTTTTTAAGTGGCAGGGAGGGAGATTGGGAGAGGGAGAGCGAGAGAATCTTTTTTTTGGTCTTTATTTATTTATTTATTTATTTATTTTTAAAAGATTTTATTTATTTGTCAGAGAGAAAAAGAGAGAGAAAGAGAAGCAGGCAGAGTGAGATAAATAAATAATAATAAATAAATAATAAATAAATAATAAATAAATAAATAAATATTTATTTATTTATTTTTAAAAGATTTTATTTATTTGTCAGAGAGAAAGAGAGAAAGAGAAGCAGGCAGAGTGAGAAGCAAACTCCCCGCTGAGCAGGGAGCTCAATGCGGGGCTCGATCCCAGGACTCCGGGATCATGACCTGAGCTGAAAGCAGAGGCCCAACCCACTGAGCCACCCAGGTGTCCCAGAGCAAGAGAATCTTTTTTTTTTTTAATTTTATTTTTATTTTTTTTTTAGAGCAAGAGAATCTTAAGAAGGCTACACACCGGGCCACTTGGGTGGCTCAGTGGGTTAAAGCCTCTGCCTTCTGCTCAGGTCATGATCTCAGGGTCCTAGGATCGAGCCCCGCATCGGGCTCTCTGATCAGCAGGAAGCCTGCTTCCCCCTCTCTCTCTGCCTGCCTCTCTGCCTACTTGTGATCCCTCTCTCTATGTCAAATAAATAAATAAAATCTTAAAAAAAAAAAAAGAAAGAAAGAAAGAAAGAAGGCTACACACCCAGCATATGAGCCCGACGGGGCAGGGCTCCATTTCACAAGCCTGAGATCTTCCCCGAGCCATATCAAGAGTCAGATGCTTAACCTACTGAGCTACCCAGGCGCTCTCATGCTCACAGTTCTGACGAGTGTGTCTGCGTATATACATCTGAAATTTGTATATAGATAGATAGATAGATAGATAGATAGATAGATAGATAGATAGATAGATAGATTAAATAATCCTTTTTTCTCTTAAGCCTTTTTCCCCCTCAATCTATCACCTCAACCTTGCTCCTACCTTCACAGCCAAACCTTAGTCTCCAGATGCTCACTGTTTCCTTTTCCTCATCTTCCAGTCATTCCTCTGGCTTCTACTTCTACCATCCTACTGAGGTTATTCTCCTAAAGATCTCCTGCTGTCAAATCCAAGGACTATATCTCAGTTTTTAACATTCTCTGTTGCCATTTGAATTGTTGATTAGTCTCTCATTTCTGACATTGTATTTTCCCTTGTTTTTTTTCTTAACTGGAACTCTCCTGTTTCCTTTCCTATCTTTCAAACCAATTTCAATTTCACTCTCCCTCCGCTCATCTCTATTCCTAGGCATTACCGAAGGGTCAGTTTCTCTCTTCTCCTTGGGTGCGCTCAGCCACTCTGGAGTCATCAAAGGTTACTTACACCAGATGATTCCCAAAGCTTCTTGACTTCCAGCCCTAGAATTTCTACCGCATGCAGAACAGCTTCATATGTCCCCAAAATCAGTAACATAACACAGTCCAAACCACATGTGTCATCCTCTCTTATCTCTATTCTTCTAATTAAGTTTATTTCACTACAAATAATTTTTCACCCAAGATGAGCTGGCATATACATTTTTGATTTTATTAAATAAAATGAAGTCTAGTATGATATAACATAAAGTATAGTATGATATATCAAAACGCGCACAAGTTCTAAAGTTAAAAAGAAGACTTACAGGCTCTTACTCTGCCTCTTTCTAATTGTGTTGCCCACTGGCAATTTAGTCACCTCTCTGAGGAGTATCCCACCACCTACCTTAGCTCGTCAAAACCTCTACATAAATTGTCTAACATAATGACATCCAGAGGAGAGAAAAAGGAATAGAAGCTAAGAGTATAGGCAATTGAGTAGAATCTAGCTGTTGAACTCTCACACCACTTACTAGCTGTGTGATCTTGGGCAAGGCGTACTCTGTCTCAGTTTCCTCATCTGCAAATTGGGGATAAAAGAACCTACTTCACAGCTTTGTTTTGAGCATTAAAACAAGTTCCTATGTGTCAGGTATAAACAACACTACCTAGCACCTAATAAATGCTCGAAATGTTTATTATTACTATTATTAATTAGTAAGCATTATTTTACATGCACCCTTTCTTTCACATGTGGACTTTGTACAAACTTTTTCTCATATCTTTGGGCAGGCTCAACTTATCTCTCTTGATCCCTTGTCTTTCTTCATACATATTCCCCACTATCTAAAAATGCTTCAGACCCTCCCTGTCCTTATGCTACCAGTCCCAGCTAAAAATGACACTTCCTTCCAGATACCCTCCCTGACTACCCAAGCCTAGGAGGTTCCTCTTAAGTCCCCAAAGTAAAGACCTACCCCTGACACTGATTACACTGTATTTTTTTTTTTTAAATCACACTGTATTTCACTCACAGAACAATGCCTGGCATATGGTGGGTACTCAAGTATTTGTAAAATAAAGGGAGGAATACCAGGTGTTTGAAATCATTTGTTGGATTCAACTGTTTTTATAGACTAGTACTTTGGGGGGGGGGATGAAACAGCGGGCTGTTTATTTATTCCTAGACAAATTATTTGAAATTATGAGAAACCAGTGGATATAGCCATCAAAAAAATCATTTCTAGTACCAAACTCAGGTAGAATAATACTGAACCCTATCAATATAGATTGTTTTACTTAACTCCCTCTGTTGCCATAATTCAGGTGTTTTCTTACAAATATTTATTTTCTATTATATCTATTTGGCTTTTGAAACCCTTAATTTAGTAGGTCACAACCTTGAGTAAAATAAGAATCACCTAGGAAGTTTGTTTCATTGTTTTCAAGTATGATATTAATTTTATTCTATTTTCTGTATAACTTTAAGTACATAAAGGTGTATTTCCACAGGCCTCAGGAAATTGGTAGAAGTCACAGGACAATCTCTTGTTCCACCAAAAATGTTGCTAGAGAGAAAAACTGTAAGTGTCCTAGAGAGAAAAACTGTAATTTACATTAGCAATGCTGTGCAAGATTCTTTTTTTTTTTTTTTTTGTAAAGATTTTATTTATTTATTTGACAGAGAAAGAGAGAACACAAGCAGGAGGAGCGGCAGGCAGAGGGAGAGGGAGAAGTAGCCTCCCTGCTGAGGCTCAATCCCAGGACCCTGAAATCATGACCTGAGCGGAAGGCAGATGCTTAACTGACTGAGCCACCCAGGCACCCCTGGGTGGCTCAAACAGCAGTTGAGCATGACAGGGCAAAGGAGGCAGTGAAGATGGAGGATAAGCATGGAAGGAGGAAGGAATTCCAGACTCCTTGGAATGGTGTATTTTCTTTTTCTTTTTTTTTTTTTTCCTTATTTAAGTCATCTCTGTAGGAAGGTGCTGGGCAGGGATCCCAGAGAAAGAAAAGGTCCAAGATTCCTTTCACTGGCCTGGGTACAGGGCACTGTCACAGCGGCTGTGGCAGGAAAACCTCCTCTCTCAGGTTCAGGCAGACCCAGGATGGAATGTGAAATGAAAGGAATGCTTATAAGGAAACAATTTTTCTTGGAATGCTAGATGGCCAAGCTTCAGCCTTTGGTCCAGTGCGACCCTGCCCCACTTGCAACAGTGAAAAGTCAGTTTGGTTAGAAGAACCAGCTAGAATCACACCAGCCTCTGCTACCTTCATGCTCATTATTAGAAAAAGATGAACTTGTGTGACTATTCTGATCTGCTGATTCCTGGGGATTGCTTGATTCTTCCCCAAACACTGTTTGTTGGTCAAATAACCCCCAAAGGCCGAAAACCAAAACATGCCTGTCTCGTGTAGGTTCCTTAAGAATGAACTGATGGTGGGGTTGAGCTGACAGGGAAAAGCTGTACCTTCCTTCGGAAGATCAGCTGACCTGCTGTCCCGCCCTAAATTTCAGCCTGAGGTATATCTCAGTGAGGGCAGGTAACTGTGCTTCTCAAAGCAGAGAAACAGTTTAAGAGCAGAAAGGTAGAAGAAATCTAAAAAAGAACCATTTTTTTTGTTTTTAATTTTATTTGACAGAGAGGGAGAGATCACAAGTAGGCAGAGAGGCAGGCAGAGCGAGAGGGGGAAGCAGGCTCCCTGCTGAGCAGAGAGCCTGATATGGGGCTCGATCCCAGGACTCTGAGATCATGACCTGAGCCGAAGGCAGAGGCTTAACCCACTGAGCCACCCAGGCACCCAGGCGCCCCTAAAAAAGAACCATCTTGATACAGATTTATCCCATGGTATGAAGGAGAGGGCAAAGAACCCAGTGGCCCTTTGCTTATCCAGCAATTTCTGTCACTGTTGTGACCAACTTCTGCCCATTTCAAAGGGTCTTGAACCTCTCAGGGACAGGGAATTCATTAAAGTCATCACCTTCTGTAGAAATGAGGCCTTTCATCTAAGATTTGGCTCTGGCTGTCTCATAACCCAGCGAATTCTTACTCAGGGAAACATGGCAGCCCTCTGTTCTATTGACGGAAGAAGGCTAACCCTTTACCCATGACCTGAGCATTGACATCCCTGCTGTGGATTATCTCCACAACGCCCACCACGTCATTGAACAGAGGACTGAGTTTATGACAATTACCTACTATAATGGAGTTAATTTTGCCCTTGATTTGCAATGGCATATTGACACACTTATATATGTAAGCTACATGTGTCATCTCTGTATCATCAGTCACCAGGTTGGAAACATTGTCTTGATTTTCCACTCTCCAGGAAAGTTTGTTTTAAATACTGATTTCCAGGTCCCATCCCACAATTCTGACTCATTAGGTTTGGAGTAGGGCCTGGGAAGACCACATCTGAACAAGAATCTTGAAGTGATTCTAGTGTCAGTGGTTTCCCTATCACATGTTGGAAAACACTGAAATAAAAGGTTTTAACGCCCCGATGTATTCCAAGAAAAATAGAAAAACAGAAGCATAAAAGATGTTTATATTGCTTACTTTCAAATATTGCCATTCAAGGGGTGCCTGGGTAGCTCAGTGGGTTGAACATCTGATTCCTGATTTCAGCTCAAGTCGTTATCTCAGGGTTGTGAGATGGAGCCCTTCGTCAGGCTCCATGCTCAGTGGGGAGTTTGCTTAAAGATTCTTTCCCTCTGCCTCTCCCTCCACTCACACTTGGGTTCCCTTCCTCTCTCTCTCTCACAAAGAAATAAAGTTTAAAAAACAAAACAAAACAAAACCAAAAACAAAACGAAGCAAACACAAAAAAAGCTTGCCCGTCCAGCAGGCACAAAATTACTCTGTAGACTAATGACTCATGCTAATAAAATTGTGTTCTTTTCATTCTTTTTGTCTCTAGCTTGATTTGTTGCTGAATTTAAAGTGCTGCTTGAGAAAAGTATACACAATTTTTTAAATGGTATCTGAGCAGAAATTCCAATTTATTTTTACCTACTGCACAAGAGGGCAACTCAATTTGAGATGTCAAAAGTTAAAGGAGGAAGCCAACAGACTTGGGCTCTAATCTTTCATCTGCAACTAATTAGCAGTATCATTTGCTAAGAAGACATCTCTCAGGGCCTCAATTTCCTCTGGTGTAAAATGAAGGGGTTAAAATACCCTAGTATTTTTCTAACTGCAGGTCATAATTAGTGGGTTGTAAAATCAATTTTAACGGGTCGGAACCAAGACGTTTGTTTGCGCTAAAGAAAAAGAATAGAAACACAAAATGTCAGGCTGCATCACACAGAGTTTAAGTGTTCTTTTATAAAGCTTTTGTTTCAGTTATTTGTGTGTATATAAACTGGGTAAGAATGTAAAATATTTCTTACTGTGGGATGTGGTTAAAAAAAATTATAGTTTGACAAGTGTTGGCGAGGATGTAGAGAAATTGAAACTCTCATATACGCTGCTAACGAGAATATAAAATAATGCAGTTGCTTTGGAAAATAGCTGGCAGCTCCTCAGAGGGTTAAACACATCATTATAATATGATCCTGCCATTCCACTCCTAGGGGGGTACACACACAGAGAGAAATGAAAAAAGAACACATGTCCACAAAAAAAGTTGTACAAGATTGTGTACAATAAATACCATTATTCAAAACAGCCCCAAAGTGGGAACATTCCAAATGTTCATCAACTGATAAGCAGATAAACAAAATGTGGTCTAGCCATATAAAGGTATAATATTTGGCCGTGAAAGGGAATGAAGTACTGATATATGCTACAACATGAATGAACCTTGAAAAAATTATGCCAGGAAAAAGAAGCCAGTCACCAAGATCATATATCGTATGATTCCATTTATATGAAATGTCTAGAATGGGCATACCTATGGAAACAGAAAGGAGATCGTGGTTGCCTAGCCCTGGCAGAGGGGTTGAAGGGGATTGGCCTGACTGCTAAAGGGTATGGGTTTTTTCTGGGAGGTGATGAAAGCATCATAAAATTGGTTGTGGTGATGGCTGCACAACTCTGCGAATATACCAAAAACCACTGAACTGCATGCTTTAAATAGGTAAATTGTATGGTATATGAATATTTCAATCAAACTGTTATTTTAAAAATTACAGATTGAAAGTCACTAGACTAGATGATCGATGATCACTGAGGTCCCTAGGAATTCTCAGTGTGCCCTGACCCAGGGCTCACATCATCTATCTTCATATCACCTATCTTATTTGGAGCCAGAGCAGTGCCATGAGAATACCTGCTGATTCCAGTCCTGGGTCCAAGGCTAACCAGATGCACGGCAACCACTCTGTGCTGCACTTGCCTTCTGTGTAAAATGAGGATGACACACCGAAGCTACAGGGTGGTTCTAAAAATAAAAGGAGAAAATAAAGGCAAAACAGTGCCTGGCACATTGCTTGAGGTCAGAGCCAAATCTCGTCGGTCTTTTTGGATGCCTCTGTGTCTAAGACACTGAATAAACATCATTCTAAAGGTTTAGTTAATAGATTATATATTTGGGCTTAGTTTAGTTTATATGTCATATTAACAAGGCCTATGTCATAAGGCTCTGATTAAAATAACTCATAAACTTAACATAGTCTTCGGCCGTTTGACTTTTTTTAGTGATAAATTTACTCTAATATTATATAATGGAGGTGGTAATACTAGTTAAAAAGGAATTAGTGGTCTCTTTAAAACATGAAATTGTTATTTCATAATTACTAGGAAAATTACCTATCTCCTCTTAGATGTTTGTTTTAGATACGCGAGCAATTAGTTTTTGTAGCTTTTGCCCAGAAGTCAAATTAAACATGAATCACTTTTTTTTTAGTATAAATGTAACCAAATTGCAAAAAGGAAAAGTCCAGATATAAATGTGGGGTCTTCATAAGATTCTTGTGCAATATAAAAATTTTCAATCTTTGATGAAGTCAGTGGTTTTCAAAAAGTGTTTCAGCAGCCGAGGTGGAATTCCCAAGCATCCCTCCCATCTCTGCACACCACCACCCTCCTTCATCCTCTCCTTTCCTTTGGGGAACCTCTCCTCCACGGTTCTCAAGGAGCACTCCAAACTGGGGCTGCCCATTGTTCATTGCCTCACTTCCTTGTCAGAGCGATTGGTCAAGCAATGGGCCTGCTTATCATAAACAATTACGTGGAAACATATAATATAAGAAACTGAAGTCTCTGCCTGCTCTTGTATACTCCTTTCCCCAAGACAATTTGACTTGCCAAAGGTAACCTCTGTCACACTTCGGAGTATAAACTTTCCGATATTGCCTACACGTGATAATAATAGCAAACGCGCAACAGGTCAGTCACTGTCCTAAGCATTCTACGTATATTATTTTGTTCTCACAACAACTCATGAGATACTATAGTGATGTCTGTTTTACAAATGAGGGAACTGTGAGGCACAGAGATGTTAACACCAACATATAAACATATACATTTTTTAAAAATTAGTGATTTTATGTTAATGTGCTATTCAGCAATTATTTATTTCCTCTTGGACATCTTCCCACACACGAGAGGAGGACATATAGGGAAGGACACATAGATGGAGGAGGACATAGAGACCTACCTCATCCTTTCAGTACCAAATACCATCTCACTCTGCAATCTTCTATAACTTATGTAACCGGGCCCCTGTCAATGAATATATAGGTTGCTGTAGGTTCTTCATAATTAAGAACGAGACTGCAAGGAACATCTTTCTACTAGTGTCTACTTGGAGGTGTGTGCATCTATGGTGTCAATTCCTGGAAGCAGCATTTCTAGTTTAAAAGGCCTATGCAGTAAAAATTTTAATATACATTCCCAAATTTTCTTCCAAAAAAGTTGCATCAATTTATATATATATTTTGCATCAATTTATATATATATATATTTGCATCAATTTATATTTGAACCACTAGCTACATGAAAAAGACTATTTTCCACATTCTTGTGAATACTGAGCATGGTTAATCCTTTTTATTTTTTTCCAATCTGCTAGATGTATGAAAAATGGTACATTATTGTTTTAGTTTTCATTCCTTTAATCATGGGGGAGGTTGAACATATTTTCAAATGTGTGCTGGCCCCTGAATACATTTATTTTTTTGAAACTACATTTACTTCTTAAACATCGTTTATAAATTGTTTATTATCTCTACAACTTAATTACTTTTTAAAGTTGCACAAGGACTTTCTTAATATCATGTGTAACTCCTTGTACAATTCAAACTGCCTCTCACAGCAGCTGTCCTTTCCTGGTGTCTGATTCCTATCCAGATCTCATTAATATTCTTTCCAAACAGAAATGTTGCTTGACTATACAGATGAGATCGTTTCTGTAGAGTTCCCTTCTGTAGGGCACCCAGCCCTTGACTGCTCATTAATATTCCCACCAGAGCACAGTCCTGCGAGAAGCTTGACTGACACACACAATCCAAGCGTGAAGATCACTGTTTGGGGTTGTGCTTCAGCTGCTACCCTCAACTAGCCAATCTAATGGTTCTCAGTTGTGGGGGGCTCAGGGGATGGTTGGAGGGGGTGGTGAGGGAGGGACTGGGGAGGGTGCTGTGAATATCTGGATCATCTTTGGAACCTCAATCTCTCTTGTGGAGTCCAAACACTTCTAGTTTTTCTTAAAAGAGTTCCCTACAATTCCAATGTAAAAACAGCTTTGGGAGTTTAGATTTGGTTTAATCCCAGAGTTATTGGGCCTCAGCAGGGAGGCAAACACTGGCCCTAATCACCCACCATCTAGATGGACTGTGTCAGAATCAGGTAAAAAATCTGGGTCACCTTAGCATAAGCCTGGGGATCGGTTATTTGGCACTGGTCATAACACAAGGTAAGTCATTCCATTTGACTTTACTCCCCTAGTCTTTACAATACCATGAAACAACTATTATTCTTATCTCACAGAGAAAGAAACTGAGGCCCAGAAAGGTTAAATAACTTGCTCAAGATCACACAACTAATTAGATAGTATGACAGATGCCAAAGTCCATGCTCTAATAACTTACTGCAAAACACATGTTCCTGGTATCTGGGGATGGTCTGGGCCAGGCTCATCCTAAGTGTCTTGAAACTAGATGGGGTAGTTCAAATGCACCAGCCTGTTCCACATCAAAGCCACTCTGCCCCTGGTTCCTTTCTGCTCAAGTCGACATCTTCAGTCTACCACTTACTTATTGGGTAACACTAGGAAAATTACTCTAAGCCTTAGTCCCATCATCTCTAAAATGTTCCTTTAGCTCAGTGCTAAAATAAGTGCTTCATAAAGTGATAGTGGTAGTGGTAACAAAAACAGCGAACACTGGGACACTTGGCTGCCTTCGGCTAGGGTCATGATCCCAGGGTCCTGGAATCAAGTCCCGCATCTGGCTCCTTGCTCAGTGGGGAGCCTGCTTCTCCCTCTGCCTGCCACTTCCCCTGCTTGTGCTCTCTCTCTCTCTGACAAATTAAAAAAAAAAAAAAAAGTCTTAAAAAAATAGCGAACATTTACTGAACACTTACCATGTGTCAGATACTATTTTAATTGTTTTGCATATATGTTTCTTAATCCTCATAGTAACAAACTCGGAATATTATTGTCCCACTTTACAGATGAAGAAAAAGGCCCAGAAAGGTCAAATAAATGTTAACGTATTCATTTTTTAGGAGGCTGGGATGAAAATAAAATGACCTCTAGCACAGGGAATAAACCAGAAATGCCATTCTAGTGTACACTGTATTTCAGGCAACTTATTTTTGTTTAATCAGCAATAAGAAAAAAAGATCTCTATTGTCATCTCTGAGAAAGTGGCAAAGACTACCAGAAACACCAGATCTGCTTAAAACCTTGACATCATTTCTCTGCACCCAAAAGTCTAAACCTCTCTCAAAATCTCTCCCTCTCATTGTGTAAGGGCCAAATTTTAGGTGTTCTCAATACCTCTGTGAAAACTCTAAATAGAAAATGATATATAACTATCGATGTCCTACATGGCATCTATTACTTTATTCCCCAGTTTGAATATCTTATCTTCTTGCACTTTTGAAACCCAAATTAGCTTTTTACATAATTGTGGTAGCCGTCACATATCTTATTTAGACAGGTAAAAGAGTAACCTACAATTACAGCTTTTAAAAACTGACTTTGCTCTAAAATTTTTAGGTCACAAAGAGCCACCCAAGAACCTTCCTAATCTTTTTTTTTTCTTCTTTAAATTAAAAATTACCCAACGTATTCCAAGTTTGATTCTATCTCTCTCTCAAATCTAATTTGGCATTTATTTGCTTGGTTCTTCTTCCTCCTCCCCCTCTCCAGTTAATAATTAACTTATTGTAAGGGCAAACATAATCCAGTGGATTGAGTTTTTTTCAGTATTATCCACGCATAGTAAGGAAAATCTCTATCAGTAAGTAGAAGAACAGATAATTATGTCAGTAACTTCATATTTAAAGTGAAAAGAAGAGAAAGGCATAGTTAATTGGAAAAAGAATGTGGAAATTTATAATCGACTAAGACCGTTACAGAAAGCATAGTTTTCCTCTGAATAGCCTGTTTCTCCTTCAACCTTTGCACCATTCCATGCTCTAACATCAGATGAATCAAATATCAGTGCCTGGTACAGTGTACAGGCTCAATAAAAACCTGTCATATGAATAAAAAACTGTTAGTTCTCAGTTGCCACATATCTCAACAAAGGCCCACCTATATAACTGAATGTCTATAAACCACATGCTCACAAGTCTTGTCAATTACATGCTTAATTAATACAAAGTAGCTAATTAAAGAGTCTTCTTTACAATGTCAAAGCAGAAGAAATATGTATACTTATTTTAAGAAGGCTGCTTCCAGGTGGATATAACCTCCTTATACCAGTCCTTTGTGCTTAATAATTAATCGAGTTTTCTCCATTAATTACAGGGCTTCTTAGTTTCATACCTGGCCATTACCAGGAAGGGCCTGGCTTCCATTCTTCTTATCTGAAATTTTAGATGATGTGTTTTTTTTCAGGACTTGCTCATTCTGAAAAGCCAGTTCAGATCAATTTAACCAATCCCTTCAAGCACGAGGAGAATTAAAACGGGTTTACTGAAAAGTGACTCTTCTCTAGGCAAGTTCTCTAATCTCTCCTTTCTGTACAAATCTGAGAAGCTAACCCAGAACAATGCTTTAATCAAGGACAAGCATCACTGAAGCTGATCAAACAAAGACTTAAAAACCAGGAGCCACAGAAATGATAAAATTTTGCTACTTATCTCAATCAATGCTATGCAGCTTATGTCTTAGAGACTGGTCACAAACATATTGTTAGTGTTTTAACTACGCTTTAATGTTTACCTTCTAAAAATTACATCAAATGATAATGCTGTTGTAAAAAGTTTTTGAGAGGCATTTATTGAGTAGTAGTCTTTTAGTTGGCATGGGGAAGTCAATCAACTTCTTTGGGTCTCAGTTTCTTCAACTCAGAAACATATTCGCAAGGGATGGTTGTGAGGATTACCAGTTTTTTGTTGTTGTTTTGTTTTATTTAGAGAGGAAGAGAGAGAATCTCAAGTAGACTCTATACCCAGGGCAGGGCCTGATGATGTGGGGCTCAGTCTCACAACCCTGAGATTATGACCTGAGCTAAAATCAAGAGTTGGACACTTAACTGACTGTGCCACCCAGGAGCCCTGGGATGATTGTGAAGATTAAATGAGAGAATAAAAGTAAAGTACTTTGAAAACTGTAAGTTGCTATAAAAACTATTGTAATTTTTAATAAAATTCCAAGCCACTTTCAAGAAAAAAACAGAAGTAAAGAATACGTCTATCCGGGGTGCCTCAGTGGCTCACTCACTTAAGCGTCTGCCTTCAGCTCATTTCATGATCTCAGGGTCCTGGGAATGAGCCCTGAGTCAGGCACTGTGCTCAGCAGGGAGTCTGCTTTTCCCTCTCTCTCTGCTCCCCTGCCCTCCCCACGGCTTGTGCTCTCTTTCTCCCTGAAAAAAATAAATAAAATACTTATTTTATTTATTTGTTTGTTTATTTTTTTGGAGGGAGGGAGGATGAACAAGCCCGGAGGAGGGTCAGAGAGAGAGAGAGAGGAAGTAGACTCTCTGCTGAGCAGGGAGACTGATGTGGGGCTCGATCCCAGGACCCTGAGATCATGATCTGAGCCGAAGGCAGAGGCTTCACCAACCGAGCCACCCAGGTGCCCCTAAATCAAATAATAAAAAGAAAAAAGGAAAGTCTACCCAATGAAGAGAAATTGGAAGAAATTAGAATTAATGATTTCAATTGTCTGGTTCAACCAGACTTAACAAGAAACCCCTTGTCTGAAGCTGTTGCAAAAATCTTTCAAATCAATAGGCATGTAGTAAGTATAATGAACATAATTGCATTTTTTCCTTGAGGATTCTAGGTAGTTTTCTTATTTTTCTTCTAGAAAAGAAAAGCAATAGAAAACTTTTGGTTGCTTGAAGATTCTAGTTCGGTTGGATTCTAGTTTTGCCATAAGTTGTCTCATCAGTTGGATTCCAGTTTTGTTGCTTTTAAAAATGCAGTGAGAGCTAAAGGACTAGTATTGGGCAACAGTAACAACCCTGGAAATAGATGCTGACAGTGGGAGTAAAATAGTTCCATCCAGGGTCATGGAGGGGCCTGGAGGGGCGCCTGGGTGGCTCAGTGGGTTAAAGCCTCTGCCTTCAGCTCAGGTCATGATCTCGGGGTCCTGGGATCGAGCCCTTCATCGGGCTCTCTGCTCAGTGGGGAGCCTGCTTCCCCCCTCTCTCTCTGCCTGCCTCTCTACCTACGTGAGATCTCTCTCTCTGTCAAAAAAAAAAAAAAAAAAAAAAAAAAAATAGTGGCCTGGATCCTGGGAACACCTTGGAAAACCTGCATTCAGACAGAACTGAATCCTGGCGATCCCAGCCTCCATTTGTCCTGCTCCCTTCAGAAATCCTCCCAGGCTGCTACCTGCTTTGACCCTGGATGGAACTATCTCAGTTGTTGTCTATTAAACAACAACAACAAAACTTCGGATTGTAAACCAAAACAAGACTTGTTAAAATGAGAAGTATATCTTCAAAGGCTTGTTCAGGCATTCAACAAATGCTTATTGAGGACTTACCATGTGTCAAGCAGTGCTCTATTTGCTAAAGGTATAATGTTAAAAGTGACAGACAAGGCCTCTGCTCTCATGAAGCTTCCATTCTACTGGGGAAACAGGACAATTAAATATGATGATTAGTGCAGTGAAGGAAATACAAAGAGAGTAACTAGAGTGGTAGAAGGAAAAGGGGCAGATGCTTTAGATAGCGGTCTGGGAAAGGCCTCTTTAGGAGAATGACATTTGAGCTGAAACCTGAATGATGGGGAGGACATAGGCAGCCAGCCAGGGGAAGAGAAGAGATGCAGGAGTTGTCAAGATGGAAGAAATAGCAAATGCAAAGGCCCTGAGGCAGGAATAATATGGTTAGGGAGTGAATGAAAAGTATGAGATGATGACAGAGCTGAGTGGCAGCCAGATTAAATAAGGATTTATAAGCGGTGGTAAAAGATCTTAATTTTATTCTAAGTGTGAGGTAAAGCCAAACATTTTTATGTAACAGTGCTCACAAGAAGAAATATATTTTATACTTTATGATATTTAATTGCCTAATGTATAATGGCTACTAAATAAAAAGGAACGCAGAGTTCTCAAACTTAGAAGACTTATAATCTTTTAAGGAAGCAATAACTCATAAATAGTGACAGTACTAAGGTAAAAAAATGAAGTAAAAATAAAGTGCTAAGTGAAGACTGGGGAGGCAGCCACTGATTAAATAGAAGAAATTAGAAGAGGCTTTATTTTTTAAAAGGAGCATTTTATTTGAGCTCCTAAGGAAAAGGATTTAAGCAGGAGTGGGAGGAGGGAGAGGAGCCTGAGGCTGTGGGAACTGCAGGAGCAAAGGCACAGAGGCAGGAAGGGACAGGGTGGGTCCAGGAAACCGTGAATCACTGTATGGCTACAATGCCAGGTGGGTGGGTGGTGATGGGGGAGATAAGCCTAGAAAAATAGGCTGTCAGGGTGTGGGAGTGGGGGTCTTGAATGGCATCCAGAGAAATTTAGATTTAATTTACTTGGGCTTTGCTTCACCTTAAGTCTGTAAATGAATCTTCTGTGGTACTTGTTAAAACTGCAGATTCCCAGGCCTCATTCCCCCAAATATATTGATTTGTAAGTCTGTTGGGACCTGGAAACCTACCTTTTTTAACCAATACCACAGGTGATTCTAAACAGGTAATCAAGGGAACCATACTTTGAAAACCAGTTTTCTATTTTTTTCTGTGTGACAACTCTGGACTAAAAGGAAAAAACTGAAGCCAATTCTAAGGACTTTAGCAAAAAAAAGGGGGGTATGAATTAGAACAATGACAAAGAGCCATTATCACTGTTGGGGTAGAATCAACCAAACATGGCAACTGATTAAATGTGGGAAAAGAGAAGGACTGGGGAGCCTGGGTGCCCCAGTCAGTTAAGGGTCTGCCTTCGGCTCAGCTCATGATCTCAGGGTCCTGGGATGGAGTCCTATCTTGGGCTCCCCGCTCAATGGGGAGTCTGCTTCTCCCTCTCCCTCTGCCACTCCCCCCCGCCACCCGCTTGCACACACACTCTTTCTCTCTCTCAAATAAATAAATGAAATCTTTGAGAAAAAAAGAAAGAAAGAGAAAGAAAAGGACTGAAGTGTTCAAGACAACTTCAAGCTTTCTCCTTAGGGAAATGAGGTGGACACAAGTGCCAGGTACATAGGAAATATCTACGTGGTCTTCCAGGTAGTTGGAAATATGGATCTGGAGCTCAGAAGATATGCAGAGGAACTACACATACTGCTCTGATACTCCTAATTAATTCAAGTCAAATTAAAAAATTAATTATAAAAAGTAAAAATCATAAAAATTAGAAGGCAATCAAAGTGAATACTTAACCCATCTTCAGATGGCAAAAGACTTCACAAGGTAAAAGCAACCAAAGAAATCCCAGAGAAAAAGATCTATAGATAAGTAATAATATACCATACATAAAATTAAAAGGCAAATAACTAGTTAAACATTTGACCACAGGGCAAAGAGTTAATATTCTTAAAATGAAGAGCTGGGCACCTGGGTGACTCAGTTGGTTAAGTGTCTGCCTTCAGCTCAGGTCATGATGTTGGGGTCTTGGGATAGAGCCCCACATTGGGTTCCCTACCCCGCAGAGAGTCTGCTCCTCCCTCTCCTTCTGCCCCTCCCATTCCTGCTCATGCTCTCTCTTTCGCGGTCTCACACTGTCTCTCAAATAAATAAATAAATAAAATCTTTAAAAAAAATTAAAATGAAGAGCTTATACAAATGACAAAGAAAAAACCCACTAAGTATAGCTTCTGTATGGAATAGTGGAAGTTGTTAAGTAACTTGGCTTGGTAACTTAAACTTTTTGTCATAAAATGAGATTTGCTTTACATCCATTAGAGATGATGGGGTTTGTGGCACAGATCAGCAGGGCTTTTATGATTTATGTAACTAGGTTGCCAAGTGTCAATCTATGGGAGTGCCTCAAAAATGCCAATCTTTGCAAGTTCTATTGTTCTGAGGGCACAAACACATTAAAGTGCCTCTAGGTTCCACTAAGCCTTGCTACTCCTATGAAAATTGCCTTTACTGCATCTAGTCTTTTTCCTTGGGCTCTATATTTCTAAATTGGGTGAAGGGTTAGGGATGGGACAAAAAATAATTTCATAATATCTAGAGAGCAGTGGCTTGTAAAGCATGCTTTCAGCACAGAGGTTGTATGGACTTTGGGATCAATAACCCAACCCTCCCATTTTACAGAAAAGGCTCAGAGAGGATGAATGACTTGCCCAAGATCACCAAAGTGGTTGGTTCCCAATACCAAGTTGGAAATCCTGACTTTCAGGTCAATACCCTTTCCACTTGGCAGTGCTGCTCCAACAATCACAAGCTCTGGGTTCTCACATCAATGGGCATTTAAAACGGTACAATTTCAGGTGCCTGGGTGGCTCAGTTGGTTAAACAACTGCCATCAGCTCAGGTTGTGATCCTGGAGTCCTGGGATCAAGTCCGGTCTTGGGCTCCCTGCTCAGCAGGGAGTCTGCTCCTCCCTCTGACCTTCCCCCCTTATGCTCTCTCTCTCAAATAAATATATAAATAAAATCTTTAAAAAGAAATAAAATAAGATGCTACAATTTCAACTTGTGTACAGTTTCCACTTCATCACTCCACTCATTCAATGTGGCCTAATAAAAATCTGTACTCCCTCCCCCAAAGCCCCAAATAAATGAAAGAACCCCACACAAAAAGCAACATAATTAAAATGTTAAGACCCCAAAATGGGAATGGATTAACCAAAAGACAATGCATAGAGGAAACTGAAATGGAAATGAACATATGAAAAATGTTCTCTCTCACTAGTAATAAAATGCAAATTAAATCACTTTTGCTTAACAAATTAATAAAGATAAAAAAATAAGATCCAGTATTATGATGGATGCCCTCAGATGGGCACTCACAATCACTGCAGGTGAGAATGTTAACTTAATTAGTCTAATCTTTACGAAAAGCGATTTGACAGCAGGTTTAGTGTTTTTTAATTTTTATTCCCTATGACCCGGTAATTCAACTTCTGGGAATCCAACCTAAGGAAATAGTGAGTGATTTGTACAAAGATTTATGCATTAATTTATTCTCAATTTTTTCACTTGTTAATAATGTTGTAACAATCGACATACCCAAGTACACAGTTAAATTATGCAATATTAATACAATAGGATATTGAACATCCATTATAATTGTTTCCAAATAATTTTGATACCATGGAAAATTATGACATAAAGTGAAAAAGCAGATATAAAACTGTATCTACTGTAATAGGATGAGCCCAATTATCTGTGTGTGTGTGTGTGTGTGTGTGTGTGTGTATCAAAGAAAAAAAAATACTGAAAGAAAATATACCAAATAGCTCTCTCTGGAACAGATTATGGAATAACAGATTATGGAATATTATACTTTATTTTTCCTCGATTTTTTCATAATAAGCATATGTAATTCTTTTTTTTTTTTTTAAGATTTTATATATTTATTTGACAGAGAGAGATCACAAGTAGGCAGAGAGGCAGGCAGAGGGAGAAGGGGAAGCAGGCTCCCTGCTGAGCAGAGAGCCCGATGCGAGGCTCGATCCCAGGACCCTGAGATCATGACCTGAGCCGAAGGCAGAGGCTTAACCCGCTGAGCCACCCAGGCGCCCCAAGCATATGTAATTCTTATCTTCTAAATGGGTATACATGTTTGTATATGTGAAAATAAAACAAGAATTATATATATAATAAGAAAGAGGTTTCAAAAATAATCTGCTAATCAGTCATATAGAGATGTTAGTTGAAGCCATGGAAATAGATCAGACTGCACAGGGAGAGAGTATAATAAGAGCAGGATGTTGGACCATGGCACACACCCACACTTGAGGGGCAAAAAGACTATGAGTTAGTGAAGGGGCATGGGAGGAAGTGTTAGATTAGAAGATGGACAACCAGGTAAAATCGTGCCAAGAAAGTCAAATAAAAGAAAGAACCAAAACAGTTGCTCACCTGGTCAAATGTTGCCAAGTAGTTAGAAGGAGGCCAATGACAGGATCCTTACAGGGAAATCACTGGGTACAATGCAAGGGCAGACAGGTTTCCTCCAGTGCTGGAGGTGGAAGCCAAATCTGAAATTTACCTATTCAGTGAAACTGACTATGAGGAAAAGAAGTCCTGGGCCATTTTCTTAAATTTCAGTTTTTTTGGGGAAAAAAAGATTATGGAAATCTAAAACCAAGTAAAAGTATATCAGGATTACCAATCTATGGGTAATGAAGCAAAAATTGGCAAGAAAAACCATGTTTGAGGGATTGTAAAGTTTTTCAAATAGTAAGCTCTGTTATAGGATAAATAAGAGAAAAAATAGCTCCAAGCTTGTCATCAGAAGTACAAAAAGTAAATCTTTCTAAAAGGATGCGGGGCATCTGGCTGGATCAGTCGGTAGAGCATGTGATGTTTGATCTCAGGGTCGTGAGTTTGAGCTCTATGTTCAGTGGAGAGATTACTTAAAAATAGTCTTTTAAAAAAAACACAAAAAGGGTGCCTGGGTGGCTCAGTTGGTTAAGCGACTGCCTTCAGCTCAGGTCATGATTC
>CM052897.1:56527232-56625738 GCA_028534135.1 Potos flavus | reverse complement strand
AAAAGAAAGAAAAAGGAAGGAAAAAAAAAGGAGAGAACAGCGTTTTTCTAACGACTGTACTAAAATCCAAGATTTGTTAAAATCAGCTGGCTCAATTTCTAATTTAGTGTAAAACTAAATAATAAAGATATTGATACTATCATAGAAGTTTTTTTTTTTTTTTTAAGATTTTTTTATTTGTTTATTTGTCAGAGAGAGAGAGTACAAGCAGGGGAGTGATAGAGGGAGAAGCAGGCTTCCCTCTGAGCAAGGAGCCTGATTCGAGACTTGATCCCAGTACCCTGGGATCATAACCTGAGCCAAAGGCAGATGCTTAACCAACTGAGCCACCCAGGCATCCCTATCAAAGAAGTTTTTAATAGTCTTTACAGGTTAGTAAAACATGATAGGGCTTTATCTGATAGTGAGGGAGGCAATAAGAGAAAAAAATGGATACAAGCAATTGTTTACATACCCAAGACACATTGCAAAAGAAATTATATGAAGATGTTTAGCAATATTGTAGAAGAGAATTTCAAATATGTGCTATAATTGATTAGGCATCTACACTTCTGAAGAAAGGCACCTAGCGAATTATCTGCAGTACACAAGTGAATCAGGTTTTGTACTGCTAATATTTGTTGCTTTAAAAGAATTGGTGTCAGTCACAAAGGAGTGTATTTCTGATACATTATTGTCTACTTTAAATGATCGTGGCTTTGATAATGAATGTTTGAAAGGGAACTTAATTGCATTTTGTTCTAATGGTATTTGTACAATAGTGGGAAGGAAGTCTGGAGTCAAGCTGCAAATTTATTAGAAAATTTTCCTGAAGTCATCATTTGGCACTAAGTCATCAATTACAATTCAACATCTGAAATAAAATAAGTTAGTCATTTAAAAATATTCTGAATAAAATTTTGTCTTTTTATCACCAATCCAATACAATTAAAATTGAGTTAAAAAACTGTAAAGAACTTGGGGTGCCTGGGTGGCTCAGTGGGTTAAAGCCTCTGTCTTTGGCTCAGGTCATGATCTCAGGGTCCTGGGATCCAGCCCTGCATTGGGCTCTCTGCTCAGCAAGGAGCCTGCTTCCCTCTCTCTCTCTGCCTGCCTTTCTGCCAACTTGTGATCTCTCTCTGTCAAATAAATAAATAAAATCTTAGAAAAAAAACTGTAAAGAACTTGAAATTATTAAAACTAGTCAAATACTGAGGTTGAGATGGGTAGCATGTAGTTTACAGACTGCTGGTGCTGTATATCAGGCATATCCTTCACTATATTGCATTTTTCTCATTCTTTTTATTATGGTTTAGCAAAGAGATTAGCTAACATTAATTTCTTGCAAGACCTTGCTTTAATGATTGACATTCTTGAAGAATTTTCATTATTTTCTATTGCATTGCAGTCAAGATCAACTAACATTCAGAACGTAAAAAAATTAAGTGTACCATAAAAGATTTGGAGGATTTTAAATTGGTATTAGAAAGCATGAATCTCGTGTTAAAGATTTAAATCAAATGTGTTTAAAGACATTCCACTAATAAATTTGAAGCTCTGTCTAGGATTATATTACTAAAGAGTAATAAATGTATGTCTTTTTATTAGAAACAAAGCATCTTTTATTTATTTGTTTGTTTGTTTAAGTAGTCTCCACACCCATCATGGAGCTGGAACTCACAACCCTGAGATTAGGAGTTCCATACTCTACTGACTGAGCCAGCCAGGTGCCCCAGAAACAAAACATCTTAATTATTTTGATTTATTAGAACTATCTCCTTGGGTTTATGGAGCATTGACTTCATCATGAATAGCTGGTAGGGGGAAATTTATCATTAGAATAGAATTTTATTTTATTTTATTTTATTTTATTTTATTTATTTATTTTTTAAAGATTTTATTTATTTATTTGTCAGAGAGAGAGCACAAGCAGGCAGAGAGGCAGGCAGAGGCAGAGGGAGAAGCAGGCTCCCTGCCGAGCAAGGAGCCGGATGCGGGACTCGATCCCAGGACCCCGGGATCACGACCCGAGCCGAAGGCAGCTGCCCATGCGTCCCTAGAATAGAATTTTAAAACATGAAATAATTTCAATGCTTCTCAGGAATTTGTAGATAATAATGTAGAATTACAATCCCTATAACTGTACAAAAAGTTAAAAAAATGGCACTATTGCAGTCAGAAGTGCTAACGCTGAAATAAGTTTTATTTTAATGGCATTTGCACGAGGTGAGAAATGGTAGCTTAATAGATCACATATCAAACTTAATTACACAAAATTTATTGGAAAAAGAGTTCACAGATTGAGATAATCAAATGATGGTTATGTCATTACTTTGCTTTTCTCTTTTATTGGGTCCTATATTTCTTTACTCTTGATTTCTCAACATTGGCACTAATTCAGTCTTTTTTCTTGAGTTTTTTTGTGTTTTATTTTGAAAATGTAACATTCCAGGGACCTGGATGGCTCAGTCAGATAAGTATCTGACTCTTGGTTTCAGCTCAGGTCATGATCTCTTGGGTGCTGAGATCAACTCCACACTCAGTGGGGGAGGGGAGGGGTCTGCTTGAAGTTTCTCTCCCTCTGCCCCTTCCCCTACTCTCTCTCTCTTGCTCTGTCTTGCTCTGTCTCTCTAAAATAAATAAATAAATCTTAAAAAAAAAGAAAAGAAAATATAACATTCCATTAGCACATATCTTTGAGAAATAAGTAGGATAGTTGAGAAATAACTTAACCTCAAAAAAATGTGCTCATTCTGACGTTTACATTCTTGAGCCTGTCACTTCTCAGAGGGCAAGGTTTAATAATTTTAGCTTAAACTGCTTTGTCCAGTGGGTAACACCCCACTATGAAAGGAAGTTCTTAACTAAAAAAATGGTAGCAAGAATGGATATTCTTAGAAAGCTATTGATTTAAAATACTTCCTCTGGGGCGACTGGGTGGCTCAGTTGGTTAAGTGTCCTCCTCTTGATTTTGGCTCAAATCATGATCTTGGGGTGGTGAGATTAAGCTCTGTGCTCAGCGGGCAGTCTGTTTGAGCTTCTTTCTCTCTGCCCCTCCCCCACCTTATTCTTGCATGCATGCTCTGTCTCTCTAAAATAAATAAATCTTTAAAATGCTTCCCCTTCTCCAACTGTGTTAAAGCCTTTGTAAAAATTTTTTTTTTAAGATTTTTTTTTAAGAGCAGTTTTTGCTTCACAGCAAAATTAAGAGGACGGTGCAGAAATTTCTCATACACTCCTTGCCCCCATATAGGCATAGCCTGCCCTATTAACACCCTGCACCAGAATGGTATATTAAAAATTTTTTTTTAATTTAAATACAGTTGACACATAATGTTACATTACTTTCAGGTGAATAGAATGGTACTTTTTTTTTTTCATTTTTTACCAAGGATGAACTTAAGTTGACATGTCATGATCGTTCAAAGTCCATAGTTTACACTAGGGTTCACTTTTGGTGTTATTTATTTTTAGTTTATAGCAATATACATCATTATAACATCATTCAGAGTATTTTCACTGCCCTAAAATCCTCTGTGCTCCACCTATTCATTCCTCCTTCCACTTCAACCCTGGCAACCACTGATGGTTTTTTTTTTTTTAGATTTATTTGTTTATTTGAGAGAGAGAGAGGTGGGGGGGCAAAGATAGAGGCAGAGAGAGAATCTTGAGCAGGCTCCCCGCTGAGCGCAGAGCCTGATGAGGGGCTCAATTACATGGCCCTGTGATCATGGTGTTGGAAGAGTCAGTTGTTTAACCAAGTGAGCCACCCAGGTGCCCCCAACAGATGATCTTTTTGCTGTGTCCATAGTTTTGCCTTTTTCTAAGAATATCGTGTACTTGGGATCAATATGTAGCTCTTTCAAATTGGCTTCTTGTACTCAGTAATATGCATTTACATTTCCTTCATGTCTTTTCATAGGTTCTAAATTTTGTAAGAAACTGCCAAACTACTTTAAAAAACGGCTGTACCATTTTTTATTCCCACCAGCGAAGAACGAGAGTTCCTGTTGCTCCACATCCTCATCAGCATTTGGTACTGTCATTGTCCCAGATTTTGGCTGTTCCAATAAGGTTGTAGTGGTATCTCATTGTTTTAATTTGCATCTCCGTTCTGACATATGATGTGGAACATCTTGTCATATGCTTATTCAGCATCTGTATATCTTTGGTGAGATGCCTCTTCAGGTCTTTGGCCCATTTTGTAATTAGATTGTTCTCTTATTGTGGAGTTTTAAGAATTTTTTAATATTTTGGATAATACTCCTTTATTGGTTATGTCTTTTGCAAATACCTTTTCCCAGTGTGTAGTTTATCTTCTCATTTTCTTGACGTTGTCTTTCACATAACAGAAGTTTTAAATTTTACTGAAGTTCAGATTATCCATATTTCTTTTCATGGATTATGCTTTTGGTGTTGTGTCTAAAACATCATTGCCATACCCAAGATCATCTAGGTTTTCTCCTATGTCATCTTCTTGGAGTTTTATAGTTGTACATTTTGCAGTTAGGTTTACAATCATTATCAGTTAATTTTTGTGAAGCGCATAGTGAGGTGTCTGTGTCTGGATTCATTATTTTCATTGTTAATGTTCAGTTCTTTCAGCACCATTGGTTGAAAAGATCGTCTTTGCTCCATTGTAGTGCCTTTTCTCCTTTGTCAAAGTTCAGTTAACTATATTTATGTGGGTCTATTTCTGGGCTCTCTATTCAGTTCCATTGATCAATCTGTCTGTTTTTCACCAATACAGCACTGTCTTGATTAGTGTCAATTCTCCAAATTTGTTCATCTTTTTCAGTTTTATGTTGGCTGTTTTTTGTCTTTTCCTTCTCCATATAAACTTTAGAATCAGTTTATATCCACAAAATAACTTGCTGGGATTTTTATTGGCATTGCATTGAATCTATAGATCAATTTGGAAAGAACTGACATCTTGACAATAGTGACTCTTCTTATCTGTGAACATGCAATATTTTTCCATTTTAGTTCTTTGATTTTGATTATCAGAGTTTTGTAGTTTTCCTCAGATCTTGTAATGCTTTATTCTTTATTGTGGGGGACCACCCATATTCATACGTGTGACTCTAGTTCATGCTTTGAAGTGTTCTATTGACACGTCTGCCACTGCTGATGGATATTCAGATTATTTCCATTTTTTCACTAATATAAACAATGTTAAAAAGACATTATTATATTTGTATGCTGGAGTTTCTATGTATATACTTCCAGCTTACCCTTTTATCTATAGTATGAGATCTCATTTATCTACATCTTTGGCAAAAGTTGGTATTATCAGACTTAAATATTCGTAAGTTTGATAGGGATGGAATGAAAATATCATTGTTTTAATTTGCATTTGTTTAATTAAAAATGAGAATATCCTTTTTTGATGTTTGTTGGCCATTAGATTTCTTTGTTTGAATTACTTATTCAAATCCTTTGTTCATTTTCCTCCTTGTTCATTTGCTGTTATTTTTCTATAGCCTCTCCTGGTACTTGTTCATTGGTATACATATTTAATGATGCATAAATACAGTTTTTCATTATCTTTCCCTTAACTTCATTCATACTTCTAAGTAAAGGTCATTAATTTTGTTATTCAATTAATATATGCCAGGTACAGTGCCAAGCACTGGGATATTCACTGGACAACAAGATAGTGATTCAGTGGGACAAATAATTGAGTTAGTAGAATGCTTTAGATAAGTGCTATGATACAGGAAAATAGAGGAGGCTACAGCAGCTCTTAGAAGGGGTACTTAACTCAGACTTGGAAATCAGAAATCTTCTAGAGGAATTGATGTCTAAGCTGAATAGTAAATAGGAATTAGCAAGGGAGAAGGGTGTATCTGTGTGGTTGGGTCTTTGGAAGAGATGGATGGGGTAGAATCAACAGGGGAAAACAGTGCATGGTAGGGCTAGGATTACTTTAAAAAGGGGGAGGTTCAGTATGGTTTAGCCTAGGATATAAGAGGTGATAGTTACTGATAAAGCTGGAAAGGTAAGCAGAGGCCAGATTTTATAAGACATTGGAAGGCATGTTAAGGGGTTTGAATTCTACTGTAGGACAACTGGGGATCCTTTAAACATTGTACCTTAAAATATGGATTACCTACGACAGAATCAACTAGAAATTTTGTTTAAAATGCCCATCCCTATATTCTATCTCAGACCTATTGAATCAAAATCACTGGGGTAAAGTTCCCAAATCTGTATCTTTTAACAGTACTGCCAAGTAATGTCTTATGCATATTGAAGTTTGTACAGTAAAGTATTTGAGGTAGGGAATGATGTGATCAGATGTGTATTCTAGAGCTAACTTTGGTTGCAATATGAATAGTTTGGAAGGTGGTAAAACTGGAGGCCAGGCAACCCATTAGGTGGCTGTTGGAATAAGTGGATGAGAGAAGGTGATGGCCTGAACTAGAGTAGGATTGGAATTGGAGAGAAGTAGATGAACTAGAGAGAGATAAAAGTCAACTTATTTGGAAGATGAATTGTCCAGACTTGATGGTTTGTTTCAATATGGAGGTAACTTCTGCAACTGGATGGATGCTGATGCTATTTCCTAATCTGGAGAATGTAGGAAAACTAGCAACTTCCTGGGGGTAGTGGTAGGAGTAGGAAAAAGAGACACCAAGTTCAACTGTGGCCTCTTAGTTTTAAGGGGGACTTAAAAGTAGAGATATCCAGTAGGCAGATGGAGGATAGTTCTACAGTCACTAAAGGAAATATCGGGTGGGAGAGGGTGGCAGGGCGCCTGGGTGGCTCAGTTGGTTGAGTGTCTAACTCTTGATTTTGGCTCAGGTCATGATCTCAGGGTTGTGAGATCGAGCCCCACTCCAGGCTCCGTGCTGAGTGACGAGTCTGCTTGAGATTCTCTCTCTCTCCCTCTCCTTCTGCCGCTCCCACCACTCACATATGCATGTGCACACACGCTCTCGCTCTCAAATAAGTATATCTTAAAAAAAAGAAATATCTGAGTTTAAGATATAGTTATAGCAGAGGTAGATTTGCTATGAAGCTGATAAATTTAACCTTCAGGCCTCTCTTGCGAATGTCCTTTTCAAGGTTCTGAGACATGGATCAGGCTCCTTGCTCCATGGGGAGCCTGCTTCTCCCTCTATGTGCCACTCCCTCTGCTTGTGCTCTCTCTCTCTCTCTGACAAATAAATAAATAAAATCTTTAAAAGAGAAATTAATTTTGGGGGTGCCTGGGTGGTTCAGTCGACTAAGCCTCTGCCTTTGGCTCAGGTCATGATTCTGGGGTCCTGGGATCAAGGCCTACATCAAAGCAGGGAGCCTGCTTCTCCTTCTCCCTCTGCTGCTCCTCTTAATTGTGCTCTCTCACTCTCTCTGTGTGAAATAAATAAATAAAATCTTAAAAAAAAAAAAGAAATAAGGCCGTGGGACAGGCCCTAACAATTCTATATTTGAAGAGCTATATTAATTTTCTTTTTTTTTAAAGATTTTATTTATTTATTTGACAGCGAGAGAGGGAACACAAGATGGGGGAGTGGGAGAGGGAGAAGCAGGCTTCCCATTGAGCGGGGGGGCCCCAGGCAGGGTTCGATGCGGGGTTTGATGCAGGGCTCCACGCAGGGCTGGATCCCAGGACCCTGGGATCATGACCTGAGCCAAAGGCAGATGCTTAACAACTGAGCCACCCAGGCGCCCCGGGCTATATTAATTTTTTAAAGAAAGTCTCCCTAATTGTGTAAGCTTCAGGCCTCAGAAAACTTTGGGTTTGCTTCTGAGCTATATGTCAAAATGATTGGCATAAATATGGTAACAAAGGACCCTGGAAAGGATGAGATTGCCTTAGGAGAATGCATAGAGCAAAAAACAGTAGAGGTTTTATTATGTAATACATTATCTTCCAACCATGAATATTATTTTAAGTTAGGTATAGAGAAAAATCAGGGGAAAACATCTAAAAAGAAAAGAAAAGAGTTTGTAACCACAAAAATATGCTATAGTTTAGTTGAACTTAAAAGCGCTATATATTTATATTAAACTATTAGGTAAATTTGCCTTTTGAGTAGGTCCTTAAGGAATCATTTTGATAAGTATGTATGAAAAAATTAAACTCTTGTGTATTTAAAAAAAAAAATTTTTTTTTAAATAGGTTCTATGCCCAGTGTGGAGCCCAACACAGGGCTTGAATTCACGACCCTGAGATTGAGACCTGAGCTGAGACCACGAGTTGGATGCTTAACCAACTGAACTACCCAGGTGCCCCTATTTTTTCAAATCTTAATAGAGGGATGAAAGTTTAATTTGAGAAGCTTTGTGGTTCTTATCTAAATTCTTTTAGAATCGCATATTTACTATGTATTACATGATATATGTATAACATATATAATGCATTTATCAGATACTTTTACCTCAAAAAATCTAGTTCGAAAAATGGCCTTCCCTTCTTTATCTTAAAAATTGTGAATTAAAGGACATTATTGAATCTTTAGTAGTGTCACATGATCAGAAATATGTCTATTCTAAATCTCTGATTCTCATAAAGGAAGAGGACCATTTTTAAAAATTAAGCTTTATTGAGGTATGCTTTACATACAATAAGATTCATCAGTTTTTAAGTATACATTTTTATATGTTTTTGACAAATGTGTACAGCAGTGTAGCCATCAGGACAATTCAGATGTACAATATTTCTGTCACCCGCAAATTTTCACTAGTGCCTCTTTTTCATCACTCTCCTCCCCTAATCTCTCACTCCTGCCCCAGGCAACCACTGATCTGCTTTTTGTCATCACAGTTTTGACTTTACTAGAAGTTCATATAAATGCTTATAGTCTTTTATGTCTGGCTCTGGCTTCTTTCACTTAGTATAATGCTTTTGAGATTATCCAGGTTGTTTTATGTAGCAATAGTTCATTCCTTTCCAATTGTAAGTAGTATTTTCCATTATGTGGACATATCATAATTTATCAATTCACCAGTTGATGGACATTTGGGCAGTTTCTAGTTTAGGGCTATTATTAACACAGCTGCTGTGAACATTTACATATGCCAGTCTTAATATGGACATCTGTTTTCATTTTTCTGGAATAAATACTTAGGAGTGGGATTACTTAGGAGTGTGTTGCACTGTAACATGCATTTAACTTTTTCTTTAAAAACTGCCAGACTTTTACAAAGTGAGTGTACTATTTTGTATTCCTACCAGCAGTGTATAAGAGTTCTATTTGCTCCCCATTTTCCACTGTACTTAATATTGTTGGTCTTTCAAGCTTTAGCCATTCTAGTGGGTGCTGTGCTATCTCATTGTGGTTAATTTGCATTTCCCTAATAACTAATGGAAGTTGCACATTTTTTCTTGTGCTTATTTGTCTTTCATGTATCTTTTTTGGTGGAATATCTGTTAAAGTCTTTTGCCTATTTATTAAGTGGATTATTTGTTATTATTGAGTTGTAAAAATTGTTTACATATTCTGGATATAAGTTTTTGTTTTTTTAGGATTTATTTATTTGACAGAGAGAGATCACAGGTAGGCAGGGGTGGGGTGGGGAGCAGGCCTCCCACTGAGCAGAGAGCCCAACACTGGCTGATCCCAGGACCCTGAGATCACGACCCAAGCCGAAGGCAGAGGCTTTAACCCACTGAGCCACCCAGGCGCCCCTGGATATACGTTTTTTATTAGATACATGCTTTGAAAGTATTTTCTTCCAGTCTATGGTCTGTTTCTTTTTTTTTTTTTTAAGGTTTTATTTTTTTATTTGAGAGAGAATGAGAGACAGAACATGAGCAGTGGGGAGGAGGCAGAGGGAGAAGATTCCCCACTGAGAAGGGAGCCCAATGCGGGGCTTGATCTTAGGATCCTGAGATTGTGTATGGTCTGTTTCTTAATTTTTCTTAATAGTATCTTTCAAAAAATAGTTTTAAGTTTTGATGAAGTACGCTGTATCAATTTTTTCTTTTATGACTTGTGCTTTTTACAGTCTAAGAAATCTTTGTCTAACCCAAGATTGTGAAGATTTTCACCTACGTTTTATAGTTTTAGAAGTTTTATAGTTTTAGCTTTTACCTGAAGGTCTCTGATCCATTCCAAGTTAATATTTTGGCATATAGTGTGAGGTAAGGGTCAAGGCTTTTTTCCATATGGATACCCAGTTGTTCTAGCACCATTTATTGAAAAGGCTATCTGCCGCCCCATTAAATTACTTTTGTAATTTATTTGTATATTAAGCAAATATACTTGTGTTGGTCTATTTTATTTTATTTCTTTTTAAATTTTTTTTAAGGAGGCTCTACACCCAATGTGGGGCTTGAACTCATAACCCTGAGACCAAGTGTCACAAGCTCTACTGACTGAGCCAGCCAGGCACTCCTGTGTTGATCTATTTTTGAACATTCTATTCTATTCCGTTAAACTATATGTCAACAATAATCTTTCAGTAATGAAAATAATTTATTTTACTTTTGTAAAAAGTATTCGGAAGTTATTCTTGGGTTTTATGGAAAAGGGCTGAATCCCATACATGTGAACAATTTCCATTCTTCTCAACTATTATTCAAGCCAGAAATGTATATGTGTATTAACAGTATTTTCCCATAAGTAATTCCTAGGATAGTAAGTTATCATTATAGGGAATATGCATTTTTTTTAAAGTAATCTCTACACACAACATGGGGTTTGAACTCACGATCCCAAGCTCAAGAGTCACATGCTCTACAGATTAAGCCAGACAGGTGCCCCTGGAATATACATTTTTTAATGTATAAGAAGTAATTAGGCATCCTTTGCTTATAGCTTCATTTTCTCAGAATGTAGAAAAGGGAGTAAAATAAGCTCTTGTCATGCAGAAATCTTTTTTTTTTCTTTTTAGATTTTATTAATTTATTTGACAGAGAGAGAGAGAGATCACAAATAGGCAGAGGCAGGCAGAGAGAGAAGGGGAAGCAGGCTCTCCGCTGAGCAGAGAGCCCGATGTGGGGCTCCATCCTAGGACCCTGAGATCATGACCTGAGCCAAAGGCAGAGGCTTTAACCCACTGAGCCACCCAGGCGCCCCATGCAGAAATCTTTAAAGCAACCAAAACTATGTTCTATTAATGAAGAATGAAAAAAATACTGAAATTTTCAGGGGATAAAGCAGAATAAATTCTGTTCTTTGGGAATAACAACCATAAATACCACAAATCAAGGAAGGGGATTTCCTGACTTCTGCTTCCAAGCAATTCCAATAAATGAAGGAGGAAATGATTTTCCTTTTTGAAAAACTTATTGTTGGCAGATTAATATACTTCCTTTCAATCTTTTAGGATTTTAAATACATGTATACTAATGTTCCTGAACTTAATAAACCTCTGGGTTTTTGTCAGATTCTTAGTTTGCAGAATGTTAAATTGTTTCAGTAAAAAGTTGCTCCGTTGTAGAAATGTTACAGAACCAGGGAGAGGATGCATTATTAAGAGGGAGGGAAACACCCATGCATTAACACTTGGCTAGGAGGAATTCCTTGCTCTGCCGGAATAAGCATAGGCTTTTGAGTCAGAATTCATTTGCGTTTCATCTCTTTGACTTCTTCATTTGAGTCAAGGGGCAAGTTTCTTAGCTTCTCTAAATCTCAGCTTCTTCTTTGGCAATAATAATACGTGGGTGACAGTGTTGTCATGAAGATTAAATTAAATGACACCTAATACTCTTCTTAGCATATAATGCACTGAGTAAATATTAGGTTCCTTTTCCATTTCACCCAGTCCTTCCTCATATAGGCTTAATTTTCTGGAGATAACTTGCATACCCCACAGCAGAAGCTGGTCTGTTAGTTCTTCCTCATTCTTTTAGTAACAAAATGATAGAAGTTTGTAGAGTACTGGAAAACAGGAGAACATCTGAGCTCAGGAATCAAACTCTAGGATAAGAAACTAGTTCAGCAGGAAGTATGCGCTGTCAGCCCCTTAAGGATCATATGCTCAAGGTGTCCAATCCTATCTCACATGTTTAATACCTCAAATGTCACTTGCTGGTAGAAGACTCTCTAGGGAACTCTGTGAGAACAGTACTCGGCTGTAGTGGAAGCCTGACCTGAGAACACCCTTTAGACTTTCTCTATCCTTCTTTGTCCTTGTGTAATTTAATTATGTCCTCTCTTGCTGTAGCTTTTAAATTCAAAGACACTTTTTATTAGTGCCTGTCACCTTAAATTACCAGATTCTGGCCCTCTTTACCTTCTCCCACCTTTATCCTGTGAAAGAGATAGTGGTACTACTTAATTTAAGAGATAGTTGCTTCTGGTTCCTCCTCCCTGCTCCCCAGCACACCTGTTCTTTCACAATTACTTTCATTCCTAAAGGCCAAAAAAACTTTTCAAAATGCCCTAGCTATTTATTGGGAAGATCTGGACATCACTATTAGCAAACAATAGATTCTCAGTTATGTGTACAATTATCTTAATGTACATTTGGGATATTGCAGAAAAATTACCAATTCCTATTTTGAGACCATCTGCCGAAACACAAAATACTCTCAAATCAATCAGACTGAGCATACTAACTTTATTATGTGTGTATCAGTATTCCTATTTTAATGAAGAACAGACTTTCTATAAACTGTTTATGTACTGTATTAGGTCCTGAGAATACAAAAGTATAAGATTTGGACATTAATACTTTAGCCATAAAGAAAGCAAGCTAGGATTAGAACTCAAAGTCACTAATTCTGTTTTTTCACATGTACAAAAATTTAATCGTATAGTGCATTGGATCTATGTCAGGCACAAAAATATACAGAACTCTTTCTCTGATTCTGTATAAGATATATTCCCATGTATGTATGTATGTTTAACTTAGACTGTAACACCTATCAAATAATATTTTATTGTTTAATTTCCAAAAGCTCATTCCTTATTCTTCTTTGGCTCATGTAAATTTGAGCCTGCTCAGATGTATATACAAACGTTTTACATTTTTCCCTTATAGTTTCGTTCATATGCAAGAAAAACAGCTGTTAACACTTTTTTCTGGTGAGTGTTCTGGTTAGAAGAAATAATTAAATATCTTTATTGTTTAAGCCATTGTTACATGGATATTCCGGTATTTCCTGCTGAAAGCACCATTAAATAAATTCAATCAGTGATTAAAGCACCTGACTTAGATAGCTTTAGTTAGGTGTTCTTCCATATTTTCAAAGACTAATTCTTACTATCTATCTATCTATTTATTTATTTATTTATTTATTTTTCAAAGACTAGCTTAGTTAAATCTTATATAAACTTTTCTAGAACATAGAAAAAGTAGAAATATTCACCACCTCTTTACATAAGACCATGATAGCCTTGACACCAAAACCAGAGAAGGAAAGAAAGAAAATTACAGGCCAATCTCATTATCACAGACACAAAAATTCTAAGTAAATTATTAGAAACTGAATCCCACAGTGTATTAAATAGATAACACACAAGGTCTAGTTGGGTTTACTCCAGGAATGCAAGGGTGGTTTAACATTCAAAACTAAACAAACTTTTAATGTAAATTATCATATTAACAGAATAACAGGGAAAAAGCTATGATCATCTCAATAGAGGTGGAACAAGCTTTTGAATTCAGTACCCATTCGTTTTTTTTAATTTAATTTTTTATTTCTTTGTAATTTTTTCAGTTTATTTCTAATTGAAGTGTAGTTGACATACAATGTTATATTAGTTTCAGGTATACAAACATAGTGATTCAACACTTATATGCATTAAAAAGTACCACAATAAGTGTAATTACCATCTGTCACCATTCAAAGTTACTACAATATTATTGACTATGTTCCCTATGTTATAGTTTATATCTCTGTGGCTTATTTATTTTATAACTACAAGTTTGTACTTCTTAATCCCTTTTACCTTTTTCACCCATGTCCCCATTGCCCCTCCTCTCTGATAACCACCAGTTTCTTCTTTGTACTTATGAGTATTTCTGGGTTTTTTTCCTACATATATGTGAAATCATATGGTATTTGTCTTTCTCTGACTTATTTCACTTAGCATACTACCTTTTAGTCCATACTGTCACAAATGACAAGATTTTATTCCATTTTTATGATTGAATAATATTCGTGTGTGTATGTATGTGTATACACCATATCTTCTTTATCTGTTTATATATCTGTGGACACTTAGATTGCTTCCATATCTTGGCTATTATAAATAATGCTGCAGTGAACTTAGGAGTGAATATATCTTTTTGGATTGGTATTTTCATTTTCTTCAGGTGAATGCCCAGAAGTGTAATTGCTGGGTTATATGGTAGTTCCATTTATTTTATTTTATTTTTTTTTAATTTTATTTTATTATTATTTATTTGACAGAGAGAGAGAGAACACAAAGAGGCAGAGAGAGAGGGGGGGAAGCAGGCTCCCTGCTGAGCAGAGAGCTGGATGCGGGGCTTGATCCCAGGACCCTGAGATCATGACCTGAGCTGAAGGCAGAGGCTTTAACCCACTGATCCACCCAGCCCCTTTTTATTTTTATTTTTATTTTTTGAGAGGGAGAGGCAGTAGGCGCAGAGGGAGAGGGAGAGAGAGTTTTAAGAAGACTCCATGCCCAGTGTGGAGCCCCCCTATAGGACTTGGTCTCATGACCCTGAGATCATGACCTGAGCTGAAATCAAGAGTTGGACGCCTAACTGACTGAGCCATCCAGGCACCCGGTAGTTCTATTTTTAATATTTGAGGAACCTCCACACTGTTTCCATAGTGGCTGCTCCCAATTTACATTCCCACCAATAGGAAACAAGGGTTCCCTTTTCTCCATATCCTTGCCAGCATTTGCTATTTTTTGTATTTTGATAATAGCCATTCTGACAAGTACGAGGTGGTATTTCATTGTGGTTTCGATTTGCATTTCCCTGATGATTAATAATGTTGAGCATCTTCTCATGTACCTATTGACCATCTATCTGTATGTCTTCTTTGGAAAAGTGTTTATTCAGTCCCTCTGCCCATTTTTAAGTTGGACTGTCTGGTTTTTCTTGGTGTTGAATTTTAGGAGTTCTTTATATATTTTGGATATCGACCCCTTCTCAGAAATATCATTTGCAGATATCTTCTCTCATTCAGTAAGTTACCTTTTCGTTTGGTTGATGCTTTCCTTTGCTGTGCAAAAGAGTTTTCGTTTAATGTAGTCCCAATTGTTTATTTTTGCTTTTGTTGCCATGTCTGAGGAGGCAGATCCAAAAAATTATTGCTAAAACCAATGTCCATGAGTTTATTGCCTATGTTTTCTTTTAGGAGTTTTGTGATTTCAGGTCTCACATTTAGGTGTTTCATCCATTTTGTGTTTATTTTTGTACATGGTGTGAGAAAAGTGATTAAGTCGCATTCTTTTGCATGTAGCTATCAGGTTTTCCAAACACCATTTATTGAAACTGTGTTTTCTCTATTGTATATTCTTGCCTCTTTGTCATAGATTAATTGAATTAATTGAACATATAAGCATGGGTTTATTTCTGGGCTGTCTGTTCAGTTCCATTAATATATGTATCTATTTTTATGTCAGCACCTACTGTTTTGATTACTACAGCTTTATAGTATAGGTTGACATGTTGGAATGTGACACCTGCAAGTTTGTTTTTCTTTCTCACAGTTGCTTTGGCTATTCAGGGTCTTCTGTAGTTTCATACAAATTTTACTGTTATTTGTTCTAGTTCTGTGAAAAATGCTATTGGTATTTTCATAGGGATTACATTGAATCTGTAAATCAGTTTGGAAAATACAGACATTTTAACAATATTAATTTTTCTAACCCGTGAACATGGTATATCTTTCCATTTATTTGTGTCATCTTCAGTTTCTTTCATCAATGTCTTATTGTTTTCAGAGTAGTAGGTCTTTCACCTCTTTGTTTAAATTTATGCTAGGTATTTTATTCTTTTTGATGCAATTATAAATGGGATTATTTTTTCTCTTTCTGATATTTTTTATTAGTGTGTAGAAATGCAACTTACTTCTGTATAGTAATTGTTCTAATAATTTTTCCCTGGTTTCATTAGGGTTTCTTTTGTATAGTATCATGTCATCTGCACAGTGAGTTTTACTTCTTCCTTATCAATCTGGGTGCCTTTTGTTTCTTTTTCTTATCTGATTGCTGTGGCTAGGACTCCCAGTATTATGTTGAATAAAAGTGGCAAGAGGGGCATCCTTTTTTAAAAGATTTTATTTATTTATTTGACACAGAGAGAGAGATCACAAGTAGGCAGAGAGGCAGGCAGAGAAAGAGGCGGAAGCAGGCTCCCCGCTGAGCAGAGAGCCCAATGCGGGGCTCGATCCCAGGACTCTGGGATCATGACCTGAGCCGAAGGCAGAGGCTTAATCCTCTGAGCCGCCCAGGTGCCCCAAGAGGGGCATCCTTGTCTTGTTCCTGATCTTAAAAGAAAAGCTTTCAGCTTTATGCTGTTGAGTATAATGTTTTCTGTGGGTTTGTCATATATGGCTTTTATTATGTTAAGGTACATTCCCGCAAAACCCACTTTGTTGAGAGTTTTTACTATGACTGAATGGATTAATTTCGTCAAATGCTTTTCCTGCATTTAAGAATGAGATAAGGGCGCCTGGGTGGCTCAGTGGGTTAAGCATCCATCTTCAGCTCAGGTCACGGTCCCAGAGTCCTGGGATCGAGTCCCATGTCGGGATCCCTGCTGAATCAGGAGTCTGCTTCTCCCTCTGTGCCCCACCCTCTTGTGCTCTCCCTCTCTTGCTCTCTCTCCGTCAAATAAATAAAATCTCTTTGGGGCGCCTGTGTGGCTCAGTGGGTTAAAGCCTCTGCCTTCGGCTCGGGTCATAATCTCAGGGTCCTAGGATCGAGCCCTACATTGGGCTCTCTGCTCAGCGGGGATCCTGCTTCCCCCTCTCTCTCTGCCTGCCTCTCTGCCTACTTGTGATCTCTCTCTCTCTGTCAAATAAATAAATAAAATCTTTAAAAAAAAAAGTGAGATAATCATATGATTGGTATCCTTCATTGTGTTAATGTTGTTTGATTGATTAGCAGATAGTGAGCCATCATTGTATCCCTGGAATAAATCCTGTTTGATTGTGGTAAATGTATTTAATTTTAATGTATTTTTGAATTTGGTTTACTAATATTTTGTTGAGTATTTTCGCATCCATTTCATCAGGGATATTGGCTTATAATTTTCTTTTTCTTTCTTTCTTTTTCTTTTTTTGTAGCATCCCAAAGATTTTGGACTGTTATCTTTACATTTTCATTTGTCTCAAGGTATTTTTTAATTTCTTCTTTGATTTCTTCTTCAACCCATTAGTTGTTATGAACACGTTGTTTAGCCACCACATATTTGTGTTTTTTCCAGTTTTTTTTCTTTTAACCGATTTCCAATTTCATACCACTGTGGTGGGAAAAAATGCTTGATATGATTTCAGTCTTCCTAAATTTACTGAAATTTGTTTTGTAGCCTAATATGTGATCTGTCCTATAGAATGTTCCATGCGCACTTGAAAAAAATGTGTATTCTGATGTTTTTTGGATGGAATGTAAATATCTGTTAAGTCTGGTCTAACGTGTCACTTAAAGCCACTGTTTCCTTATTGATTTTCTGTCTGGATTATCTATGCATTGATATAAGTGGGGGTATTAGAATCCCTTACTTTTATTGTATTAAGTCATTTCTCCCCTTATGTCTGTTATATTTGCTTTATATATTTAGGTGCTTCTATGTTGGGTATATATTTACAATTGTTATATTCTCTTGTTGGATTGATCCTTTTATCATATGCAATACCTTTCTTTGTCTCTTGTTATCATCTTTGATTGATTGATTGATTGATTTTTTAAAAGATTTTATTTATTTATTTGACAGAGAGAAAGAGATCACAAGTAGGCAGAGAGGCAGGCAGAGGGAGGGAGGAAGCAGGCTCCCTGCTGAGCAGAGAGCCCAATGTGGGGCTAGATCCCAGGACCCTGAAATCACGACCTGAGCCGAAGGCAGAGGCTTAACCCACTGAGCCACCCAGGAGCCCCTGATTGATTGATTTTTAAGTAGCTTCCACACAAGGCTCCAACACAGGGCTTGAACTCGCAACCCTGAGATCAAGAACTGAGCTGAGATCAAGAGCTAGATGCTCAAATGACTGAGCCACCTAGGTGCCCCGTAGTCTTCGTTTTCAAGTCTATTGTACCTGATAAGTATTGCTACCCTAGCTTTTTTGTTGGTTTTTTTTTTTGGATTTGCATGGCATATCTTTTTCTGTTTCTTCGCTGTCAGTCTGTATGTGTATTTAGGTCCGAAGTGAGTCTTTTATAGGAAGCATGTATAGATGGGTCTTACGTTTTTAGCCATTCCATCCCCATTATATTTTTTTCTTACTGGTTCTTTTCCAGTATTTTTAAGTTTTTATTTGAGTATAGTTAATGTACGGTGTTATATTAGTTTAAGGTATACAATTTAGTGATTTAACAGTTCTATACATTACTCAGTACTTATCATGATAGTTATACTCTTTAATCCCCATCACCTCTTTCACCCATCCCCCCTACCCACATTCCCTCTGATAACTATCTGTTTGTTCTCTATAGTTAAGGGTCTGTTTCTTGGTTTGCTCTCTCTGCCTCTTTTTTTCTTTGCTCATTTGTTTTGTTTCTTAAATTCCACCTATGAGTGAAATCGTATGGTATTTGTCTTTCCCTGACTAACATCTCACTTAGTATTATACTCTCTAGCTGCATCCATGTCAATTGCAAATGGCAAAATTTCATTCCTTTTTATGGCTGAATAATATTCCCCTACATATATATATATATATATATATATATATATATACACAGCACATCTCCTTTATCCATTCATCTGATTTTTTCAAAAGATTTTATTTATTTCTTTGACAGAGAGAGAATCCAAGCAGGGGGAGCAACAGGCAGAGGGAGAGGAAGAAGCAGGCTCCCTGCTCCAATGCAGGACTGGATTCCCAGGACCCTGGGATCATGACCTGAGCCAAAGGCAGATGCTTAACCAACTGAGCCACCCATTTAACCAACCGAGATTGGTTAACCAGATGCTTAACCAACTGAGCACCCTTCCATTCATGTACTCATGGACACTTGGAATGCTTCCATTATTTGGCTATTGTAAATAATGCTGCAATAAACATAGCAGGGCATATGTCCCTTTGAATTAGTTTTTTTGTATTCTTTGGGTCAATACCCAGGAGTGTGGGGTGCCTGGGTGGATCAGTTGGTTAAGCATCTGCCTTCAGGTCAGGTCATGATCTCAGGGTTCTGGGATCAAGCCCTGCATTGGGCTCCCTGCTCAGTGGGGAGCCTGCTTTTCCCTTTTCTTCCCCCTCTCCCTCTGCTTGCCACTCCCCCCTGCTTGTGCTCTCTCTCTCTCAAATAAATAAATAAATAAATAAATAAAATCTTTAAAAAAATACCCAGTAGTTTGATTAATGGATCATAGAGTAGTTCTATTTTCTTTTTAAGATTTTATTTATTCATTTTAGACAGAGTATGTGTGCATTAGTGGGGAGGGACAAAGAGAGGGGGAGGGAGTAAGAATCTGAAGGAGACTTTGCACTGAGTGCAGACCCCGACTCAGGGCTCAATCCCACAACCGTGAGATTGTGACCTGAGCCAAAACCAAGAGTTGGATGCTCAACAGACTGAGCCACTCAGGCACCCCTAGGATAGTTCTATTTTTAACTTTTTGAGGAACCTCCATACTCTCTTCCACAGTGACTGCACCAGTCTGCATTCCCACCACCAGTGCACAAGGATTCCTTTTTCTCCACACTTTGCCAACACTTGTTTCTTGTGTTTTTGATTTTAGCCATTCTGACAGGTGTGAGGTGATAGCTCATTGTAATTTTGTTCACATTTCTCTGATGACCAGTGATGATGAGTGTCTTTTCATGTCTGTTGTCGATCTGGATGTCTTCTTTGGGGACATGTCTGTTCATGTCTTCTGGCCATTTTTTAATTAGATCATTTGTTTTTTGGGTGTTGAGTTTTGTAAGTTCTTTATATATTTTGGATACCAACACTTTATCAGATAATGTTATTTACAAATATCTTCTCCCATTCAATAACTTGCCTTTTAGTTTTGTTGATTGTTCCCTTTGCTGTGCAGAAGTTTTTTATTTTGATATAATCCTAGTCGTTTATTTTTGCCTTTATTTCCTTTTCCTCGGGAGACATATACAGAAAAATGTTGCTATGGCCAATGTCAGAGAAATTACTGCCTTCAAGGATTTTTATGGTTTCAGGTCTCACGTTTGGGTCTTTAATCCATTTTGAGTTTATTTTTGTGCATGGCGTAGCAAAGTGGTCCAGTTCCATTCTTTTGCATGTAGCTTTTGCATGTCCAGTTTTCCCAATACCACTTTTTTTTTTTTAAAGATTTTTCATCCATTTATTTGAGAGAAAGAGGGAGAGAGCACAGTAGTTGGGGGAGGAGTAGAGGGGGAGGGAGAGGGACAAGCAGACTCAATGCTCAGCATGGAGCTGGGCGCAGGGCCTGATCCCAGGACCCTGAGATTATGACCTGAGTGGAAACCAACAGTTAGACACCCAACTGACTGAAGCACCCAGGTATCCCATCCAACGCCACTTTTTGAAGAGACTTGTCTTTTTTCTTCATTGTTTTTTCTTTCTTCCTTTGTCAAAGATTAATTGACCATATAGTTATGGGTTTATTTCTGGGTTTTCTTTTTCTTTTTTTTTTTAAGATTTATTTATTTATTTATTTATTTATTTATTTATTTGACAGAGAGAGAAAGAGATCACAAGTAGGCAGAGAGGCAGGCAGAGGGAGAGGGGGAAGCTGGCTCCGGCTGAGCAGAGAGCAGAGAGCCCAATGTGGGGCTCCATCCCAGAACCCTGAGATCATGACCTGAGCCAAAGGCAGAGGCTTAACCCACTGAGCCACCCAGGTGCCCCTATTTCTGGGTTTTCTATTCTGTTCCATTGATACATGTTTCTATTTTTGTGCCAGCACCATCTTGTTTTGACTACTACAGCTTGTAATATAACTTGAAGTCTAGAATTGTGATACATCTGATTTTGTTTTTTCTTTCTCAGGACTGCTTTGGCTATTCAGGGTCTTTTGTGATTCCATACAAATTTTAGGATTGTTTGTTCTAGTTCTGTTTAAAATGCTGTCGGTATTTTGATAGGGATTACATTAAATGTGTAGATTTCTTTGGGTAGTATACACAACCCCTGAGCATGGATGGTCTTTTTCTTTCTTTGTGTCATCTTCAAATTCTTTCATAAATGTTTTATAGCTTACAGAGTACAGGTCTTTCACCTCCTTGGTTAAGTTTATTCCTGGTATTTTATTGTTTTTGGTGCAATTGTAAATGAGACCGTTTTCTTAATTTCTCTTTCTGATGCTTCAGTATTAGTGTATAGAAATACAACAGATTTCCGTACATTGATTTTATATCCTGTGACTTTTCTGAATCCATTTATCAGTTTTAGTAGTTTTTTGGTGGGTTCTTTAGGGTTCTCTATATATAGTATCATGTCATCTGCAAATAAAAGTGGTAAGAGTGGACATCTTTATTTTATTCCTAACCTTAGGGGGAAAGCTCTCAGTTCTTCACCATTGATTATGATATTTGCTGTGAGTTTTTCATATAAAACCTTTATTATGTTGGGGCACGTGGGTGGCTCAGTCGTTAAGCGTCTGCCTTCAGCTCAGGTCATGATCCCGGGGTCCTGGGATTGAGCCCTGCACCGGGCTCCCCACTCAGCGGGAAGCCTGCTTCTCCCTCTCCCACTCCCCCTGCTTGTGTTCCCTCTCTCACTGTTTCTCTGTCAAATAAATAAATACAAATCTTAAAAAAAAAACCACCTTTATTATGTTGAGGTATATTCCCGCTAGACCTACTTTGTTGCATGTTTTTATCATGAATGGATGTTGTACTTTGTCATACACTTTCTCTCCATCTATTAGAATGATCATATGTTTTTTATCCTTTCTCTTATTGATGTGATGTATCATGTTGCTTTATTTATGGATATTGAACCATGCTTGCATCCCAAGAATAAATCCCACTTGATTGTGGTGAATGATTTTTATAATGTATTCTTAGATTCACTTTGCTAATATTTCATTAAGGATTTTGCATCTTTGTTCATCAGAGATAGTGCCCGTAGTTGTCTTTTGTAGTGTCTTCAACTAGTTTTAGTATCGGTAATGCTGGCATCATAGAATGAATTTGGAAGCTTTACTCCCTCATCTCTTTTTTGGAATAGTTTGAGAAGAGTAGGTATTAACTCTTCTTTAAATGTTTGGTAGAATTCGCCTGTGAAGCTTTCTGGTCCTGGACTTTTGTTTGTTGGGAATTTTGTAATTACTGTTCAATTTCATTGCCGGTAATTGGTCTGTTCAAATTTGCTATTTCTTCCTATTTCAGTTTTGGAAGGTTATATGTTTCTGGGAGTTTATCCATTTCTTCTATGTTTTCCAATTTGTTGGCATATAATTTTTTCATAATTTTCTCTTATAATCGTTTGTATTTCTGTGGTATTGGTTGTTATTCCTCCTGTTTCATTTGTGATTTTGTTTATTTGTGTTCTCTCTCTCTCATGAGCACACTTTTTGAATGAGTCTGGTTAAAGGTTTATCAGTGTTGTTGATCTTTTCAAAGAACCAGCTCCTGGGTTCATTGATCTGTTCTGTTGTGTTTTTAATTTCTATATCATTTATTTCTACTCTGATCTTTATCATTTCCTTCCTTCTGCTGGTTTTAGGTTTTATTTGTTGTTCTTTTTCTAGTTTCTTTAAGTGTTAGGTTAAGTTGTTTATTTGAGATTTTTCTTGCTTCTTGAGGTAGGCCTGTATTGCTATAAACCTCCCTCTTAGAACCACTTTTCCTGCATCCCAAAGATTTTGGATTATCATGTTTTCATTTTCATTTGTCTCCATGTATATTTGATTTCCTCTTTGATTTCCTGGTTGACTCATTCATTGTTTAGTAGCATGTTATTTATTTTTTAAACTTTTTTATTTATTCATTTGAGAGAGAGAGAGAGAGACAGAAAGACAGCACAAGCAGGGGGAGAGGCAGAGGGAGCAGGAGAAAGACTCCCTGCTGAGCTGGGAGCTCAACATGGGGCTTGATCCCAGGACCCGGAGATCATGACCTGAGCCAAAGGCAAACACTTAACCATCTGAGCCACCCAGGCGCCCCAGTAGCATGTTATTTAACTTCCATATATTTATGCTCTTTCCAGACTTTTTTTCTTGTGGTTGATTTCTCGTTCCACAGTGTTGTGGTCAGAAAAGATGTTGGAATGACTTCAGTTTTTTTGAATTTGTTTTGTAGCCTAGTATGTGGTTTATTCTGGAGAATGCTCCATGTGCACTTGAAAAGAATGGGTATTTTGCTGTTTTAGGGTAGAATATTCTGAATATATATGGGTCAGTATCATTCAAAGCCATTATTTCCTTGTTGAATTTCTGTTTAGATGATCTGTCCATTGATGTAAGTAGGGCATTAAAGTCCCCTATTATTATTGTATTACTATAGATTAGTTCCTTTATGTTTATTATTACCTAATTTATGTATTTGGGTTCTCCCATATTGAATGCATAAATATTTATAACTGTTATGTCTTCTTGTTGGTTTTTCTCTATATTTTATAGTGTCCTTCTTTGTCTCTTGTTACAGTCTTTTTATTTATTTATTTATTTATTTATTTATTTATTTGAGAGAGAGCAAGAGAGCACAAACAGGGGGAGTGGCAGAGGGACAGGGAGAAGCAGGCTCTCCACTGAGCAGGGAGCCTGATGTGAGGCTCGATCCCAGGGCCCAGGGATCATGACCTGAGCCAAAGGCAGACACTTAACTAACTGAGCCACCCAGGAGCCCCTACAGTCTTTGTTTTAAAGTCTATTTTATCAGATGTAAGTATTGTTACCCTGGCTTTCTTTTGACATCTATTTGAAAGATAAATGTTACTCCACCCCCCTCACTTTCAATCTATATGTGTCTCTAGGTCTGAAATGAGTTCTTGTTGGCAGCATAAATGGGTCTTGTTTTTTAATACACTCTGTTACCCTATCTTGTGATTGGAGCATTTAGTCCATTTACATTCAAAGTAATTATTGGTAGATATGTATTTATTGCCATTTTGTTACTTGTTTTGTGGTTGTTTTCATAGTTTTTCTCTGATCCTTTCTTCTCTTGCTCTTGTTCATCATTTGCTGGGTTTTTAGTGATATACTTGGATTCCTTTCTCTTTATTCTTTGCATATCTATTACTGGTTTTTTATTTGTGGTTACTGTTAGGTTTGTATATAACATCTTCTGCATATATCAGTCTGTATTAAGTTGATGGTCCCTCAAGTTTGAACCCACTCTTTACTCCTCTCCCTGCCCCACCTTTTAGGTATATGGTATCATAATTTATGTCATTTAATTTTGTGAATTCCTTGATTAATATTTACAGATATACTTATTTTTACTGCGTTTGTGCTTCCAATTTTTCATACTCTCACTTATGGTCTTTCCTTCCCACTTAGAGAGTCGCCTTTAATATTCCATGACCACTAAATCATGGACTCCTTTAGTTTTTGTCTGAGAAGTTCTTTATCTCTCCTTCTATTCTGAATGATAGCCTTCCTGGGTAGATTGTTCTTGGCTGCAGATATTTCCCTTTCAGCAATTTGAATATATCATGCTACTTCTTTCTGGCCTGCAAAGTTTCTGCTGGAAAATCCTCTGATAACCTTATGGGGTTTCCCCTATATGTAACTGTCTTCTTTTCTCTTGCTGCTTTTAAAATTCTCTCATTATCACTACTTTTTGCCATTTTAATTACTATATGTCTTGGTGTGGACCTCCTTGAGTTGAACTTATTGGGGGATCTCTGTGCCTCCTGGATCTGGATATCTTTCCTTTCACAGATTAGAGAAGCTTTCAGCTATTATTTCTTCAAATAAATTTTCTACCCCCTTTTTTTCTCTCTTCTTCTTCTGAGATCCCTATAATGAAAATGTTATTATGCTTGATGGAGTGACTGAGTTCCCTATGTCTATGGACATTTTGCATAATTCTTTTTTCTCTCATTTGCTCAGCTTGATTACTTTCCATTACTCTGTCTTCCAGGTCACTAATTCATTCTTTTGCTTCCTGTAGCCTGCTATTTATTCCATCAATGTATTTTTAATTTTGTTTATTATATTCTTCATCTCTGATTGGTTCTTTTTTATCTCTTCATTAAGGGTCTCACTAATGTCCTCCAAGCTTTTCTCAAATCCGGTGGGTATCTTTGTTTTTTGTTTTTTTGTGTTTTATTTTTAAAGATTTTATTTATTTATTTGTTAAAGAGAGAGAGAGCACAAGCAGGCAGAGAGGCAGGCAGAGGCAAAGGGAGAAGCAGGCTCCCTGCCGAGCAAGGAGCCCGATATGGAACTTGATCTCAGGACCCTGAGATCATGACCTGAGCTGAAGGCAGCCACTTAACCAACTGAGCTACCCAGGCATCCCCAGTGGGTATCTTTGTGATCATTACTTTGAATTCTCTATCAGGCATATTACTTACCTCTTTTTCACTTAGGTCATGGAATGGTTTTGTCCTTTTTTTTTTTTTTTTTTTAATATGGGATATATTTTTCTGTCTCCTCATTTTGTCTAACTCTCTGTTTCTGTTTTGATATGCTAGGAGAGTCAGCTACACCTTCTGCTCTTAAAGGTAGTGGGTTTATGAAGGAGAAGTCCTATAGTGCCCTGCAGTGCAGTGTACCCTGTTCTCCAGGGCCTAGTATTTCAGGAAGTGTCTCCTGTATGTATCTCATTTGCCCTGCTTTTGAGTCTTAGCTGCTTTTTCCTTCAATACAGTTGTTTGCAAAGACTCTCTTTGCCTGTTGTGGGCAATGTTTGGTCCCTGACTGGGTGTGGCACATTTTAACAAGGTGTGTGCTGCTCTGCTTGCAAAATGAGACCTGCCTCCATTGCTGGAACTGAGGTCCTGCAAAATGTGTGGGTGGGGAGACAAGGTGTGGAATTTGTGCCAGTCTTCTGGGGAAAGGGGCCCAAAGCACCGGTACTGAGGCAAACATGACCAGGAAGGGCAGATCCACTGACTCATGCAGGAATGGGGCTTGGTGTAAGCAAGTCAGGTAGCAGTTGTTGGCACTCTGCTGGTTTCTTCAGGTGGCCGTGTGTTTATTTTGGGGGTTGGGAGAGTGAAATGGTGCCTGCCAGCTCCTTTTTTCCTGGAGGGGTCTCTCTGTGATCCCTGCCTCTCTGGGCCAAGCTCTGAAATGAGTAAATAACTCCCTCCTGTCTGCCCACAGTGTTTTTCAAACTACTGCTTCCATACTGTATCTCCACTGGCTGTTTTTTGTGCTATCTCTTTAAGGGCAGGGTCTCTATTTCCTAATGGCCTCTGGGCTTTCCCAGAGCCAAGGTCACCAATTTATTGATTTATTTTTATGCAGGTCTCAGACTAAGAACCCTGAGATCAATATCTGAGCTGAGATCAAGAGTCAGATGCTCAACCGACTGAGCCACACAAGTGCCCCAAGCCCACTGATTTTTAAAATTCCAGGCTCTAAGTCTGGTTGTAAGGACTCATGAAATTCAGCCTCTCTCACTTTCAAAGCCAAATGTTATGTGGACTTGTCTTCCCTGTGTGAGCTCCCCTGCATGATAATCTGGTTTTTGCCCTTCCTCTGTACCATTGGCTCCCTCCCTACCATGGATGGACATGATCTGTTTCCCAAACTCCCAAACTCCATCTTTGCCCTTCTTATCTTCTTCAATGTGGACTCTTCTCTACTTTTAGTTGTGGAGCATGTTCTGCCAGTCTTCGTTTTGTTTTCTGGGTTATTTACACTGATTTGAGTATTGTCTAGTTGTATCTTCTCAGCCTCTCTCTACCCAGTGTCTTTTGATGAGGGCATTTTGTCATTTACATTTAAGGTAATCATTTACCTTTAAAATAAGGTATGTACTCATTGCAAATTTGCTAATTATTTTGGTTGTTTTTGTAGTTTTCTGTTCCTTTTTTCTTTTTTGCTGTATTCCCTTGTGGTTTGATGATTTTCTTTAGTGTTATGCTTAGATTTCTTTTTATTTTTTATGTGTCTATTATAGGCTTTTGATTTGCGGTTACCATGAGGTTCATATAATACCCTATGTATATAGCAGTCTATTTTAAGTTGATGGTCACTTACGTTCAAAAACAGCCTAAAAGCATTACATTTTTACTCTCCCACTGCCCACAATTTGTGTGTTTGATTTCATATTCTGTACCTTTTTATTTTGTGTATCCCTTAACTAATTACTATAGATATACTTGATTTTACTACTTTTGTCTTTTAACCTTTATAGTAGCCTTATAAGTCATTGATCTACTACCTTTACTATATGTTTATTTTTACCAGTGAAATTTTTTTTCATAACTTTCTACTTCTAGGTATGGCCTTTTCTTTTCCACTTAAAGTAGTTTCTTTATTTCTTGTAAGGCTGGTTTAGTAGTGATGAACTTCTTTAACTTTTGTTTGTCAGGGAAATTCTTTTTCTCTCCGATTCTGAATGATAACCTTGCTAGGTAGAGTATCCTTTATTGTAGGTTTTTTTTCTTTCAGCACTTTGAATATATCATTCTACTCTCTCTGGCCTGCAAAATTTCTGCTGAATAATCAGCTTATAGTTTTTTGGGTAGTCCCCTGTATGTAACTAGTTGCTGTTCTCTTGCTTTTAAGATTCTGCCTTTACTTTTTGACATTTTAATTAGTATGTGTCTTTCTTTGTGTGAACATCTTTGGGTTCATCTTGTTTGAGGTTCTCTGTGTGACCTGGACCTAGATGTTTATTTCTTTCCCAAGTTAGGGAAGTTTTTAGCAATTATTTCTTCAAATAAGTTTTGCATCTCTTTCTATCTCTCTTTCATACTTCTGAGACCCCTATAATGCAAGTGTCAGTATGTTTGCTCCAGAAGTCCCTTAACCTAGTATCATTTAAATTTTTTCTTTTTGCTAGTAAGCATGGATGATTTTCAGTACCTTGTGTTCCAGATTGCTAATTTGCTCTTCTGCATCCTCTAATCTACTTCCCTCGTGTATTTTTCTTTTTAATCATTGTATTCTTCACCTGTGATTTGTTCTTTTTTTACATTTTTGTCTGTTTGTTGAAGTTCTTACTGAGTTTACCCACTCTCCCTCCAGGTTCAATGAGCATCTTTATGACCATACTTCAAACTCATTACCAGGTAGTTGGCTTATCTGTATCTCATTTAGTTCTTTTTCTGGGGCTATGTCTTGTTCTTTTGTTTGTAACATATTTCTTGGTCTCCTCATTTTGTGTGACTATCTTTGGTTAGCTACATCTCCTGGTCTTGAAGGTAGTGGTCTTCTGTAGAAGGCATCCTGTGAGGTTTGAAAGTGCAGTCCTTTCTGATCACCAGAACCAGGCACTCCAGGTGTGTCCTCTGTGTGGGCTGCATGTGCCCTTCTTGTGACTGAGCTATAACTGCTGTGGGCTTGCTGGCCTTTGGCCTGGCTGGCTGCAATGCCTACCTGCAACTAATGTAGGCATGCTGGTGGTCAGGGCCGGCCCCCAGCAAGGCTGGCTATGAGGCTTAGTCATGATTGCAGGCATGCTGGCGGGTAGGGTTAGCACCTAGTATGGTTGGCTGCAAGGCCCTCTATTGTAGATGTGCTGGTAAGTGGAGGTGACTCCCCCACCACCAGGCAGCAGTCATTTTGGAGGTGCACCATTTCCTATGGAGGGTGTCTGTTGGGGTAGGTGTGTTAGGCAGTATGGGTCTGCAGGGGAATGCCAGGACATAGCCAGCCTTGCTAGCAAGGTTGGTGAAGACTGTCAGAACTGGTACCCACCAGTGTCAGGCCAGCTAGGCTGAAGGAGAGCAAGAAAAATGGCACCTGCCAGCACTTCTGTTCCCAGAGAAATTTCCTACAGATTCCTTTCCCTCTGGCACATGACCTAAAATTAGTCAGTAAATCTCCTTCACATATGGCCCAGGTACTTTTCAAACTGCTGCCTCCATGCTGGATCACAGACAGAGTGAATTTGTGTGTGGGCCTTTTAGGAATGGAGTCTCATTTTCTTATACCCTTCTAGCTCTCCCAGAATTAAGCCCTGCTGAATTTCAAAACCAGACGTTATGGGGGCTTGTCTTCCTGGTACAGATCCCCAGGGTGGAGGGTATCCAGTGTAGGGCTCAAACCCCTCACTCCTCAAGGAGGACTTCCACACCTATGATTTCCCTTCTGCTGTGGGTTGTGCTAGGTGCTTTTCCAACTGCTGTTTTTTCACCTGGTCTCAGGGTGAGTGAGACTGCAGGCAAGCCCTCCAAGAGGGAAATCTTAGTTTCCTGGAGCACTTTGGGACCCTGGACATTAGCTCCATTGGTTTTCCAAGCCAGATGTTCTCCAGTGCAGATGCCCTGAGTGCCCAATATAGGGCACCAACCCCTTGCACCCCCAGGAGAAGTGCCTCTCTGGGGAGGTCCCCTTGTGTGTTGCTGCACCAGTGTTGGGATGTTTTGCAAGACTGTGCCTTTGTCTCTCTTACCCATCTCATTGTGGTCCTTTTATCCTTTCTGGTGGAGAGCAGTTCATCTAGTTTTTAGATCTTTTTTGGGGGGAAATTATCCAAATGTAGCTATAGATCTGGTGTGTCTGTGGGAAGAGGTGAGTTCATTTTCCTATGGCATCTTGGACCCCCCTCTCAGTACCCATTCATGATAAAAGCTGTTAGCAAAAAAAAAGGAAACTTACCTAATTCGTTAAAGAAAATCTATAAAAAACAAAGTGAACATTATTCTCAAGATTAAAACATTAAAAGAATTCTCTCTTAACACCAGGAACAAAATAAGGGTGTCTACTATTACCACTTCTTTTTTTTTTTTTTAATTTTATTTACTTGAGAGAGAGCACAAGTAGGGGCAGGGAGGGGAGGAGCAGAGGAAGAGGGACAAGCAGACTCCCCACTGAGCAGGGAGCTTGACTTGGGGCTCCATCTCAGGATCATGACCTGAGCTGAAAGCAGACGCTTAGCCAACTGAGCCACCCAGGCATGCCTTTTTTTCTTTTTCTTTTTCTTTTTTTAATATTTTATTTATGTATTTGAGAGAGAGAGAGCGAGAGAGCACACATGTGAGAGAGAGCATGAGCAAGGAATCAGGTGAGGGGTGGCAGAGGGATAAACAGACGCCCCACTGAGCAGGGAGCCCAAACTTTCGACCTCTTTGGCTTGATCCCAGGACCCTGGGATCATGACTTGAGCCAAAGGCAGATGCTTAACTGACTGAGCCACCCAGGCACCACTTACCACTTCTAAACAGAATTTTATAGGAAGTCCTAGACAGGACAGTAAGTCAAGGAAAAGAAATAAGATATAAGAACTGAAAAGGAAGAATAATTAGGGCACCTGGATGGCTCAGTTGTTAAGCATCTGCCTTCGGCTCAGGTCATGATCCCAGGGTTCTGGGATTGAGCCCTGCATCAGGCTCTCTGCTCGCCTGGAAGCCTGCTCCCTCTCCCCCTCCCCCTGCTTGTGTTCCTTCTCTTGCTGTGTCTCTCTCTCTCAAATAAATTAAATCTTAAAAAAAAAAAAAAAAGGAAGAATAATTGACAGGTAATATACTTATCTTCATAGAAAACTCCCAAGTATATAACCATAATGTATTAGAAATGATAATTGAGTTTAGCAAGGTGGCTGGATATAAGATCAATATACAGGATCACATAACTTTCTATACTTCAGCCACAAATGGTGAGAAAGCAATTTAAAATGCCACTTATAATAACATTAAAAATAAAGTATGTAGGAATAAATCTAACAAAATATGTACAAAATGTGAGGAGAAATTTTAAATTTTATTGAAAAACATTTAAGATATGAATAGAGAAATATACCATATTGTGTATAGGAGAGCTCAGTATCAAAAATATCTGTTTTTCACACACACACACACACAAAATCTATTTTCCCAAATTGATCTATAAATTCAATGCAATCCAGTCAAAATCCCAACGGTATCTTTCCAAGAACTTGACAAGTGATTCTAAAAGTCATAGTAAGAGGGGAGTCCAAGATGGCAGAGGAGCAGGAGACCTAAATTTCCTCTGGTCCCAGGAATTCAGCTAGATTGCTATCAAGTCATTCTGAACACCTCTGAACTCAACCAGAGATTGAAGAAAAGAATAGATGCAACTCTACAAATAGAAAAGCCACCACTTTCTGCAAGAATGACAAGACAGAAAAACTCACCTCAAAAAAGAGAACAAGAGGCAGTACTGCCTGCCACAGACCTAATCAGTATGGACATTAGTAAGATGTCAGAGATAGAGTTCAGAATAACAATTATAAAGATACTAGCTGGGCTTGAAAAAAGAATAGAAGACACCAGAAAAATCCCTTTCTGGAGAAATAGAAGAACTAAAATCTATCCAAGTTGAAGTCATAAAGGCTATTAATGAGATACAATAAAAAATGGAGGTTCTAACTGCTAGGATAAATGAGGCAGAAGAGAGAATTAGTGATATAGAAGACCAAATGATGGAGAATAAAGAAACTGAGAAAAAGAGATATAAACAATTACTGGATCATGAGGAGAGAATTTGAGAGATAAGTGATATCATAAGATGAAACAATATTAGAATAATTGGGATCCCAGAAGAAGAGGAGAGAGAGGGGGCAGAAGGTACAAATTATAGCTGAGAACTTCCCTAGTCTGGGGAAGGAAATAGGCATCAAAATCCAGGAGGCACAGAGAACCCCCCTCAAAATCAATAAAAATAGGTCAACATCCTGACATATAATAGTGAAACTTATAAATCTCAGAGACAAAGAGAAAATCCTGAAAGCATCTTGGGACAAGAGGTCTGTAACCTACAAAGGTAGAGACATTAGCTTGGGAGCAGACCTATCCACAGAGACCTGGCAGGCCAGAAAGTATTGGTAAGATATATTTAGGGTCTAAATGAGAAAAATATGCTGCCAAGAATACTTTATCCAGTTAGGATATCATTCAAAATAGGAATGATAAAAAGCTTCCAGGACAAACAGAAAGTAAAAGAATTTGTGATCACCAAACCAGCCCTGTAAGAAATATTAAAAGGGGTCATCTAAGCAAAGAGAGAGCCCAAAAGTAACATAGACCAGAAAGGAACAGTGGCAATATACAGTAACAGTCACTTTACAGGCAATACAATGGCAGTAAATTCATATCTTTCAATAGTTACTCTGAATGTAAGTGGGCTAAATGCCCCGATCAAAAGACCTAGGGTATCAGACTGGATAAAAAAGTAAGACCCATTGATATGCTGTCTGCAAGAGATTCATTTTAGACCCAGAGACACCTCCAGATTTAAAGTGAGGGGATGGAAAACCATTTATCATGCTAATGGACATCAAAAGAAAGCTGGCGTTGCAATCCTTAATCAGACAAATTAGATTGTAAACCAGACTGTAATAAGAAATGAGGAAGGACACTATATCATAATTAAAGGGTCTTTCCAACAAGAAGATCTTTTTTTAAAAAAAGATTTTTTTTTTTATTTGACAGAGAGAGATACAGTGAGAGGGGAAGCACAAGCAGAGATGGAGGGAGAGGGAGAAGCAGGCTTCTCACTGAGCAGGGAGCCCGATGCAGGGCTCAATATCAGGACCCTGGGATCATGACCTGAGCTGAAGGCAGACGCTTAATGACTGAGCCACCCAGGAACCCCTAGAAGATCTAATAATTGTAAATATTTGTACCCCTAACATGAGATCAGCCAATTATATAAGCCAATTAATAACAAAATCAAAGAAACACATCAATAGTAATACAATAATAGTAGGGACTTTAACACCCCCTCACTGCAATGGACAGATCATCTAAGCAGAAGATCAACAAGGAAATAAGGGCTTTGAATGACACACTGGACCAGATGGACATCATAAATGTATTCAGAACATTCCATCCCCAAGCATCAGGGTACACATTTTTCTCAAGTGCACATGGAACATTCTCCAGAATAGATCACATCTTGGGTCACACATCAGTCTCAGCCATCACCAAAAGATTGGGATCATTTCCTGCATATTTTCAGACCACAGTGCTTTGAAACTTGAACTCAATCATAAGAGGAAAGTTGGAAACAACTCAAATATATGGAAGCTAAAGAACATCCTATTAAAGAATGAATGGGTCAACCAGGAAATTAAAGAAGAATTTAAAAAATTCATGGAAACAAATGAAAATGAAAACACAACTATTCAAAATCTTTGGGATGTAGCAAAGGAGGTCCTAAGAGGGACGTATATAGCACTACAAGCCTTTCTCAAGAAACAAGAAAGGTCTCAAATACACAACCTAACCCTACACCTAAAGGAGCTGGAGAAAGAACAGCAAATAAAGCCTAAACCCTGCAGGAGAAGAGAAATAATAAAGATTAGAACAGAAATCAATGAAACAGAAACCAAAAGAACAGTAGAAGGGATCAACAAAACTAGGAGTTAGTTCTTTGAAAGAATTAATAAGATTGATAAACCTCTGGACAGACTTATCACAAAGAAAAGAGAAAGGAACCATATAAATAAAATCATTAGTGAAAGAGGAGAGATCACAACCAAGACTGAAGAAATACAAACAATTATAAGAAAATATTATGAGCAACTATATGCCAACAAATTAGGCAATTTGGAAGAAATGGATGCATTCCTAGAGGTACATAAACTACCAAAACTGAACCAGGAAGAAATAGAAAACCTGAACAGACCCATAACCAGCAAGGAAATTGAAGCAGTCATCAAAAATCTCCCAACAAACAAGAGCCCAGGGCCAGATGGCTTTCCAGGGGAATTCTACCAAACATTTAAAGAAGAATTAACACCTATTCTTCTGAGACTGTTTCAAAAAATCAAAATAGACAGAAAACTTCCAAACTCTATGAGGCCAGGATTACCTTGATTCCAAAACCAGAAAAATACCCCCACCAAAAAGGAGAATTACAGACCAATATCCCTGATGAACATGGATACAAAAGTTCTCACCAAAATACTAGCCAATAGGATCCAACAGTACATTAAAAGGATTTTTCACCACAACCAAGTGGGATTTACTCCTGGGCTGCAGGGTTCATTCCACATCTGCAAATTGATCGATGTCATACACTGCATAAATAAAGAAAGGACAAGAACCATATGATCCTCTCAATAGATTCAGAAAAAGCATTTGACAAAGTACAGCATCCTTTCTTGATTAAAACTCTTCCACAGAGTAGGGATAGAGAGTACATACCTCAATATCATAAAAGCCATCTTTGAAAAGCTCACAGTAAATATCATTCTCGATGGAGAAGAACTGAGAGCTTTCCCCTAAGGTCAGGTACATGGCAGTGATGTCCACTATCACTACTACTGTCCAACATAGTACTAGACATAGTACTAGTACATAGTACTAGAAGTCCTAGCCTCAGCAATCAGACAACAAAAAGAAATAAAAGGCATCCGAATTGGCAAAGAAGAAGTCGAACTCTCAGTCTTTGCAGATGATATGATACTCTATGTGGAAAACCCAAAGACTCCACCCCAAAATTGCTAGAACTCATATAGGAATTCAGTAAAGTGGCAGGATATAAAATCAATGCACATAAATTAGTTACATTTCTATACACCAACAAGACAGAAGAAAGAGAAATTAAGGAGTCGATCCCATTTACAATTGCACCCAAAACCATAAGATACCTAGGAATAAACCTAACCAAAGAGGCAAAGGATCTGTACTCAGAAAACTATAGAATACTCATGAAAGAAATTGAAGAAGACACAAAGAAATGGAAAAACATTTCAAGCTCATGGACTGGAAGAACAAATATTGTTAAAATGTCTATGTTACCTAGAGCAATCTACACAATCCAATCCCTATCAAAATACCATCAACTTTTTTCACAGAACTGGAACAAATAATCCTAAAATTTGTATGGAACCAGAAGAGACCCTGAATAGCCAGAGGAATGTTGAAAAAGAGAATGAAAACTGGCGGCATCACAATTCCAGACTTCAAGCTCTATTACAAAGCTATAATCATCAAAACATATGGTACTGGCACAAAAACAGACACACAGATCAATGGAACAGAATAGAACACCCAGAAACAGACCCTCAACTCTATGGTCAGCTAATCTTCCATCAAAGCAGGAAAGAATATCCAGTGGAAAAAAGACAATCTCATCAACAAATGGTGTTGGGAAAATTGGACAGCCACATGCAGAAGAATGAAACTGGACCATTTCCTTACACTGTACACAAAAATAGACTCAAAGTGGATGAAAGACCTAAATGTGAGACAGGAATCCATCAAAATCCTTGAAGAGAACATAGGCAGCGATCTCTGTGACCTTGGCCACAGCAACTTCTTGCTAGACATATCCAAAGGCAAGGGAAACAAAGGTAAAAATGAATTATTGGGACTTCATCAAGATAAAAAGCTTTTGTACAGCAAAGGAAATGGTCAATAAAACTAAAAGGCAACCCACAGAATGGGAGAATATATTTGCAAATGTCTTATCAGATAAAGGGCTAGTATCTAAAATCTGTAAAGAACTTATCAAACTCAACACCCAAAGAACAAATAATCCAATCAAGAAATGGGCAGAAGACATGAACAGACTTTTCTCCAAAGAAGATATTCAGGTGAAAAAAAAAAAAAAGAAGATATTCAGGCAGCCAACAGATACATGAAAATATGCTCAACCTCACTTGGCATCAAGGAAATACAAATCAAAACCACAATGAGATACCACCTCACACCAGTCAGAATGGCTAAAATTAACAAATCGGGAAACAACAGATGTTGGCAAGGATGTGGAGAAAGAGGTACCCTGATGCACTGTTGGGGGGAATGCAAGCTGGTGCAGCCACTCAGGAAAACAGTATGGAGGTTCCTCAAAAAGTTGAAAATAAAGCTACCCTATAACCCAGCAATTGCACTACTAGGGATTTACCCTAAAGATACAAATGTAGTGATCCGAAGGGATACCTACACCCCAATTTTATAGTAGCAATGTCCACAATAGCCAAACTATGGAAAGAGCCCAGATGTCCATCGACAGGTGAATGGATAAAGAAGATGTGGCGTGTATATATATATATATATATATATATACATACACAAACACACACACACACACACACACACACACACTGGAATATTATGCAGCTATAAAAAATGGAATCTTGCCATTTGCAATGATGTGGATGGAATTAGGGGGTATTATGCTAAGCATAAGTCGATCAGAGAAAGAAAATTATCTTATGACATCAGTGATATGTGGAATTTAAGAAACAAGGCATAGGATCATAGGGGAAGAGAGGAAAAAATGAAACAAGACGAAACCAGAGAGGGAGACAAACTATAAGAGACTTAATCAGAGGAAACAAACTGAAGGTTGCTGGAGGGGAGGTGGGTGGAGGGATGGGGTAACTGAGTGATGGACATTGTGGAGGGTATGTGTTATAACGAGCACTGAATATTACATAAGACTGATGAATCACAGACCTGTACCCCTGAAACAAGCAACATATTGTATGATAATTAATTGAGTTTAAATTTTAAAAATCAGAAAAATCAATAAAGGATTCAGTTATAAAATAAATAAAAGTCATAGTAATACATAATACGGTATTATTGGTACTAATGTGGGTAAATCAGTGAAACAGAAAATAAGGCCTTCTCTACCTTTAAGGATTCATTTGATATATGATTAGAGAGGACATTTCAGATCACTGGCTGATGAGTTATTCAGTAAGGAGTATTTGGACAATTGGCTGTTCAAATGGCAAAATAGGAAATACCATCCCTATCTCATATTAAATAAATTCCAGACTTAGTAAAGTTCTTCTACAGACAGCACCACAAAGCAAAGTATAGAAGGATTTAGGGGGGAGGGAGAAGGATTTCGAGCCGAGAGAGAATAACTCAGTAGTTGGTATAGTATGCTCTACCTGGTACGAGCTGGTACCAGTACATTCCATTTTTCACATGGATTAGGCATGCACAACTTCATTAGCTAGTTTTTCTATGTCTTAGCTCCTCCAGTCCATTCTTTTTTTTTTTTAGAGAGAGAATGAGAGAGAGAACACAAGAAGGGGAGGGTCAGAAGGAGAAACAGACTCCCTGCTGAGCAGGGAGCCCGATGCAGGACTCGATCCGGGGACTCCAGGATCATGACCTGAGCTGAAGGCAGTCATTTAACCAACTGAGCCACCCATGTGTCCCTCTCCAGTCCATTCTTTATACCACCAGAGTATGTGCTCTAAAATGAAAATTTTATCGTTATTCCTCAGCTTAAAATCTATCCACTGCCTCTTATTATTCTCAGTATAAAATATAAAACCCTAAATATGACCTGATGCAAGTATACATCTCTAGCCTCATTTCTTAGTTCCCTACCTTCACTCCTACTTCCCTACAAGGTAGGTCCCAGCACTTCTGACCTTTAGATTGTCAAATACACAATGCTCTATATGGCCTGTGAATCTTTGTGTGAAAGTCTCTTAAAGTGTAATACTTTTTTCCTCTCCTATTTCACTTGATTAATTCCTTTTCTTCATTCACCATCCTGGTGGTCATTCCTTTGGAAATCTTCCTTTGACACCTCTTCTACAGTCTCTTGTTAACCCGTAAATATACCCATTGTTATTGAATTTATCAAACAATATTATAATTGCAAAGTAAATCAGAGAGACAAATACCATATGATTTCACTCATATGTGGAATTTAAGAAAGAAAACAGATGAACATATGGGAGGAGGAAGAAAGAGAGAGAGAGGGAAACAAACCATAAGACACTTTTAATGATAGAGAACAAACTGAGGAATGATGGAGGAAGGTGGGTGCGGGATGGGCTAGATGGGTGATGGGTATTAAGGAGGGCACTTGTTATGATGAGCACTAGGTATTATATGTAAGTGATGAATCACTGAGTTCTCCTGGAACCAATGTTGTACTGTATGTTAACTAACTAGAATTTATTTATTTATTATTTTTTTCCCCAAATACTTTTGTTTTATTTTTTCAGTGTTACAAGATTCATTGTTTATGTACCACACCCAGTGCTCCATGCAATATGTGCCCTCCTCAATACCCACCACCAGGCTCGCCCATCCCCCCACCACCCTCCCCTTCAAAACCCTCAGTCCATTGCTCTGAGTTCACAGTCTCTCATGGTTCTTCGCCCCTTCGATTTCCTCCAATTTAAATAAATTTTTAAAAATATGGTAATTTCCTATTTGTCTCCCTACTACTTTCTTCCAATCCATGACAGCAGGGATTATGATTGTTCACTATTGTATCACCAGTGCTTAGCACATGTGTAGATATTCAAATATTTATTGAATGAATTATCTCAAATATAATTTCCTCATTCTTTTTCTTTCTCCCTTAACTGCCCATAGTATGGTATGGCTTTGAAATATATACATCTTAATTACTATATATATATTTATACACACACACATATATTTTTATGTTTCAGGTTTTTATTTAAATTCTATTAACATATAGTGTAATGTTGGTTTTAGGAGTAGAATTCAGTGATTCATCACTTATATATAACACACAGTGCTCATCACAACAAGTGCTCTCCTTAATAGCCATCACCCATTTAGCCCATCCCCCATCCACTTCCCCTCCAGCAACACTCAGCTTGTTCTCTATAGTTAATAGTCTCTTATGGTTTGCTTCCCTCTCTTTCCTTTCTTTTTTTAAAAAAGATTTTATTCATTTATTTGAGAGAGAGAGAGCACGAGAAGGGAGGAGGGTCAGAGGGAGAAGCAGACTCCCTGCTGAGCAGGGAGCCCAATATGGGACTTGATCCTGGGACTCCAGTATCTTGACCTGAGCCAAAGGCAGGCGGTCGCTCAACCAACTGAGCCACTCAGGCACCCTTTTTTTTCTTCTTCCTTTCCCTATGTTCATTTGTTTTGTTTCTTAAGTTCCATGTGTGAGTGAAATCATACAGTATTTGTCTTATATTTATTGAAAAATATTTCTAGAAATGTTTTCATGATAGCTCAGTCAGTAGAACATAGGTGTCAGCAAGCTATTTATGTAAAGGGACAATTCACAGTAAATATTTTTGGCTCTGTGGACTGTGTACGATCTTTGTTGCTACTGCTTCTCTTCCTTCCTCTTCTTACCTGTAGAATTCTTTAAAAATGTAAAAACTATTTTAGCTCGTGAACCATACAGAATATGCCATGGGCCAGATTTGGCCTACAGGCTATAAGGTGCCAACTCCTGCAATAAAACATGCAATTTGAGTTCTGTAGATTTCGTTGAAATGAGCTGAGCCAACATTAAGTCATTAATTGCTTATTGTAATCTGGTGATATGGATTGAACATTACAACTGACATTTTAGACATTGGAAATTGACCCAAAAAGAGGTTAGATGACTTACATAAGATCCTACACTCTGTGTAATAGACCCCAGATGTATTACTCTTTGTATCATATGTGTTTTAAATTGGTCCTAAAATACTCTTTCTTTGTAAATAAACTGGGAAAAGTAGAGTGAAAGGAACTAAAAGTTTTAGTTATTGTAATTGTCAGAAACATGATTAACATTTTTCAGATCCTAACTTAAAAGTAATATCCTCAGAATTAGGTCCATTGGATAATTGTGTAGAATATTGGATTGAGTTAAAGCATGTTGGAATAAATATGTATAATGCTTTCCCAAGGAGTGAGAAAACATCAACAAGCTCATCCAGGCTATAGCTTTATGGGAACTGACCTCATCTCCAAAGCAAACTGTTTATTCAGATCATTTAAATATAAGAAGCTTGTAGTAATTGTGCTCTGGTTCTAAATAGTAATCCACAGATTCTTCACCGTGAAAGTAGTCCCAGATGTGCTCAATTTATCTCCTCTCTCTGGGAGATTTTTTCATTTGATTTATTAGAGAAATATAGAATTGTGTTTTAGGATTGCTTGATTGATTTTGCTCCTTAAGTATTAGAGAATGCCAGGATCTGGTAAACCTGAGTTTGTTTGCTTTTTTTTTTTAAAGGTTTTATTTATTTATTTGACAGAGAGAGAGATCACAAGTAGGCAGAGAGGCAGGCAGAGAGAGAGGGGGAAGCAGGCTCCCTGCTGAGCAGAGTCCGATGTGGGGCTTGATCCCAGGACCCTGAGATCATGACCTGAGCCCAAGGCAGAGGCTTAACCCACTGAGCCACCCAGGCGCCCCTTGCTTTTTTTTTTTTTAAAGATTTATTTTAGAGAGAGAGTGTGAGCAGAGGGAGGAGCAGAGGGAGAGAAGCAGACTCCCTGCTGAGTGAGGAGCCCAATTGGGGTCTCAATCCCATGGCCCTGAGATAATGATCTGGGCCGAAATCAAGAGTCATATGCTTAACTGACTGAGCCATCCAGGTGCCCCAAATCTGAGTTTTTTAATAGAAGGTCAATAGAATTAGAACTGTGAACTCCAGTAGCTCATTTACCTAGCAGAATTGGAAGCCAGGGCTTTAGTTCAGCACTTGGAATTATAAATTGGTACTTGAAATGAAGGCTGACCATGTTTCTTTATCTTGATATCTATTAGGTAGTTCATTTATTGAACAGGTAGCCTAGATAGAAAAGAATGATAAGGTCTTTCATAAGTAGCTTTTTTTCTAGTTGGAAATGATCACCACATACATACAAAAAGACTTAATATTTTATATTTATCCTCTTATTCTGTCCTCTGCTTGAGGCTCTTGATCAAGGCAAAGCCCTTTAAACTCAAGCAGGACCAGGTCCAAATCCTTAAATTGCACTATTCTTACAAGGTCTTTGTCTTCCAAACAAGTCAGATAATGTTGGAGCATTCCCGTTAGTGAGTCATGCTGACCATACATAGTTTCTGTGTATTTCTTGCTGTAACTTTTTATCTTCCCACTCTTCCTTTCTTACACCTGTTGAATTACTACTGTGAATACAGGACTCAAAAATTAACAGGCTCTTTAAAAAAAAGTTAACAGGCTTTTGTGGTAAGAGTATTTTGGTGATTTAAGAAACTTCTGTTATCTCAGTATTGACAGTAGACTATATATCCAAAGATCAATTTTTTATCTCAATAGAAAAAATCCAAATTTTTACTTTTGGTAGGTACATCATGTGTGGTTTTATTTATTTATTTATTCTTATTTTTAAAGATTTTATTTATTTATTTGACAGAGAGACACAGCAAGAGAGGGAACACAAGCGGGGGGAGTGGGAGAGGGAGAAGCAGGCTTCCTGCTGAGTAGAGAGCCTGGTGCTGGGTTTGATCTCAGGACCCTGGGATCATCACCCGAGCCAAAGGCAGATGCTTAATGACTGAGCCACCCAGGTGCCCCTCTGTGGTGGTTTTAAAACATAATTGATGAATTCTTTGGTATTCCTCCATTCAAAAGGTGGGGCCCCTCCCCTTGAACATGGACAGTACTTAGGGACTTGCTGCTAATAAACAGAATGTAGCAAAAATTACAGTGTGGCACTTTTGAGTCTAGGTCATAAAAAGACATTGTGGCTTCACCCTTTCTGTTTCTCTTGGCTCATTTGTGATACTCCCTTGAGTATCACATATCAAGAGGCTCTTTGGAGATGTCTATATGGCCTTTAGCCAAAAACTATGTGCCTGAGCCAATTTAAAAGCAGATCCTCCAGCCACAGTCAAGCTCTCAGATGACTGCAGCCCCAGCCAACCTCTTGACTACAACCTCATGAGAGACCTTAAGCCAGAACCAGCCAGTCAAGCCAGTACTGAACTCCTGACCCACAGAAATTGTGAGATCATATATGTGTGTTGTTTTAAGCCAACAGATTTTGGAGGTAATTTGTTATGCAGCAATAGATAACGAATATACCATCATGTAATATTTTATAATAAATTCGATCAACTTTTTATCTGTCTTATAAGACTGTCTTACAGACCAACATTATTTAGTTCTCCTAATTCTTACTTTTTTTGTTGCTGTTGTTTCTTGGATTGTCTTGGACTGAGAGAGATGTGTTAAAGTCATTATTAGCATTTTCTAATTCTTTAATCTTCTATAGATACTACTTTACAAAAGTTGCTATATTATTTATTGCACAGATATTCATGAGTCTTATATCTGCATAGTGAATTGTAGCTTTTAGCATTATAAAGTGTCCTTCTTTGTCTCATTTAATACCTTTTTGCTTGAATGTTACTTGCCTGATATTGTCCTTTTTAAAATTTGCATTTGCCCAATACATCTTTGTTCATTCTTTTATTTTAGGCTCTCCTATATACAGTCCAGAGTTAGGTTTCATTTTGTGAGTGAGCCTGAAAATCTTTTAATTAGTGATTTTATGACCACTTATGTGTATATATTTATAGAACTTCTGTGTTTGATCTCAATTATGTCATCTTTATATATCCAAAACAATGCATGGTCTTCCAGTAACTCTGTGTTCAGTTTCCTTTGCTCTTTGTTGCTTTATTTGTATTTTTCTTTGTGTGTGTGTGTGTGTGTGTGTGCGTGTGTGTGTGTGTGTTTCTTAACGATTACAGAAATTTATAATTCTGTTTTAAATTTCCTTTATAACAATACTCACTTGGTCCTCTTTTTCTTTATACATTGACTACTAGTTTCCTACTCAGAGCAATATACTGCCTCCTCTCTCTTTCTTCTGTGCCCTCTACCATTCAATTTTAGTTAACAGTATTCTTTTTCTTAATGTTGGTTCTTGCCCTGAATATGTTTTGGATTACAACCTGTTGGCTTTAAATGGCTCCCTTTAACTCTCACTTTTTACCTGTTAATGAGCTGTTCCACCTGTTTCTCTCTCCCCACTTTTCACATTTTTTTCTTTAGTTATTATTACACTGTCAGAGCATAGAAAATTTATATGCTATTCTTACTCCCGCTTTTGTTTTAGTCTTGGATGTATAGCTCGGTGTATTCAGTGCACACCACTGGTATCTTTGGTGAAGTTTTCTAGGTCCTCTCTTAATTGCGTACAGTTTGTCCTCAGAAGGACTCATGAGTATGATAATCCCAGGTGTTTATCATACTGAAAAGTTGCTACTTGCAGGATGGTTTTTCTGCCTTTAGAATTCTCTTCCCTTGATTATATTATAGATGTTGGTTTACTATTTTCTGGCTTTGAAAATAGCTGGGAACTCTGATGCCAAACTGATTTGCTATCCTTAGAAAGTGACTTGATCTTTTTGACAGAAAGCATAGGTAATTTTTTTCCTTTGTATTAAAGTATAATTTTCTAGGATAAATCTAAGTGTTGACTAATATGGTGAGTGCTGTGAATTGTGTAGACTGATGATTCACAGACCTGTACCCCTGAAGCAAATAATACTTTATATGTTAATAAAAATAAAATAAAATAAAAATTTTAAAAAATCTAAGTGTTGATTAATCTGGGTCTGTTTAACTTAGTACATCATGTGCTCTTTCAGTATGTAGATTCATGTCTTCTTTCCCTCCACCCTTACAAAAGAAATGTTATTGAGTTATAGTTGTAAATATTAATTCTATTTTATTATTTTGATTTTCTTCTTCAGTGCATCCAGAAGTATGTACATTGGATGTTGGGTGTCTGATTTTTATATCATTTTCTCCTCGATTGTTTTAATCTATTTCATTTTTCTTAGCTTTTCTTATTTCCATCCCCTATGCCCAAATGATACATTTGATCCTAGCTATTCTTCTTTGTTGTTTTAGGTTGCATTCTCTGGGACACAGACTCTGAGACAGAGAATTGTGTGCATGAGGTTTATGAGCGATTACCCTTGGGATCAACACTTATGATGATGTGAAGGAAGGAGGATTGGATAGAAGGAGATGCTGAACTGTAATTAGTGGTATGCTGCTAAATTTTTAATAACGAATTCTCAGAGGGATAAAAAGCTCTGATTTGTAACATTTTCCAGCATATAAATACTTCCATCATGGCCAATTTTAAGCTACAAACATGACATCACTGAACATGGATCTGGAAAGAAATGCATAGTAACACCCATACAGAAACAACAGATGTTACCTCAAGGGCATAGATAATAATAAATGTAGTAAAATAATTAGGAAGTGATGAGTATTTATTACCTTGGTTTTGAATAGAATTTAATTTTGAGTTTACAGAATTTAAGTCCTTGTAGTAGCTATGTTTAACAACCTGCTTGAAAAAAATTTTTTTAAAGATTTATTGATTTATGAGAGAGAGGGAGAGAGAGCACAAGCAGGGAGAGGGACAGCAGGAGAGGGAGAGAGAGAAAATCTCTCTCTTCCCGCTGAGCATAAAGCCTGACACAGGGCTCATTCCCACAACACTGAGATCATTTTTTTTTTTTTAAGATTTTATTTATTTATTTGACAGAGAGAGAGAGATCACAAGTAGGCAGAGAGAGAGGAGGAAGCAGGCTCCCCGCTGAGCAGAGAACCCAACACGGGGCTTGTTCCCAGGACCCTGAGATCGTGACCGGAGCAGAAGGCAGAGGCTTTAACCCACTGAACCACCCCGGCACCCCCAACCCTGAGATCATGATCTGAGCCAAAACCAAGAGTCAAATGCTTAACTAAGTCACCCAGGCGCCCCCTGCTTGCAAAACTTTTAAAAATGTTAACAGTTGGCTCTCATGAGCTGGAAGGAACCAGCTCCAGTTTACCATTGACCATGATCAGTCACAACAAAGGTCTCAGTTCATCCCATGAGGAGTTTTGAGGTTGGGATGGCCCTTCAGAATTGTCCCACCTTGCTTTTGGGGGACGACAGAGGAGGTCTTTGGAGCCACCACCTCCAGCCCCCAGCCAGAGCTGTCATGTCCTCTCCTCTTTCACTTCCTGTTGTAAACAATAAAGGCCCTTGCTACCCTAAAAAAAAAAAAAAAAAAGAATTGTCTCACCTTGAGGCAAAGCCCTCAGATATCTTGGCGTGAACAAGTCATTGGATATAGGTAGACATTGGGAAGAGGATTTGAACTTGGGTGAAGGAATTTTTTTTGGCCAAAGGCAATTCCCAGAGAAGGACTCAGCCACCAACATTCTAGCAACTTGGAGTATGAGTGCTTCAGGCCTGAAGAGGGTATCTGGAGAGGATTCCACTGGACCCACTACACTTATGTATCTTGTAGTTTAGTCCTGGTTTCTGCTTTGAGACAGCCTTTTTTCTGGTATGCTTTTATCTGTCAAAACTGTGACTGTATGTTTTCTTATAGTAACTTTGTGGATACTGAATTTTCATAATTATTGTTACTCATCCTTGAACATGCTGGATTTTTCTGAATCAGCTTTTAACAGATGGATCTTTCAAGGGAGAATCGACAGGGTTTCAAGGGCCTCTCGGGTCTTTTTTTTGTTTTGTTTTGTTTTGTTTTTCAGCTCAAGGGCTCCCTCTTCTGTTGCTATGGTGAAAAGCAGTTTTCTTAAGTACTTTTTTTTCCGTGGTCGTATTTCTCCCATCCAAATACTAACCAGGCCCGACCCTGCTTAGCTTCCGAGATCAGAGATCAGAGGAGATTGGGCGCGTTCAGGGTGGTATGGCCGTAGACTTGTGGTCAGATTTCTGATTCTCCTGTTTGTTTTTTCTGTGGGGTACTTATTACCAGTTACTTCTTTTCTTTCTTCCATTTACCACTGGCTGCTGTCTTCAAGGAACAATGACTACTTTCCAAAGTGCCTCTTTCTCCTGAAGGTGGCACTTTCCCAGGACTGTACCTTTGTTGCTACTGAATTTTCCAAGCCCATATGTTTTTACTCCTGTTGCCAGTGCCGATCTGCCAGGTTTCAGACCAGCTCTCAACTGTTCCCACTAATGACTAGGCAATTTCCTTCTGGGAGCAAACCCTTGTTGATGTTACCAGGTTCTACCAACACCAACACTAAGACTACATGTTCTCCACCCTTTTCAAGCAGATTCCGTGACCTTGACACACTTGGGGGGTTTTGGATGGTCTCTACTTTATCTTTCCCAACTTGCATTTAAATTACACACTGTAGGGGAGGCTCCTGGGAGGTTCAGGTTAAATGTCTGCCTTCGGCTCAGGTCGTGACCTCAGAGTCCTGGGATCCAGCCCATGTCTGGCTCTCTGTTCAGCGGGGAGTCTGCTTCTCCCTCTCACTCTCTGTGCTCTCTCTCTGTCTCTCTCAAATAAATAAATATAATCTTAAAAAAAATAAATTAGAGACTGTAGGATTTTAGTATCAGTTGTAGGAATTTTTATTGCTTTCTTTTTTCCTGTGTGTAGTTTTTAGGAAGAGCTATGGAAAGATGTGGGAATAATACATACAAAGGTGTGTATTTGTTTTTAATATGCATAAATAATATTTTGCTTTAAATATCCTATTTTTTCTCTTCTAACTTAATATTATGTGTTTAAAATCTATCTCTGCGCCGTATGTATGCCTAGTTTGTTGCTTCTAGTTGCTACATATCTTCCACAGTCTGCATCCACCCTCTTTTATGTAACTGTTCCCCTGGTTAAAATGCCTGGATTGCTTTTACCCCTCTATTACTATCTTGAAAAAAGCTGGATGAACTTTTGTATATGTTCCTATGATAACCCACATGACACTTTCTTCTAGGACGTATACCCAAGAGATGGGATCTTGGGATTCCAAGGCACACACACACTTCATTAAATATTTTCAGGTTGCTTCCCAGAAGGGCTAAGACAGCTTACACTTCCAAATCCCATGCACAGGAGGTCAGTCTCCCTATACATTTTGCCAAGATTTGGTACTCTAAATTTTGCCACGCCGGCAAATAATCCATCAAGTTTTGGCCTTAAGTTTCATATTTTTGTTGTTGTTTTTGTTTTAATTTAAGCTTTATTGAGATATAATTGAGGAAAAAGTTAAAAAGATATTTTCCTACATTGTCTTCCATTAGCTCGATAGTTTTATTTTTTTATTAATATCTGTAAGCCATCTGAAGTTCTCCTTTGTATTCAGCGTTAAGATAGGGATCTAACTTAATTTGTCTTCATATATCAACATACTTTCTAACCAATCTGTTCTTTCCTCATGAAGATAGCTTTGCCACATTTGTGATGCCACCTTTATCATATGTCAAGTTCTGTGTATGATGGGTCTATTTCTGGGCTTTCTGTTTGTTCCATTTGTTGATTTGTCCTTGTGTATCTTGCTGCTGTTGTTTTTTAATTTCTATAGTGTGCCAGCTCTTAATAGTTGTATTATTATCCCCTTTTTCATTTTCTTTTTCAAAATTGATTCATCTTTTCATGGGCTCCTATTCCATATACATTTTAGAATGAGTTTCTCAAGTTTCTAAAAAAAGTTCCTGCTAACATTTTAAAATAAGATTTGAACTTACAGCTTAATTTTTGAAGACATCTTTACTAAGCTAAGTTGTCTTATCTAAGAACGTGGTTTATCTGTTTTTTCAGATGTTCTTTTATGTCCTATTAGAGTTTAAAATTTTTCAGGGTAAAGATGTTATGCCATATTTGTAAGTTAATTGTTGAATATCTTATAATTTTTGGTGTTACTGTGAATGAGATTGCTATTTCTGGTTCATTATTGCTAGTATAGAGAATTAATATTCCTGGTTTTCTGAAGACATTGTAAATATAAATGTGTAACCTTATCAAGTGTTTTATATTGCAACTCTTGCAAAGATTATGTGATTTTTCTCCTTTAATCCATAATATAGTCAATAACATTGATAGTTCTCTCATGTTAAACTATTCTTGTGTTCCTGGAAGAACACCTTGGCTGTTAAATTCAGTTGGATAATATTTCTTTGCATCTATTTTTTAAAATCTATTTTCATCAGTGACATGGATTATGATTCTCTCTTCTTGTACTATCTGATTTGGAATAAATCATTAGGCAGCTTTTTCCCTTTTCCTGTTTTCTGGAAGAATTTAATTGATAAAGGGATTATCTGTCCCTTGAAATCTTGGTAAAACTCACTGTAAAACTATATAAGTCTAAGGCTTTTTTTCTGGGGGAAAGGTCTTTAATTGCTGTTCAATTTATTTATAGGTATTTGGTCTGTTCATATTTTTAATTTCTTCTGCCAATTTTGAAATTTTATAATTTTCCAAAAGTCATCTATTTCATCTAAGTTATTTAGTGTATTAGCTTATAATTGACCATCAGATTCTTTTCTTCTTTTTTTAAAGATTTTATTTATTTATTTGAGAGAGAGAGAGCATGGGCACAGAGAGGGGCAGAGGGAGAGGTAGAAGCAGGCTCCCTGCTGAGCAGGGAGCCTGATATGGGGCGCTATCCCAAGACCCTGAGATCATGACCTGAGCTGAAGGCAGATGCTTAACCAACTGAGCCACCCAGGCATCCCATCATATTCTTTTCTATCTCTATTGTATCTGTAGCTAGTTCTCATGATTTCATTATGTGATTTGATTATTTGAATCTTCTTTTTTTCCTAATTAGCTCATTAGAGAATTATCTGTCTTATTCATCTTTGTAAGATGACAAAAATCAGTGCCAATATAACTGGAATTACAATAAATGTTAATCAGTTAACTCTATCAATGAGAAGGCAGAAACGCAGGTTGAATCTCAGACTAGATTTCAGAATTAAGGTCTAGGAATTTATTATCTATAAGAGACACACTTAAAAGGAAAGACCGTGGACAAGTTGAAAGAGATTTAAGTAGGTATTTCAGGCTAATGTGAACAGAAACACCAAAAACAAAACAAAATGAAAAACAGAAATAAAACAGGTAGCTATATTATATAAGATAAATTGAAGCTACAAATTCAAGGCAAAAAGTATCATCACAGACAAAGCACAAGAGGGCTAGTGCTATCAGGAGCTCAGCTTAGTGGAAATATCAAGTGGATAGTTGTGTATATAGGACTAATATTCAGGGGCAAAATTTGGAGGAAAGTCGATGTTGAGATATAAATTTGGAATCATCAGCATATATATGGTATTTAAAGCCATAAGACTGAGTGAGACCAAGGGAGTATAGACAGGACAAGAGGTCCAAGAAGTAAACTCTGAATTACGCCAACATTTTTGGGTCAGGGAGATGAAAAGGAACCAGCAAAAAAGATGTAGAGGTGGCCAGAAAGTTAGGAGGCAAACCAGGAGAGTATAATGTCCTGGAACCCATGTGAAACAATTATTTCAAAGAAGCAGAGTGATCAGCAGTTTCAAATGTTGGCTGATATCCAAAACTGAACATTGGATTTAACAGTATGGAGATTGTTGGTGACCTTGCCAGGAGCAAGTTTGATGATGGAGTAGGAACAAAGACCTGATTAGAGTAGGTTCAGGAGAGGAGAGAAATTAGAGACAGTTAGTTTACATCATTTTTAAAAGGAATTTTGGTATGAAAGGAAGGGGGAGAAATGGGGCAGTAAGTGGCAGAGGAAGTGGGCCTAAGAGAATTGTTTGCTTGGTTTTTTTTCAAAGTTGAGAAAAATAACATCATGTTAGAAAGTGAAAAAATGATGGTACAGAGCACAATGGGAGAATTACTGAAGCAATGTCCTTGAATAGAAGAGAAGAGATAGGATCTAGTGTTCAGGGGAGGGGCTAGCATTAGGAGTCAGATACTTTATCCACAGGTAACAAGAGAGAAAGTAGATATATGGATACAAAAGCAGATAGTTAGGGAGCTGTGGTGATAGAAGTATGTGAGTTAATAATGATTGGTTTCATTTTCTCAGTGTAAAAAAGTACTTAGTTATCAGCCAAGAAATAAGATGAAAGAGAAGGCCTCAGAAATTTGAGGAGATAGGAGAAAATATAAAATTGCTGTGCAAGAAAGTCAGAGTAAATGGATTAGGGAAACATAGTATGTTCACCAAGCAGCATTATGGGGCCAGTTGAGCTTAATGATTATTTAATGTAATACTAGTAAGCAGGTTTGAATGTTTTCCTGAAGATACATTCGGCTTCCAGGGTACAGGAATGGAATAGGCTGAGAAAATTTGGTTTAAGCTGGGCTGTGGTCAACCAAGGAGTACTCTGGAGCAAGAAGAGGAGCAAGTGAGCTTGAGCTGAGAGCATATGCAAGGGACTGATTATAATTATCTATCATGGAATTTAAAGTAGATTACAAAGGAATTGAGGACATGAAAGGGTAAGGGATGCTATGAAGGTGGTAGAATCAATGAAGTAAAAGGTCTCTGTGGAGATCAAAGGATTGGTAGAGTTAGGGTACTAGCTGGGGTGAGCTGTAAAGAGGTAATGTTTGGAGAATGAGTTATTTGAAACTGGATTATGGAATGGTTGCAGGTTTTGTTTTGTTTTGTTTTGTTTTTGCAATGACAAGGTCAAGGGTATGATTAAACGGCTAGAGGATAAAGTCACCGAAGGAGAACAGATCAAAAGATTAAAGGGGGGGGGCGCCTGGGTGGCTCAGTGGGTTAAAGCCTCTGCCTTCGGCTCAGGTCATGATCTCAGGGTCCTGGGATCGAGCCCCGCATCGGGCTGTCTGCTCGGCAGGGAGCCTGCTTCTCCCTCTCTCTCTGCCTGCCTCTCTGCCTACTTGTGATCTCTCTCTCTCTCTGTCAAATAAATAAATAAAATCTTTAAAAAAACCCAAAACAAACAAACAAAAAAACATTACAATGCCAGGTGTTTGAAAGAACTAAATGAATATTGAAATTGCTAGGGATTATGACAGAAGTACTGGATAGAGTGACAGTAAGCAAGGAGGAGGTAAAGGACTGCAACAGAGAAGGCAATAGGTGGTAGATAGTGTAATGACAGGAGATTTAAAGTTGAGTATTATTAGAGAGGAGGGAAGAATGATCTAGAAGTAACATTGAGGAGTGAGGAAGACTCCCACCTCATTTCCCGGCCAACTGTTGGGGGGGGGTGGTATAGGAGTTAAAATAGACATCATTTTAGGGACATCCGCCTGGGTGGTTCAGTCGGTTTAACATCTGAGTCTTGATTTCTGCTCAGGTCGTGATCTCAGGGTTGAGATCGAGCCCTGCATTGGGCTCTGCGTTGGGTATGGAGTCGGCTTAAGATTCTCTTTCTTTCTCTCCCTCGGCCCCTCCCCGTGCTCTAAAAAAAAATAGACATCATTTTAGAGGGGTACAGGGAGAGCCAGGGGTCAGGTCCTATTTTGTATATTTTGAAGTTAAATTGTAATAAGCATCTATGTTAATATAGATGCATTATATTTGCTGTATATTACATGTTCTTTATCTATAGTCTCCCTTTGCCCTTAATGATGCTTTTTGCCTTGAATTCTATTTTTGGTCTGATATTAGACATCTGCTTGGCTTTCTTTTGGTTCACAGTTGCCTTTTTCCATCTTTTTGTTTTAACTTGTCCAGCTTTTCTTTTAACTGTATCTCATGTAGACATTATACTATAGCTAGCTTTTGTTTTTTTAATTCAATCTAAGAATTTTTTCTTTGGTGAGTTTAATATATTAAATTACTTCTATGTTAGAACTATTTAAATTTTCTCTGTTTTTGTTGTTGTTGTTGTTTTTTGTTTTGTTTCTTGCTCATTTCCTTGGATAAATCAGTTTTATCTATGAGTTTGAAAGGCATGCATTTTATATTTGTTCTTCATTGGTTATCCCTAACTTGTTAAGGGATTTACTTGTATTTTTTCCCCTAATTTATGAAATTTATCAATACCTGTCTGTATCTTCCTCCTTAGTAGGATAAATACCTCAACACACACACTCTTCCCTATCTCTGGATATTGCTCTCTGTGCCCTAATTTGTTATATCTGGGGTGTGTAGGTATGTGTATAAAATGCCTTTTTTTTTTTTTAAAGATTTTATTTATTTGAGAGAGAGTGAGAGAGAGAGAGCGCGGGAGCACATGGGCAAGGGAGGGGCAGAGGGAGAAGCAGACTTCCCACTGAGCAGGGAGCCCAATGTGGAGCTCCATCCCAGGGCTCTGGGATCATGACCTGAGCCGAAAGCAGATGTTTAACCGACTGAGTCACCCAGGTGCCCCTAAAATGCCTTTTTTAAAAAAAGATTTATTTATTTATTTGAGAGAGAGAGAGCACCAGCAGGAAGATAGGCAGAGAGGATGAGGGAGTAGGAAAACCCCAAGCCGACTCCCCACTGAGGATAGAGCCTGATGTGGGGCTCAATCCCAGGACCCTGAGATCATGACCTGAACCAAAATCAAGAGTCAGCAGCCTAACCAACTGAGCCACCCAGGAGCCCCATGCTTTTTTTTTTTTTTTTAAGATTTATTCATCCATACCAGAGAGAGAGAGAAAGAGCACAAGTCAGGGGAGGAGCAGAGAGAAAGGGAGAGAGAGAATCTCAAGCAGACTCCCTGCTGAGCATGGAGCCCAACATGGGGCTCGATCCCAAGATCACAACCTGAGCTGAAAACAAGAGTCCAACGCTCAACTGACTGAGCCACCTAGACGCCCCATACAGTGTTTTTTTAGACAATAAACTTCAGAAAGTTATTTTCTCATTCTTACTATCTTATATTTTATAGCATTTCCTAAAATTTTTGTTTGATAGCTTCCTCCAGGAATATTTTCATAGGGTCTTTTATGATAATCTGCTGAGACCTTGAAGGTCTGAGAATATATTTCTTGTACCCTCACGTTTAATTGATAGCTTAGCTGAATATAAAATTTTGGAGTCAAAGTTTCTGTTTTTAGAGGTACCTGGGTGGCTGAGTTGGTTAAGTGTTTGCCTTTGGCTCAGGTCATGATCCCAGAGTCCTGGGATTGAGCCCCGCATTGGGCTCCCTGCTCGCAGGTAGCCTGCTTCTTCCTCTGCCTGCCACTCTCCCTGCTTGTGTTCTCAGTCTCTCTCTCTCTCTCTCTCTTTTGGACAAATACATAAATAAAATCTTTTTTAAAAGTTTCTGGTTTTGATATTTTGAAAATATTTCTTCGTTGTTTTCCTGCTCCTAATGTTGCTCTTGAGAAGTCTGACACCATTCTGATTCATTTTCTTTACTGGTGAGCTGCTCTTCTTAGAAAGGTTTTAGAATTTTCTCTTTGCCTTTGGAGTTCTTAAATTTCATTAAAATATAAGTATTCTTTTTCCCATATCAAACCTATTTATCACCCTGTATACCCTTTCAATATCAATCTTTCTTTAGAAGTCCTTTCTTTTTTTCATGTATAATCTTCCTTCCATTTACTTTTTCTCTCCTGTTAGCACTCCTAATATATAAATGCTGATATTTCTATGTCTAGCCTCCATATTTCTTAATTTTTGTATTTTTCATCTCTAATTCCTTCTTGATGTCTTCTGGAAACAGTTCTTGACCTGATCTTGGGCTATATCCATTTTGCTGTTTATGTCATCTAATGAGTTTATTTCAAATGTGTTTTGAATATTCAGTAATCCTATTTGTTTCTTTATAATTGCTTCTGCTTCATTATCAGTATCCTCTTTAGGGACATTTATTTGGCATGTATTCTATTAATTCTTGTCATCTAGAGTAGGTTATTTAGTTTATTACCTTCCTAATTTTCTAGTTATTTTTCCCTGTGAGATCATTTTTTCTCATGGGTATCAATTAGCAGTCATCTTGGTAGGTAATGAATGGAGAAATGGGTGGGAGGAATCAAAACCTAAGCCTTAGTTGTGCCACCCCTGGTGAGCAGGGTTCGGACTTTGAATATCCTCATTCTCATTAGGAGGCTTTGCCCTTTAGCGAACCTCTATATCTTACCCTAGGCCTTTTCTTTTCTAAAAATGTATCATCTAGTCCTTTGGATGAAAAGGTCTCTGGGTTGGGAAAGGAGGAGGAAGCCCTTTGATGCTTATTGGTTAAGTCAGCATTTACTTTGCTTGTTTTACTCTACATCCCAGTAGTGTTCTGCTATGAATCTGCTTTCCAGTATTGGAGTGGGGCTGAAAGGGAAGACAGTGATCTGAGTCTGGGCAATGTTGGAGGGGTAGAAAAGAGCCCAACTTGGGGTGGCTCAGTCGTTAAGTGTCTGCCTTCGGCTCAGGTCATGATCCCAGGGTCCTGGGATTGAGCCCCACATCAGGCTCCCTGCTCAGCCCGAAGCCTGCTTCTCCCTCTCCTGCTTTCCCTGCTTGTGTTCCCTCTCTCGCTGTCTCTCTCGCTGTCAAATGAATAAATAAAATCTTTTAAAAAAATAAAAAATAAAAAAAATAAAAGAGCCCAACTCAAAATTTCTTTGCACATTCACTCCCCATGTTTGGAGCCTGGCTTTCCTCTGTACAGGGCTACTATTTCCTTTCTTTACCAAATCACAGTCACCTTCTGACCCTCTGGGGGTTTCTGCTGGTTTTTCTTTCTTTTTTTTTAAATGTCCATTCATTTCTTACTTCTGAGGCATCTTTGGGTTTTGGTTCTGGGAGGTAGACTGCCACTTTGCCATCATGTCAGTGGCCATATAATGTTCCTTTAATGACAGCTTACCACAGTGTTTGTTGAAGTTTTGTGTTTCTAGTAATCCAGAGCAAAGGATATTCTTTCTTGAGTGGTCATATTAATAGTCTGAAAAAGAAGATGTTTAACCTAAAGAACAATATGCAGAATGTAAAAGCACAAAATAGACAAAGCAGTGGAGGTGCCTGGATGACTCAGTTGGTTAAGCCTCTGGCTTCTGACTTCAGCTGGGATAATGGTCTTGGTGTCCTGGGACAGAGCCCTGCATCGGACTCCCTGCTCAGCGGGGAGTCTCCCTCTTCCTCTGACTTTCTTCCCACTTGGTGCTCTCTCTTTCTCTCTCAAATAAATAAATAAAATCTTTAAAAAAAAAAAAGAGTAGGCGAATCAATGCATATACATGAAAGAGCAAAATAGGAATTTTACTGCAACACTGGAATTTACTTGCTTGTGTTTAATTTTACAGTCACTTGGGAATCTTCTTAAACCTGGAAACAAGACAAGAAAATTAATCTTATTACAAATTGGTCTTAAGTACATTTGTAGTAATACAGGTGATTCATAGGGAAAATAAGAGTGCCTCCAGAATTCGCAAAGTTAAACTAGTAAAATTGATATGTGATCTCTGTTTATAAAAGTCACCTTAACAAGACAGAATGTCTCCCAGGAAGAGCAGAGCTTGACAATAGCTTATTATTTGTTACACAGTCCTCTTATACCTAACATTATAACATGACCAAATATTGACAATGGTTATTTCTGGGCATGGACTTCTCTTTATTTTTCAAATTTTCTATGATGAATGTGCCTTACTTTTGTAATTGGAAAAAAACAAATATTATTTTAGTGGAATTTTCATGGGGGAATCCCCATTAAGTATACAAACTTATGCAATGATATTTGCTACACTATTGTTTGTAATGTTGAAAAATATAAGACTTCTATCAGTAGGACAGTTCAATAAATTGTGATAGAACTATACAACGAATATCATCCAATCAATAAAAATGATGATGTAAGTCTATAGTACCATAGAAAAATTTTAAAGATATACTGTCAAGTGAAACCCTTAAGCAGGTTAAAAAACATGTTCAATAGGAGCACATTTTTTGCAACCAAAAAGCAAGTGCACAGACTTTTTTGGAAAAATATATGCAAGAAGTTGCTACTCCATCCTAACAACATGTAAAAAGTTCAACAAACTGGAAACTAGCAACTCTTCTTAGATCCTTCAGAGAAGTGAGGCCACAGGACAATCCAACGCCCCCAAATTGGAGAGACAGACAGGCAATACAGAGAATCACAACTTACTGGAGCAGAAACCCATGAGCAGACACTTCTGCAGGAACCAGTGTCTGGTAGAAAACTTACACTTTTTTCTTTTTAAGATTTTATTTATTTATTTGAGAGAGAGGACAAGCAGGGGAGAGGGGAGAAGGAGGCTTCCTGCTGAGCAGGGAGCCCAGTAGGGGGCTCAATCCCAGGACCCCCGGATTATGACCTGAGCCAAACTGACTGAGCTACCTAGGTGCCCTGAAAACTTATACTTTAAGTGATGAATTGCGGGAGGCTCAGTATGGACAAGTCTGAGAGTATCAGACTCCAGAGGTCCCAGTCAAAGAGATCTCTAGAAACTACCAGGTCCTCACAGTGAAGATTGGAGAAAACTTCCCTCATGTTTCTCTCAGGAGAAAGGGGGGAAGTAACCATTTTGAAAAATACCAAAGCATACTGTTCTTCCTAAATTCTGCCCTCAAGAGAAACTATTTTACCAAAGCCTAACCTATGGAGTTTCATTAGGGCCTAACTTATTTGGAGAAAGGTAAATATCTAACTCTAGCCTTCTATGTGAGAGAAGAGAAATACCCAATTCCAGCTCCCTCTAGCCATCCTGTGCCACCAAAGGTGGGAGTAGGGGATATTGAGAAGCACTGGTGAAGTTCACAGACCAGATGTATATGCTCTTCAAAACACTGAGACCTAATCATAAGACTGTACAATGTTTCCCCTTCTCCAGTACCTTACACCACACCATTAAAGGCTTATTTGCCAGAGTTCCTTTCACCTCGTACATCACGTCTGGATTTTAACAAAAATTATCAGCATACTAAAAGGCAGAAAACGTAGTTTGAGGAGACTGCACAAGCATCAGGACCAGAGTCAGATATGGTAGGAATGTTGGAATTATCATACTTGAAATTTAAAATGACTATGATTAATAGGCTTAGAACTTTGATGGAAAAAGTGGACAACATACAGGAACAGATAGATAATGCAAGCAGAGAGATGGATATTCTAAGAAGCAAACCAAAAAGAAATGCTAGAGATCTTACACTAACAAATGAGGAATGCCTTTGATGGCCTCATTAGTAGACTGGGTATGAGAAAAGACTCTCCGAGCTTGAGGATATGGTAATAGAAACTTCCGGGGCGCCCGGGTGACTCAGTGGGTTAAAGCTTCTGCCTTCGGCTCAGGTCATGATCTCAGGGTTCTGGGATCGAACCCCGCATCGGGCTCTCTGCTCAGCAGGGAGCCTGCTTCCCCCTCTCTCTCTGCCTGCCTCTCTGCCTACTTGTGCTCTCTCTCTCTCTGTCAAATAAATAAATAAAATTAAAAAAAAAAAAAGAGAGAAACTTCCAAAACTGAAAAGCAAAAAAAAAAAAAAAAAAAGACTGAAGAAAACAGATATCTAAGATTTGCAGGACAACTGCAAAAAGTGTTACATAAATGTAATGGGAATACCAGAAGAAGAAAGAAAGGGACAAATTTGTTTTATTTATTTATTTTTTTAAGATTTTATGTACTTATTTGTCAGAGAGAGAGAGCACAAGCAGGGGGAGCAGCAGGCAGAGAGAGAAGCAGACTCCCTGCTGAGCAGGGAACCCCATGCAGGACTCTATCCCAGGACCCTGGGATCATGACCTGAGCTGAAGGCTGACACTTAACCAATTGAGCCACACAGGTGCCCCAGAAGGGACATATCTGAAGCAATAATGATGGAAAATTTCTTCAAATGAATGTCAGACACCAAACCACAGAACTAGGACGCCCGTATAACACCAAGCAGGATAAATGCCCAAAACCCCACACTTAAACATACCATATTCAAGGTAAAGAGTCTTGAAAGAAATCAGAGAAAAAAACACCTTACCTATAGAGGAGCAAAGATAGGAATTACACCAGCTTCTCAGAAAGAAAATAAGCAAGAGAGAGGAGCATATTTAAAGTGTTGAAAGAAAAACTACCAACTCAGAATTCTGTGCCCTGCAAAAATTTTTATGTGAATGAGAAATACAGACTTTTTCAGACAAATAAAAATTGAGGGAATTTATAGCCAGTGGATCCTCTTTGCACGAAGTGTTAAAAGACGTTCTTCAGAGAGAAGGGACATGATGTAAATCAGAAATTTGGCTCTATATAAAGATAGGAAGAGCACTGGAAGGAATAAATAAAGATAAAAAGTTTTATTTTTCTTATTTTTAACTGGTCTAACATAACAGTTTATTCGAAATAATAGTAGCAACAATGTATTCAATGATGAATGCATGCTTATGTACAGGTTAAGTGGATGAAGAAATGATACAAGGGATGGAATGGGGGCAGAATTAGCACTATTTTGTTATTATAAGGTACTTGCACTACCCATGAAGCAGTATAGTATTATTTGAAAATGGATTTGTTGTAAATATATAGTGCAAACTCTAGGGCAGCAACTTTAAAAAATAATGAAAAAAGTATAAATGAAGAGAGGAGAGAAAATGGAATTATAAAATCTCAAAACTACAAAATGTAGAAAAAGCATGAAAGACAAAAGAACAAGGGCAGTAAATAGAAAACAGTAACAAATATGGTAGATATTAATCCAAATGTATCAATAATCACCTTAATCATTAATGATCTAAATACACAAATTAAAAGTTAGCAATTATCAGAGTGGATCAAAAAACAAGACCCAAATATATGTTGTCTACAAGAAACCGACTTTAAATATAAAGAGGGATGCCTGGGTGGCTCAGTCGGTTGAGCATCTGACTTTTGGTTTTGGCTCAGGTCATGGTCTTGTGAGTTGTGGGATGGAGCCCAGAAGTGGGCTCAACATTCAGTCCAGAGTCTGCTTAAAGATTCTCTCCTCTGCCCCATCCTCCACTCATGTGCTCTCTCTCTTTCTCTCATAAATAAATAAAATCTTAAAAATAAATAAATAAATATAAAGACACATAAATTAAATGGGTAGGAAAAAATACCATGATAACACTAATCAAAAGAAAGTAGTAGTTATATTAATTTCAGACAGAGTAGACTTCAGAGGGGTATCTAAATACCTGCCAAAGAGGGGTATCTAATGATGATAAAGGGGTCAATTCTCCAAGATGACATAATAATCCTTAATGTTTTGTCTAACAGTAGAGCATCAAACTACAGGAGGCAAAAACTAATAGAACTGCAAGGAGAAACAGGTGAATCCTCTGTTGTAGTTGGAGACTGTAACACTCCTCTATCAGAAGAGGACAGATACAGCAGGGAGAAAATTATTAAGGATATAGTTGAACTCAACAGCACCATCAGTCAACCGGATATAATTGACATCTCTGAACTATTTTATCCAACAATAGCAGGTTACAGGGTCGCCTGGGTGGCTCAGTCGGTTAAGCGTCTGCCTTCAGCTCAGGTCATGATCCTGGAGTCCTGGATTGAGCCCCAAATCAGGCTCCCTGCTCAGCGGGGAGTCTGCTTCTACCTCTTCCTCTCTCTCTGCCCCTTCCTCCTGCTCCTGCTCTCCCTCTCTCTCCCTGTCTCTCTCTCCCAAGTGAATAAATAAAAAATCTTTTAAAAAAACAGGAGGTTATACATTCTTTTCAAGCTCACATGACTATAGGAAACAGAATCCCTGACTAAGAATGGTTGTAACTAAGGCCGTTTATTGCTCGCTTAACAAAAGCCCAGAGGCAGGTGTACTCAGGGTTGTTCTAGTAACTAGATGTCTTTAAGGGCAGGGTTTTATTTATTTTCTTTCTCTGTATTCCTGGTGTATTGTCTTATTATCCCGTGGTTATCACCTCAGGATTACCAAAGATTGTAGTAGCTCTAAGCATCCCATCCAGGCAGGAAGAGAAATTCTAGTTCCAGTCACCTCTGTTGGAAATAGGAAGAAGGAGAACTGAGCAGTAGGGGGAAGTATTGTTTATTTTAGTTTTGTTTTGTTTTTCTTTTAGGAGATAAAGCAAATGAAGCAATATGCTATTGGTTCTGGATCTTTACACATATTTTTTTCCTTCTGCCTGCCCGTCATCTATGATCTCTTGAACCCTTCCCACATATTGTATCTCAGTGCCTAGTTATAGTACCTGGTACACAGTAAGTAGTCAGTAAATATTTTTGTAAGGAAAGCAGGCAGAGCAAAAGTAGAGTCAGTTCAACACAACTCATCTCTCCAAAACATATTGTCTAATATCAGAGGAGGTAAGTAATGCAGCAATCACAATATAGAATGGTAAATGCTAGGATAGTGTTAATTACAAGATGCTGTGGGAATACATAGGAGGAGTTAGAGAGAAGACAACTCAGAAAGAATAATTGTTTAAACTGAGATCTAAAGGATGGTAGAAATAACTAAACCCAGAGGGAAAGAAAGTCTCTTGGTTTGTACTTTAACTTCCACAAAGTAAAACAAATATAATCCTTTTTGAGGGAGGAAGACCTTGAAGAAATTCTAGTGAGAAAAAAAGGGGAGGATGGCAAATAGTAATTGATCATGTAGTGCCCATTATTACTAATTTAAGATGTCTTAAAACTGTATATTTTCTGTTTCTATTTTAAATCTTTTTTTTTTTTTTTTTAAGATTTTATTTATTTATTTGACAGAGAGAGAGAGAGATCACGAGCAGGCAGAGAGAGAGGAGGAAGCAGGCTCCCCGCTGAGCAGGGAGCCCGATGCGGGGCTCGATCCCAGGACCCCGAGACCATGACCTGAGCCGAAGGCAGAGGCTTTAACCCACTGAGCCACCCAGGCGCCCCTCTGTTTCTATTTTAGTGGGAAAAAAAAAAAAGCAAAAATCCCAAGACTTCAGTTCTTCTGTTTCCTATAAGGTCTTAATTTTTTTTCACTGTTTTTACCATCTTCTACTCTGAAAGTTTTCAGGCATCTAACTATACAAGTTAGAAACTCCTAATACATATTTTATATACAGTAGCACATGAAAACAGAAGTTTTGACAGAGTGCAATGGAAAGGTTGCCAGATTAAATACAGGATGCCTGGTTAAATTTGAATGTCAGATAAACAACAAATAAGTTTTTAGTTTAAGTATAAAATCGCATGGACCATACTTATCCTAAATCACTTGTGTTTTTAAAAATATATTTCATTTGTTTGAGAGAGAGAGAGAAAGAGTATGCACGTGCATAAGTTGGGGGAGGGGCAGAGGGACAAGCAGACTCCCTGCCAAGCGGGGACCCCAACACAGGGCTTGATCCCAGGACCCTGAAATCATGACCGGAGCTGAAGTTAGACGCTTAACCAATTGAGCCACCCAGGTGCCCCTAAATAATTTTGTTTATTTGCGATTCAGATTTACCTAGGTGTCCTATATTTTCATTTGCTAAATCTGGAAAGCCTAACAATAGATATGAGATTTCAAAGAGGAGTGCTAAACTGGGATTTACAAAGAAATTGACTCTTAATCTTCTAACTCACTCTCAGAGTATGAAATGGTCAAGGAGAAGAAGATTTTGAGAGTACCCCTACCGTTTCTCCACTCTAAGAACTTACCACAGGCCCCTGAATTTTGGAGGCCCATAGAATGGGGCCTGATTCAATCCTTGAAGAAAGGCTAAGGCTATGATTGATTGGCTAGCTGCACTAATAGTAGAAGCAAAGAAGCTGCTGCTGCATTGGGATAAGCCTTCGACCTCAGAGTTTACCTGGACAAAGTAAGCTCCACTGTTTCCTGTAGACTAGACATGGGTCATATATATATATCTACCCAAGAAAGATGGCATAGAGTTATCATGGATTCTGTCCAGGAGGGCTGCATAAATATGCAAACACATCTGAGCAGAGAAAAGCTGGAGGTATCACAAATGTCAACAATCAGTTAGAATGAATATATATATATATATATTAGAGAGAGAGAGAGTGCAACTGGGGGGAGGAACAGAGGGAAGGGAGAGAGAATCTCAAGCAGACTCTGCACTGAGCATGGAGCCAGACACAGGGCTCGATCTCACAACTCTGAGGTCATGACCTGAGCTGAAATCAAGAGTTGGATGCTTAACTGACTGAGCCACCCAGACGCCCCAGAATAGAAATATATTTGACAAATCAAGAAATCTGCAGATAAGAGATCTCCAGTGATGGCAATCTCCAAGGAACTGGCCAAAGTACCTCATGAAAGAGTCAACTTTAGAAATCTCCCAGATCCAGGAAGCACTGATGTTAGAAAACTCAACAGTAATAGTCAATAAGAACTCTCCATTTCCTCTCTCTCTTCTCCAGAGCTCTAATCCATAAAAGGTCCCATAGTAGCAAGCTGGAAAAGTAGGAACAGAAGCAGTAGGCCAGAAAAAGAAACTGTACATATTCTCCTTCTCTTACTGTAAATTGTAATAGTCTTAGCTGGAAGAGAGAAGCCTCAACTTTAAAACAAAACAAAAATTTACTTATACATGGTTCTGGACATTTTACCAACCAGATAAACATATTACTAAGACATTACCAGAAATGTCAGAACAACCTAGGTTTTCATCCAGAGGCCTGCTGAATAAATGTAGAGATGAAACGTCACTTTGGAAAATAGGTTGGAAATTTCTTATGAAAGTTAAACATAACACTTATCTAACCCATCAATCTCACTCCTGGGTGTTTATCTAAGAGAAGTGAAAACTTACATTCACCCCAAAACCTGTTTATAGGGTGCTTGGGTGGCTCAGTCGGTTAAGCGTCTGCCTTCAGCTCAGGTCATGATCTCAGGGTCCTGGGATTGAGCCCCACATTGGGCTTCTCCCTCTCCCTGTGCTTGCCACTCCCCCTGCTTGTGCTCTCTCCCTCGCTTGCTCTCTCTCTCTCTCATTAAATAAATAAAATCTTTTTTAAAAACCTGCTTATGAATTTTTATAGCAGTTTTATTTATAATTGCCCAAACCTGAAAACAACTCAAATGTCTTTCACTTAGCGAATGGATAAAAATATATGGAATGGGGCGCCTGGGTGGCTCAGTGGGTTAAAGCCTCTGCCTTCAGCTTGGGTCATGATCTCAGGGTCCTGGGATCGAGCCCCGAGTAGGGCTCTCTGCTCAGCAGGGAGTCTGCTTCCCCCTCTCTCTCTGCCTGCCTCTCTGCCTACTTGTGATCTCTCTCTCTCTGTCAAATAAATAAATAAAATATTAAAATATATATATATATATGGTACAGCCATACAATGGAATAATACCAGTCAGTAAATAAAAAGGAATAAATTAGTGATACATATAATATATGGACAAGTCTCATAGGAGTTACACTAAGTGAAAAAAGCCAGCTTCAAAAGGTTACATACTGTATATTTCTATTTATACTGCATTCTGGAAAAGGTAGTGTCTAACTTCACAACAAGCACCTGCTTTTGGTCACTCCCTGGTGCTATAAGAGAAGGTCAAGTTAGGGAAACAGAAGGTATATGACCAAAGGCCCGATTACCAAAGTGCTCCCATTCCTTAACTTACTGTGATTTAATGGATGCAAGAGATTTTCTGAAGGTAGACTGAACATCTAACTGGAGTAGCATAGGAATATCTGGGTACCCACCCAGCTGGGCCCAGAGCGAATGTATTGATGTCTTCTCTGTTATTGGGTAGCTTGAAGTTGACAGATCAGCATTCCAGATAGCTCCCATTTGCTCTTCTTGTCTAGAGAATCAGAGACACTAATTGAAAGCGCCAAACTCTCCTGAACTCCATGTCCAATTAAAATGTATGAATCTTATTTTCCCCTTTACTCTTCCCCACCGTCTTATCCTATAATGTCCTCTGTGGCACTGAAGAACATTAGCTATGCCCACTTTGTCTGAGAGATGGATTAAAATAGCAGAATTTGCTGAAAACTGTGTTTTCATGACTTTACCTAGTAATCTATTTTAAAACTATCTTCTTAGTTTCGTGGAGTATATAGATCATATCCAGACTGTTTTTTCCCCAGCAATGTTCTTTTCCCTTCCTTACCAAAGCTCCTACCTTCTTTTTTTTTAAAAAAAAGAAAAAAGTAATGTTTCTAAGTTTCTTTATTCTGTTAAGCTAATTTGTTTCATGGTAAGGAAAATCAGTTTCATTTTTTTTTTTACAAGACCAGCTTTATTTTTAAATTTATTTAATTTTTTGAAGTTGAACTAATTTGTTAAGTGAGCAAAAGTAAAACAATTCAAATTCAAAGAGAACATATTAACAAATATTCCACAGATCTATAAATGTATGTCCTCATATGATTACTGAAATTAATCTTTCATCTAGAAAAATCTATTGACACTAGTATGATTCAGTTAGATGTAAGTTTAGAAGTATAAGAAAAGAATTCTAACACTTTATTCAAAAAGTTCTGCCTGGTCCAACCATTTATTTAAAGTCTTTAGCATCCACAGTTAATGACATGGAAAAAATAGACACCTAGCTGAATCTTTGGGGTAAGCCCGTGCATGTGAGATGAGGCATCCAAAACACATTATAAGGAAGGGATGTCATCAGCTTATATCCCTCCAGGACCATAATTGTCATGTCACCTGTGGGAACAAGAGAGCCCCCTGTCTGGGATTGTTACAAAGGGGAGCCACTAAAGGGAAAACTGGACTTAAATTATTTCTGGAAAAGAACAGACAAGGAGCAGACCAGCATCATTTTTTAAAAAAGGAACTCAAAATTAGATGTTAAATATTTAAGTAGAAATATACGTAAATAAGCTTTTCGTTAAATTGGCTAAGAAAATACTACCTCAGACTTTCTACTGCACCATATCATAACTGTGGGGAAGAGGAAGCTCTTGGGTAGGAAAAAAAAAGTATTAGGTCCCACATATCATCCAAAGAAGGTTTAATGGCAGTCTTTTTCAAGCACATACCGTAATTTCTTGAATGCGTCAGATTTTCTGTCTTCTATTAGCAGCTCTAGGAATGGCTGCTGAACAAATTTGGTAGAGGGAGGTATCTCCTTTTTGTCGATGATCAAAGGGATAGGTTGACGAAGATTCAATTTATACATCCCTTGAAGCTAAAAATAAGTAAAACAGAAAAGGGAAAAAAAAAAGGGTCTTTAAGAAGATCTGAGCTGGCCCTAGCTAAACTATGACTCTTTCTTTTCCATGGACTTGCAAATCCTTTTTCTCCATCCTCTTTCTCTCTTCCTCCAATCACACCTCCACCTCCAACACACAATTTCAGAGGTGGCACTATGTTATATAAAAACCTGTGTCCCGAGGATCCTTGGTGGCACAGTCGGTTAAGCACCTGACTCTTGGTTTGGGCTCAGGTCATGATCTCAGGGTTGCGGGATCGAGCCCGAAGTGGGGCTCTGCACTCAGCATGAAGTCTGCTTAAGACGCTCTCTCCCTCTGCCCCTTTCCCCCACATTCTCCTGCTTGCTCACTCTCTCAAATAAATAAATAAATAAATCTTTAAAAAAATAAAACAAACAAACAGAAAAACCCCTTGGCCCTACATAACCTGCAGTCCTAGTCATCTCATTTCCTAGCTGTGTAACTTTGGTTTAGTTGCTAATTTTATCTGCACCTTTCTCCTTATTTCTAAAACAAGGATAATAACACAGGGTTGTTGTGAGTGTTGTGTAAGATAATATATATGGAAGCACCTCATAAATTGTGAAGCACTATTCAAATCTAATGATAGCTAACACTTACTGAATACTTGCTGAATGTTACATGTTTTTTATATATTAATTCATTTGGTATTTCCAACAATCTTATGAAGTGGGTACTGTTATTATCCTCATCTTACCTTTGGAGATATGAAGCTTAGAAAATTTAGACCTTGCCCAAGGTCTCTTAGCTAATATGTGCCAAAGGTGATTCGAACCCACACAATCTGGTAGGAGAACCAACCTCTTGACCAGTGTAAGGTGTTTATTCATTTCTACCCTCTTCTCCCTTTTGCTTTTTCCTCTCTCTTATGCCTTGATAACCACTTCATCATCTAGATTGTGGATCCCCTGACCCCAAACCCTTATTTATCCCCTGAAATGTCCTAGATATGTGATTCCTGTTAGATAGTTCATGACAGTGCCAACTCAGCTTGCTTCATTCCACCTACATTGACCATATTTTCCAAACCAAAACCTCAAAAGTATCCTTTTTTTTTTTTGGTCAAAGAGCTTTAATATTTGAAATATAACTGTACTAGAAAATTCAGAATGTCTGATTTGGACCAGCAATGCTAAGAAATTTTTTTTACCTTCTAAAGCATCAAGTAATTTTATAAATTAATTTAGTGAAAGAAAAGGATATATAGATATAAAATATTCCTAGAACACCAAGAATGTTCTAGAACTTCATGCTGGAGCATGTAATGGGAGTATGTAATCCCAGAGCAAAGAACTCTAATCTCAGCTTTGTAACTTTTTGGAAGGACACTATCACTCTCAAAAGCATACTAATGATTATCTCAGAAGAGCTCTGGGACATGAGTGTATGTTAGAGTTTAACAGAATCTTCTGGGCCTGGTGCTATGTAAGCAAGTTAAATAAACTCTTACCTCCTTTGTTGTAAACTCATTCTATTAAATTTTGTTTTTTATAGGTGTTTTTTTTTTTTAAGATTTTATTTCTTAGTAATCTCCACACCAAATGTGGGGCTTGAACCCACAACCCTGAGATCAAGAGTTGCATCCTCCACTGATTGAGCCAGCCAGGTACCCCACTTTCTGATAGTTTTGAGGAGAGAAGTAACCATCATGAATCAGTTGGAGAGTGGTGACTTTAAGAGGTTTCATATCTAGAGGCTGGTAGATGTGGTTTGAGGAATGAGTTGAACATTTATGGATGTCTCCCCTATTCTAACCTTTTTCCCATCTAGAGAGTCCAGCCAGTATCCCTGTTGTCAAGTTAGGAGTTTTCACTGGGGTCATGGTGTACTGGCTTGAATGGTGAACTCCTCAAAAGATATGTTTCCCAGAATCTATGAATGTGACCTTATTTGGAAAAAGGGGTCTTTACAGATATAATTAAGGATGTCAAGATGAGATTACCCTGGATTGACCAGGTGGGTCCTGTATCCAATGACACATGGCTTTAAAAGAGACAGAAGAATAAAATATATTAAAAAAAAAAAGGGGGGGGGATGCCTGGGTGGCTCAGTTGCTTAAAGCATCTGCCTTCGGCTCAGGTCATGATCCCAGGGTGCTGGGATCAAACCCTGCATCGGGCTCCCTGTTCAGCGGGGAGCCTGCTTCTCCCTCTCCCTTGACTCCTCCACCTGCTTGTGCTCTCTCTCTCTCCCCCTGACAAATAAATAAATAAAATATATTTAAAAGAGACAAAAGAGAAGACATAAGACACACTGGGATGAAGGCCAGGGGAAGGTCAGAGGCAAAGGTTGGAGTTATGCAGCTACAAGCCAAGGAAAGCCAAGGATTGTCGGCAGCTACCAGAGTTCAGGAGAGAGGCATGGAATAAATTTCTCCTTCAGAGCTTCCAAAAGGAACAAACCCTGCCGACACCTTGATTTCATGAACTGGCCTCCAGAACTGCAAGGGAATATATTTGTGTTGTCTTAAGCCATCAGGTTTGTGGTAATTTGTTACAGCAGCCCTAGGAGACTAATATACGTGGTATCTCCAGGTAAATGTTATTTTCCAAGCTTACCGCTTTCATTTTTCTTACAACACACTGGGGAGAGGGACTAGAAAACAAGTTACCTGGCTAAACAAGAACATCATTTTCCTCAGGCACTGATTCCGTTTCTGCTCTAAAGACATCTGTTTGTTGGTCCAGACCTGCATCATCTTTTTCCGGTAGTCATCAATTCTGTTCAGCATTATGAAGAGGTTCTGAGTCTCATAACCTTTCCCAGTGTTTTGGATGGCTTGCAATCGTCTGATTATGTTGTTTCTTGAAAAAATTTAGCAAGAATGAGATTGATATAACAACTGATCCTAACTCAGCTAACCTGGGCCTAGTTATTTTCAGTTCTCATCCTTAGTAAGTAGAATAGGATGTGATAGGAATGAAAGGCTTGCTTAATGAGACCTTAATCTAGTTTCTTACATGACTTAACTTTCAAAAATCTATATGATGGTCAAGTTTTCATTAACTTTAGAGTTTTTTAGTGTTATAATAGTGTTGCTTATTATTTTAATATTTATATTATATTAATAGTTTTATATTTTAATATATTAACATAACACAAATATATTTAATATATTGTTTTAATATTAAAATTTTGGTATTGATATGTAAAAGACATATAGAAGGTACTTAATACAGTTGTGAAAAAGGCATTGGCCTTGCCTTCAAAGCACTTATAAGCCAGAATAGGAGACTAATAAATTACTGTGTCAAAGACAATGAAATAAATGCTAAATAGAAATATAAACATGCTGTTGGAGCAAAAAAAGAGAGCATAATTCATAGAAGAGGAATAAAGAAGGCCTCATAGGAAGACGTTGCATAGGATCTTGAAGACAGTAATAAAAATATACTCTCTCTACTATAATATATACCACCGTATTTGAGCCTTCTGAACAGATAGTGTTTTGGCATCTCTGTTCTATAGGAGAGGAAAAGGAATCTGAGTAAAGTTAAGTAATTTTCTGAAGTTACATAGTTAATAAATACCAGATTTGGGAAGCAAACCCAAATCTTCTCTATTCCTAGAATACCAGTATTTCTCAAAATGTGGACCATGGTCACCTGGACTGAGTCATGTGGGCAGAGGTGATGGGGTGGTGGTGGTGCTTATTGAAAAGGTGGATTCCAGTGAAAGTGCAAGTTTCTCAGAAAGAAGAATGTAAATCTCAGTGGCTAAAAACAAAATTTTACTTGTTGCTCATACTACAAATACATCATGGTTCATCAGGGGGTGAGCTTCACTGTATACTCTCAAGGACACAGGCTATCTGAAGAGTCATCGCCTTGAACAATGTGTGTTATGTCAGAGGAAAAGAAGACTTTGGAGGGTCTCAAACTGATAATGACAAGCTCAGCACAGAAATGACGTATATCAATTCTGCTCACATTTCATTGAAAAGTCCTGGCAAACAGCACTAATCACTATCACAAAGATTCAGCATCCTAATAATAAAACTACAATGAATAATAAAAAATAGAAGTGACTCATCTATATGCAATCAACAAAAAATAATGGAAAGTCTATATATGAACCTAAATGATACAAGAATCTATGATGAAGGCACATTCAAATCAATAGGGGAAAAGGTAGATTATTTTGTAAGTAGTGATGGAGCAACTGGGTAGCCATGTAGAAAAGAGTCATATCCATATCTCTCAACAGAAAGTTGTGAATCAGAGACTTAAATGTAAAAAGAAAAAAGCTAATAACCAACTATAAAAGTACCAGAAGAAACTTAGAAAGAATTTTTTATATTTCTCAGAGTGGAGAGGACCTTTCTAAATAAGATACAAAATATTATTAAAAATAATGAACCTGGGGTGCCTAACTGGCTCGTTGGTAGAACATGTGACTCTCAATCTCAGGACTGAGTTCAAGTCCTACGTTGGGTATAGAATACACTTAAAAAAAAATAACAAACCCCCAAAATAAATAATCCCATTAAAAAATGGGCTGAAGACATGAATAGACATCTTTCCAAAGAAGACATCCAAATGGCTAACAGACACATGACAAGATACTCAATGTCACTCATCATCAGGGAAATACAAATCAAAACTACAATGAGATATCACCTCATGCCTGCCACAATGGCTAAAATTAACAATTCAGGAAACAATAGATGTTGGCAAAGATGTGGAGAAAGGGGAACCTTCTTGCACTGTTGGTGGGAATGCAAACTGGTGCAGCCACGCTGGAAAACAGTATAGAAGTTCCTCAAAAAGTTAAAAATGGAACAACCCTACCACCCAGCAATTGCACTAGTAGGCACTTACTCAAAGGATAAAGCAATAGTGATTCAAAGGGGCACATGCACCATGTTTATTGCAGCATTATCACAATAGGCAAATTATGGAAAGAGCCCAAATGTCCATCAACTGATGAATGGATAAAGAAGATGTAGGATATGTGTGCACACGTGCACACGCGCACGCGTAATGGAATATTACCCAGCCATCAAAAAGAATGAAATCCTGCCATTTACAACTATGTGGATGGAACTGGAGTGTATTATGCTAAGCAAAATAAGTCAGAGAAAGGCAAATACCATATGATTTCACTCATATGTGGAATTTAAGAAACAAAACAGATGAACATAGGGGAAGGAAAGGAAAAATAAGATACAGAGAGGGAGGCAAACCATAAGAGACACTTAAATATAGGGAACAGGGGCGCCTGGGTGACTCAGTGGGTTAAAGCCTCTGCCTTCGGCTCAGGTCATGGTCTCAGGGTCCTGGGATCGAGCCCCGCATCAGGCTCTCTGCTCAGCGGGAAGCCTGGTTCCCCCTCTCCCTCTGCCTGCCTCTCTGCCTACTTGTGATCTCTTTCTCTCTCTCTGTCAAATAAATAAATAAAATCTTTTTTTTTTTTTAAAATAAATAAATATAAGGAACAAACTGAGCAGAGGGGGGTGGGAGGATGGGGTAATTGGGTGATGGGCATTAAGGAGAGCACTTGATGTAATGAGCACTGGGTGTCGTATGCAACTGATGAATGACCAGATTCTAACCCTGAAACTAATATTACACTATATGTGAACTAACTTGAATTTAAATAAAGTTTTGAAAGAATGAAAAATAAATGAATAAATAAATAAGTGTTCTGATTGTATCTTGAATATGTCTGTTTTCGTACTTTGTTCTAATCCTTAGTTCCCAAATCAATTCAGTCCTCAAAAATGTAAATTTCATGAAAACAGGGTACTTTGCCTGTTTTATTTACTGCTGTATCCCTAGCTCCTAATATAATACTTGCCACATTTAATAAATAGTTGTTGAATAAATGATATAAGTTGTTCCTATAATTAATGATATATAAATAATAATAATAAATAATATTAATGATAACCTTTTCTAGTATGGGTTTTAGTTTGGCATCTTATAATTTTAGGTAAAAGATATCCTCAAAATAATAAGTTGGTAACCTCAAACATAAATGCTAAGGATAACGGGACGGTTGTCACTTTCCCTATTTCTGCAATTTTTAAAAATCAGGACCAGGACCTATTCCTTCCTATTCCTTCGTCAGTTTGGCAGCAAAGTTGCCATGGCAACAACTTGTATATAACCTGCCATTTCCCATTTTAAGAATCATACATCTTCTGGTGAACCCAAGAAGATGGAAGAAATTTAGAATACTTGGAAGTTTAGAATAATTGGAAGAAAGATATTAAAGTTGATATTTTGGAGATCAACCATGGTCCACAAAATATATCTTAGCATCTCTGCTAGAGATATAAATGGATGAAATAGATCATGTTATATGACATTTTTTTTTTTATTTCCAGAAAGGTATATCTCCTTTTGGTATCTTAAATAGGCTTCATCTCACAGACCTTTAAGATAATATTCTAGAACATCTAATATGACAGAAATGTATATACTTATAGAACAATGAGGGGAGGATATTTGAAATCAGGACTAAACCAGAAAACTGGACATTCAATATTTACATCTACCTTGCACGCTGGATCAGCCTGTAAGCAATGTACTTGCGGAATAGGTATCCCATCCGAACTGTGTCTGTATGAAGTGTCTCAATTATGAGATTCCTAGCTGTTGTGTGTAACTGTGAAGGGAGTCCAGAAGACTTTGTGGCCTGATTTAAGAGTATCAGGTTCTTTCTCTGAGCTTCCACATCAACAAAATACCTCTGCTCTTTGACCTCTTGGGGAGAGGAAGGGGGCACCATCATCTTTGGTTTCTTGGTAACTGAATCTGAAGTCAGTATCCAGGACTTGTCTATAGGGGGCAACTGGGTTTTCTGGTACCATTCAGAAGATGAGATCTGTGATGTTTTAGGTAGTTTAGTAGTAAGAGGCTTCATGAGAGAGGGAAGGGCCCTCCCACCAATGTAAGGGGTTTGTGATACTGGTGTCCTGTAATCGGTGAGATAGGACTGAAATGTTCTAAATTGTTCTGTGGCAATAGGATCGTGGCATGTCTGGATTTCTTCAGAAGTGTCAGAGACTTCTGATATTTGGAAGTTCTTAGCAGTAAAAGGGACTGATTTAGATTTCAGAGAAGAAATAATTGCCAATCTTTCCTTACTTTTCTTAGCTATAGGAGAGGACATATCTTTCTGGGGCTTTCCAGGGGTTGGGGAGGTCCATAGTGTTGGAGGATGCCCAGGGGTGGGAGGGATCCACAGTGGGGAAGCTTGATGCTGCTCAAGAGTAGAAGGGACTTGTAGATAGAGAGATTGCTCACAGGTGGCAGGGGGATGGAATGCCTGGGGCTGCTCAGAGAGTGTTAAGGGTCTAGGTTCCAGGATGGAAGAGGTCCCAGGAACCAAGGGCTTCCTAGGGGAAAGAGGAGCCAAGAGACTGGGAAACTGAGCAGAGGAGAGTGGAACTCCAGGTATAAGGGGCTGCCTGGGGGCAAGAGGGGCCTCTGATATCAGAGGTAGCTGAGGAGTCCAAGAGTCTCTTAAGAACTTTCTAGAACTAAGAAGGGTCTCCAGTGCAAGCTTCCCAGGGGCCAGAGGGACCTCTGGTGCTACAAACTGAACAGGGGTGGATTGATCTTCAGAAACCAGGGTCGGTTCAGAGGAAGGAAAAGTCTGTGGTGCTAGGAGCTTCCCAGGGTCAGAAGGAATTCTCATTTCTGACAATTTCCCAGGGGCTTGGGAAAGAGGAGACCCTGATATCTGCAAAGGAGTAGAAGAGGTCTCAAATACAGAGGACTTCTCAGCAATAGGAGCAGATGCTGGGGCTTGCCTAGGGCTTGATGTAATGGATTTCCCAGGGAGGACAGAAGCCCTCAATCTTTGAAAAGATCTAAGACTGGAAGGAGCCAATGTGGGGAACTGCTTAGAAATGTGAGGACCACCTGGTGTAATGGATTTATCAGTAACAGGAATGATCCCAACTTTCAAGGTATGTTCCAAAAGAGGACGGGCCCCAAGTGGTGAGGGCTGTTCACTTGATTGTTGGTCCTCCTCAGACATGAGAGTAATACCCATGGGATGGGGTTGTCCTGGGATGAAGGGAGCTCCCAAAGTTTGCACTTGCTCAAGGGGAGATTCTATAGCATGGAATTTATCTGAGGTGAGAGGGACCCCAAATTTCCAGAAGTATTCTGGAGAGAAAGAAACCCCTAATGCTTGAGCCTGTTCTAAGGAGAGAGGGGCACCTAAACCTTGGGTCTGTTCAGGGGTAAGAGTGACAGCTGACAACCAGGGACTTTCTGGAGTAATAGGGACCCCCAAATCCCAGGCCTGTGCTACAGTGAGAGGAGACCTCTGTGCCTGAAATTTCCCAGGAGTGAGTGTGAAACCCAAGCTCTGGCATTTCTCAGGGGTGAGGGTGACCACCAATGCATTGAACTGCTCAGGGGTAAGAGTAATGCCATGTGCCTGGATCTGTTGAGGGGTGAGAGTAATCCCCAGTGCCTGGGCCTGCTGAGGGGTGAGAGTGATCCCCTGTGCCTGTTCAGGGGTGAGCATCATCCCCAGTCCCTGGGCCTGCTGAGGAGTGAGCGTGATCCCCAGTGTCTGGGCCTGCTGGGGGGTGAGGGTGATTCCCAGTGCCAGGGCCTGCTCAGGGGTGAGAGTGATCCCCTGTGCCTGGGCCTGTTCAGGGGTGAGCGTGATCCCTAATGCCTGGGCCTGCTGAGGGGTGAGAGTGATCCCCTGTGCCTGTGCCTGCTCAGGCATGAGAGTGATCCCCAGTGTCTGGGCCTGCTCAGGAGTGAGAGTGATCCCCAATGCCTGGGCTTGCTGAGAGGTGAGAGTGATCCCCTGTGCCTGGGCCTGTTCAGGGGTGAGCGTCATCTTCAGTCCCTGGGCCTGCTGAGGGGTGAGTGTCATCCCCTGTGCCTGAGCCGGATGGGGGGTGAGAGTCATCCCCAGTGCCTGGGTCTGCTCAGGAGTGACAGTGATCCCCAAAGCCTGTGCCTGTTCGGGGGTGAGCGTGATCCCCAGTGCCTGGGCCTGCTGAGGGGTGAGAGTCATCCCCTGTGCCTGAGTCTGCTCAGGGGTGAGAGTGATCCCCTGTGCCTGAGTCTGCTCAGGGGTGAGAGTCATCCCCAGTGCCTGAGTCTGCTCAGGGGTGAGAGTCATCCCCAGTGCCTGTGCCCGTTCAGGGGTGAGCGTGATCTCCAATGCCTGGGCTTGTTGAGGGGTGAGAGTGATCCCCTGTGCCTCGGCCAGCTGGGGAGTGAGAGTGATCCCCTCTGCCTGGGCCGGCTGAGGGGTAAGAGTCATGCTCAATGCCTGGGCCGGCTCAGGGGTGAGAGCAATCCCCAGTGCCTGCACCTGCTGCGGTGTAAGAGTCATCCCCTGTATCTGTGCCTGCTGGGGGGTGAGAGTCATCCCCAGTGCCTGGGCCTGTTCAGGGGTGAGCGTGATCCCCAGTGCCTGGGCCTGCTGGGGGGTGGGAGCCATTGCCTGTGCCTGGGCCTGCTGGAGTGTGAGAGGGATCCCCTGTGCTTGGGCCTGTTCAGGGGTGAGCGTGATCCCCAGTGCCTGGGCCTGTGGAGGGGTGAGAGTGATCCCCTGTGCCTGGGCCTGCTGGGGGGTGAGAGCCAACACCTGTGCCTGGGCCTGTTTGGGGGTGAGAATCATCCCTAGTGCTTGAGACTGTTCAGGGGTGAGAGTGATCCCCTGTGCCTGCTCATCAGTGAGGGTGAACCCCAGTTCTTGGGCCTGCTGAGCGGTGAGAGTTATCCCCTCTGCCAGGACCTGCTGGGGTGTGAGAGGGATCCCTAGTGCTTGGGCCTGTGGAGGAGTGAGAATTATCCCCTCTGCCTGGGCCTGCTGGGGAGTGAGAGTCATCCCTAGGGCCTGGGCCTTATCGGGGGTGAAAGTGATCCCCAGTGCCTGAGCCTGCTGGGGTGTGAGAGTGATCTCCTGTGCCTGGGCCTGCTGGGGTGTGAGAGTGATCCCCTGTGCCTGGGCCTGTTGGGGTGTGAGAGTGATCTCCTGTGCCTGGGCCTGCTGGGGTGTGAGAGTGATCTCCTGTGCCTGGACCTGCTGAGGGGTGAGAGTGATCCCCGGTGCCTGGGCCCGCTCAGGGGTGAGCGTGATCCCCAATGCCTGGGCCTGCTGGGGGGTGAGAGTGATCTCCTGTGCCTGGGCCTGCTCAGGGGTGAGAGTGATCCCCAGTGCCTGGGCCTGCTGGGGGGTGAGAGTGATCCCCTGTGCCTGGGCCTGCTCAGGGGTGAGAGTGATCCCCAGTGCCTGGGCCTGCTGGGGAGTGAGAGTGATCCCCTGTGCCTGGGCCTGCTCAGGGGTGAGAGTGATCCCCAGTGCCTGAGCCTGCTGGGGGCTGAGAGTGATCCCCAGTGACTGTGCCTGCTGAGGGGTGAGAGTGATCCCCAGTGCCTGGGCCTGCTGGGGTGTGAGAGTCATCCCCAGCGTCTGTGCCTGCTGAGGGGTGAGAGTCATCCCCAGTGTCTGGGCCTGCTGAGAAGTGAGAGTCATCCCCTGTGCCTGGGCCTGCTCAGGGGTGAGAGTCATCCCCAGTGCCTGGGCCTGCTGGGGGCTGAGAGTGATCCCCAGTGCCTGTGCCTGCTGAGGGGTGAGAGTGATCCCCAGTGCGTGGGCCTGCTGGGGTGTGAGAGTGATCCCCTGTGTCTGTGCCTGCTGAGGGGTGAGAGTCATCCCCAGTGTCTGTGCCTGCTGAGGGGTGAGAGTGATCCCCTGTGCCTGGGCCTGCTGAGGGGTGAGAGTAATCCCCTGTGCCTGGGCCTGCTCAGGGGTGAGAGTGATCCCCAGTGCCTGTGCCTGCTGGGGTGAGAGAGTCATCCCCTGTGTCTGTGCCTGCTGGGGAGTGAGAGTGATCCCCTGTGTCTGTGCCTGCTGGGGAGTGAGAGTGATCCCCTGTGCCTGGGCCTGCTCAGGGGTGAGAGTCATCCCCAGTGCCTGGGCCTGCTGGGGAGTGAGAGTGATCCCCTGTGTCTGTGCCTGCTGAGGGGTGAGAGTCATCCCCAGTGTCTGTGCCTGCTGAGGGGTGAGAGTCATCCCCAGTGTCTGGGCCTGCTGAGGGGTAAGAGTGATGCCCTGTGCTTGGGCCTGTTCGGGGGTGAGCATGATCCCCAGTGCCTGGGCCTGTGGAGGGGTAGGAGTGATCCCCTGTGCCAGGGCCTGCTCAGAGGTGAGAGTGATCCCCAGTGACTGCGCCTGCTGGGGTGTAAGAGTCATCCCCAGTGCCCGCGCCTGCTGGGGGGTAAGAGTGATGCCCTGTGCTTGGGCTTGCTGGGAGGTGAGAGTGATCCCCAGTGCCTGGGCCTGCTCGGGGGTGAGAGTGATCCCCTGTGCCTGGGCCTGCTGGGGGGTGAGAGTCATCCCCAGGGCCTGGGCCTGCTGGGGGGTGAGAGTGATCCCCAGTGCCTGGGCCTGCTCAGGGGTGAGAGTGATCCCCTGTGCCTGGGCCTGCTCAGGGGTGAGAGTGATCCCCAATGCCTGGGCCTGCTGGGGGGTGAGAGTGATCCCCAGTGACTGCGCCTGCTGGGGGGTAAGAGTGATGCCCTGTGCTTGGGCTTGCTGGGAGGTGAGAGTGATCCCCTGTGCTTGGGCCTGTTCGGGGGTGAGAGTCATCCCCGGTGCCTGGGCCTGCTGGGGGGTGAGAGTGATCCCCAGTGCCTGGGCCTGCTGGGGTGTGAGAGTCATCCCCTGTGCTTGGGCCTGATCGGGTGTGAGCGTGATCGCCAGTGCCTGGGCCTGCTGAGGGGTGAGAGTGATCCCCAGTGCCTGGGCCTGCTGGGGGGTGAGAGTGATCCCCTGTGCCTGGGCCTGCTGGGGTGTGAGAGTCATCCCCTGTGCTTGGGCCTGATCGGGTGTGAGCGTGATCCCCAGTGCCTGGGCCTGCTGAGGGGTGAGAGTGATCCCCAATGCCTGGGCCTGCTGGGGGATGAGAGTGATCCCCTGTGCCTGGGCCTGCTCAGGTGTGAGAGTCATCCCCAGTGCCTGGGCCTGTTCAGGGGTGAGGGTGATCCCCTGTGCCTGCTCATCAGTAAGGGTGATCCCTAGTTCTTGGGGCTGCTGAGGGGTGAGAGTTATCCTCTGTGTCTGTGCCTGCTCATCAGTGAGGGTGATCCCCAGTGCCTGGGCCTGCTGGGGGGTGAGTGTCATCCCCTGTGCCTGGGTCTGTGGAGGGGTGACAGGCATCCCCAGTGCCTGGGCCTGTTGGGGGGTGAGGGTGATCCCCAGTGCCTGGACCTGTTTTGGGGTGAGAGTGATCCCTTGTGCCTGCTCATCAGTGAGGGTGAACCCCAGTTCCAGGGCCTGCTGAGGGGTGAGTGTTATCTCCTGTGTCTGTGCTTGCTCATCAGTGAGGGTGATCCCCAGTGCCTGGGCCTGTGGAGGGGTGTGAGTCATCCCCTGTCCCTGGGCCTGCTGGGGGGTGAGAGTCATCCCCTGTGCCTGGGCCTCCGGAGGGGTGAGAGTCATCCCCAGTGCCTGGGCCTGTTGGGGGGTAAGGGCGATCCCCAGTGCCTGGGCTTGTTTTGGGGTGAGAGTGATCCCCTGTGCCTGCTCATCTGTGAGGGCGAACCCCAGTTCCAGGGCCTGCTGAGGGGTGAGTGTTATCCCCTGTGTCTGTGCCTGCTCATCAGTGAGGGTGATCCCCAGTGCCTGGGCCTGTGGAGGGGTGAGAGTCATCCCCAGTTCCTGGGCTTGTTGGGGGGTGAGGGTGATCCCCAGTGCCTGGGCTTGTTTTGGGGTGAGAGTGATCCCCTGTGCCTGCTCATCTGTGAGGGTGAATCCCAGTTCCAGGGCCTGCTGAGGGGTGAGAGTCATCCCCAGTGCCTGGGCCTGCTGAGGGGTGAGAGTCATCCCCTGTGTCTGTGCCTGCTCATCAGTGAGGGTGAATCCCAATTCTCGAGCCTGCTGGGGAATGAGTGTCATCTCCAGTGCCTGGGCCTGCTGGGGGGTGAGTGTCATCTCCAGTGCCTGGGCCTGCTGGGGGGTGAGTGTCATCTCCAGTGCTTGGGCCTGCTGGGGGGTGAGAGTCATCCCCTGTGCCTGGGCCTGCGGAGGGGTGAGAGTCATCCCCAGTGTCTGGGCCTGTTTTGGGGTAAGAGTGATCCCCTGTGTCTGCTCATCAGTGAGGGTGAACCCCAGTTCCTGGGGCTGTTGAAAGGTGAGAGTGATCCCAAGTGCCTGGGCATGCTGGGGAGTGAGAGTCATCTCCTGTGCCTGGGCCTGCTCATCAGTGAGGGTGATCCCCAGTTCCTGGGCCTGCTGAGGAGTTAGAGTGAGGAACTTTGTGGGAGACTGTCCAGAAACTGGAAAGGCCTCAGGTGTGGTTGATCGTGTGGAGGGAGAAGGAGTGATTGGTAGAGGATGCTTCCCATCAGCAAGAATGTCTAATGCCTTAGGATGACCATGGAACTCCTTTGTTTGATGTAACTGGGGTGCTGCTTTCAGTATGCTCTTCCACCGGGGAGACAATGTCATTGAAGCTTGGCTGAACATCTTTTCTTGTTCTTCAGAGTTTTTCTCATTAATCTTCATCTGATCCTTTGGTTTTTCCTGCCTCTGTCTTTCATGGTCCTCTACATTTCTCCTTGGTTTCTGCTTCTCCTCTTTCTCCCAGTTTATTTCCAGCTCCTGATGTCTCGCTTCCTTCTGAATATGCTTCTTCTGCTGTCCCTTCTCCTTCTCCAAGGGCACCGCTTGTTTTTCCGTTTTTTTATTCCATGCTTCCAGGTGCTGCTGTTTTGGCTTCTGGTAATCATCTTTCTCTTCTCTTTGCATTTGCTCCTCATCTTGTTCAGTCTGCTTTTGCATCCTCTGTTTCTGCTGTTCCTTCCACATTTTCTCTTCCTGCTGCTGTTTCTGCTTCTGTTGTCCTTGCTTTCCTTCCTTCATCTGGAGCCATGACTCTTCCTCCTTCAATTTCTTCCAGAAATTCCCTTCTCGCAACTGGTGTTTGAGACCCTTACCCTTACCAAATATTTTTTCCGGACCTTCTTGCAAATGTTCCTCTCGCCTTTGTTTTTGCTTTTTCTTGTGGTCTCTCCCTACTCTTGAGGCTACTGGAGCATCTCTTTCCCCTTCTAGTTCAGTCAAGATCGTTTGTATTAAATCGTCAGTTAGTGGGTCCATACTCTTAGATGACAGTAAGGTGCTAATTGCAGACTTTGCACTAAAGGGCTTCTGAAAATGCAATCCTGGCATAAATGAGACTTCTTTTTTTCGTTTCATAGGTTTCTCTCCAACTTGTCCTGCACTTTTTATATCTTTGTACTTCCTCAAGGTTTTTGTCACAGTTTCAGCTACATTTTTGAAATATTCCTCCATTTTTTCCTTTATGATTCCTAATTCTTCAACCTCTGCTGTTTTTAATAACTCCTCTTTTGGCACAGTCTTTTTGTCCAAAGGCTTTCCTACGTTATCAATTTTCTGTTTTAGGAAAGCCATTACGGCTTTTTGAAATTCTTCTAGGTTACTCGCTTCACTTTTGCCATCTAGACTTCCTAGAACTCTGGTAGATTCTGAAGTCTCTTCTGTTACCCTAGATTTTGGCTTCACAAGTCCATGAGACTTGACTTTCTTGGCGAAGACTAATATGTCCTCTTCAGGTTTTCCCTGTTTGCTTGTGTTGGTTCCTGGAGAGACATGATGTTTCTTTCCTTTTGTTTTCACTTTCTCAGAGGAATAACCAAGTCGGGTGAACCCAGATTGCTCTGCTTGGCTGCTCGTCTCACTTTTGCTCTCTTTGTCCATTGACTCAGTGGTGGGTTCCTCTTTACTCTCTGAAGAAATCTGGCTTTTGTAATGTGAATACTCAGGCTTGAGATTCCTGAGTTGTTCCCATAAACTACTTGTTCCACTTCTGCCAACTTGGCTTTTTGTGTCAGTAGAGGGGTAATCAGCAGGGACATGTTCACTTCTTGATTCAGTGGATGACTTTGATTTGTCTTCAGAAAAGGATTTTATTTCTTTTCTCTTCTTTTCCAGTGACTGTAGCTCCACATGGTAATCAAGTTTGGTCTCTGAGTCTTTCTCTTTACCTTTATCATCACTCATATTTAATCCAGAGGTCTCATGCACATATGGGCCTTTAGTTTGCTTTTTTTTCTGTGATTGATACTGGTCAGTCCCATCTTTCTGATAGACATCACCTTTCTTCAGTGATATCTTATCTTCGGTGATATCTTCAGAAGACTCTTTTTGTTTTTTTTCAAGTAAAGGATATTGTTCTTCAGTTAAATCTGGAGTCATTTCAACTGGGGCTGTATATGAAATAGTTGAGTCCCATTTGATCCCCAAGCCTTTGGTCCCTTTTGTTTGGGCCTCATCTGTAATATTTTCAAATTCTTTAACCAAAATATCATCCATATTGTCTTCTATGTCTGCTTTGCTAGTTGATGATTGTGAAGAAAGCTCAGGCAACACTTTCAAGGTTGATGTGGGTAATGCTGTACCTACTTGGGGTTCTATAATACTTTTGGACCGAATAAATTGTTCATATTTTTCTTCTGCTTCTTGAAGTTTCTGCTGAAGCATTTCATTTTTTTCACTGAGCTCTCGCATTATCTTCAGGGAGAGCTCTTTTTCTTTTTCACTTGTCTCACTTATATACATATTGGCACTCTGGAAGTTAAAAACTTTTAGTTCATCATTTATTATATTCAAAGCTTTAGAAAGGTTTATTACTGTTGATGATATATATTTAATAGCATTGTTTTCCAATTTATTGAACATCATAGTGCTTATGAGTTCCTGTAGCATATCTTGGATTTCTGAAACCTTTGTATTTGTTGCAAATTCATCACTAATCATCTGATCTGGTCTTAAAGCGTGAGCTGTTGCAGGTCGCTTTATAACTCTTTCTTTCCAAGATTTCCATAGAGTACCTCTAGATGCTAAAGGGGAAAAAATCCATAAAGCATAAAATAATGAGATTACATTTCTTGTTCTGTGTTGTGCTCAATCTTTGCTAAAACCTAAGAAATTTAGCCTAAATTTATAGATAGCTATAGGATAAAGATTCATCAGAAAGCCTTGATTCCCATGGGGCACCTAACTGGTTCAGTCTGTAGAGCGTGTGACTTGAATTTGGAGCTGTGAGTTTGAACCCCACGTTGGGTGTAGAAATCACTTAAAAATAAAATCGTAAAAAAAATTTAAAAAAAAAGCTTTGCCTCCAAAATAAATAGTATTATTTTTAAAAGAATAACTCTTTTGCCACACTAAAACTTTTGCTTCCAAAGTTTAGTCTTTATTCTTTATTTGTTGTCTCAATTTACCTTCAGTTACAAGTTTGGGATTAGATATGACAAAACTTTCCTTTGGCTTTGATTATGCTTAGTGCTTTCCATTTTCTTTCTTGGGTTTCTGTCTTTCTTTTCTCACTTTTCTGAATCACACTTAATCTTGGTTCTTTCAGAAGAGTCGAAAAAGAGCAGACAAAAGTCAAACATTCGAAGGGGTTTCCAGAATGGCTGAATGAGAAATTCCGCACATTTTTCCCCCCAAAAAACAATGATAAAGCTTGACAAAGCTGCCAAAACCAACCATTTTAGGACTTTGGAAATTGACCAAAGGCATACAATAATTTTGTAAGCATTTATTCAAGAAAAATTACTAAACTTTAAGTAAGAACGGGGGAAGTCTGATGTTTTTAGCCTGAAGCTTCTTCTGTCTCTAACTCCCCCACCCAGTGGCCTGGGTGTTCTACTAAAGTGAGGCAGGCTGTGCAGATTGACAGCTCTACTACCTAAAGGGGCTGATTTGATCTGGAATAAAGCAGGGAAAAAAACATGCTTAGGGGCATTGTCTAAAACAGTACTTCCTTAACCCATACACAGACCATTAGCAAAGAATAGAAGACTTACTGAGTCAATCTGGATCACTTAATCATTGGCCAATTATTGACCACTAAGCTATGCTGACCCAAAAGTGACCCCTAGGAATTCAGGCCTTAAAATAAAAACAAAAAGAATAAAATAATAAAAGAATAACTGAACAGTGATATAAGTGACTGCACATTGTTGGGGAGACAGACTCCACTGAATTAGTCCAGGGAAGTCACTAAAAAACAAACCAAAAAAGTGACAAAAAGAAACCCTGGAGGTTATAGGGAAAATCAGAATCTAAAGTTGCTATAAGGGGTGCCTGGGTGGCTCAATCAGTTGAACGTCTGCCTTCAGCCCCGGTCGTGATCTCAGGGTCCTGAGATCGAGGCCCACATTGGGCTCCCTGATCAGTGGGGAGCCTGCTTCTCCCTCTGCCCCCACCTCCCACTCATGCTCTCTCTCTCTCTCTCTCTCTCAAATAAATGAATAAAATCTAAAAAAAAAATTTTTTTTTAAATATAGTTGCTATAATATGTTATCTAAAATGTCCAGTATTTTTTTTTTAGAGGCAGGGAGGGGCAAAGGGAGAGGAAGAGAGAATCTCAAGCAGGTTCCCTGCCCAGTATGGAGCCTGACATGGTGCTTGATCTCACAACCCTGAGATCATAACTTGAGTTGAGATTAAGAGTCAGGCACTTAATTGACTGAGCCACCCAGGTGCCTCTAAAATGTCCAGTTTTTAACATAAAAGGAGCATGCAGAGAAATAGAAAAGTATGACCTACACAGAAGATAAAAGCAGTCAAAAGAAATCTTCTCAGGGATTGGGAGGGAGCAGATGTTGCACTTGCCAGAAAAAGACTTTGAAAGAAGAATTATAACTATGTTCAAAGAACTAAAGGAAGCCAAATTTTAAAATAAAGGAAAAATACAACAGCAATTATCATCAAATAGAGCATATCAGTAAAGAGATGGAAATTAGAAAAACCAAGTGGAAAATTTAGACTTGCAAAGTGCAATAACTGAAATGAAAAATTTACCAAAAGGGCCCAACAGTAGATTTGAAATGACAGAAGAAAATAACCAGCAAATTTGACGCTAGACTAGTAAAGATTGTCTAATCTGAAGACCAGGGAGGAAAAAGAATTTTAAAAAAATGAACAGAGCCTCAAAGACCTATGGGATACCATCAAACATACTATTGTACAAGTGATAGAAGTCCCAGAAGAAGAGGAGAGAGAGGCATTAAAAATATTGAGGAAGTAGGGGCCTCTGGGTGGCTCAGTCAGTTAAGTGTCTGCCTTCAGCTCAGGTAAGGATCTCAGAATCCTAGGGTTGAGCCCTGCGTCAGACTCCCAATTCAGGGGCGGGGGGGGGGTTGTTTGCTTCTCCCTCTCTCTCTACCCCCCCCATCTTAAAAAATATATTGAGGAAATAATAATGGCCAAATCATCTCAAATTTGATGAAAAAATTAATCTACACATTCAAGAAGCTCATTGAACTCTAAGTAAGATAAACATAAAAAGATCCATACCTAGATACATCATAGTCAAATTATTGAAAGCTACACAAAGAATCTTTAAAGCAAAAAAAAAGAAAAATGACTTATCACAATCAAAGGAGACTCAAAAATCAAAGTACAGGGGAACCATAGTAAATTTAACAGCTTACTACTTATTAGAAACAATAGAGGCCAAAAGACAGTGAGATGACAGATTCAAAGTGCTGAAAGAATAATTCTGCTAACCAAGAATTCTATATCCAGGAAAACTACTCTTCAAAAAATGAAGGTAAGACATCTATTCCCTGAAATAACACTCTTCCCAAAGTAGCATGCACATGCAACTCTCATAACCATCCTCATTACATGTGTCTTTTAACACTTCCCTAAATGCATTACAGAATTTCTATTACATCCATTCCCTGAATTAATACTCTTCTCAAAGTAGTATGCACATACAGCTCTTGTAACCATCCTTATTACGTGTGTTTTTAAACAGTTCTCTAAATATATTACAGTATTCACTGAAATAACACACTCCTGTCAAAGTAACTTGCAGTGAACACTCATATATCCATAGTTAATGCATGTGTTTTAACACTTCTCTAAATGTGTTATGGAATGTCTATTACATCCATTCCCTGAAATAACTCTTTTTCAAAGTACCATGCATGTACAATTATCTTTTTAAATGAAGGTGAGAAATAAGACATACAGATAACAACTAAGGACATGAAAAGATGCTCAGTGTTGTCTGTTATTAGAGAATTGCAAACTGGTAAAGCCACTCTGGAAAACAGTATAGAAGTTCCTCAAAAAGTTAAAAATAGAACTACCCTACCATCCATAATTGGATACTAGGCACTTACCCAAAGGATACAAAAATAGTGATTTGAAGGGGCACATGCACCATGATGTTTATTGCAGCATTATCAGTAATAGCCAAATTATGGAAAGAGCCCAAATTTCTGTCAACTGATGAATGGATAAAGAAGATGTAGTATATATATCTATACAATGGAATATTACTCAGCCATCAAATAAAATGAAATCTTGCCATTTGCAATGACATGGATGGAGCTAGAGTGTATTATGCCAAGCGAAATAAGTCAGTCAGAGAAAGACAAATACCATATGATTTCATTCATATGTAATTTAGAAAACAAAAGAGATGAACATAGGGAAAGGAAGAAAGGAAAAGAGAGGGAGGCAAACCCGTAAGAGATTATTAACTATGGCAAATCACTAAATTCTACCTCTGAAACCAATATTACACTGTATGTTAACTAATATTACACTGCATGTTAACTAACTAGAATTTAATTAAAAACTTGAAACAAAAAAGAGAAAGAACTGCAAATTATAATGAATATATGAAAATGGCTAGAATCCAAAAAACTGATAATGCCAAATGCTAACAAGGACGTGGAGCAACAGGAAATCTTGTTTGTTGCTGGTAGGAATGAAAAATGGCACAGCTACTTGGGAAGACAGTTTGGCAGTTTCTTACAAAGTTACTTATGAAGTAATGTAGTCTTATCATATGATCTAGCAATCATGCTCCCCGTCATTTACCTAATTAATTTGAAAACTTATGTCCATGAGAATGTTTATATAAAACAGCTTTATTCTTAATCACCAAAACGTGGAAGCAATCAAGTGTCCTTCAGTAGGTAGATAAACAAACTGGTGCACCTATACAATGGAATATCAATCAACAGTAAAAAGAAATAAGCTATTAAGCCACAAAGATAGGGAGGAACCTTAAATGTGTATTGCTGAGTGATAGAAGCCAGTGTGAAAAAGCTACATACCCATGATTCCAATTATATGGCATTCTTGAAAAGTCAAAACTATGGAGACATTAAAAAAATGAATCTTGGAACACTGAAAAAATAAAATAAAAAATAAAGCAAAAGCAAAGCTATTGAAATATTCAAAAAATCAGTTGTTATCAGGAGTTCCGGGAGAAAGGAGAAGGATAAATAGGTGCAACGTGATTTTTAGGGTGGAGAGACTATCCCATATGATACTGTAATGGTGGATACATGACAATATACATTTGTGAAATCCCATAGAACTTTATAGCATACGGAGTGAAACTTAATGAAGGCAAAAATTTTTAAATACCCATTTAAGAGGTCAGGGGATGCCAGGAAAGAATGTAGATTGTGATAAAAGAGTCTAACTGTATAAGAAATATATGACACAACCTCACTGAAGGGAATGAGGGGGAGGGGAGAGTGCTGACCTAAGTAACTGGAAATGGAGTCTGTAAGACAGCACATAAGTACTGCACTCTAGTTGATAAGTTATTCCTCACTGGGGTATGGGTTAATAATTCTGACTCTCTATGCATGTATACTGGAATTAAACAATTAAGTAAAACAGATGGTAGGAAGAAGTTTCTCATTGAGTTGTAATTTATAGATAAGCAAGGGGAAGAAGATAGAATGATCCATGTGTGATAATGAACTAAAGTTAGAGAACTCAGAATGAACTTATATTTAAAGTAGTGCGTGTGCGTGTTTATTTATAGATGTGTGTATACACATTGGTTTATACACAAACTTTTTTTTTTTGCTCTGTCAGATGAGAGAACTGAATAGAAATGACACCCTAGCAGCAATGAGCACTCCTAGCAACCAGACTTTGCTTTTTAATACTATTCTCCACTAAAAGGAACCAGAAATCCTTGGAGAAATGGCAGATTCTAGGATTGGGGCAGGACATATTTGAGATGAACCTGAAGCATCTTGTAGTGCCAGAAAGTAGGGAAGTGCTAAAAAAAGAAGAAAAAAACACATTGACAGAGTTATGTTAAAGGGGCACAGGAACCAAGTGAAAGAGGTCCCAATGGCCAAAACTAGAACAACTTGAGCAAGAAAATAAAGTAGTATTGAATTATAACTTGAAGTGCAAAATAAATATCTGTGAGTTCGTTTTGATATCAATAATTGAGTAAATTAGTAAACAAGGAAGAAGAGATAAACTCTAGTGCATAAGGACCTCAAATAATTTATGTAGATATTCATCCTAAAAGAAAGGGAGCCTAACTCCCCATTCCTTAAGTGTGGGCTGAACATACAGACTTACTTTAACAAAAATTTTTTTTATTAACATATAATGAATTAGTTATTTCAGGGGTACAGGTCACAGCGCTTACCATAGCACATACCCTCCCCAGTGTCCATCACCCAGCCACCCCATCTCTCCCATCCCACTCCACTCCAGCAACCCTCAGTTTGTTTCCTGAGATTAAGAGTCTCTTATGGTTTGTCTCTCTCTCTGGTTTTGTCTTGTTTCATTTTTCCCTCCTTTCCCCTATAATCCTCTGTCTTGTTTCTCAAATTCCTCATATCAGTGAGATCATATGATAATTGTCTTTCTCTGATTGACTTATTTTGCTTAGCATAATACCCTCTAATTCCATCCACGTTGCTGCAAATGGCAAGATTCCATTTTTTTCTGATGGCTGCATAATATTTTACTGTATGTGTATATATATACATATATATGTATATATATACCACATGTATATATATACCACATGTATATATGTATACATATATATGTATATATATACCACATCTTATTTATCCATTCACCTGCCAATGGACAACTGGGCTCTTTCCATAGTTTGGCTATTGTGGACATTGCTGCTATAAACATTGGGGTGTACGTGCCCCTTTGGATCACTACATTTGTATCTTTGGGGTAAATACCCAGTAGTGCAGTTTCTGGGTCATAGTGTAGCTCTATTTTCAACTTTTTGAGGAACCTCCATACTGTTTTCCAGAGTGGTTGCACCAGTTTGCATTCCCACTAACAATGTAGGAGGGTTCCCCTTTCTCTGCATCCTCACCAACATCTGTCGTTTCCTGACTTGTTAATTTTAACCATTCTGACTGGTGTGAGGTGGTATCTCATTGAGGTTTTGATTTGTATTTCCCTGATGCCAAGTGATGTTGAGCACTTTTTCATGTGTCTATTGAGCATTTGGATGTCTTCTTTGCAGAAATGTACAGACTTACTTTTTAAAAGCACAGCATGGAAAATGAGGAAAAAGAGTAACCTTACAGTGGAGAAACCTGACAAGTACTACTTTAGCCAGGTGATCAAGGTCAACATTAAGTCATAAATCGTTTGATAATATGTGCCCTTGAAATTATACGGTGACAATGGTACTTTACCTCTGTGATCTTTCCTCCCAAAACCCAGAACCCCAGGGTAAACATGAGAAAAAACATCAGAAAAATTCCAATGGGGCAGCATCTTATTAATATATCTTATTGGTACTCCTCAAGCCTGTCAGGAGCATCAAAAAGAAGGAAAAGTCTGAGAAACTGTCACAGCCAAGAAAGCCTAAGGAGACATGACAACAATGTAATCAGGTACCTGGATAGGATCCTGAAACAACACAAGGACATTAGGTAAAAAACAAGGAATTATGACTTTAGTCCATAAATTATGGACTTTAGTTAATAATGTGTCAATACTGGTTTGTTAATTGTAACAAATGTATCATACTAATGTAATATATTAATAATAAGGGAAACTATGAAGAGATATATGGAATTCTCTATTATTTTCTCAATTTTTCTCTAAATCTAACACTGTCTTAAAAAAATGAAAGCGAAATAAAGACATTCCCAGATAAACTAAGAGGGAAAGAATTTGTTTCTAGTATACCTGCCTTACAAGAAATATAAAGAAGTCCTTCAGACTGAAAGGAAATGATACCAGAGGATAACTCAAATTCATACAAAGGAATAAAGAACACCAGTATATGTAGGCAAAAATAAAAGAAAGTGAAGACATTTTTTTCTTTTTCCTCTCTTAACTGGTTAAAAAGACAATTATATATAACAATAATTATGAAACTATATTGTTTTCATAATACCATAATTGCTTATGGTACATATATTGTTGGGCTTATGATACATACATGTAATATATATGACAAAGCACAAAGGAAGGGAAGAGAATGGAGCTATTGGAGCAAAGATTCTATATTTTGCTGGTATTAAGTTAGTACTAATCTTAAATAGATTGTGATAATTTATGATGTATACTGCAATCCCTTAGAGCAGCTACCAAGGAAATTACTCCAAAAATATAGGGGAAAAATGGAATTAAAATGGGACAATAAAAAATATTTGTTTAACACAGAAGGTAGAAAAAAGAAGAACAGGGAAACAAAAGAGATGAGACATGAAAAACAAACAGCAACATGGCAAGTGTAAATCCAACCATATCAATAATTACATTAAATATGAATGAATCGAACACTCCAATCATAAGCCAAAGATTGCCAAATTCTATGTGTGTATGTGTTGTGTGTATATATTTACTATATAATATATATAATATATGCCTAACTTTTAAATTTGCTGTGAACTCTATATTTACTAAATTTGCTATAATATAATATATATTTATATATATTTGTATAAATATATATGTGTGTATACATATGTATATATATATTTCAAAGCTGACATGATCCAACTATAAGCAACACATCTTCAATTCAACCTTGCAAACAGTAACCACAGGGGAGCTGGAGAGAATATACTTCTGTCAAACACAATAGACTTTAAGACAAAAAATGTTTCTAGAGACAATGAGGAATATTTTATAGTAATAATAATGTCAGTTCATCATAATTATAAACATATATGCATCCAGCAACAGCCTTAAAATACAGGAAGCAAAAACTGACAGAATTAAAGGGAGAAATAGACAACTCAATAATAATAGTTGGAAAGTTCAATATCCCATTCTCTATAATAGAACAACTAGACAGAAAATCAGTAAGGATATATTTGAAGACTAAAACAACAATATAAATCAACTATAGAAACTCCACCCAACAACAGCTAAATATATATTCTTTTCAAGCACATACAGAACATTCTCCAGGATAGACCATATGGTATGCTACAAAGCGAGTCACAATAAATTTAAAAGGATTGAAAGAATGCAAAGTACATTCCCCAAAATACTTTGTAATGGGTAGATAGATGATATATAATTTCCTAGTGGTTCTGCTTCTCTAGTTGAACACTGACTAAGATACGTTTTTAATAGAACACTAAAACCATGATTCATAAAAGAAAATATTGATAAATTGATTTGACTTCATCAAAATCGAACACCATTGGGCTTCAAAGGCCCCATTAAGAAAGTGAAAAGACAAACCACAGATTGAGAGAAAATATTTGAAAATCACATTTTCTAAAAAGATTTTATCTATTTATTTGAGAGAGTGGGAGAGTGAGCAAGAGAGAACACGAGCAGTGGGAGGAGCAGAAGGAGAGGAAGAAGCAGACTCCCCGCTGAGCAGGGACCCCAATACAGGGATCAATCCCAGGATCCTGGGATCACAACCCAAGCCAAAGGCAGATGCTTAACAAACTGAGCCACCCAGGTGCCCTGAAAAATCACATGTTTGATAAAGGACTTGTATCCAGAATAAATAAAGGACTCTTAAAACTCAACAAAAAATGGGTAAATATTTGAATAATCATTTCATCAAAATATATATAAGAATGGCTAATAAGCACCTGAAAAGATGCTCAACATCATTAGTCTTTAGGGAAATTCAATTTAAAACCACAATGGGATACCACTTCACACCTCTTAGAAGGGTTATACTAAAAAGACCATAACAAGTGTTATTGAGGATGTGGAGAAACCAGAACCTTAATACATTGCTAATTGGAATGTAAAATGGCGTCACTTGGGCAATAAGTTAACAATTTCTTAACAAGTTAAGCATAAACTTACCAGCAATTGATAAATGACCCAGAAATTCTACTCCTCGGTATCGACCCAAAAGAAATGAAAACATATGTCCACACAAAGACTTATACATATGTGTGTTATTCATAAAAGTCAAATGTAGAAACATTCCAATGTCCATGAACTGGTGAGTAGGTAAGCAAAATGTGGTATATGCAAATAGTGAGATATAATTGGTAATAGAAAGAAACCATTAATATATCACTAATATATATAACATGGCTGAATCTCAAAACCATTATGTTAAGTAAAAGAAACCAGATATTTAAAAAAACACATATGATTCCATCTTATGAAACATTCAAAAAAGACAAACCTATTGAAAGAGAAAATAGATTGGTGTATGTCTGGGACTGAAGTGGGAATGAGGATTGACTGCAAGTGGGCATGAGGGATCTTTATGGGATGAAGGAAATGTTCTAAAATTGAATTGTAGTGAGAGTTACACAACTGTAAATTTACTAAAAGTCATTGAATTGTACACTTAACATATGTGAATTTTATGGTATGTAAATTGTACCTTAATAAAGCTGTTTTTTAGAAAAAGTCAAATCTGTTTCCAATGTCTTAAAGCACACTTACTTATTTTTTTCTTTTGTCTCTTCTTTTCTTCAAACAAAAATACACTAATTCTACTCAGTATCTTGACATTGTTCTCAATAGCTTTGAATGTTTCTGGTAAAAACTCCATTTGTGCTATCCAGTGGTGGTGTTCCTCAATATCAATTGCAGTCATCTCAGACAAAATGGCATCTTAAAGAGAGTAAAAAAAAACAAACAAAAACAAAAACAAAAAAACTTTCGTGCAGAAAAATAATTATAACCATATAGCCTTATAATATTGGCTAACTACTCCATATGGTCGTATTGGGGAATGTAGGTATCTCACACTTATCACTATTTTGAAACTTTTTTCTTTATGAAGAAATGAAAAGGGAAGAGACTTGGAATAGAAAGCTGAACAGTAAATCTTGGACATGAAAATACTCTGGTATCTAAAAATGTGAGCATGGGTTTTGATATGAAGGAACTAAGCCCAATTAACTCCTTTCATAAGTTATCTAGTATTTTAAAACTCTCATTGCATGGTATTTCTTGCAACTTAATGACATTCCCCTTTTTGTATTCTAAGCTTATTCATTCTTTCATTCAACCAGTGTCTCTTTTGTCATGTATTGTTCTAGATGCTGAGGATACAGCACTAAATTAAATTCCCTGACTTCATACTGGTTACATTCTAGTGAAAGGAGACAGACAAAAATTAGTTATATAGTATGTCAGATGGTAAGAAGTGCTACAGACAAAAATAAAGAGTAAAGAGTCATGGACAGTGCCAAGGAGTAGGGAATAGAGATAGTCAGAGAACACTTCATTCTAAAGTGAGATATAAGCAGAGAATGAGCCACGTGGCTACTTGTGGACAATTTTCCAGGCAAAGGAATAGTAAGCATAAAGACACTGGGCAGGGGAATGCTGGCATGCTTGAGGAAAAGCAAGGAGTCCAGAATAGCTGGCATTAAGTGAGCAGGACTATATTTTTCTTATTTTATTCTTACTGAAGCAGTGGATAACTGTTTTCTCAATAACCTCCTTAATCTTCTTTAGTCTGATTAATCCTTTAACATTTATAGATCCTGTTCTCTAGCTTTTTCATTAACTTAATGGTTTTCCTTTGAACCACCTCTGGAAACTTACTCCATTCTTCCAACCAGGCCAGTATGTACGCAAGAGTCTTTTCTATAATTTCAGCATTCTTAGCACAAGTAACTATTTTCTCCATGAAATTTGCTCTCCGTTTCTTATATTCTGTAAGGGAGATTTTTCTTCCAGAGTGCACGTTCTCATCAAGAGTGTAGCGATTTATTATCCGCTGCACATTGAGCATTATGTCATTCAGCTGCATGTTAATGTCCTATAAGAATAAGAATATATATTTATATACATTATATATAAATATATTATTTATATATTTATATTATTTATTATATTATGTATAAATATATAAACAAATTATGTATATATTTATATATTTATAAATATATATTTATATAATTATTTATATATTTATATTATTTATATATATAAACATATTATTTATATTAATAAATTCTCAATTTGTTGACATAATTGAACATATGTTCATAAAAACTCTCAACAAAGTGGGTTTGGAGGGAACATACCTCGACATAATAAAAGCCATATATGAAAAACCCACAGCCAACATTATACTCAGTAGTGAAAAACTGAGAGCTTTTCCTCTAAGATCAGGAATAAGACAAAGATGTCCACTCTCACCACTTTTATTCAACATAGTACTGGAAGTCCTAGCCACAACAATCAGACAAGAAAAAGAAATGAGGCATCTATAATGGTAAGGAAGAAATTAGACTGTCACTATTTGCAGATGACATGATACTATATATAGAAAACCTTAAAGACTCCACCAAAAAAACTATTAGAAGTATTAAATGAATTGAGTAAATTTGCAGGATACAAAATTAATACCCAGAAAATGGTAGCATTTCTATAGTCTAATAATGAAGTAGCAGAAAGAGAGATTAAGAAAACAGTCCCATTTACAATTGTACCAAAAAGAATAAAATACCTATGAATAAACTTAACCAAAGAGGTGAAAGACCTGTACTCTGAAAACTTTAAAACATTCATGAAATAAATTGATGGCACAAATAAATGGAAAGATATTCCATGTTCATGTATTGGAAGAATTAATATTGTTAAAATGTCCATACTACACAAGCAATCTACAGACTCGATTCAATCCCTATCAAATATGTAGCATTTTTCACAAAACCAGAAGAAATAATACTAAAATTTGTATGCAACCACAAAAAACCCTACCTAACCAAAGCAATATCGAGAAAGAAGAACAAAGCGAGGGGTAAAATTTCAGATTTAAGTTACACTATAAAGCTGCAGTGGGGTGCCTGGGTGTCTCAGTTAAGTGTCTGATTTTGGCTCAAGTCATGATCCCAGGGTCCTGAGCGGGGATCCTGCTTCTCCCTCTCCCTCTGCTGCTCCCCTTGCTTGTGCTCTTTCTCTCAAATAAATAAACAAAATCTTTAAAAAAATAAAGTTGTAGTAATCAAAATGGTATGGTGCTGGAATAAAAATAGACGCATGGGTTAATGGAACAGTATAGAGAGCCCGGAAATAAACCCACAAATATATGGTCAATTATCTTTGACAAAGTGAGAAAGAATATGCAATGGGAAAAGAAAGTCTCTTCAACAAATGGATTTGTATCAACCCACATTTGTAGCTTTCACTTTGTTTTAATTCTACATGTAGGTGTAAGCCTCTGTTTACTTCTTTATTATATCTTCTAGTGAAGTTTAACCTAGAATTTATGCATTGAAATGCCTGTTATTAGAAATTACTTTTCTAAAAAAAAAAAAAAAAGAAAGAAATTACTTTCCTTTTACTTACCTTCACACTCATATTAATTATTTAAAGTATGAGTATAGATATTTTATCTATGAATTTCACCTCAGGAATGAAAGGGATGTTAAAATATTTTAAAAGGGCACAGTGAATCTGATAGATGATGAACCACCACTCCCACCTTTTCCAACTTTATTACTCTTTCAGTTTGGTTTCAGACAAACTGAACCCTTTCTACACTCCTTACAATAAGGGTAGGATTTGGATTTTGCAAACCCATCATGGAAAAGGAATAATCAGATATTTAGGTGCTGGAAATATTGCAATTAGAAACAGAGATGATGCAAAAGATAGGAAGGAAGAGAGGGAGGGGGAAGGGGAGGGAGGTGCAATTGCAGCAAATAATTTAAGTCAGGAACACAGGAGAGTGGAGACAAAGTTTGATAAGCCAAGTGATAAAAAATAACACTACAAGCTAACACATAGCACAGTGGTGAAGGAAAAAATAATACCAAGTCCTCATAAATTCTTCCTGAAAACTAAAAAGTCAGTAGCAGTTCCTAACTCATTCTTTGAAGCCATTACCCTGATACCGTAGCCAGATAAACACACTACAAAAAGAACAAACGAAGGAAAGGAAAGGGAAGGGAAGGGAAGGGAAGGGAAGGGAAGGAAGGGAGCGAAGGGAGGGAGGGAAGGGAGGAAGGGAGAGAGAGAGAGAGAAGGAAAAAGGAAGGAAGGAAGGAAAGAAGAAAAGGAAGGGAAGGAAGACAGAGAAAGAAAGAAAGCTATGGATCAACATCCCTGATGAATATTGATGCAAAAATCCTCAACAAAATACTCTCGAACAGAATTCAACAGCACATTAAAAGGATTATATATTATGGGTAATTGGGATTTATTCCTAGAATGCAAGAATGGTTCAACATATGAAAGCCAATCAATGAAATATACCAAATTAACAGAATCCTAGGAGTAACACCACATGATCATTTCAACTGATGCAGAAAAAGCATTTGACAAAATTCAACACCTTTTCATGATAAAAACACACAAAATAGGACGCCTGGGTGGCTCAGCGGGTTAAAGCCTCTGCCTTTGGCTCCGGTCATGATCTCAGGGTCCTGGGATCAAGCCCCTCCTTGGGCTGTCTGCTCAGCGGGGAGCCTGCTTCCCCCTCTCTCTCTGTCTACCTCTCTGCCTAGTTGTAATCTCTCTCTGTCAAATAAATAAATAAAAATATTAAAAAAAACACACACATAAAAAAACTAGGAATAGATAGAAACTTCCTGAACATGATAAACAATATATATGAAAAATCCAGAGGGGCATCTGAGTGGCTCAGTCGGTTAAGTGCCTGACTCTTGGTTTCAGCTCAGGTCATGATCTCAGGGTCCTGGGATTGAGCCCCACGTTGTGGGAGAGGTGTCCCTACTCAGCGGGGAGTCTGCTTGTCTCCCTCTCTCTCTGCCCCTCCCCCTGCTCATGCACTCTCTCTCTAGAATAAATAAATAAATCTTTCTTTAAAAAAAAGACAAAGAAAAATACAGAGGCAATATTCTCAATAGTGAAAGACCCAAAGGTTTTCCTCTGAAGTCAGGAACAAGACAAGGATGCCCACTTTCACCACTTCTAGTCAACATATTACTCTAAGTTTTAGCCAGAGCAATTAGGCAAGAAAAAAATAATAAAAGACATCCAAATTGGAAAAGAGAAAATAAAATTGTATCTGTTTTCAGATGATATGATCTTATATGTAGAAAATCCTAAAGATTACACGCATGAAAAAACTGTTAGGGAGTACATTGAATGTGTAGATTGCTCTGGGTAACGTAGACATTTTAACAATATTTGTTCTTCCAATCCATGAGCATGGGATGTTTTTCCATTTCTTTGTGTCTCTCTCGACTTCTTTCATAAGGTCTATGGTTTGCAGAGTACAGATCCTTTACCTCTTTTTAGATTTATTCCTAGGTATCTTATGGTTTTTGGTACAATTGTAAATGGGATCGATTCCTTAATTTTTCTTTCTTCTGTCTCAGTGTATAGAAATGCAACTGATTTCTATGCATTGATTTTATATCTTGCCACTTTGCTGAATACCTGTATGAGATCTAGCAATTTTTGCGTGGAGTCTTTTGGACTTTCCACATAGAGTATCATGTCATCTGTGAAGAGTGAGAGTTTGACTACTTCTTTGCCAATCTGGATGCCTTTTATTTCTTTTTGTTGTCTGATTGCTGAGTACTATATTGGACAGCAGTGGTGAGAGTGGACATCCCTGTCATATTCCTGACCTTAGCAGAAAAGCTCTCAGTTTTTCCCCATTGAGAGTAATGTTTGCTGTGGGCTTTTTGTATATGGGTTTTATGATATAGAGATATGTTCCCTCTATCACTACACTGCAGAGAGTTTCAATCAAGAAAGGATGCTGTATTTTGTCAAATGTCCATCAACAGATGAATGGATAAAGATGTGGTATATATATATATTAGAATATTACTCAGCCATCAGAAAAAAATGATATCTTACCATTTGCACTGATGTGGATGGAACTAGAGGGTATTATGGTAAGTGAAATAAGTCAACCAAAGAAAGACAATTATCATATGATTTCACTCATATGTGGAATTTAAGAAACAAAATAGAATCATAGGGGAAGGGAGGGAAAAATAAAATTAGATGAAATCGGAGAGGGAGACAAACCATAAGAGACTCTTTATAAGAAACAAAATGAGAGTTGCAGGAGGGGAGGTGGTTAGAGGGGATGGGGTAACTGGTTGATGGGTATTAAGGAGGGCACGTGATGTAATGAGCACTGAAAGCTATATGCAACTGATGAATCACTGAACTCTACCTCTGAAACTAATAATACGATATATGTTAATTAATTGAATTTAAATAAAATAAAATTTAAAAAATAAAATGCAATTTATCTAGAGGGGAAAAAAACTGTTAGAACTAGTAAATGAATTCGGCCAAAGTTGTGGGATATGAAATCACATGCAAAAATCAATTGTGTTGGTATACACCAACAATGAACAATCTGAAAAGGAAATTAAGAAAAGAAATCCATTTACAATAGTATCAAAAGAATAAAATACTAGGAATAAACTTAACCAAGGAGGTGGAAGACTTGTACACTTGTAATTTTCACCACAAATGTTCAGAAGAAATTAAAGAAAACACAAATAAATGGAAAGACATTCCATGTTCATGGATTAGAAGACTTAATATTGTTAAGACATCAATACTACCAAAACTGACAGATTTAATGCAATTCCTATTAAAATTTCAATAGTATTTTTTGCAGAAATAGAAAAATCCATTCTAAAATTCATATGGAGTCTCAAGGGACCCTGAATACCCAAAATAGTCTTGAGAAAGAAAAATAAAGTTGGAAAGCACACGCTTAATCATTTTTAAATCCTAGCACAAAAGCAATGGTAATTAAAACAGTATACTGACATAAAGACAGATATATAGACCAAGGGAATAAAGTAGAGTGCCCAGAAATAAACTTCTGCATATATGGTCAAATGGTTTTTAAAAAAGATTTATTTATCCATTTGAGAGAGAGAGAGAGAGAGCAGTGGGAGGGGCAGAGGGAGATGGAGAGAGAGAATCCCAAGCAGACTCTCTGCTGAGCTCAGAGCCTGACACAGAGCTCCATCCCCTGAACCCAAGATCACGACCTGAGCCAAAATCAAGAGTTGGATACTCAACTGATTGAGCCACTACGTGCCCCTCAAATGATTTTTGATGAGGGTGCCAAGACCCTTATTCTATGGAATAGAAGAAACCATTTGCAAATCATATCTCTGATAAGGAGTTAATATCCATAATACCTAAAGAACTCCTACAACTCAACATTTAAAAAAATAATGACTCAATTTGAAAATGGGCAAAGGATTTAGAGATTTATTTATTTTAGAGAAGGGGAAGGGTCAGAGGGGAAGGGTCTCAAGCAGACTCCGCACTGAGTCCAGAGCCTAATACGGGGCTCAATCTCACAATCCTGAAATCACAATCTGAGCTGAACCCAAGAGTTGGGTGTTTAACCAACTGTGCTACCCAGGCAGGCGCCCCCAAAATGGGCAAAGCGTTTAAATAAACATTCAAAAATGATATACAAATGGCTGACAAGCATATGAAAGAAGCTTAACATCATAATCTTTAAGGAAATGCAAATCAAAACCACAATGAGATACCCATTAGGATGGCTACTATTAAAAAAAAAACAGAAAATAATAAAGGTTGGAGAGGATGTAGAAAATTGGAACTCTTGTGCACTGTTAGTGGGAATATAAAATGGTGCAGCTACTATGGAAAACAGTATGGTGGTTCCTCAAAAAATTAAAAATTAAATTACCATATGATCCAACAATTCTACCCTAGGTATATAAAGAATTTAAAGCAGGAATCTGAACAAATGCTTGTCCTTCTATGTTCATAGCAGCATTACTCACAATAGCATAGAGGTGGAAACAACCCAAGGGCCCAGTAATTAATGAATGCATAAACAAAATAAGATATATACACACAGTGATAAAGAGATTTACAAAAAATGTATAGTTAGCATCATACTTAATGGTGAAATTCTAAAGTGCTCTAAGGATTCTGCTCTAATCACTTATATTCAACATTGTATAAAGGTCCTACCTGTTGCAATAAGATAAGAAAAGGAAATAAAAGAATAAAGATTGGAAAGGGGGAAATAAAATGGTTTTTATTTACAGACAAAAATATTATTTATATGAAAACTCCCAAAGAATCTACAAAAAAGCTATCATTAACATGTTCACAGGATAGGAGACCAGTATACAAAAATCAAAACTGTAGGGGTACCTGGGTGGTGCAGTTGATTGAGAATCTGACTCTTGGTTTTGGCTCAGGTCATAATCTCATGGGTTGTGGGATTGAGCCCTGACTGAATTGAGCTCTATGCTCAGCAGGGAGTCTGCTTGAGATTCTCTCTGTCCCTCTCCCTCTGCCACTCCTGCTCTATCTAAAATAAATAAATAAATGTTTAAATAAATAAATGTTTAAATAAATAAATCTTTAAAAAAGTAAAAACTGGGGGCGCCTGGGTGGCTCAGTGGGTTAAGCCTCTGCCTTCGGCTCATGTCATGATCTCAGGGTCCTGGGATCGAGCCCCGCATCGGGCTTTCTGCTCAGCAGGGAGCCTGCTTCCCTCTCTCTCTGCCTGCCTCTCTGCCTGCTTGTGATCTCTCTCGCTATTAAATAAATAAATAAAATCTTTAAAAAATAAAAAATAAAAACTATTTCTATAAACTAGCAATAAATTGGAAATTGAAATTTAATAAAACTACCATTTGCAATTACACTAAAAACATGAAATATGTAGGTGTAAATCTAACAAAATAAAGATCTGTACACTGAAAAATATAAAACATTGATGAAAGATACAAAAGAAGATCTAAATAAATAATGACAATACCCAGCACGGGCAAGGATATAAAACAACTGGAACTCCC
>CM052897.1:56507283-56526732 GCA_028534135.1 Potos flavus | reverse complement strand
GCCCCAGTTTGGCCATTTCTTATGAACATATGGTTCCATATGACCTAGCGATGCCATTCCTAGGTATTCACTCAAGAGGAGTGAAAACTTATGTTTATACAAAAACTAATGCATGAATGTTTGTGATGACTTTATTCATAATTGCTCCAAACTGGAAATAATCCAAATATCCTTCAACTGCTGAATAAATATTTTATGCTAAAACAGATTCAAATGACTACATAGGGTGATTCGATTTATAAGGCATTGAAGAAAGGGAAAACTATAGGAACAGAAAACTAATGGCTGCCAGGGGGTGGTGGAGGGGTTGACAACAAAAAGGCACAGGAGAATTTTTTGAGAAGGAACTACGTTAAATATGGATTTTGGTGGTGGTTACACATCTGTATGCCTTTGTCAAAATTCTCAGAACAAGACACCAAAAGGGTGAATTTTATTGTACATGAATTTTATCTTAAAGTTTTAAAATTGTCCAATTAAAAAATGTACAGGAAGGGGCGCCTGGGTGGCTCAGTTGGTTAAGCAACTGCCTTCGGCTCAGGTCATGATCCCGGAGTCCCAGGATCGAGTCCCGCATTAGGCTCCCAGCTCCATGGGGAATCTGCTTCTCCCTCTGACCTTCACCCCTCTCATGCTCTCTCTCACTCTCTCTCTCTTAAATAAATAAATAAATAAAATATTTTTTTAAATGTACAGGAAGTAAAATCAGACTATCTGAATTTGATTCCAGTATCCACCATATAACAACTATGACTTTAAGGCAAGCCTCAAAAATCTCATTTTTCTCATATGTGAAATAGGATTAAGATAATACCTATTCAGGGGCACCTGGGTGGGTCATCCCTTAAGTGTCTGCCTTCGGCTTAGGTCATGATTCCAGGGTCCTGGGATCCAGCCCCGAATCGGGCTCCCTGCTCGACGGGAGGCCTGCTTTTCCCTCTCCCACTCCCCCTGCTTGTATTCCCTCTCTGTCTGTGTGTGTGTGTGTGTGTGTGTGTGTGTGTGTCAAATAAATAAACAAAATCTTAAATAAAAAAAAATAATACCTATTCATATTGGATTATCATGAGGATTAAATGAGATGATCTATAGGTAAACTTTTACCATAGGTAACTAGGCAAACACTATAAATGTTACTGGTTATTACTTACTATGTGCCACAGGGGTCAAAGAGTCAAAGTGAGGGGCGCCTGGGTGGCTCAGTGGGTTAAGCCGCTGCCTTCGGCTCAGATCATGATCTCAGGGTCCTGAGATTGAGCCCCGCATCAGGCTCTCTGCTCAGCAGGGAGCCTGCTTCCCCCTCTCCCTCTGCCTGCCTCTCTGCCTACTTGTGATCTCTCTCTCTGTCAAATAAATAAATAAAATCTTAAAAAAAAAAAAAAAAGAGTCAAAGTGAGGGAGTGGGTAAAGGAATCACCATAATTTGAGCATCTAATCTAAAGCAGGTTAGAATCTGGGATGCGGGTGAAAGCCAAATGAACACTTGTGTATCCATTGTCCTGCTGAAGAAACAGAATATTTTTAAAGGCTCCTGTGCCCCCCGTATCAGCTGTATCCCTTTCCTAATGCCCAGAGATAACTACTATCCTGAATTTTATTCTCTATATTTTTAATACTATAATAGACTTAATGATGACCCTCCCCCAAAAGTATCAGGTCATAGTTCCTGGAATGTTCAAAATGTTCCTTTGTATGGAGAAAGAGTCATTGCAGATGTGATTAAATTAATGATTTTGAGGTGGAGAGATTGTTTTTGAATTATCTCAGTGAGCTCTATTGCAATCACAAGTGTCCTTCTAAGAGCGAGGCAGAAGTTGAGATCATGCAGACACATACAGAGAAGGCTCAATGTGAAGATGGGGCAAAGAGACATGTGAAGCTGCTGGCCTTGAAGATTGGAGTGATGCGGCCACAGCCAGGGAATGCTGATAGCCACCAGAAGCTAAAAGAAGCAAGGAATGGATTCTCTCTGAGGGAGAGTCCATAGAGAATGCAACCCTGCTGACATCTTGATTTCAGCCCAATGACCCACATTTCAGCCATTTGATCTCTAGAACTGTGAGAGAATAACGGTCTGTTGTTTTATACCACCTGGTTGTAGAAATTTGTTTTAGCAGAGAGAAACCAAAGTATATTACCCCAAAATATGCCTCTTTGACATAAAAATTATTGAACTGAAGGAAATTAAGAAGCAGCAAATCCAGGAAAAGCTCTCTCTACCCTACTTTTCTGCCTAGTGGCAGGATAAAACTCTTTTTACTGAAGACAGATTTATCAACACCAAAGGAATCAGCAAATAAGCCTTACTCCATTAGTTTTCTCCCATACCTTCCCACAGTATATATACATATACCACATCTTTTTTTATCCATTCATCAGCTGATGGACATTGGGCTGCCTCCATAGTTTGGGTATTGTAAATAATGCTGCTATAAACATAGGGGTGCATATATCCCTTTGAATTGGTGTTTTTGTATTTTCAAGGCAAATACTCAGTTGTGCAATTCCTGGATCCTAGTGTAGTTCTATTTTTAATTTTTTGAGGAACCTCCATACTATTTTCCACAATGGCTCTTCCAGTTTGCATTCCCAACAATAGTGCAGGAGGGTTTCTTTTTCTCCACATCCTCACCAACACTTATTTCCTGTGTTTTTTATTTTAGCCATTCAGGTGTGAGCTTCTTGTAGTTCTGATTTGTATTTCCCTGATGATGGGTGATGTTGGGCATCTTTTCATGTGTCTGTTGGCTATCTGGACGTCTTCTTTGGAGAAATCTCTGTTCATGTCTTCTGCCTATTTGGTAATTGGATTATTTGGTTTTGGGGAATTGAGTTGTATCAGTTCTTTATATATTTTTTATTCCAACCCTTTATTGGATATGTCATTTGAAAATATCTTCTCCCAATCAGTAGGTTGCCTTTTAGTTCTGTTGATTGTTTCCTTCACTGTACACAAGCTCTTTTTGATGTAATCCCGATAGCTTATTTTTTGTTTTATTTCATTTGCCCTATATCTAGAAAAATGTTGCTACAGCTGATGTCAGGGAAATTACTGCCTGTGCTCTCTTCTAAAATGTTTATGGTTTCAGGTCTCACATTTAGGTCTTTAATTCATTGAGTTTATTTTTGTGTATGGTGTAAGAAAGTAGTCCAGGATCATTCTGTTGCCTGTAGCTGTCCAGTTTTCCTAATCCCATTTGAAGAGACTGCCTTTCTTCCCATTACATATTCTTAACCTCTTTTGTCAAAGATTCATTGACTATATCATTGTGGGTTCGTTTCTCAGCTTTCTATACTGTTCCATTGATCTATGTGTCTTTTGTGCCAGTACCATACTCTTGATTACTCCTGATTACTACAGCTTTGTAGTATAACTTGAAATCTAGAATTGGATACCTCCAGTTTTGCTTTTTTTTTTTCTTTTCTTTCATGATTGCTTTGTCTGTTCAGGGTTTTTTGTGGTTCCATATAAATTTTAGGATTTTTCCTTCTAGTTCTATGAAAAATACTTGATAGGAATCGCATTAAATGTGTGGATTGCTTTGGGTAATACAAACATTTTAACAATATCTGTTCTTCTAACCCATGAGCAAGGAATGTCTTTCCGTTTCTTTGTGTCATCTTCAATTTCTTTCATTAGTGTTTTATAGTTTTCAGAGTACAGGTCTTTCACCTCTTTGGTTAGATTTATTTCCAGGTATCTTTTTATTTTTGGTGCAATTGTAAATGGAATCATTTTCTTAATTTCTCTTTCTCATGCTTCATTATTGGTGTATAGAAATGGAACAGCTTTCTACACATTGATTTTGTATCCTGCAACCTTACTGAATTCTGATAAATTATCAGTTCTAGCAGTTTTTTGGTAGAGTCTTTAAGGTTTTCTTGTCTTTTCTTTCTTTCTTTCTTTCTTTCTTTCTTTTTTAAGATTTTACTTATTTGACAGAGAGAGAGCACAAGCAGGGGGAGCAGCAGGCAAAGGGAGAGGGAGAAGCAGGCTCCCCGCTGAGCAGGGAGCCTGATGCAGGACTCAATTCCCAGGACCCTGGGATCATGATCTGAGCCGAAGGCAGACACTCAACCAACTGAGCCACCCAAGCACCCTTCTTTTAGGTTTTTTATATATAGTATCGTGTCATCTGCAAATAGTGATGGTCTAATTTCTTCCTTACCAATATGGATGCCTCATTTCTTTTTCTTGTCTGGTTGCTGTATCTAGGACTTCCAGTACTATGCTGAATAAAAGTGGTGAGAGTGGACATCCTTGTCTTGCTCCTGACCTTAGGGGAAAACCTCTCAGTTTTTCACCATTGAGTATGATGTTAGCTGTGGGTTTTTCATATATGGCCTTTATTATGTTAAGATATATTCCCTGTAGCCCTACTTTGTTGAGGGCTTTTATCATGAATGGGTGTTGTACTTTGTCAAATGCTCTTATCGATGTGATGTACTACATTGGTTGATTTACAAATATTGACCACCCTTGCATCCTGGAAATAAATCCCACTAGATTGTAGTGAATGATTTTTTTTGACCTATTCTTGGATTCTGTTTGCTAGTATTTTGTTGAGAAGTTTTACGTGTATATTCATCAGAGATATTGGCCTGTAGTTCTCCTTTTTTATGGTGTCTTTATCTGGTTTTGGTATCAGGGTGATACTTGCCTCATAGAATGAATTTGGAAGTTTTCCTTTCCCTATTTTTGGAGTAGGTTTGAGAAAAATAGGTATTACCTTTTCTTTAAATGTTTGATAGAATTTGCCTGTGAAAACGTGTAGTCCTGGACTTTTATTTGTTGGGAGTTTTTTGAATTACTGATTAAACTCCTTACTGGTAATTGGTCTGTTCACATTTTCTATTTCTTCCTACTTCAGTTTTGGGAGGTTATATGTTTCTAGGAATTTATCCATTTCTTCTAGGTTATTTAATTTGTTGATATATAGTTTTTTATAATATTCTCTTACAATTGTTTGTATTTCTGTGGTGTTGGCTGTTATTTCTCCTATTTCATTGGCAATTTTGAGGTTTGCTTTTTTGTTTGTTTGGGGTTTTTGTTTGTTTTGTTTTGTTTTGTTTTTGTTTTTGTTTTGTTTTTTGAGTCTGGCTAGAGGTTTATCAATTTTGTTGACCTTTTCAAAGAACCAGTTCCTGGTTTCATTGAACTGTTCTTTGTTGATGTTGTTTTTGTGGGGGGTTTTTGTGTTGTTTGTTTTTTGTTTTTTGTTTTAGTTTCTATTTCTTATTTCTGCTATAATCTTTATTATTTCCTTCCATCTACTGGTGTTAGGTTTTGTTCATTATTCTTTTTCTATCTCCTTTAGGTTAAGATTAGGTCGTTTGAGATTTTTCTTGCTTCTTGAGGTAGGCCTGTATGTATTGCTATAAACTTTCCCCTTAGAATCACTTTTGCTGCATCCCAAAGGTTTTGGACCATTGTGTTTTCATTTTGGTTCGTTTTCACATACTTTATGATTTCTTCTTCAATTTCCTGACTGACCATTTATTGTTTAGTAACATGTTATTTAACCTCCATGTATTTTGCTCTTTCCAGATTTTCTTGTGGTTGATTTCTAATTTCACAGCAGTGTGGTCAGGAAAGATGCACAGTATTACTTCAGCCTTTTTTAATTTGTTGAGGTTTGTTTTGTGGCCTAATATGTAATCTCTTCTGGAGAATGTCCCATGTGTAGTTGAAAAGAATGTGTATTCTGCTGTTTTAGGATGAATTTTCTGAATATATTTGTTAAATCCATCTGGTGCAGTGTGTCATTCCAAGCCACTGTTTCCTTGCTGATTTTCTATTTGGATGATCTGTCCATTGATGGATGTGTGTGTTAAAGTTCCCTGTTATTATTGTATTACTGTAGATTAGTTCCTTTATGTTTGTTATTAACTGTTTTTTTGTATTTGGGTGCTCCCATGTTGAGTGCATATATATTCATATTTGTTATATCTTCTTGTTGAATTTCCCCTTATGATTATATAGTGTCCTTTGCCTCTTGTTACAGTCTGTGTTTTATAGTCCATTTTGTCCAATATAAGCATTGCTACTCAGGCTTTCTTTTGACAGCCATTTGCATGATAAATGTGTCTCATCTCCTCACTTTCAATCTGCAGGTGTCTTTAGCTCTGAAAAGAGCCTCTTGTAGGCAGCATATAAATGTGTCCTGCTTTGTTCTGTTTTAAGATTTTGTTTATTTATTTGACAGAGAGAGAGAGATCACAAGTAGGCAGAGAGGCAGGCAGAGGGAGAGGGGAAAGCAGGCTCCCCGCTGAGCAGAGAGCCCAATGCGGGGCTCGATCCCAGGACCCTGAGATCACGACCTGAGCAGAGGCAGAGGCTTTAACCCACTGAGCCACCCAGGTGCCCCTCAAAGTAATTATTGATAGGTATGTATTTTTGCCATTTTACTTGCTTTGTGGTTGTTTTTGTGATTTTTCTCAGGTCCTTTCTTCTCTTTCTCTTTCATGGTTTGTTGGTTTTCTCTAGTGATCTACTTGGGTTTTTACTCTTTATTTTTTGCATATCTGTTACTGTTTCTGAGTTGTGGTTACCATTCAGTTTATATTTAACATCTTCTACATATATAGTCTATATTAAATTGATAGTCACTTATTTTTTAATTCATTCTTTACTCCTCTCCCCTCCACATTTCAGATATTTGGTATCACCTCGTACATCCTTTTATTTTGCACTTCCTGTTTTTATTACTCTTACTTATGGTTTTTGTTTTCCATTCAGCGTCTTCCTTTACATTTCTTGTAGGGCTAATTTAGTGGTCGTGAATTCTTTTAACTTTTGTTTGGGAAACTCTTTCTCTCCTTCTATTCTGAATGATAGCCTTGTTGGGTAAAGTATTCTTGGCTGTAGATTTTTCCCTTCCAGTACTTTGAACACATCATGCCACTCCCTTCTAGTCTACAAAGATTCTGGGAAAAAATCAGCTGTTAGTCTTATGGGGTTTCCCTTTGTATGTAACTGTCTTCTTTCTTCTTGCAACCTTTAAAATTCTTTATCACATTCTTTTGCCATTGTAATACTGTGTCATGGTATGGACCTCCAAGAGTTGAATTTTTGAGGGGCTCCCTGTGCCTCCTGAATTTGGATCTCTGTTTCCCTCCTCAGATTCAAGAAGTTTTCAGATATTATTTCTTCAAATACATTTTCTGTCCCCTTTTCTTGTCTCTCCAACTTATGGGGTCCCTACAATGCAAATGTTATTACCTTGATGGAACCGCTAAGTTCTCTAAGTCTGTCTCTATGCAATATTTGTTTGTCTTTAATCTGTTCAGTTCTATTGCTTTCCATTATTCTGTCCTCCAGGTCACTGATTTGTTCCTCTACTTCCTGTAGCCTACTATTTATTCCATTTTTATTTATTCCATTTATTCCATATTTATTCCATATTTATTGATTTCTTCATCTCTGATATGTTTTTTATCTCTTTGTCAAGGGCCTCACTGATGTCCCTCACTCTTTTCTAAAGTCCAGTGAGTATCTTTATGATCATTACTTCAAATTCTGTGTCAGGTATATTACCTATTTCTCTTTCACTTAGATCTTTTGCTGTGATTTTTGTCTTGTTCTTTCATTTGGGACAGTGAGGCTAGTCCTAGGCTGGATCCCTCAGAGTTGGGTGGTTGCTGGGGGTACAGTGCACAGGGATAGTTGTGGCAGCCTGGTGTACCAGGCATCTTTGTGGGCAGTGGCTGGGCAGAGCATGTGCACAGCATTATGAAATTTGCACTGAGCCACTAGTCCTGGACTGGCTTCACCAAAGTGCAGCAGCATATGTGTGTGGGGTAGGCGATGTCTGTGCATGAGAAAGCTGGGCAAGGCGCATGCAGCATTAACAAAAACTGCGCTGAGCCCACTGCCCAGGCCAGCAGACTTCTAGTGGGTGGACCTCAGGAGAATTCATGGATGGAGTGCACTGCTAGCAGACTAGGTTACAAACATCTGTGCTGTGCTGCATCCTGTAGGAGACTCTGTATTTATGCTAGGGGGAGGAGGAATGGTGTCTGCCAGCTCCTTGTTCCTAGAGAAGTCCCCCCAACAAGCTCCAAAATCGGTATAAACAGATCTCCCTCCCATTGTGCAAGCTGTAGTTTCTATGTTGCCTCTCCTCAGGCTGTTGTTTCTTTAATGGTGAGGATGCAGCCATTATTGGCCCTCTTGGCTCACTCAGTGCTGACTCAGCTGACTTTTAAAGCTCCAGGCTCCAAGTCTCCCTGGTTATACCAACTCTTGGAACTCAATCCCTCTGATCTTCAAGGCCAGATATTATGCGGATTCATTTTTTCTGTGCGGGCTCTCTGGTGCTTTCCCTTCTCCATGACCACAGCTCCCAACCACCATTTCTGCCCTTCCTAAACTCTCCTGATGCAGTTTGTTTTCTACATTTAGTTGTGAAATGTTTCACTACATTTAGTTTGTTCCGCCAGTCTTCAAATCACTCTCCAGTTTAATGTTGTGGATGTGAGTGATATTTAGTTATAAACATGTGACTGGGTAAGCTTAGGATCCTCATACTCTGCCATCTTTCCCTTGCCGCCTGGTTTTTAGGAAATTTAAAGCTACATATGTAGGTCATTTTAAGGGGTGTCTGGCTGGCTCAGTTGGTAGAGCATGTGACTCTTGATCTCAGGGTTGTGAGTTCAAGCCCCACACTGGGTTTCATTTGAATTTCCATGATAATCAATGAACTTGATCATCTTTTTAAGTGTTTATGAAATGACTATTTCCCATTCTATGAAGTGACCGTTTAAGTCTTTTGTTAATTTTTCCTTTGGGTTATTTTTCTTATTGATTCATAGGAATTCTTTATATATTCTGAATACCATTTTTTAATTTTTTATATGGTGTTAAATATCTTCTCTCAGTTTGTGGCTTGTTTCTTCCTGTCTATAGTGTTTTGATCAACAGAAGATCTCCTTCTTAATGTAGAGGAAGTCATCAGTCTTTTTCTACCCTAGGGTCTTAAAAATACTCTCCCTCACATTTAAGTGTGAGATAGGGAAGTAAAATCATTTTTCAATAAACTTAACCAGTTGTCCCAACGTCATTTATTAAGTATTATCCACTTCCCTCTCAGATACTCAGTGCCAGCTCTGTCATTGCATGACAGTCTATTTCTGAGCTCTCTGTTTCATGGCCTTATTTATCTATCCCTGGGTCAATATTTTAATGTTTTAACTAGAATTGCTTTATAATAAATCTTTATCTCCCTTAGGAATAGTACCATATCTTGCTGTACTTCAGCATTGTCTTTGCTATTCTTGAAATTTAGTTCTTCTATTAAATTTTAGAATCACCTTGTCATGTCTCACGAGTTACCTTTTTGGGATTTTGATTGGATTTGCGTTAAATCTCTACTTTGGTTTGGGGATCATTGACATATTTGAGTCTTTCTATCCATGAACATGGTTTTCTTCCAATTTATAGTTTCATTATTTTTTCCTTCTTCTTCTTTTTTTTTTTATAAATTTATTTCTTTTGAAGATCTTTATTTATTTGTCAGAGAGACAGTGTGCACACAAGCAGGCAGAGTGGCAGAGGGAGAGGGAGAAGCAGGCTCTCCGCTGAGCAAGGAGCTCCATGTGGGGCTGGATCCGAGGACCCTGGGATCATGAGCTGTCCTGGGATTATGACCTGAGCCAAAGGCAGACGATCAACCAACTGAGCCACCCAGGCGCCCCTTCCTTCTTCTTTTTTAAGTATAGTTGACACACAATGTTGCATTAGCTTCATATGTACAAATTATATAGTCTTTCAGTAAGGTTTTGTAATTTTTGTCAATAAAGTTTTATAATTTCTACATAAAATCTTGCACATTATTTTTTGTTATTTCTAGTTTCCTGAATGTTTGTATACCCTCAAAATTCACCTATTGAAATCCTAACCCCCAATATGAAGGAACTAGGTAGGAGGTGAGGCCTTTGGTAGGTGATTAGGTCTTGAGAGTGGAGCCTTAATGAATGGGATTGTAAAAAAGATTATAGAGAACTCTCTCCTTTCCACCATGTGAGGACGCAGTTGTACGTCAACAATCTGCAACCTGGGAGAGGGCTGTCACAAGAACTTGACAATTCTGGCACACTGATCTTGGACTTCACAGCTCCAGAACTATGAGAAATAAATTTCTTTTGTTTATAAGCCACCTTGTCTATGGCACTTTGTTATAGCAACCCAAACTGATTAAGATAGTACTTGTATTTCTATCGAGATTATAAATGGTGTATTTTCTTAAATTTTCTGTTTCTTGGCAGTATATAGAAATGCAATTGATCTTTGGTATTGATTTTATATTCAGGAACTTCTTGGGCTTCTTGGTAATTATAATATTTTGTACATCCTTCCAGTGTGTGTGTGTGTGTGTGTGTGTGATAATCATTTCTTTGACAAATAATTATTTGTCAGATCTTTCCAACCCTTATTCTTTTTGCATCTTTTAGAAAAATATTTATTTATTATTATAGAGAGAGAGTGCACAAGTGGGGGAAGGGGCAGCAGGGGAGGGAGAGGAGCAAGAAGACTCTGCACTAAGAGTGGAGTCGAACACAGGGCTTAGTCCCACCATCCTGAGATTATGATCTGAGCTGAAATCAAGAGTTGAGTACTTAACCAACTGGGCCACCCAGGTGCCCCTCTTTTTGTGTCTTTTTATCTCAATGTGTTGGCCTAGAATTTCCAGAACTATGAGACTAAAAGTCTTAATGGTGGAAGTCCTTATCTTTATCCATATTTAGTATGTTTCTTTTTTTTTTTTTAAGTAGGCTCCACGCTGGGCTCGAACTCACAACGTGGGGCTTGAACTCACAACCCCGAGATCAAGACCTCAGCTGAGATCAAGAGTCGGATGCTTAACCAACGGAGCCACTCAGGTGCCCCAAGTATGATGTTTCTTATAAGTGTTTTATAGTTACAGTTTATCAAATTAAGGATATTTCTTTTTATTCCTAGTTTGCTAAAAGATATCATGCATGAATTGAGTTTAGAAAAAAAATTACAACTATTGAGTTGTCTTATGATTTTCTCCTTTAATTTGTTAACATGGTGAATAACACGTTAATAAATTTCCTGGGGAAAAAAAAATTTCCTGGAATGGACCTTATTTCGACATGGTATGTTATCCTCCTTATACTTGGCTTCATTTTGTTAGTTTCCTGTGGCTGCAATAACACAAAATTGGTGATATAAAGAAACTGAAATTTATTGTCTCACAGTTCTGCAGGCCAGACATCTGAAATCTGTGTCACTGGGCTGTGATCAAGGTGTCAACAAGGCCACACTCCCTCTGGATGCCCTTGGGTACAATCAACCCCTTGTCTCTTGCAGCTTCTGGTGGCTGCTGGCTTTACTTGACTGTGACCTCATCACTCCAGTTTTTAAATTGAGTATTGTCAAATCTCTCTCTGCTCTGTCTTCATATAGTCTTCTCCTCTTTATGTATCATATCTCCCTCTGCCTCTTCTAAGGGCAATTGTGATTGCATTTAAGGCCTATCTGGATATCCAGCATAATGTGTCTACCTTAAGATCATTAATTTAATCATACCTGCAAAGACTTCTTTTCTATATAAGATAACATTATCTTATCTGTATTACCTTATATACATAAGGTAACATTATCAGATATCGTGATATATATATATATATATATATATCTCCAAGTAAAATATTAGCAAACGAAGTGTGTGCCCTGTACCCCACCAACAGATATATATACACTTCGTTTGCTAATATTTTACTTGGAATTTTGTATCTATATTCATGGATTGTCCAATTTTTCATAATATTCTCTTACAATCCTTTGCATTTCTGTGGTATTGGTTGTTATTTCTTTTCGATATGTGATTTTGCTTATTTTTGTCCTTTTTTTTTTTTTTCTATGAATCTGGTTAGAGGTTTATCAATTTTGTTGATATTGTCAAAGAACCAGCTCCTGGTTTCATTAATCTGTTCTACTGTTTTTTAGCTTCTATTTCATTTATTTCTGCTCCAAACCTTATTATTTCCTTCCTTCTACTGGTTTTGGGTTTTGTTGTTCTTTTTCTAGTTCATTTATGTGTAAAATTAGGTTGTTTATTTGAGATTTTTCTTGCTTCATGAGGTAATCTTGTATTGCTATAAACTTTCCTCTTAGAAGCTTTTGGTGCTTCCCAAAGATTTTGGACCATTGTGTTTTCATTTTCATTTTTCTCCTTTTTTTTTAAATCTCCTCTTTGTTTCTAGGTTGACCCATTAATTGTTTAGTAGCATATTATTTAACCTCCATGTATTTTGCTTTTTTTTTTTTAAGATTTTATTTATTTATTTGACAGAGAGAGCGAGATCACAAGTAGGCAGAGGCAGGTAGAGAGAGAGAGGGAAGCAGGCTCCCCACTGAGCAGAGGATCCGATGTGGGGCTTGATCCCAGGACCCTGAGATCATGACCTGAGCCGAAGGCAGAGGCTTTAACCCACTGAGCCACCCAGGCACCCCTGTATTTTGCTCTTTCTAGATTTTTTTCTCATGACTGATTTCTAGTTTTATAGCATTGTGGTCAGGAAAGATGCACAGTATTACTTCAGCCTTTTTGAATTTGTTGAGGTTTGTTTTGTGGCCTAATATGTGATCTCTTCTGGAGAACGTTCTGTGGGCACTTGAAAAGAATGTGTATTCTTTTTTAGGGTGGAATGTTCTGAATATATCTGTTAAGTCCATCTGGTGTAGTGTGTCATTCAAAGCCACTGTTTCCTTGTTGATTTTCTAATTGGATGATCGGTCCATTGATGTAAGTGCATGTTAAGTCCCCTATTATTATTGTATTACTGTAGATTAGTTCCTTTTTGTTTGTTATTAACTGTTTTGTTTTTGTTTGTTTGTTTTTGTTTTTGGGTGCTCCCATGTTGGGTGCATATACATATATACATATATATTTATATTTATATCTGCTATATCTTTTTGTTAGATTTTCCCCTTATGATTATATAGTGTCCTTCTGTGCTTCTTGTCACAGTCTGTGTTTTAAACTCCATTTTGTCCAGTATAAGCATTGCTACTCAGGCTTTCTTTTGACATCCGTTTGCATGATAAATACGTCTCCATCCTCTCACTTTCAATCTGCAGGTGTCTTTAGCTCTGAAATGAGTCTCTCATAGGCAGCACATAAATGTGTCCTGTTTTTTTATCCACTCTGTCACCCTATGTTTTTTTTATTGGAGCATCTAGTCCATTTACAAAGTAATTTTTTTTTTTAAGATTTTATTTATTTGACAAAGAGAGACACAGCGAGAGAGGGAACACAAGCAGGGGAAGTGTGAGAGGGAGAAGCAGGCTCTCTGCTGAGCAGGGAGCCCGATGTGAGGCTCGATCCCAGGACCCTGGGATCATGACCTGAGCCGAAGGCAGATGCTTAACCAACCAAGCCACCCAGGCACCCCCAAAGTAATTATTGATAGCTATGTGCTTATTGCCATTTTCTTACTTGTTTTATGGTTGTATTTGTAGTTCTCACTTCCTTTCTTCCCTTGGTCTTATCTCCCATGATAAGTTGGCTTTCTTTATTGATATACTTGGATTCCTTTCTCTTTATTTTTTGCATGTGGTTACCATTAGGTTTATTTATTTATTTATTTATTTATTTAAAAGATTTTATTTATTTATTTATTTATTTGACAGAGAGAGAGATATCACAAGTAGGCAGAGAGGCAGGCAGAGAGGCAGGCAGAGAGAGAGGGGAAGCAGGCTCCCCGCTGAGCAGAGAGCCTGATGCGGGGCTCGATCCCAGGACCCTGGGATCATGACCTGAGCTGAAGGCAGAGGCTTTAACCCACTGAGCCACCCAGGCGCCCCACCATTAGGTTTATATACAACGTCTTCTGCATATAGCAGTCTATATTAAGTTGATAGTCATTTAAGTTTGAACCCATTCTTTACTCCTCTCCCCCTGACATGTTAGGTATATGGTATCATACTTCACATCTTTTTATTTTGCGAGTGTCTTGACTGATTTTTACAGATACTCTTTTTTTAAAAATACTTTTGCCCTTCCTACTTTTCTTACTCTTATATTGTCTTTCCATGCAAAGAGTCCCCTTTAACATTTCTTTTCTTTCTTTTTTTTTTTTTAAGATTTTATTTATTTATTTGACAGAGAGAGAGACAGAGAGAGAGGGAACACAAGCAGGGGGAGTGGGTGAGGGAGAAGCAGACTTCCTGCTGAGCAGGGAGCCCGATGTGGGCTGGATCCCAGGACCCTGGGATCATGACCTGAACTGAAGGCAGCCGCTTAATGACTGAGCCACCCAGGCACCCCCCCGCCACTTTAACATATCTTGTAGGTTTGTTTTAGTGGTCGTAATTTTTTAACTTTTGTTTGTGTGGGGAACTCTTTATCTCTCTTTGTATTCTGAATGATAGCCTTGTTGGATAAAGTATCCTTGCCTGCAGACTCTTCCCTTTCAGCACTTTGAATGTATTGTGCCACTTTCTTCTGGCCTTCAAAGTTTCTGCTGATAGCTTCATGGGGTTTCCCTTGTATGTAACTGTCTTCTATTCTCTGGCTGCTTTTAAAATTTTCTCTTTATCACTACTTTTTTCCATTTTAATTACTATGTGTCTTGGTGTAGACCTCCTTGAGTTGATTTTGTTGGGGGATTTCTGTGCCTCCTGTATATCAATTTCTTTTTCCTTCCCCAGATTTGGGAGGTTTTCAGTTATTAGTTCTTCAAATAAATTTTCTCCCCCTTTTTTCCCTTGTCTCCTTCTGGGATCTTTTTATTATTCTTATTTTATTATTATTATTATTATTTTACTTTTTAAATTTTATTTATTTATTTTTTTTAAGATTTTTTTTTAAATTTATTTATCTGAGAGAGAGAGAATGAGAGAGAGCATGAGAGGGGAGAAGGTCAGAGGGAGAAGCAGACTCCCCATGGAGCCGGGAGCCTGACGCGGGACTTGATCCCGGGACTCTGGGATCATGACCTGAGACGAAGGCAGTCGCTCAACCTACTGAGCCACCCGGGTGCCCCTAAATTTTATTTATTTGTTAAAGAGAGAGAGCACAATCAGGGGGAGCAGCAGGCAGGGAGAGAAGCAGGCTCCATGTCGAGCAAGGAGCCCAATGTGGGACTCGATCCAGGGATCATGACCTGAGCCGAAGGCAGATACTTAACCGACTGAGTGACCCAAGCATCCCATCCTTCAGGGATCTTTATAATATGGATGTTATTATCCTTGATGGAGCCACTGAGTTCCCTAAGTCTATTCTCATTTTGGTTAATTTTTTCCCTCTCACCTGTTCAGCTTGATTATTTTCCATTACTTTGTCCTCCAGGTCACTAATTCATTCTTCTACTTCCTCTAGTCTGCTATTTTCTCCACCTACTGTGTTCTTAATTTCATTTTTTGTGTTAATCTCTGATTGGTTCTTTTTTTAATCTCTTTGTTAAGGGTCTCACTGATGTCCTTTACTCTTTTCTCAAGTCCAATGAGTATTTTATGATCATTACTTTAAATTCTCTATCAGGCTTATTTATCTTTGTTTTGCCTAAGTCTCTTGCTGGGATTTTGCCCTGTTCTTTCACTTAGGACATATTCCTCTGTCTCCCCATTTTGTCTAACTCTCTGTGTCTGTTTCTCTGTGTTAGGAAAGTCAGCCATGTCTCCTGCTCCTGAAAGTGGTGTCCTTATGAAGATGAGGTCCTGTATAGCCCTGTAATGCAGTGTCCCCTCTTTATCAGAACCTGGTGCTTCAGGGACTATCTCCTCTGTGTGTTGCATGCACCCTGCTATGTGTGGTTGAGCCACTTTTTCTTTGAGTCTGGTAGTCTGCAGTGGCTCTCTTTGCCTGTTGTGGTCAGTGTTTGGTCCCTATGGTGCTAGTGGACCAGTCTAAGGCTGCCTTGGGCTTGAGCTTAGTCAGACCAGGTGTTTGTCATAGATGCAGTAGCACCAGACTTAAGGGTGCCTTCCTTGTGTTGTCCCCTGAGAACTTTCATTTGTGGGGAGGGGTGGACATGCAATCAGACCAGTTCACTGCCGGGGCCAAAGTTGGACTGGTGTGTGTGGTTGCTTTTCCCTCTCTCCAGGGCAGGAGTCACTTCAGAGTGGTGCTGGCACTGTTGGGGTTACTTGCCAAGCTTGTGACCCAGGTTTGTGCTCCAGCCAAGAGGTATTAGTGGGAGTGGATCCACAAAGTTCACAGGGCAAACTGAACAGTTTTAGCAAGATTTGCATACCAGTGGTTCCAGAGAGGGGACTTGCCATGGCTGCTGCCAGGGCCAAGACTCCACAAAGTGCACAGTTTCAGGAGACACGGTGTTGACAAGGTTTTGTTGGTCTTCTAGGGGAGGGGACCTGCAGCACCAGTACTCAGGCAAGCCTAGCTGGAGACGGCAGGTCCCCAAAGCCTGGGTGAGGTGGGGTGGTTGGGGCTTGGTGTAAGCAAGTTAGGTAGTGAATGTCAGGGCAGTGCTGGTTCCCACAGGTGGCCATGTGTTTATGGGAGACGTGGGGGGTGGGGGGCAGGCAGGGAAATAGTGCCTGCAAGCTCCTTTGCTCCTGGAGAAGTCTCCCAGTGCACCCTGCCCCTCCAGCACATGCTCTTAGTAAACAAATCTCTGCCATATACCCCAGGCATCTTTCAAACTGCTACTTCTGTGCTGTATCTCCATGGCTATTTGTTCTTCTATCACTTTAAGGGTGGGAACTCCATTGCTTCTAGCCCTCCTGGCTCTCCCAGAGTGAGCCCACTGATTTTTTAAATTCCAGGCTTTGGCTATGTCCCTGCAGCATGGTAACAATAAATAAAATAAAATAATAGTATAAAATAAAATATAAAATTAAATTAAATTAAATTTCCAGGCTTTAAGTCCCACTGGTTAGAAGAACTCGCAAAATTTGGCCCCTCTGGTTTTCAAGGCCAAATGTTATGGGGAACCTTCTTCCCCATGTAGGCTCCCTGGTGTAATAGTCTGTTTCTCTCCCTTCTCCATGCCCACAGGTCCCTTCCTCCAGGGGACAGTCCTGTGAATCCGTTTAGCTTCCCACTGTGTCTCTACCCTTCCTACCCTCTTCAGTGTGGCCTCTTCTCTACATTTAGTTGTGGAGTTTGTTCTGCCAATCTTCAGGTCATTTTCTGGGTTCTGATATGATTGTTACCTAGTTGTATTCAAGAGACGAGGTGAGCTTAGGGTCCTCCTACTCTGCTATCTTCCTAACAATCTCTCCCTCAGTATATGTTTTTATATAATCTGACTTACCACTCTAGTAATGTTTTACATACCCTTCACATACTCAATAAATAAACTGTTAAAACCAACTGGTACATACAGTGAGAAGAAATGGATGCAAACATTAGCAACTGAAGTTAATTGTATACAAATGAATAACATAATCACATTGGGAAGAAAAGAACTAGCTAGTAACTTTGGAAAACAATATCCTGACTGAATAATATAAGGTTAAATCCAAAGAATGGTACATAAATGCTGTACTTAGTCACTAAATGTGTTTCTTGCAGAGAAACGAGTTGTTAAACTCTGAAACTACTTTATGTGTACACTAGAAGTGAATAAATAAATAAATATATTGTAGATAATAAGAACTGAATTTTTCACTTTTGCGACGCAAGTTACAAATAAGGAACAGGAAGAGACTAAAATGAGCCCTATGGTATAGGATTGGAATCGGAACTATCAGTATTAAGTCATGTTTTAAATATATACACAGATAGATAAATAAATATAGACATGTATATATATGTGGGCTAATACATGTACATATACTTCTTAGCTCTCTTTGGTAAGAGAGCTGAGAAGAAATGACACTCCAGTAGTAAAGAACACACCTAGCCCGAGATCTTGGCTTCTAAACATCAATCTCCAATAAAAGGAACCATGGCTTTTGGAAAAGTCATTGATTTCAGGATTGGGAAGGGAATTTATAAGATGATCCTGGAACATCTTATGGGATAGATGGATAGATAGCCATTTGTTGAAAGAACACAGGCATCAACCTGAAGGAGCTCCTAATGGCCAATCTGGAAAAATTGAAGCCAATAATAATAATAATAATAACCCACAGGGTAGAATAAATATCTATGAGCCTCTATCAATATAAGTTAATAAATAAAGGGAAGAGGTAGCTCTTCCTTGCAATAGAGTTCCAATTAAATGAGGAAGTAGAAAATAGAAAATTACTATTACGTAACATAGTAATAATTGTTGCAGGCAATATCTATCAATGAATTCCAAAATTATTAGACAAAAGTTGGAGAAGACAGAACGTGCATAGTCTCGAAGTATTCTTCCCCAAGATATTTATTAACTGCAGAGGGAAAAACAGTAACTTCACGGTGAACAAACCATTTTAACCAAGTGATCAACATTAACATTAAAGCATAACACAAACACCTATAATAGGATATACTGAGGACACAGATCATTTATGGGGTATTTTTGCCCCCAAAATGCATAACCTCAATCCAATCATGAAAAATATTAGAGAAACCAAAATTAAGAGACATTCAAAATATAAAATTCTTTGAAAATATCAAGATCATGAAAACAATGAATGACCAAGGAAATGATATAGACTGCAGAAGACTAAGAAACAAGTAGGTACTATATGAGACCTTGGTTAGGATCCTGGGACAGAAAAACATTAGTGGGAAAACTGGTAAAATCAAATGAGATCTTCAGTTATTATATCAATTTTAATTTCCTGGTTCTTGCAGTGTACTGTGGTTATGTAATATGTTAACATTAAGGGAATCTGGGGTAAAAATATATGGAAACTGGTATATTGTGCCTTTTCCTTAAGTCTAAAATTGATATGAAAGAAAAAGTTTAAAGAAAAAAAGTATTTTGAATTACTTACTACAATTGAATCTAAGCATACCTGATTGACCAGCAATTCCATTCATAGATGAAATGCATGCATATATACTCAAAATATATCCACAAAAATATTTATAGTGATATTATTTCTAGTAGACAACAATAGCAGAATGGATAAAATCATAAAACGGAATGATAGTAATGAAAATTAATGAACTATAGCTTTATACAAAGAATCTCATGAACATAGTATTAAGCAAAAGAAGCCAGACACTAAAGAATATATACTGCATGATTCCATTTATCAGGCAAAACCAATCTACAGTGTTAAAGATGAGGGTAATAGTTGTCTTTGGGGAAAATAGGGAGGTTTCTGTAGTGCAGATTATATATATAATTCCTGGGCTTGTACATTTTGTGATGATTCATGGAGTTTTCCCAATTGTAAATTTTTGCTTATGTTGATTATAATTTTTTTAATTTTTAATTTTATTTTTTAATTTAATTTTATTTTTTCAGTGTTCCAAGATTCACTGTTTATGCACCACACCCAGTGCTTCATGCAATACGTGGCCTCCTAAACTGATTTATTTTATTTTATTTTATTTTATTTTATTTTATTTT
>CM052897.1:56449339-56506783 GCA_028534135.1 Potos flavus | reverse complement strand
ATGGGGAAGACCGAATGCTTTTCCCTAACATTAAGAAGAAAGCAAGGATGTTTCATCACTTCTATTCAACTTCATACTGGAGTACCTTGCCTACTCAGTAAATTAAAAAGGAAGTTTATTTATTTTCCTCCCTCCCCCTGAATACGAAGTTGAAATGCACACAGATAAGAAAAGGGGAATCAAACTGCCTCTATTAGCATATAACAGGGTTGTCTATGTAGAAAATCCCAAAGAAAGTATGAAGAAAATCTATGAGGACTAATAACTGGGTTTTATTACATAAGATGAACACACAAAAATCTATTGTATTTCTATATATTAGTTGTGAACAACTGAGAATGGAAATTAGAAAGCAATACTATTCACAATAGTAAAAAAATATATGAAATATTTAGGGACAAATCTAACAAAAGATATGCAAGGTCTAGCACTTCTGAGAAAAGTTAGACCTAAATAAAAACAGAGATATGCTGTTTTCACAGGTCAGGAGTCCCAATATTGTTAGGTTCTCAATTGTCCTCAAATTGATCTATACCAGCAAACTTTATCCCCCAGTACAATTTGACAGACTGATTCTAAATTTTATATGGAAATGCAAAGGGAGAAAGCAATGTGGATAAAGACAGTTTTTAGGTTATGAGTGTTTGAATGTGTCACTCCAGAGAAAGAAGCCCTAGAAGAGGAAATGGGGATAAAAGGAAGATGTGAGAGAAGAAGTTGGGCATAATTGAAAAAGAACAAAGTTGGAGAACTGAAAGTATATGATTTCAAGAATTATCATAAAACCTCAGTAATCAAAAAACAAAAAACCCTCAGTATTAGCATAAACACAGATAAATAGATCAAGAGAACAGACTAGAGAGTCCATAAACTCATACATATACGGTCAATTGATTTTCAATAAACATGCAATGCAGTGCAATGGAGAAGGGATAGTCTTTTCAACAAATGGGTCTAGAATAATTGTCTAAAAAATCAACATCTCGATCAATATCTGATATCATATACAAAGATTAAGACAAAATGAACCACGGACCTAAATGTAAAATCTGTAAGTATAAAGCTCCTAGAAGAATACATAGGAGAAAATGTTTGTGAGCTCAGGTTAGTCAAAGTTTGCTTTGAAAGAAAGAAATTGGACTAAGGAGTTTTGTTCTTTGAGAGACACAGTTAGTAGAAGAAAAAGACAAGCCACAGAGTAGGAGAAAATATTTGCAAATTGCTTATCTGATAAAAGTTGCAATCAAAATATATAAAAATACTCAAAGCTCAATAATAAGAACATAGACTAATAAGCTTTTAAAATATGGTCAAAATATTTGAACTACCAAAGAAGACCTATTGAGTGCAAATAAACTTGTGGAACGTTGCTCAAAATCATTAGTCATTATAAAACTGCAAATTAAAACCACAATGAGATACTATTGTATACCTTTTGGAATGGTTAAAATTAAAAAGACCAACCTCATCAAGTGTTGATAAAGATGTGGAGCAATTGCAAATCTCATACACTGCTTGTGGGAATATAAAATACTATAACCATTTTTTAAAAGTTTTAATTTAAACTCCAGTTAGTTAACATACAATGTAATATTATTTTCAGGTGTACAATATTGTCATTCCATACTTCCACAAAACATTTGGTGCTCCTCACATCAAGTGCACTCCTTAATCCCTTCCTCTAACCCATCCTCCCACCCACCTCCCCTCTGGTAACCATCAGTTTGTTCTCTATAGTTAAGAGTCAGTTACTTGGTTTGCCTCTCTTGCCCCCTACCCCAACCGTGTTCATTTGTTTCACTTCTTAAATTCCATATATGAGTGAAATCACATGGTATTTGTCTTTCTCTGACTGACTTATATCACTTAGCATACTACTCTCTAGCTCCATCCACATCGTTGCAAATGCAAGATTTCATTCTTTTCCATGGGTGGTTAATACTCCATTGTATATGTATACCACATCTTCTTCATTCATTCATCAGCTGATGGACATTTGGGCCTTTTCCAATTTGGCTATTGTTGATAATGCTGCTATAAATACAGGGGTGCGTGTATCCCTTCGAATCAGTTTTTTTGTATCCTTTGGATAAATACCTAGTAGTGCAGTTCCTGGGTCATAGGATAGTTCAATTTTTAACTTTTTGAGGAACCTCCATACTATTTTCCAGAGTGGGTGCACCAGTTTGCATTCCCACCAACAGTGTAAGAGGATTCCTCTTTCTCGGCATCCTCGCCAACACCTATTGTTTCCTGTGTTCTTAATTTTAGCCATTCTGATAGGTGTGAGGTGATATGTCATTGTAGTTTTGATTTATATTTCCCTGATTATAGTATTGGCCCAAAAATAGACACATTGTTCAATGGAACAGAATAGAAAACCCAGAAATGAACCCGCAACTATATGGTCAATTAATCTTTGACAAAGCTGGGAAGAATATCCAATAGAAAAAAGATAGTCTCTTCAACAAATGGTGTTGGGAAAACTGAACAGCAACATGCAAAAGAATGAAACTGGACCCCTTTCATATACCATATACAAAAATAAATTCAAAATGGATGAAAGACCTAAATGTGAGACAGGAATCCATTACAATCCTAGAGGAGAACACAGGTGTACTTTGACATTCGTCTCCTAAACTAAGGGAAACAAAAACAAAAGTAAAGTATTTACTTTTATTTATTTATTTATCAAAATAAAAAGCTTCTGCACAGCAAAGGGAATAATAAAAAAAACTGAAAGGCAACCTACAGGATGGGAGAAGATATTTGCAAATGACATATCTGATAAAGGGTTAGTATCCAAAATATATAAAGAACTTATAAAACTCAACACCCAAAAAACAAATAATCCAGTTTAAAAATGGGCAGAAGACATGAGTAGACATTTTTCCAAAGAAGACATCCAGATGGCCAACAGACATATAACCACTTTTTAAAAGTTTGGTAGGTTTTTTTTAAATTGAACATTTATGTACCATGTGACCCAGCCATTCCAACCTAAGTATTTATCCCAAAGAAATGAAAGCATATGTCTATAAAATAAGTCACCAATAAATATACAAATATTCATAGCAATTTCATTTTTTTAGAGACGGAGGGGGCAGAGAGAGAGGGAGTGAGAGAATCTTTTTTTTTTTTAAGATTTTATTTATTTGAGTAGTGACCAGAAGGGGCACGTGCACCCGAATGTTTATAGCAGCAATGTCTACAATAGCCGAACTATGGAAAGAACCTAGATGTCTATCAACAGGTGAATGAATAAAGAAGATGTGGTATCTGGGGCACCTGAGTGGCTCAGTGGTTTGAGCCTCTGCCTTTGGCTCGGGTCATGATCTCAGAGTCCTGGGATCGAGCCCTGCATCGGGCTCTCTGCTGGGCAGGGAGCCTGCTTCCCCCTCTCTCTCTGCCTGTCTCTCTGCCTACTTGTGATCTCTCTGTCAAACAAATAAATAAAATCTTTTTTTAAAAAAAAAGGAAGATGTGATATATATACAGTGGAATATTGTGCAGCCATCAAAAGAAACAAAATCTTGCCATTTGCAATGACGTGGGTGGAACTAGAGGGTATTATGCTAAATGAAATAAGTCAATCAGAGAAAGACAATTATCATATGATCTCTCTGATATGAGGAATTTGAGAGGCAGGGTGGGGGGCTCCTGGGGGGTAGGGAGGGAAAAAATGAAACAAGATGGGATTGGGAGGGAGACAAACCGTAAGAGACTCTTAATCTCACGAAACAAACTGAAGGTTGCTGGGGGTGGGGGGTAGGGATAGGGTGCCTGGGTTATGGACATTGGGGAGGGTATGTGCTATGGTGAGTGCTGTGAACTGTGTAAGCCTGATAATTTACAGACCTGTACCCCTGGGGCAAATAATATATTATATGTTAATTTAAAAAATCAAACATCAATTAAGAGAAACAAAAAAAAGAGATTTTATTTATTTGAGAGAAAGTAGATGCTGCATGATTCCACTTATATAAAATTCTTTTAAAATGCAATAATCTACAGTGACAAAAAGCAGATTGGCAGTTGCCTAGAGATTGGAGGGGCAGAGGTTGGGAAGGGTATGTGGGAGGAATTGTAACAGAGCATAAGAAAACTTTTTGGGGTGATGGGTAAGTTCATTATGTTGATTGTGATGAGGTTTTCACAGGTGTTTACATATATCAAAACTTGTATACTTAAATATAGATACAGTTTATTATGTGTCAATTATACCTCAATAAAGGTGTTAAAAGCAAACCCCAGGTTATTGTTGTTAGTTGAGGGGAGTTGGAGCAGGAGTAAGTTTGTTCAGATAATGAGAAAGTACAAATATTTAACACTCCTTAAAAATGGGAAAAAACTTACTTGAATTAATTTCTTTCAACCTGACTAATTTTGTTGTATTCTGTTTGAGAGAATAGAATGCAGTATAACCTTAATTGTTTGAGGTTTATTGAATTGTTATATTATTAAAGCTTTTGTTCATTGTCCTTGGGTTTCTACCTTCCAATAAATCCCCCTTCCATGAGCTGGAATTCAAGCCAAACTATATTTCTTCTTGCTAACAGTTATTTGACAAAACTTTAGTTGAGAACAAAGGAAAACTACTGACCGATATTAGATATCAATATTTGCTATAGATTTTTATTTTTCTTTCTATTCCAATCACTCAATAGCACATGTGATTTATTTCTTAAAAGTCTTCATTAATTCTCATAGGAAAGTAAAAGAGACTAACAAAATTAGAGCATGTTATCCAGAGAGTCAGGTGAAATTTGTCATTTGAAATGAAAGTTACCTCAAACATAGTCAAAGATCATGAAAATAAAATGAGTTAAAAAAAGTAGGTAATTATTGAAAATTAAAAAACAGTTGTAATCTGTAAACTTCTCATTTATGACCTACCTACCTCTCTGGCTCGTTGAAGCTGTGCTTGCTCAATTCTAGAGATGACATTCTGTACTGCAAATGGGATCTCTAGCGGAGGGACCCCTGATTTGTAAAGGGATTTTTTGGACATGATGGTGGAATCCACAACTTCTTTTTCTGATTCAGAGTCGCTGTCTATCCCACTTTGCATTTTGATAAATATTTTGAAAAGTTAGTGATTTTCTTTTATTTCTTCTTTTTTCACCGAGTATAGGCAAGTGCTAATAAAGGTGTCCACGAAGAAGCTAGAAGAGGTCTTTCCTGCTCCCACAGGTTGTGGTTTACCCTGATTTGTTGCTAACCATGGTATTCTAGTCCTGGTGATGTCATAGTAGATCTATCATGACATCAGTGATGCAAACATTTCTAGAGTGCTTACTATATGCAGAGAACTAGGCATTCTATCTATATGCTGTGATGGTAGGGGGGAGGGAGGGGAGGAAAGAATAGACAACCAGAACGCTAAAGGAAATAGAAGATATAGCGTTGCTTAAATAAGCTTAAAATCTAGGTGTTAGAATTCAAGATCCAGTATATCAAATGTAACTCCTGATTCTTCTCTCTTCCTGAGGTTTTTTTTTTTTTAAGATTTTATTTATTTATTTGGCAGAGAGAGAGATCACAAGTAGGCAGAGAGGCAGGCAGAGGGAGAGGGGGAAGCAGGCTCCCTGCTGAGCAGAGAGCCCGATGTGGGGCTCGATCCGAGGACCCTGAGATCATGACCTGAGCCAAAGGCAGAGGCTTAACCCGCTGAGCCACCCAGGCGCCCTGTCTTCCTGAGGTTTTGCTTAAGAATTTTTAAACCTGTAATGGACTAGTTGTGTTACAACATCCTCAGCTGCCCCTCAGCTTGTCCTAGACATGTAATAACTTGGAAGCTATTATTTGGCTGAAGGTCACACTTTCTGCACTGCCTAGTTATTCATTTTTCCAAGGAATGGGACTGAAGAAGGTTCTGAAATTCCATAGCTAGCTGGAGAAAATGAAGGGAACACTGGAGGCCGCTTTGTAACTGAGAGGAGTACTCTGGGCAGCTCCTTTGATTGCAGAGGAGGTGAAAGGATTTAGGACACTGGAGCAATTAAAGGACAGGGTAGTTTTGTTAGCTGTGTAGCTTTTTTATTTATTAAAAGATATGAAACAGTACAGAAAGAAATATAACAAATAGCCATATGCCTATCACATAGAATGAACAAATATTAACATTTTGTCATATTTGCTTCAGAAATGTTTTTTTAAGATTTTTTAAAATTTATTCATTTGAGAGAGAGAGAGCATGCGTGAGAACATGAGCAGAGGGGAGCGTCAGGGGGAGAGGGAGGAGCAGACTCCCCACTGAACAGGGAAGCCCCACTGTGGGGCTCAATCCCAGGATCCTGGGATCCTGACCTGAGCAGCAGGCAGCCACTTAAACAACAGAGTCACCCAGGCACCCCTGCTTCAGAAATTTTTAAATAAAATAAAGCATTAGAGATAAAGTTGGGGTCCCTTTTGGTGTTCTCCCTAGACTCCTTCCTTCCCCTCTGTCCCTTTACAGAGACAATGACAGTCATGAATTTGATGTATTTATGTCTAGTCTCTGTTTATATAGTTTTACTACAGGTGGATGTATTCATAAACTATATAATATCACTTTGTAGGTTTTAGATTTTATACAAATTATGGATGTATAATTTAAATTTCTCTACAAGAACTTCCTATGTTTAGTTCTTATTGTAAACTTAGTCCTATGTTGAGTCCTTGCTATAAACTTGTAAAGTTAAACAATTTATGTATTTCAGTCCTTCAGAGAATAGGAGACGGGGAACATAAAGTAGTTGTCTTTTAAGAAATGAATCAATATAGAGAGAGCAAATTAAATATTCTCCCTTCTAATATCCCATTGTCTAAGTTACTCCCTCCTCTGTGTTCCCAAATACTTTGTAAACTTTCTATTATAGTACTTATCTCATTGGAATGTAACTATTATTTGTCTCTGTCCATTAGTTGGTGAAATTCTCAAAACCAGAGGCTGTGTATTAGGGATTTTGTTTGTTTGTTTTAAACATTTGACATATTCTTTCTCAGTTCCTCCTCAGAAATTTTCTAAAACTTGGATATTCATTATTGTTTCAGACTCAATTCCTATGGAAACTTTTCTAAGCCCCAGAATACTTTCCTTTATTGTTAGATTGCCTCCCCTCACACCCAGTCATAAAAATTACTCCCTTCTTTTCTATAAGTCACAATTAAGTCTATTCGAGGAAGTTAAAAATGTTTTCTGAAAGGACTGCAATTAAGAATTATTTTGGTAAATGTTAAGTTTGATTAAAATATCCATCATTATCCAGCATTTCTTGAACTTATCAATTGATCTGTTTAAGTACTTTGTTGGTATATTAGATTGTGAGATCTTTAAATAACTTTCATTTCTCTTGATTTTTTTTACATTGCTTATCCCAGTAGGCATTCACAAAGCAGCCTACATGCTTGTCAACTAAACTAATTTAGCATTATTGTGCTCTCTCCCTCTCTCACATTTTTTATGCAGCATGGAATTCATCAGCAACTGGAAATGAAGGCTTTTTAAAGCAAAATTTAAAAGCTCCCTCCTTCCCTTTCAATTTGGCAAGCATTTGTTGAGAGATACTACTATGTGGCCACCATTATCTTAGAATGTGAAGAATATACAATAGGGTACCTGTGAAGAAAGTAAAAAACAAAAAAAGAAAAAGAAAATAATTTAAGATAGAATATTCAAGTGCTAATAAGGGACATGAAGAAGAAATCTGTGGGGAGCAGTGTCTTTGGGAAAACCCTATGGAGAGAGAAGGTTGATTGACAAATGAAGGCATTCCAGATAGTGAAGACATCTTGAGCCATGGCTTTGGAGGTGAGTGTTGAGTTTATCTTTCAGGGGAAAGGTAAGATTGGTTTAATTGAGACGAAGTAATGTTGAGTTTACTGTGGATCAGATTTGGGAGAGGATGGAACACAAAAATTAGAGGAGTTTGATGGAGAAATGAATTTGGTATTCAAGTGAAAAAGTGAGTAGACTCCTTAGAGATAAAGTAAGGGAGATTACATGGGATCAGAATGGTAAGGTCTTGAAGGCAAATAACAGTTTGGTGAAAGTTAAACCTTTAATTTAGAAAGATTTTTAAAATAATAGAATGGGAAAAATCAATGGGAAAAGATCAAGACATAATTATTTCAAAAGATTAGGTGTCTGACCTAAGATACAGAAGTGGGACTGATAGGGAAGAATAAAGCTTACTAGGTATTGCTGAAGATAATAAAGAATTTGGATCATCTAAAAGAAAAGTTTAAAGACCATTTTAAAAAATGTTTTTATTGTACTTCATTTGCAGTGACAGTGACAGAACATCAGCGAAGAGGCTATCCATACTAAGTATTAAGCAGCATGGATGTGGGTACCTGATTTAAGAGAACATAGGGCAAAGTTCTTTAAAGGCGTTTCTAAGGGAAACCCGCTCTCCGAGAGAGTTCCTTCAGCTGTAAAATGGGGATAATACCTATTGCATAAGGTTTTTTTTAAAGATTAATTCTCATAAAATACTTATAGTAATGCCAGGCACATAGTAAGAATTTAATATACAGCAGCTGCTATTAATATATTTACTATTATTGCTGCTTGCTTTTTTTTTTTCTCTCTCTCTCTACTTTTTTTCTCCGAGCCACCACCTTTTCAGAAGGATTGGGCGTCTGCCAGTACACTTCACACAAGCTCGGCTTTTCATCAGATCTAGATTTTGAACTATAAAAACTACGTAATTACAGCAGCGGTAGCCCTCCGTTTGGCGAGGGATAAAATGCGTCAATAAGATTTTTACACACACCCCTGGTACAGAATGGTGCTTTCCTCTGATCGCTTTCCTCCCCCCAGGACTGACGATAGTACCTCCCATGCTGCCGCTGGAAAAGGTAGCGCAAAAGTTGAGCGCGCCAAGGGGTTTCTCTTCTCCCGGAAGCAATTGTTCTCTAGAACCGGAAGCAGTTGCTCTTTCAAGGGAGGTGGGACTGGGCGGGTCAGGCCGCAGCGGCTGACGGCGGGGGAGGAGCCGGGTCCACTGCCGGGTGGAGGGGCCAGGCGAGTGTCCTTATCCTAGTGATTGGGGCTCGGGCCTGTAAGACCGTTGGAGTCGCAGCGGCGAGAACGATTGGGCCGAGCGGAGGAAGACATGTTGCTCTTCGTGGAGGTGAGTGGACTTGGTAATGTCGTCTTGCTGTGAGGAGAGCAGGAGTGTGGAGGCGCCGGCCGGTCCCACCGCCATGTGACTTTCCAGGCCGTACACGCCGCGGAACCGGCAGATAGGCTGACACAGCACCTGGGCCGTGCAGGCCTGCGGCTCCACTCTGCGCTCTCACAACACTAGGAAGCTGTGGGCTGTGGGAAGTGAGGGCCGTAGTGGGGGAGAATTGAAGGTGGAGAATCCAGGCTTGTCTGGTATGAGGTGAGAATCAGAGGAAGGGGAAAGTGTCCCATATGGACCTCCTAGAGGAGGCAAACAGGCGTGGGGGGCGTGGGGGGGGGGGCAGCAGGACGGGGGCGGAGTCTACGGAGAAAAGGGTAATCAGGTGGGCGCGTTGGGCGGGGGCGGGGGCGGGGGTGGGGGTTGGGGGGGTGGATAAGCGAGGTTTCGCGGGGCCCTCTGGGAGGGAGGCGAGCAACATGTGGGGCCGCGGAGGGAGGAAGGTGAAATTCGGTTTAAGTGTGTTGAAGAGAAAGTTGAAAGCTGCTTTTTAGCAACCCCCACCAAATTTTTTTGGTCCCCGTCCTTAAGGCTCTGGAACGTTCTGTGGGTGGAAAGCGAATTACTGTGAACGGAGGAGACGCCAGTAGGCTTTGGAAGCCTTGAAAGGCACCGCTTTGACCTTTTGTAAAAGTTACTCAGGCAGTGGCTCCGCGATGAGGGTTTGGCTTTATGGACAGATAAAAGCCCTTATAGGAGAAAAGAATGAGAGAAACCTAGTCCGAGGAAAGTCAGTTTTTTTTTAATGTTATTTAATAATAGAAATACTTTTATTTTAACTGGAACGTCAGCTGCTGGCCTATTTTAATTTTAGGTAGTGGATACCTGCCTTAGAGAAATACGAGGTTTAATTTCTCTTATTTCTGTCTTTCTCTTGTGTGCAGTGAGCATCAGCTGACTGCCTGGCTAATGCTTTGAGTAGATTCCAGATCATATTGTTCTTGCATTGTGAAAACGTCAAACCAGCAAAGCTGCAACTTCGCAACTTGGCACTTGTTAACTATGCCCATAAAAAGAATCTTTTCAATGAGGGAAGGAATTTACAGGTTGTATAATGGATTGAGAAGCCAGGGCCAGTCTATGGCAGGTGGTTTTTTTCTCTCTCTCGGAGGGATGGATGGATTTTCCTCTGTAATATTCCAGCATAAAGTAAATACATGCTTTAATTTTTTTTTTAATCTAACCAACTGTGTTGCTGATAAATTTGAGATCTTTAAATTGGGTTTTAAAGAGACACAGCTACCTTAGTATGTTCGACGTTGGTAATAAACATTCGTTGGAACACTCCCAAGTAAATAATGAAGAGATTTGAGATTACTGAACCCATTCTGTTTACCATTTTTTATCCTCATTGTAGGTTTTTTCGGCAGGATAAGAAATCAGATATGATTTTAAACAGTGCCAGTTTGTATTAGAAATGTTATGCCATGCAAATGCTTCAGGTTTTAAGTGTGTATGTGTTTTGCTGGACAAGAGAATGTGAGGTTTTACTTATATTAACACGAATTCCAAGAAAAACTTTTGAGTTCCCAATTGATTCCTTTGGCTTTGTTAAAATGTGAACTTTAATAATCGCTCCATTTATTATGTGTTTAAGCTAGATCCTCTCTGGTTTCTAAAACAACATTGCAGTGTTTTACAGATGAGAAAACTGAAGGGAAGAGGTTAAGTAACTTAGAAGTAAAGTAGTGGAATTAGGATTTAGATATAGGTCATTCTAGCGCCAAATCATGGCTCTTATTAAACTATTAATTAATATTTCCACTAACCATTTTCTTTGTGACAGTATGTGGTTTTTAACTTTTCTCCCATAATGAGTTACTGAAAATTAACAATGTCACTACACATTTGGAGCCAAATATATGGTATTAAAATCAGTAAAAAAAATAACACACTGGTCATGTGGCATTTTGTTAGCTAATATTTGATCCTTAAAACTATAGGAATAACCTATGGGATTCAGAAATTATTCTAAATGAGTGAACCAAAGCTCAGTTTGATGCCTGAGGTCATTCAGGTGCAAATAATGTGGGGACTAAAGTCTGAAGTCTTGCCTCTAGAACACAAGTCTCCGGCTCCAGAACTTATGTTTGCACTTTACCCTAAGCCAAGGATTCTTAATCTGAGTTTCTGGTTAGAATTTAGGAAGTCTGTGAACTTCATTGAGGGGAAAAAAATTTCCCTGTTTATTTTGAGTAGCTTCTAATTAAAATCTAGAATTGAAGAGAATTGAAAATTCTTGAAATTGCAATGGATTCAACAAGAGAAGTATTTTTATATATTATAGTTTTTATAGTTTTTGGTTGTGTTTTTTTTTTTTTTAGATTTTATTTATTTGCCAGAGAGTGCGAGTGAGAGCAGAAGCAGAAGGAGCAGCAGAGGGAAAGAGAGAAGCAGGCTCCCCGTTGAGCAGGGAGGCCTATGCCGGGCTCAGTCCCAGGACTCTGGGATGTTGACCTAAGCTGAAGGCAGTTGCTTAACCGGCTGAGCCACCTAGGCGCCCCCTGTGCATTTCAAACTTTAAAAACATTGTGAGAAGAGATCTATAGATTAATTGGACTGCTAAAGAGGTCCATGGCACAAGAAAGGTTAAGAATCACTTTTCTATAAACCAAGTTGCTTGTGGATCATCTTTGGTAGGGCTTCTCTAATCTGGAATCTGAGCCCTTTGTAGTTGTATTCAAAATCTTTTACTTGTGTGTGTTTTTCTGGTAAGACCCTAGCTTTTAGTTTTTAACTGGAATCAGTGGGACAGATAATAGTAATGATAATGACACTATAATAATAGTGCTATACACGTATATTGTACTTATTGTGAGTGAGGCCTGTTAAGTGTTTTTGCATGTGTTATGTATATACATCTACTCAATCCTACCTATAAGGTAGGTAGAATTATTATCTCCATTTTAGAAATCAACTACAGCACAGAATTTAAGAAACTTGCCCAAGATTATACAGTTAGTGAATATTGAAGCTGGAATTAGAACTCTGCTACCTAGCTATACTGCAATAGAAATCTACAAGGAGACAGGGAATCCTATTTTAAATAATACTTAGGTGTAACTTTTTTAACTTAGTCTTGCAGACAAGCGGCTTTATTGATTTTAGTATTTTATTGGTTTTTTTCTCCCTCTGTTCTGAAGGAGATATATACAATATCTGGCTCTCTGAGAAGAGGCAAAAATGTTTGGATAATTCACAAAGTTGTCAGACATGTACCAACATAAATTCCCTTAAAACACATTCTGTAAATTCAAAACAGCATTGTGCTTCCTCCTAACAAATTACTTAAATTACAGCTTACACTTTTTTTTAATGATTTTTGTGATTGCTAACATTTTTGTTTGTTTTTCAGATCATTTTTTCCCCTCTAATATTTTTAGCAGTTGTGTCTGCTTTAGTTGTTTGGCCATGTTTTAATTGGGTTTCTGTCTCAATTTGAGTTTTTCCCTGAAAATGAATACCTGTAACCACTTATTTAGGTAAAAATGACTTTTATGCACTCTGTAATAACTCTTAGATAAACTTTTAAATTTTTAATTATTTAAAATACAGATAACATAAAATTTAATGATCTTAACCATTTTTAAGTTTTATAGTTCAGGGTTATTAAGTACTTTTACATTGTTTTGCAACATCATCACTATCCACATCCAGAGCTTTTCATCTTGCAAAACTGAAACTGTATGCATTAAACAATAACTGCCCATTCCCTTCTTCCCCCAGCTCTTACAAAATTTTTAAAATAATTTATCTGACTTCTAAAGTGTTCTGCTTTTTTAGGTATTAACATTTTAAATTTTAGATTAACCTTAGAATCTGAAATCATTTATTTTATATTATAGTAATCATAACATTGTGCCTTTTACTCCAAATACAGTACTGGTTTTTCCCATTACTTTAAATAATTTATTTATAAAAAGTTATTAGATGTCACTGACTGAAAATGATTTTTTAAAAAAATGACTTGGAAGAAGAAAGTGCCTAAACAAATTGTGAAATGATTGCCAAGAGAAATTATAAATAAGTGAATAGTGGTTTCTGAACAATTTAATTTTGGAATATTTATTGGAGGTAGACGCAGAATTTAAAGATGAATAAAAATATTTTCAAGTAGAAATATTTCAGATACAGTGGACTGAGAATGAAGTAGGAATTATCTTTGAAATGTGAAAAGTAGAATAAAATGCTTAGAAATGAACGTAAAGATGTAAAAGTACCTTATTTATGGTGCTTCAAATTACAGTGAACTGGTTTACAGTTTTCTGAAAAACCAGAAGCTAAGAATTTTTTTTCTTGTGATGAGAACTTTTTAAAAAAATATTTTATTTATTTAACAGAGAGAGATCACAAGTTGGCAGAGAGGCAGGCAGAGAGAGGGGGAGGAAGGCTCCCCGCTGAGCAGAGAGCCCGATGTGGGGCTCCTGAGATCACAAGCTGAGTTGAAGGCAGAGGCTTAACCCATCGAGCCACCCGGATGCCCCAGAAGCTAGAAATATTGATATTCAATTATTTTGTATCAATTTGGGTTTGTTATCAGGCAGCTCCGTATTACTTCCATATTACTTCCCAGCTAATGGAAATGATCCTTGATAGTAGTAGTCATGAACATTTCAAATCTGTAATTCTGATTTCCTACCTAGGAGCTTAAGAAAAGATTTTGACCCTGTAGTTGAAATGGGGTCTGAGTCTATATTGCAGAGGAGTGGAAAGTAGAGGAAGTTGAGAAACTAATCCATCTATCATTGTGAAGTCATTAAAAAGATTTTTAACCTCTCTGAAGATCCTTAAGTGAGAATGGAAAATGACTCTTTAGCTCTGATGGCGTTCATAGCATCTTATTTTATTGTTCCTATATTCTGTATTTTGCTTAAATTTTGTTTTCGTTAATGTTTAGTTCTTGAGGAAGGTTTCCAGTCTTGAAACATTATAAACTTTTGCATTATGCACTGTGATTTTTTTGTAAGGATTTTGGAGTCCTGGGTTCAAATGTTAGTTGTATGACCTTTGACAAGTGACAACTTTTCGGAGCCTCAATTTCCTATCTGTAATTTGGGAATAATAATTTCTTTTGATAAAGTTAGTTTGTGTTAATGATGTTTATGCTGTTTATGATGTTTGTGTATTAAGCATTGTAACACAGTCTAGAGAAGAGCTTAACTGACAACTATCATTTGATCCTCATAGCAACTCTATTGTGATGTAAATTGTCCAGTATATAAATAGTAACCTTCCAAAATGACTAATTTATGCCTGATTTGTTGAACATTTTTGGAAAATTTATTAAAACTACATAATGACACTGGTAATTGCAAAAACTACTGTGAGATAGCACTGATTTAAGAGATAAATACCTTTTAAAAAAAGAAAGAGATGTATACCTTTTTGAGTTCTAATGTGAGCCTTGTTACTAATTTACCCTGATTCTGGATAAGCCAAAGAGAGTAATTACCTTATTTTAGATTTTTTATAGCTTAAGAGTATACTTTTAATTGGGCAAATAAAACTTATAAAACAGGAATGAAGATTGCAGTATGTTAAAATACAGACACATTTATATGCAAGATTTAAAGGAATACAAATGATAAAATGCAAGTAGATGATTTATATTTCCTCTTTTATGAAGAAAATTTTTTCTAATGTGCAAGTATAGGTAAATGTAAGAAAAAGAAACTTGAATATCACATATTCATGTGTCTTCTCTTGTCTGTTTCTTGTAATAGAGCCAAACTTTTGAGCGAAACTTTGGTTCAGAAAATATCTGACTGACTCTAAACCAAAGACAGAGGAGTTCGTTGGTTCTTTCGTCCTTCCTTCCTTTGCTTCCTTTCCTTCCTTCCTTTCCTTCCTTTGCTTCCCTTCTTTCCCTTCCTTCCCTTCCAGAGGAATACTTTAGATGAATATTACTAGGGGAAGAGTATGAACTGTAGACTTAAAGCCAGACACCAAGGATGAGAAGTTAAGTTTTGTTTGGTTCATATATTATTGAAGGAAGAGAAAAGCATTTTCTGTGTCAAAACAGAAATTCAGGGGGATAATCCAGGGTTTGTGTTGTACATAGATGGCCAGTACTTCATACCACTAGATACTGCAAACTACGAAATAGGTTAGTGTGATCATACCTCCTATTTTGTCCCGGATAGTTACAGTGTACACCTATTTTCTGGAACAGATGTCCCATCCTGTTTCATGTTCAAAAATACCCTGATTTGTATGATAACTTTTAATTCTGCAGAAGAGACTATATGCTTATTGGCAGTACTTTTCTCCATATCACTAACAGTGCACATAAGTTGGTGCTAAAATATTTGTTGTTGAATTAGCTATGAGAAAGTAAATTTGTAGGATTTACACAAGTTTGCAGTTAAGCAAGGTAAGAGAAATGTAGGATTATTCTAGCCTTTTGAGTTAGGTGAAGGGAAAAAATGGGGCAGTGATTGAGTAATAATAAGATACATTTATATACTGGGTTGCACAAAAGAGTGGTTAAGAACAGTACCCTGGGGGCCGGCTACTGTTCAGGCTCAGCCTCTTTCTATTTGTATGATCTCGAGCAAGTTGTTTTGCCTCTGTTTCTCAATTTTCTTATGTGTAAGTTGAGGATAATACTAATAACATGAGGATAATACTAATATGTCACATAAGATTGTTAAGAAGATTAACAGTTAATGTAAAGTACTTAAAATAGTATCTGGTGCATAATAAACACTACATGTGAGCTGCCACTTTCATATACACTAGGGAAAGGTAAGTCTCACCTTAGTTTTCTGGTCGTTTTTATTTGAAAATAACAATTTGCTGACTTCACTATACACATTTCTGATAAGGCTTATTTTCTTATTTAATACTGATACTTGAAGTTGGAATTTTTTAAAATTTTGATTTGTATAGTTAGCTGTTGGCTTTATCAGATGGCAATTTGGAGTAAAATGACTCAGTATGTTGAGGACTATTTAAATTACTTAAATGCTAAATACAAATGAAGTTCGTAATCTTAATAAGGGGTTTCATGAATCTCCTATAGAACTTTGTGGGGAGAAGTCTGTAGTTCTGATTATATTTTCAGAGTAATCCTTGATGCCGCTCCTCCTCCCCAATAGAGCTAACCCACTAGTCTATGGAAGCCTGTTTTGTTTTTTTGTTTTTGAACAGTTAACAGATGCCATCTGACTGAGATGTAGTGGGAATTTGGGGATATGAGTCTTTCCTTCTGATACCAGAGGATTGGTAGTAATAGCTTTATTGGTGAATAAACTTCAGGTTTTCTTCCACAGTGGAGAGTAAGTGAATCCTTATTCTTGACTACTTGAAGAGTTCAGGTGGTCCAGTTACCTTGCTACTCAAAAGTGTGAGCCATGGACCAGCAGCAAACTTAGTTACCCAAGGACTTCTTAGAATACTAAGTCTTGGGCCCTGTCCCTGAACTGCTGAATCAGAATCTGCATTTTAGCAAGATACCTAGATGATTCTTAAGCACAGTAAAGTTGAGAAACACTCATGTAGCATTTGTTCATTCACTGATTCATTTAACAAATGTTATTTGTTGGCCTTTTGTGTGCTAGTCACTGTTCAAGGTGCTAGAGAGCAGTAAACCATACATAAGGTCATTGCCATTGTGGTTGCTGACAAAATAATTCAGATAAAGATAAAGTGATAGAGGGTAATTTTATTGCATAAACTGCCACAAATATTATCTTTTTTATTTAATTGAAAATTAACTATGGCCCTAGGATAGAAAATTACCTTGGCCCTGAGATAGAAATCAGTGCAGAGCTGAGTTGACTTCTACTCTGAGGACCCTAGTAATCTGGTGGCATATCCATTTTTTTCTGGATTATTAATCACTCTGGACAGAATTGAGCCAGGGACCATTTGGCTTGGTGAGGAAATTTATAATATTCCTTAAATGGTATGTAACTGGTTGTCTTTTATTTTTTATTTTTTAAAATAACTGGTTGTCTTAAAACTTTTCTTTAAGGTAACTGTAGTGTAGTGGTTAAAAACCGCTGTAAAAATGTATCGGCAGACTGTTCGGACTGCCTAGATTCAAATCCTGCCTCTGCCTTATTAGCTTTGCAACATTGGGCGCATTACCTTCGGGTAAAGTAACTTTTTTTTTTTTTTTTTAAGATTTTAAGTAATCTCTACACCCATTGTGCCTGGAAGTCAGCAATCCCAAGATCAGGAGTCACATGCTCCACCAACGGTGCCAGCAAGGCTCCCCTAAACTAACATTTTTCTTATCTGCAAAATATGTATGATGGTCATATTTAACTAAAGTTATTATGAAGGTGAATTAAGTGTTCCATAAATGTTAGTTGTTATTCTTCTCTGTCAGAATGGGTGAAAAATTCCCAGTTTAATTTTCATTTTTGTTTTCCATGAAATACCCCTAAGCATCGTCTAGTAGAACCCTGAAGTTTTTTCCTAGATGAAATGACAGGTGTTTGTTTTGTGTCTTTTTTTTTTTAATAATTATCTTGTAATTTGGTGGTCCTCTCAATAGTGGAGATGTAAAAATTAAACTTAGATGATTGATTTGCCATAAGGCAAATAACTTTAATCAATTTATACACGTTGTTTTTCAGCATTTGTAGGGTTAAGTGGCTTGGGATTTCTATTTCTGATAGTAAATAGGTAAGTAAAACAAATGGTTAGATATGACCAAAGAGATAGTTTCACCATATTTGTGATGACTTCTTCCTGACTTGGTTCTGTTACCTTAAACTATGGTCTTTAATGACTGGAGGGTATCGTTTTGCCAAGAACTTGATGTCTTTCTTTTTTCCTTTCATTTATATCACTCCCCACATAGGAACTGGCATAAAATGGACCAATAATGAAGACTGCTTTTGGCTTATTTGGTCATGACATATATTGCTTAGATATAGAAGTGGTGATCTCTCAGTTTTATGGACTGACAATTTGGATATTTTTGTGGTGGTTTTGGCAGATAGTTTCAGAGTGCACTTGGACAGTTTACATCCTTTAATAGATGTTTTATGTAACTCTAGCCTCAGGGGCTTACTTCTCATTCTATGGAAGAGATAAGGATTTTGATGGAATTCATTATTAAACCCTAAACAAAAACGAATCAAACATGATTATTGAGAATTTAAGTGAGAAAAATAAGCCTTTGTTGTAGTTAAACTGTCTTGTCAGATTCGTTAATGTGTCATTTTAAAGACTATTTGTTATAGAAAAACACAGCTTTTTTTGTTGGGCTTTTCAGTTTCCAGTTTTTCTTTATGTAGAGTAATTCAATATAGGACACTCTTGTATAAAGCTTTTAGGTTAGCAGGTCAAAGAGTGAACATTTTAAAAGTTATTCATACCAACATATCAATATTGACAGATAGCTTTCCAAAAGTGTTAGGACAGTTTTTATTGTTGTCCAGTTTACTGCATCTTTGTCAGCATCTAGCATTCTAATTTGTAAAAGTTTACCACTTGATTAAAATGAAATAATTTATTTTGCGTTTCTTCAGTGACCAGTGCGATCGAATGTTTCTCCATGTTTATTAACTGAATTGTGAATTGGCTTTTTGCTTGTTTGTGCTTTTCTTACCTTCTTTGAAGACAGTAGTCTTTTGTATCACTTGACTGGAATGATTTTCCCAGTTGATGTGTCTTTTAATTTGGATCTTAAATGTTTGTAAATCCAATTGATGTCAATTGTATGAAAATATAGAAAAGTACAAAAATGAAAATAAAAATGCTACTGCTCAGAGAGACCCAGTCATAACACTGATTTTTAGTTTCTCCAGTCTTTTCTGTGCTTGTGCATTATTTCACAAAATTCAAAATTTCTGTAATAAGGTAGCAACTTGCTTTTTTCCCAGGTTTCCATGAACGCTTTCAATGCCTTCTACAGTATTTCCCCCTATTTGTAAAAATTTCATTTTGAAATAATTATGGATTCACAAATTGCCAAAAAAACTATACAGGGTGGTGTCATGTACTTTTATGCCCAGTTTCCCACAGTAGTAACACCTTGCCATAACTGTAGTATGATGTAAAAGACTAGCAGATTGATGTTGGTACAATCCACAGAACTTACTCAGATTTCACCAGTTTTATATAAGATCTTATTTTAAGGCTCTGGGATATTCTTTATATGGCTGGACTATAGTTATTGAACAAATCCTCTTTGGTTGATGTCTTAGTCCATTCAGGCTACTCTAACAATATCACAGACTGGGTAGCTTATAAACTCAGAAATTTAATTCTGGGAAGTCCGGAATTATGGAGCCAGCAGATTTGGTAGTTGGTAAGGGCTTTGTGGTTCATAGTGCCTTTTTGCCAATGTCTTCAATGGTGGAAAGGGCTAGGGACTGGGATCTCTTTGAGAAGAGCACTAATCCATTCATGAAGGCTTCAGTTTTCTGACTTAGCACTTCCCCAAAGCCCCACCTTCCAAATCCATCACATTTGCATTAGGATTTCAACATATGAATGGGGGGGGTACACAAACATTTAGACCATAGCAGTTAGATGTTTCTAATTTTTCACTATTATGAAACCAGTGTGGTGAACATCCTTGTACTTATATAGTTTTGCATATCTCTTTCAAGTAGCTCTCGCAAGTACATTTCTAGATCAAAGAATGTTTATTTTTTTCTAGTGTTTTTTAATTGAAGTATTATTAACATACAGTGTTCTGTTTCAGGTGTACGGTATGATTCAGCAATTCTAACATTACTCAGTGCTCATCACATTAAATGTACTCTTAGTCCCCTTTATTTCACTGGTCTTTATTTCACCGGTATTTAAGAATTTGTTTTTTGTCTGTTTGTTTTTGTTTCTTAAATTCCACATACAAGTGAAATTGTACAGTATTTGTCTTTCTTTGGCTTATTTCACTTAGCATTATATTCTCTAAGTCCATCCATGTTGTCACAGATGGTAAGATCTTACTCTTCTTTATGGCCGAGTAATATTTCATTGTGTGTGTGTGTATATATATATATGTGTGTGTGTGTGTGTATATATATATATATATATATATATATATATATATATCACATCTTCTTTATACATTCATTTATGGATGGACTCTTGGGTTGCTTCCATATCTTGGCTATTGCAAGTAATGCTGCAATAAACATAGTATATCTTTCAGATTAGTGTTTTATTTTTCTTTGGGTAGATACCCAGTAGTGGAATTGACTGGATCATATGGTAATTCTATTTTTTATTATTTATTTTTTAAAGATTTTATTTAATTATTTGAGAGAGTGTGTGCATGCATAAGTTGGGGGAGGGGCAGAGGTAGAAGCAGACTCCCCCCTGAGCAGGGAGCCTGATGCGGGATAATCCCAGGGATTATCCCAAAGGCAGACACTTAACTCACTGAGCCACCCAGGCACCCCTGGTAATTCTGTTTTTAAAAGAATGCATCTTTTTAAGGCTATTAATAAACATTGGTAACTCTTAGAAAAATTATATGAATTACAGCAGTGAACTGATAGGTTCCTTTTATACTTGTCAAAATGACATTAAGTAGTTCAATAGGTAAAAATGATATTTGTAGTTAACCATTCCTGCCTGTTCTTTGTACATTTTCCCTCTTTGGTAAATATCTTAGTAATTTATAGCTCTTTTGTTAATAAGGTTGGTGTTGTAACCTTTCAGACCTTTTGTTTTTACATACTTATGTATCTATCTGTACAGTGATTTTATGTTTGTTAACATAAATGATGAAACAGAGTGCTTGTTTTGCAACTTGATTTTTTTCACTGTTAGTATATATAGGCCTATCCTTTTTTTCCTTAACTTTTATAGTATTCCTGTTACAAAGTATACTACATTTTATTTAACCGTTTAGATAGAGGTTTGTATTTGTTTTTAGCCTTTCACTTAAGGAATCAGTGCTGCAACATACATCCTTAAAAATGTGCTTTTGTGTACATTAATGGCTTTTAGAGTATATACTCTTAACTACTCTTGTGAAAAATATAAATATTCTCAGGAGTACTGCTTATCTATATGCCATAGACTTTACACTTTGATTATTCTTGGTACCATTAGCAAGGGACGCATCAGATTTACAGATAGTATGCTGCCGAAAGGCATCTAATTAATTATCTTGATTTATTATTAGATACTTAATGAAATAGTGCATCCCCTTGTCTTTGAGCAAGCATGGTATTCTTGGAGTAAGAAATATCAGTGGGCTTAGTCAAAGGGGAACATCCATTAGCAATACTTGGGAGTGCTGTGTGCCAAAGTCCTGCATCTTGACTTCAGACAGCACAGAAAGGCATCAGGCTGTCACTAATTTTTTATCTTGTTACTTCAGTGGTAGAGGCAGTGGTGATTTGGGGGCTCTTGTCTGACTCCTGGCTGACCGACCAAGTTTGCAGAAATGGGCTCTGGTCCTTTAGTTATTGAGTTGATTTTTTTTTTCTATCCTCACATGCTTAGGGTATGGACGTTGTATGGGCAAACCATTGGTGCCTTCTGAGGTAGGAAGCTCAGGCATTCCAGGAGGTGGGTAGAAAGCACATAACAGCCATTGTGCCAACACAGTCCTGCCACGCACTTAGTTCTCAGTAAAAGAAGCACAAGCTTGCTTTCTCAATATCAAAAATTAATTGCGTTGTGGTAGGATGGCACCTGAGCTTACCAGGAATTTCTTGGCACTGTCTGAGCAACAGTCCCATCACTCCTGACTCTGGCCCCTGATCTCAGTCTCCTTTTGCCCCTGAAGTGAGGTGGGCTCTTTCCGTCACCACCTGTATTGAAATGCATTTGGTTTTTATATTCTCTACTCTGTTTGAAATCTAACCTGATTGCTTTGGAGCAAATTTCTTTGAATTGTATTAAACACATAGGGACATCACTCTTTATATCTTTAGCTAGATGGAGATTATAATAATTTGACTAAAATGGGAAGCCTGCTAGAGGTCGAGCTTTGAGTAATTATATGTGATCTCCAAAGGAGTAACTGATTTCTGACAGAAAATATAGTAACATCTAAAATCACTTGTTAAGACAGTCTGTCATTTTTGTTTCCTTGATTTTGTCAATTTCTGCTCTCAGCTAGGAATGATGAGTTTGAATATTTTTAAACACTTCTGATTATAAAAATGTCAATGAAACATTGAAAGTTCATGGTCACAAATTCTGTTCTCATTATTTAATCTAAATATAGAGAACAAACTGATTTAAGTTACCAAAGGTGGGGATTGGGAGAGGTTGGGTGAAATAGGTGATGGGGATACTTAGCATGATAAGCACTGAGAATATATAGGATTATTGAATCACTATATTGTATACCTGAAACTAATACAACATTGTATGTTAACTATACTGGAATGAAAATAATAAACTCAGGGTGTCTGGGTGGCTCAGTTGGTTAAGCATCTGGCTCTTGGTTTTAGCTCAGGTCATGATCTGAGGGTCATGAGATTGAGCCCCGTGTTGGGCTCTCACTCAGCATGGATTGTGCTCAAGATTCTCCACCTGCCTCCATTCATGCGTACTTCACTTGCACACGAGCTCGCTCTCTCTCTCTCAAATAAATAAAATCTTTTAAAAAACAATAATTAAAAACTAAAAGAGTTTAAAAAAAAATAGTGCATCCCATCAGTAAAAGGCAAATTTTCATTGTAATCCCACAATATTTGGGTAATTATTTATAAATTAAGTATATATGGCATAATACATTTTGTATCTTAAATATTAACCTTAATCTCTTATAGTGAATATTTGTCATATTTGGAGTCCCCAATTTTTGAGTAGCTTTCTATATTTGCAGAAATGCCCATATTGTGAAAGTCAGGCCTCTCCAGTGTATGTACTAGTCAATGCTCTTGTTTCTAGATGGATGCATCTTAAGTAACGTTAAGAGCCACTAGTCAGGCACACCCACAGATCACTTTTGCTTGAAAATACACAATGTAAGGAAATGAGGGTTGTATTCATAACTTTCGATTTTGCAGGAAGGAGTGGCAGTAGAGGTGGTCAGCTTTAAGGGGAGGTTTCAAGGTTAAGTTCCTAATAAGGAAGCGACTTTGGTCCTGGCAGTGGTAATGGATTTGAATTTTGGCATTTAGCGCTTGATAGTGGCAGGGATAGTGATTTCCTCGTAAACCACTTCAGCATTATTTTGGGTGATGTTATCTTTGCACTCACTTTCAGCCCTTTCGGTGACATAGTGGCAGTGACACTATCCTTTAGTAAATTACCCTTGTGTTAATTTACCTAGAGTGGATTCTAAATATTGACTGATAAAAATCCTTGGTAAGATACTTTTGGTACAGCAGGCATTGTTCACTTGTCTACATAGTGGCAAATGTAAAGATGAGTTGCTTTCTAAAATTGCTCAAATTTTTTAAATAATACCTTGGTACGGGGGTGGTAGGGCGGCTACCTGGTGCTGTAAGAAAAGTAGTTGGTTTCCTCCCTGAGCTAATTAATTATGTTATGACATGGTATTGTGAATTAATATCTAAACTAAGATGTTGCTGTGATTATTCAAATGGAAGTACTTTCAGAGATGCTTTTGCTCCCCTGCATGGTTTGACATTTTGTTAACTGGTTTTGATATTATTATAAAAGCCTTTAGCAGCTCTGAAACCAAAACCAAGAAGCACTTCAACATTAGACTTCCATTTTAAACTCAGTCCACATAAAAAAAAAGATTGTATCAGCTCTCATCTTGTAGCACCTCTGAAAAGTAAATAAAGTGCTAAAAATTCTTTTTTTGCACATACGCCTCTGCCATTTCATTCAAGTAGACAGTTGAAGATCTACTCTCAGCCTGGTTTGTGTTAATAGCTGAAATAGAATAGGAAGACCTAGTTTCTGCCTTCTTTGAGCCCACTGCCTAGCTTTAGAATACATATTTAAATAAACTATTATAGTGTTTAATAAAATAGAGGTATATACAAATAATAAGAGGGAGAGAGGAAGTAATGACCAAAATAAATACAGTTAGGTGCCCGAGATGTGTAAAAACTATAAGGAATTTTGGTAGATGAGGCATTATGTCTTTAAAAATGAAGAAACTGAGGCCAGTAATTGCATAATTACTAGGTGGCAGAATGAAGTTAGTTTTTGTTGTTGTTTATTGTTATACTATACTTGTATTTCAGTTGTTGGAATTACTTTAAATTTAGCTTCATTGAGATTATTGATACTTCTTTTTTTAAGAAGTATTATGAATTAGATGTTCTGGAAAACAACTGAAAATGTTGGTTAAAAAAATTTTTTTTTAAGTTTTTTTAAGCAGAGCTTTAAGCTGTCAAGAAAGCAAATGAAATCTTTAGACCAAAGTTAATTAAAAAAAAATACTCATCCAAGAGGTAAGCAGGTCATAAATGCAGAGACTACTCTTAATGCATTTGTTGGTTCTTATTGGCGCAGAGCTTTGGTTTTAATTGGCAGTGCTTAGAGACAGGACACAAGGTAAACTGGGGGGGGAGGGGAAGCAAACTTTCCCAGAGAAAAGGAAACTTGTCAGTTTTAGCTTTGGGTCTGGATTGGTGAGGCAGCGGTCTTTCCTAATAATTCTAACCACAGATGCTCTTTTTGCCAAAGTAGAGTGAAAATTCACACTATGTGTTGTTACCAAAATAACCATGTCGAAAATTAAAGGAATACTAGATTGGAAGCTTTAATATCAGTCAACTAGCAGAAGGAAAACAAATCCTCTCCTAAAGAGCATATTTTAAACATAGTCTTCAGAATTCCCACAAATAAAGTTCCAAGGAAAATGGGCTTACAATATAAAATCATAAAGCATGTAAATCATCACGAGCATGGTTTAGCAGAAACAACAGATCACAAAAGCAAACCCTCAAACGTAGCAGATATTGTAATTATCAAATACAGACTATAAAATTAGAATATTTAGGGGCACCTGGGTGGCTCAGTGGGTTAAAGCCTCTGCCTTAGGCTCAGGTCATAATCTCAGGGTCCTGGGATCGAGCCCCGCATCCGGCTCTCTGCTCAGCAGGAAGCCTGCTTCCCCCTCTCTCTCTGCCTGCCTCTGTGCCTACTTGTGATCTCAATCTCTGTCAAATAAAAAAAAAAAAAATCTTAAAATTAGAATATTTAATATGCTTAGGGGTGCCTGGGTGGCTCAGTCATTAAGCGTCTGCCTTCGGCTCAGGTCGTGATCCCAGGGTCCTGGAATCAAGCCCTGCATTGGGCTCTCTGGTGACCTTTCCCTCTCCCTCTGCTGGCCATTCTGCCTACTTGTGCTCTCATGCTCTCACTCTGTCTCTCAAATAAATAAAATCTTTTTTTTTTTTTTAATCTTTTTTTTTTTTTTTTTTTTATTTGACAGAGAGAGAGAGATCACAAGTAGGCAGAGAGGCAGGCAGAGAGAGTGGGGGAAGCAGGCTCCCTGCTGAGCAGAGAGCCCAATGCAAGGGCTTGATCCCAGGACCCTGAGATCATGACCTGAGCTGAAGGCAGAGGCTTTAACTCACTGAGCCACCCAGGTGCCCCTCAAATAAATAAAATCTTTTAAAAAAATAATAATATGCTTAAAGGAAAGAAGATACTGAAGAGATGATCAGGAAACAAAACAGGGGTGCCTGGGTGGCTCAGTAGGTTAAGTATCTGACCCTTGATTTCAGCTCAGGTCATGATCTCAGTGTGAGATCCAGCCCCACATGAGGCTCTGTGCTGGGCGTGGAGCCTTCCTAAGATTCTCTCTCCCTTTCAAAACAAAAAAAGAAAGAAAGGAAAGCATTGGTCAGATAGATTTGATAAAAGAACCAAACAGAATTTTAAGAAATGAAAATTATTTAAAAAGAACTTAGAAACTTAGTGGACAAGTTAAATTCATCTTAGAAAGAGATGAAGAGAGAGTTGATGAACTGGAAGAAAGAACTTAAGAAATCACTCAGGGTATAATTTCTTAGACAAAGAAATGGAAAATGGGAGATTGATACAAAGAGAGGTGAAACATAGTTTGAGAAGGTGTGAATATTTTATTGGCATTCCAGAAGGAAGCAATAGAGCAGTTAGTTGTTGGAGAGGCAGGGTTTGAAGAGCTAATGGCTGAGAATTTTACAGAATTGATGCATTGGATTTTAAAGCTCAGCGAATCCCAAATAGATTAAAGAAGAATTTCACACTTAAACTGGTGATTATGAAACTGCAAATCACCATTGACATAATTTAAGGAACAAGATTAAGAGTGACAACTAGAGTGATGGCAAATTTCTGATCAACTTCTGTACAAAACTGAAGACAGTGACGATATCTTTTTTTTATAATTTTTTTCTTTTTTAAGATTTATTCATTTATTTGAGAGAGAGAGAGAGCATGAGAGGGGGAAGGTCAGAGGGAGAAGCAGACTCCCTGCCGAGCAGGGAGCCCGATGCGGGACTCGATCCTGGGACTCCAGGATCATGACCTGAGCTGAAGGCAGTTGCTCAACCAACTGAGCCACCCAGGTGCCCAGTGGGGAGATCTTTAATATGCTGAAAGGGAATGTGTGCCTCATAAGGATTCTTTATACAAAAAAAAAAAAAAGAGTTCTTTGAATTCTTTATACAGCAGAGGTATAAGGTAAAAATAAAGGCATTTTCAGAGAAGCATTTTCAGAGTTGACTAAAAAAATGTGAATGATGTCCTTGCAGAAGAAGGAATGTGATTCCAGAAGAAAGGTGTGAAGTGTGAGAATTATGTTCAAAGAAAATCATCAACATTTATGTAAATTTAATAAATATTGACTGGTATAAAACTAAAATAATATATAATAGTATAACATATATGCAGGCACAAAATGCATAAAATAATCTTTCATAATGTACTACACAGTGTAACATTCATGCTCTAATTTGAAAAAAGTTTTTTTTAATTTTACATTTTTTATGACTCAGGATTTAAGGTAATATTTCAATGGAATGCTTTATTAGAGAAAAATATCCCCAATCTGAGTATTGTAGCAGATCACGTTCACCTCTAGCCCATATCCATGCTTATGTACTTTTTTGCAATTGTAATGATCTGTGAGCTGTAATCATTTGTGGTTAATACTAACTTCGTATTTAATCTCTGTATGTCTTTAGTTGGATCTGTTATTTCTCATATAGGTTAATCTGGAAAAGGGAGATAGTAATATTAGTACTAATTCCTCGCCCATAGAATTGCTTAACATATTTGCTTTTGTTGTGGTGGTGGTTATGGTTTTTTTCACTTCATTTTGTGAAAGCGTTTTCCATTTTGATGTTTTCATATTTCAGCAACCCTAACATGCACATTGTTGCACATTGTAATTTCTCTGGAAACTAGGATATACCTTAACAGTATTTGATGTCATAGTTAATTAACAGCAGTTTTTTCTTTGATATAGTAGTACCCCTTCAGATTTTATAAAATATTGTGATTAATCTTTATAATTTTGAATGGCCATGTAATACTTAGTGAGTGTGTCATGGTTTCCCTTATTCCTTGTCTGTTTGAGTTATTTCTGTTTGTTGACTCTTATAAATCTAATATGTGAGAATATGAGGTGCCCCATTTTATACAGTCTCTGTTAAAGAATGAGTTTGCAGGCTGCCTGGGTGGCTCAGGTCATGATCCTGGGGTCCTGGGATTAAGCCCCGCATTGGACTCCCTCTGCTGTTCCCTCTGTGCTCCCTTGCTCTGTCAAATAAATAAATAAAATATTTTTTAAAAACAAAACAATGTCAGAGCTGGTTTTTGAATTCAGGTATGACTGTAGAGTCTCAACCATTGTATGTTTAGGTAGTAATTATTAACTACCTTGAAAAAATCCTATTTTGCTTTATTAAAGCCACATACTACTCTGCGTAACAGTTCTATAAATGAGGGGCATTTCTAGTATTTGGCCCATTTGCTTTATCTTTTGCATGTACAAATCTTATGAAATGAATTTTTTTTTTTGCTCTTTCATTGAATTTATCAAGACTCAGAAATTTGATTTCTCTTTCTGAAAACTATAGTCTTCATTAATTGCCATTTCCTTGGGTAGAGACATAACCAGTATTCTCAGAATTGAGGAAAGTGATAGAAGGTAAGTTTGTAAATACATTTTATTCTATTAAAGTGCTTAATATACAATTAAATGCCTTTCACTGACAGGAAAGCTAGGCTATCACAAGCTCTTCACAGTTCTTTCTTGCCATTTGGTCAGAAATTAAGCTATACCTAAATTACTAAATCAAAATCAGCTTAGCTCCAAAGGCAAGGTTCTGGGAGGGTATTGCCATCGTAAAGGCAGAAAGGGGGTATATTATCTGAAGAGTTTTTAAAACAATAAGAAATTGACTAAAAGGGCTGTGCTTTTTATTATCCTATAACTGACAATTCTAAACAGTGTCAGTGATAAAATAGTGCCCACTGCCACCACCATTTTAAGGCCTAGCCCTTGTTCCCAAGAGATGAATGAGCCTTGTCATGGAAAAGGACACTGTCTTACTTTTTCCTTTTTCCCAAATCGTGTTTCAGTTGATAAAATGAAGCAATCAAAAAATATATGGCAAGGTGTAACAAGGAAATGATGTTTCATTCATTCATACATATAAGTCATATTGGTCATATTAATTGCACAGCATGGAAACTAAAAACTCAAGTAAAAGAATGGTTTATTAGATTAAAAAATTACAGGGGAATTTCATGGGACATAATTAATTGCAGAAGTACGGTCAGGTCTCCCAGAAATTCTTCTCGACAACTCTATCTGGGAGCTCTGCAGTTCTGCCTACCCAGAGTCCTGCTTTGGTTGCCACGTGTAGTGTTGGTGATACCTTAAAGGCCTTTTTTTTTTTAAACCACTCATGAACCAGAGCCAGTGGTAAGAACTCCCTCTAGGTAGACAGAATTTCTGACAAACTTAAATGATAAATTCAGTGTGTGCCAGTTATTTTTCATGAAAGCCAAATTCCCAGTATCTGCAGGTCATAAACTTGAATAATTGATTCTTTGCCCTTTGAATCTACCTTCTGGTGCCTGCCATCCAGGGAAGAGGCCTAAGGCTGAGAGGACCATTAAAAGTAATTTTCTGGACAGGGTGTAAACTTTTTGAAAGGTCAGTAATGCACTTGAGAAGGATCAAGTCCTGTTGTTTGGTTGAATGAGGTACAAGAACTAAATTTAAATAATGTATGCAGAAGATTACTTTAGATGTTTAGATTAGTTATGTTGTGGACTTTAAGAATATACACTTTCAGGACAAATGGAAAAACACAATCTAATATAAGGCAGATTGCTGTTTTTTGGCTTTTTTTTTTTTAATATTTTATTTTTAAGTAATCTATACACCCAGCATGAGGCTCGAACTCATGACTCCAAGATTAAGAGCTGCATGCTCTACCAGCTGAGTCCGCCAGACACCCCAGATTGCTGTTTTTGATTGGGGAAAAATTTCCAGTGATAGAATCATTCAGACTCAAAGGTCTATGTCACAGCATAAATGGCAATACAAATTACATTCTCTGAAAAAAAAAAATTACATTCTCTGGAAATCATTCTAGATAACTCAATTTGCTGTAAATACACACAAAAAAAATAATGCTAAAGATCGGTGAATAGTTTGAATACATTTTATGACATTTGCAAGTATATTGTGGTAAAGCAGCATTTTTATGTTAATTGTTTATAGAGATAATGTTTTTTATTGTATAGGTAGCTAAATTTTATACACGAACATTTCAAGTCCATCTCCTTAAAAAGATTTATTTTTGGGGTGCCTGGGTGGCTCAGTCGTTAAGCGTCTGCCTTTCCTCTCAGGTCATGATCCCAGGGTCCTGGGATCAAGCCCCACATCAGACTCCCTGCTCAGCGGGAAGCCTGCTTCTTCCTCTCCCTCTGTTTGTGTTCCCTCTTGCTGTCTCTGTCTCTGTCAAATAAATAAGTAAAATCTTTAAAAAAAAAAAAAAAAGATTTATTTTCAAGAATTGCCCAAAACTTTAAAATACTATTTAATATTTGTTACTAAGTTACTTAATATTATTGGGGTTTCTTCACTTTCAAGTAAAATAAAAGTCTGTTACCTAAATTTGTAATTTTAATGTATTTTAAAGTTTACAAATAGATCATTTGATTATTTAGCAGGTAACATCTAAAGGAACTGGTTTAAATCCTAATGCCAAAGTATGGCAAGAAATTCCTCCTGGAAATACTGATGCCACTCAAGTAACTCATGGAACTGAAAGCTCTTGGCATGAAACAGCAGCCACATCTGGGTCTCATCCTGAGGGTATGTCCTAAATATTTCATCAGTACAAATCATATTTTGGTTAAACATATGGCCAAATCAGTTTATAGAACTTGGGGGTATATCTTTTGATTATTTGATTAAATGTATTTATAAATGTTTAACATGTAGTTTGTCCATAGTTCTTACTTTTAGTATGACTGGTCACTATTTCAAATAGTAGCTATATCTTTGGATACCACTTATGATATGGTAGTTATAAATTAGTTTTGATATACCATCATTGGCAATGCTCTTTACTCAGTTTGACTTTGGGTAAATGACTTAACTTCTCTGTGCTTGTTTCTTTCATCTGTAAAACATTAATAATAATTACTTTTGGCATAGGATTTTCTGAGAATCAAGTGAATAAAGTACATGAAGCTGCACATAGATAGTACATAGATAGTGCTATATGAGTTTAAACTATTGATAATCATTTTAGCTTGTCCATAATGGTAAACTTATCTTCCTCAGGAAGAGAACTCTTACTACAACGATGTGGACATTATCTCAACTGGTAGAATTCCTTAAAATCTTATTATAGAAGACGTAGTGCCCAGAGTTCCTAAAGATAGACTTTAAAGAAGTTCTATTTACTTTCTATATATTTTCTTTAATACAGGTAATACAGAGCTTTCAGATGATATGTGTAAGGAATATGAAGTAATGTATTCATCTTGTGAAACCACCAGAAATACTATAAGCATCGAAGAATCAACTGATGGAATGATTTTAGGGCCAGAAGATCTGAGTTACCAAATATATGACATTTCTGGTAAACTTTATGCTTTTATTGATAAAACGAGCATATAGTACACTAGTGTTTTGCCCCTTACATTCTGTCATTGTTCTAATAAAACTTTGGCATTGATCAATCTGTTTTCTTATTTGAAAAGAACTGTATGTTAATGAAATGCTACATTATTTTTATAAATACTGTTTTCAAGTGACAAACATGAAACTTGTGGTTTAAAAAGAATGTTGAAGACCTTATTAAAAGATGGTGTAAAATTATAGATAAAAGGAAAAAATAGTCAATATAGTTAAAAGAGACCTAAATTACAATTTTTCAGAGAGCCTAAGTTTCTCGGTTATTAGTTGGGATCAATGCAAGTTCTGTCAGTTTCCCATTACTTTTCTTGGTGTGAAATGCATTTATAAATGTGAAGTTGCAGGGATTAATTTTGAGAAAATGGCTGTATTAAAAACATGGTTCTACTACAGTTCAACTTGTGAAATATTTTTTTTCACAATTATTTAATTAGCATGGGTTAGTAGTTGGCTTGGATTTAAAATGGATGAGATTTAAAAGAAACTAAAAGTGGACCAAAGACCCCAACTACCTAACTTAATTTTTCTGATTTAAAGGATCTGTTTGGAAAATAAATGTAATAGGGAGTACTCTTTTCTATTGCTGCTTAGTTCTGTGACTTCAGTCAAGATACATAAACCTTAATCCTCAGTTTCCTTATTTATTATAAATATTTGGACTAGATTTCTAAGTTTTGTCAGCTTGTAAGTTGATTTCTGAAGTGGCATGGGTGATATTTCTATACAATAATTTAAGGTGGTAGGTTCTCCTCCCTATTTGTGGTCATAATATACTTAACCACTGGGTACTTTAAACTTAGAGTTGGTTTTAGTAATGTAGGAACCAGTTGGTATTTTAATAAGTTTCCTGTAATGACATTGAAAAGTTAAATGAAGTTACTACTCATTTTTAGGTAGCACATTTGGGTGGCTGGATTTTGTATTAGAAGGATTGCATGTACATAGAAATAGAATGCTTCTTATATTCATTTTTGATGAAGTTAATCTAATATCTACTATCATTTTGAATCTTGAGTACTAAGACAAGGTAGTGGTAAAAACTATGCACAAAATACTTATCTTTATATACATTCTATTGTCCGTATTTAAAGGAAATTAGCCTACTTATTCACTAATGCTTTTTTTAAGAAGAGGACAGATTACATGCTTTGAGTCTGTAATGTTTCGCGTAAGATTCTAATTAAAGAAAAAAAAAAAAGTGATGGTTTTCCATCACTGGTTTTCCATCACTGAGTTCTGGAAAAAAGTCTTGTGTTCTGGGTTTAAATAATCGAAGGCATAGAGGGCTGTTAGAGTTGTTTTGATCCTTTGAATGTTTGAGTGTTTTAAATATTCCTAGGAAGATATAGTGCTCTATAATCAAGGAATGAAAAGAAAAGAGTATTAAGAGATAAAAGTTGAAGTATGACTAACATCAGATTTAGTACCAATAATACAGATATATATATCCCAATTTGTTTAGCTAGTTCCTTCATATTTAGATTACTATTACATTTGTTCTTTTGAGTTTTCACTAAAGGAATAAGTAGTTACCACATTTTTAAAGTTTTTAGGGTAGTGTTTTACAATAGGGTAGCCAGGTACCTTTAGTATTAATGGTGCTTTGTTCATTACTTGATAAAATAATTTTAAACTGATCTGAAATCTATCTAAAGAAAGAATGGGTTGAAATTAGTTAGACTTTGTTAGAATTCAGTTGAACTCTACAAATAATAGTTTTGTGAATTTTAATTTGTGCGTACCTCATTACATATTCTGAGTACAACTATGTGTAATGTGTATTATGGTAATTTAGTATTAACTCTTCCTCTATTTTCTACCTTCAGGAGAAAGTAATTCAGCAATTTCTACAGAAGACCTAAAAGAATGTCTGAAGAAACAATTGGAATTCTGTTTCTCCCGGTATGTTACTCATATTTTTTAATTGAGATTTCTCATTTTTTTGAATTGTTTGGTTAGTAGATGTAAAATACTTGTGAAATAGAGTGGAATAATGGTGATTTTAATTTCCTTCAGTGATATATTTTCCTTATTTTTTGATATATTCTTTAGTATATTTCTTAACTAAATTTAAAGATGTAATCTCTAATTGGAAATGCAAAGGATCTAGTCTTGGAAAGGTGATGAAGGGGCGCCTGGGTGGCTCAGTGGGTTAAAGCCTCTGCCTTTGGCTCAGATCATGATCTCAGGGTCCTGGGATCGAGCCCTACATGGGGCTCTCTGCTCAGCAGGGAGCCTGCTTCCCCCTCTCTCTCTGCCTGCCTCTCTGCCTACTTGTGATCTCTCTCTCTCTCTCTCTGTCAAATAAATAAATAAATCTTTTTAAAAAAGAGAGAGAAAGGTAATGAAATACTGGATTGGATTACTTTTGAATTGGCTATTGGATACTTTTCCTAAAAACATATTCAGGTTTAGGGTTCTCAAAACAATGGTTATCTTTTTTTTTTTTTTATGATTTTATTTATTTATTTGTCAGAGAGAAAGAGAGGCAGGCAGAGGGAGAAGCAGGCTCCCTGCTGAGCAAGGAGCCCGATGTGGAACTCGATCCCAGGACCCCTGGGATCATGACCTGAGCTGAAGGCAGACACTTAACCGACTGAGCCACCCAGGCATCCCAAAACAGTGGTTATCTCTTAATACATATTTTTAGTAGCTGGCTTGTGTAATGTTTGATCATGGAGTTATTATGATGGGCATAGAATTTATGTTACTAGTGTCTTCAATTAAATAAGGAATTCTTTCAGGCAAACGTTTTGAGTTGTTTTTTTTTTTTTAAGATTTTATTTATTTATTTATAATATATATAGAGAGAGCATACACAAGCAGGGGGAGCGGCAGGCAGAGGAAGAAGCAGGCTCTGTGCTGAGCAGGGAGCCTGATGCAGGACTCGATCCCAGGACCCTGGGGTCATGACCTGAGCTGAAGGCGGGTGTTTGACTGAGCCACCCAGGAGCCCCCCCCCTTTTTAAAGATTTTATTTATTTAATTAATTTATTTTAGAGAGAGAGTACGTGCATGGGGCAAGAGGAGGGGCCGAGTGGGAGGGAGGAAATCTCAAGCCACTCTGCACTGAGCACAAGCCTAAAATGGGCCTCAGTCTCATGACTCTGAGATTATGGCCTGAGCCAAAACCAGGAGTCAGACACTTAACCAGCTGAGCCACCCAGGCACCCCTCGAGATGTCTTATTTACCAATAACAATTACGTAGGCATATTTATAGTTTAGATGTCATAAAACTTCAGTATTGTAAAACTGCCCCTTCCAAAATAAACAAGTTTGGATATGTATGCAAAGGTCACGCCTTCTGTTTTTCTTATATGTGGTGAGAGGTAGGACTGGTAAACCAATTTTTCAAGCTAGAAACCTGGATTTTATCTTAGACTTCTTTATGTCTTTTTTTTTTAACTTACTTTTTAAGTAAGCTCTATGCCCACCATAGGGCTTGAACTCATGACTCTGCAATCAAGAGTAACATGTTCTACTGACTGAGCCAGCCAGGTGCCCTTAGACTTCTTAATTTCTTTACATATAATATACTCTTGACTCAGGTTTAATTGGTTCTTTGTCCCAAATAGCTCCTCCTTTTTTCCCTCCTTTTTATTCTTTGCCTTTGTAGTCTAGTACAGGATAAAACGATAAAAGCAGAAGTTTCTGTCTTTAGTCATTTGTTCCTGCAAAACAATTCATTTTCCTTTTTTTTTTTTTTATTTGAGAGAGAGAATGAGAGAGAGAGAGAGAGCATGAGAAGGGGGAGGGTCAGAGGGAGAAGCAGACTGCCTGCTGAGCAGGGAGCCTGATGAGGGACTCGATCCTGGGACTCTAGGGTCATGACCTAAGCTGAAGGCAGTCACTTAACCAACTGAGCCACCCACGCGCCCTAAAATTCATTTTCTGTAATATACTTGTAATAGTTACTTAAAAATCTTTGCCTACTGTCTGGATCATTTGTGTGTCTGCTTGTATTTGAGTTTTTTCTCTTGATTCTCTGTCATAATTTCCTGCCTTTTTGCATGTCTTTACAAATTTTGATTATATGCTGGACATTACATGTAAAAGCAGCTACGAGTTGCAAGTGACAAGATTTTTCCCTCTAGACACGATTTGAGCTTTCTTCTGATAGGCAGAAGCAGATTGATTGCTTCAGTCCAGTCAGAAATTGAGCTTTGTTAGGACTAAACAGCCACTTTAATTAGACTCAGTGTGCTTCTGATTTATCTCTGTTCCTTAGGCATGACCTTTTTAGTCTTTTGATTTAGGAGTTGTCTGTTTTCTGTTATTTCAATCCTGAAGCACCAAGGGAGACTTAGTCCTGTTCTTGAGAGGTTTGAGATTAGCTCTTTAGTCTCTTCCCCTGTAAGCTTCAAAATCTGGCAAATGTCTTGCGGGGTGGGGGAGACCTGTCTTGTGTTTGATTCGAGTTTCTTCCTTCCACTGAAACTTCCACAAAACCAGATGTTACTTGCCTTTTCAGCCTGGCTCCCAGTCTCCTACCTTTCTTCTTAGAACTCAGGAAATGTTATATGGGGGGAAATCTGCTGTATGTTAGGAGCTCCTGTAGTTTTCTATTCACAGTGCCAGTCCTGTGCAACTGCCTAAAGCTCTGCTGCTTCCCTCCTGGTCCTGGATCTGCAGACCCCCTCGGGAAAAAAAGATCATCTTTCTGGAATTTATTTTGTTCTTGTACCTTCTTTCCTTCATCTCCAGAAACGTGATTTTTGTAATTTAGCCAGGCTTTTTTAGTTGCAATAGGAGCACTCATTTGTCATGATCTACCACAGTTCAAACCAACTGTGTGATTGACGCTTGTGGCTTCCCAAAATTGTTATTAGTACGTATCAGGTGTTGGTCATGAGTAGTCAAATCATAGATGTGATTTAGAGCCATTAATTTGACTTCTGATGAGATACAGTTTCTTTAAGAGTTTGACCAAGGTTGGGGCGCCTGGGTGGCTCAGTGGGTTAAGCATCTGACTTCAGCTCAGGTCATGACCTCAGAATCATGAGATTGAGCCCCACATCGGGCTCCGTGCTCAGCATGGAGTCTGCTTCTCCCTCTCCCTCTGACCCTACCCCTGCTCAGGCATGATCACGTATGCATGTACTCTCTCGCTCTCTCTCAAATAAAATTTTTTTTAAAGATTTTATTTATTTATTTGACAGAGAGAGAGATCACAAGTAGGCAGAGAGGCAGGCAGAGAGAGGGGGAAGCAGGCTCCCTGCTGAGCAGATAGCCTGACGTGGGGCTTGATCCCAGGACCCTGAGATCCTGACCCGAGCCGAAGGCAGAGGCTTTAACCCACTGAGCCACCCAGACGCCCCTCAAATAAATTAAAATCTTTTTAAAAAGGTTTGGGGTGCCTGGGTGGTTCAGTCATTAAGCGGTCTGCCTTTGGCTCAAGCCATGATCCCAGGGTCCTGGGATCAAGTCCCATGTGAGGCTCCCTGCTTAGTAAGGAGTCTTCTTCTGCCTCTTCCTCTCCCCCATGCTCGTGATCTCTCTCTCTCTTTTTCGGATAAATAAAATCTTAAGGGAAAAAAAGGTTTCACCAAGGTTTTATAAGAACAGATGTGCCGAAAGTCAGAGTTGATTTAGGCTACAACTTTTTAGTTGTGTAAGCCTGGGTGGCTTAGCCAGTTTAGCGTCCAACTCTTGATATCAGCTCAGGTGGTGATCTCAGGGTTGTGAGATCATACCCATGTTGGGATCTTGGACATAGAGCCTGCCTAAGATTCTGTCTCTCCTCCCTCTGCCCCTCCCTCCCCTCCCTCTCTAATAACCAGCAAAAAAGTGCTATTACTGTGTTATTACTATGCTCCTCCTTTTATGCTAAAGTGAGTTTAATCTTTGCAGGTACCTTCTCTATTATTTTTTGCCCCCAAAGCAACCTATTGACAATTGTAATTTTTAAAAAGTAATTACTTTATTTTAACAAAACTTGAAGGTAGAGACCTTTGGCTCTACCCTTTGCCAGGTACTAGGGCCTTGAAATACATTATGAACAACAAAAATTTTTCATGGAACCTGTGTTCTGGCTGGAGGAGACAAAACAAACAATTTTTTTAAAAAGCAAAATAAACAACTTAGAAGTGTGCTAAGTGATAAGCACTATGGAAAAAAATTTAGAACCCTCTAAGCAAGAGAAGGAGAATCAAGACTGCTTGGGTGGTTTCAGTTTTAAATAGGGTCGTTGAGAAAAGGGGGCTTTTAAGCAAAGACTTGAAACTCTTTATAAGTAGACTGCTTCAAAGATCTGATGTGAATAGGACAACATGAGTATGATTTTACTTCAATTTGTTACATAAGATTTTATATGTAATAAATGTTTATATCTTTTTTAGAAATTTATTTTAAAGAATCTTTTATCTTAATTTTACATGTTTTAAATTTAGTTTTAAATTTATTAAATTTAAATAAAAAGTCAAACATGCTTAAAAAATACAAACATTCAGAAATTTTGGATCCTTTACAGTTAAACTCATGGTTGAAGCTATAATTTTCCCCATATTCTAACATCAATGATAAAGTGTTTATAAGATGGGGGCGCCTGGATGGCTCAGTGGGTTAAAGCCTCTGCCTTCGGCTCAGGTCATGATCTCAGGGTCCTGGGATCGAGCCCTGCATCAGGCTCTCTGCTCAGCAGGGGGCCTGCTTCCCCCTCTCTCTCTGCCTGCCTCTCTGCCTACTTGTGATCTCTCTCTGTCAAATAAATAAATAAAATATTTTTTAAAAATTAAAAAAAAAAAAGTGTTTATAAGATAGAACTACACTGTATGTAATATTTTATTAAGCCTCTTTCCATATCAGTATAATTCCATAAAGTTCTCTTGTTCAAAACTTTTGGGCATGATGTAGTTGGTGATTCAGAAATGTTCTGAAAGTTGTTAGAGTATATTTGTTGTGTATTATATATTTTTATAGTTCACTGTGTTATTTCTGGTAGCATAATTTTGTTTAACCAGACTTAATGACAGAAGTGAATAAGGTACCTCTTTAGGTGCTTTTTGAGAATTCTTTGTTTTATGGGACTCTTGCTTTTGTTTATTCCTTTCAGAGAAAATTTGTCAAAGGATCTTTACCTGATATCTCAAATGGACAGTGATCAGTTCATACCAATTTGGACAGTTGCCAACATGGAAGAAATAAAAAAGCTGACCACAGACCCTGATCTAATTCTTGAAGTGTTGAGATGTATGTAAATCATACCTTTTAGCTTATTTTTTAAAGTCAAAAGCTAAGTATTCTTTTGATTTCTGATCATACAGGGGATTTTTTGTTTTTGTTGGCCATTTATTTTTATTTTTTTTAATTGTAGTTGACATATAATGTACTTTTTCAGGTATACCCCATAGTGATTCCACAATTCTATACATTAAGCTGTGCTCACCAGGCAGGGAATTGTTAACTCCCTATTTTTTGTTATTCTGTTCCAATAATTTATCTTTATTTTTACTGACTTTGGTATATAGCTTCTATTATCAATTCTGTACCTTGGTTGTTCATCTTGATACCCACTTACTCAAATATAAGCAATTAAATCTCAGTTTTCTAGGCTATTAGAAAGTTATATATATCATTCTCACATCTTCTAAAGCATTGTTTCAAACTTTTGAACCCAAGTAAGAAGTACATTTTACCTTATGGCCCAGTACACACACCACACAACTAAAATGTTAATTATTCAGATTAATACTAAATGCTTGGAATTAACTTTTTTTTTTTTTCTAAATTGATTTCACAACCTGTAAAGAATTGCAGTCTGTAGTTTGACAAATACTACTTTAAAGTTGGGTAAAGAATTTGAGGTTTTAAGCATTTTTAATGGTGTTTGTGTCTTTTATCGGTATTTCTTGCTAACCTTTCTTAGCAAAACCTTACCAAAGTTTTAACTACTTGACTGAATAAGGGCAGCTCTTCACTTTTATATGAAATGTGTTTTTGAAAATGTTTAAAAGTTAAATATACCAAGTCCCATAATAGGCTTTTATGAGAGTAGAAGATTTCCATTCTCAGAGGGCTAAAAACATTTATGAAATTTCTGATTGGTTTGTGCAATGATTTCTTAAAACAACCCAGTGTTGGCCTTAGAAAAAAATCAGCCAAGAGACTAGCAGAATCTTCCACCTGTGAGGACTAGAACCTACTTAAACCCAGCTCTTCTTCCCTGTTTCTTTTATTCTCACTACTTACCTCTTCAGAGAGATACGGCATATTATCTCTCTGAAGGGACTAGAAATAAAATTTTTGGCTAGATGGTACTATCTTCATTAGATATTTCCTCAAAAATCAGCATCTAAAGGATGGCTTCTCCGTGTCTATAACAGTATGTAAGAATAAATATGTTAAAATCAAGGGAAGGTTATAATCATTTGAGTTTAATTCTTGGTTTAAGTGCTTCTTAGATTTGGATTTTAAGAAGAATTTCTTTGCATGTCAGAATGCAATACTGTAGTCCAGTTACAAGAGTGGAATGCAAATACACTGATTAATGCACTTATTATCTCCAGAAATCCAGAATTCAGTAGTCGTACACAGGGTAATTTTACCTTGTTAGTTATGTATTACATACTCCTGAAAGTTTTTCAACCCCAACACAGTGCCAAGACACAAAGTAGGTACTCTGTATATTTGTTCAAAGAATAACATTTGACAAAGTATCTTGTATACTAATCTCAAAATATTTTGTTATAACAGTAATCTTTGGTTCTACAATTTAATTTGAGGATATTAATCTCAGCTAATTTATTCACTTGGAAATAGAAATGAATAGTTTTTAATGGCAATATTAATATCTCTCCTTGTAATTTTTGAATGAAACACTTTTTTAAATTTCAGCTTCTCCTATGGTACAAGTTGATGAGAAGGGCGAGAAAGTGAGACCAAGTCATAAGCGTTGTATTGTGATTCTTAGAGAGATTCCTGAAACGACACCTATAGAGGTAAATTATTAAGCATTGTTAAAGTTAAGTATTCTTTAACTGTTTAAATTGAAGATAAACAAAGTATAAGTTAGTGCCCTCATATCAATTATGTGAATAGGATAAATTTTGTTTTGTAAGTTCTGAAACACTGAAAGAATGGTACAGAGGGGAGAGGAAGATATAATTCCATGTTCTGAGAATGGTAGACTGAGTATTGTAGTGTTACTAGTTCTCAATTTGTTTATTTGACTGGCAATTAAAATATATAAATAGGCTCTTTTGGGAACTTGAGGATTCATCTGAAAGAATACACAGGAATGAAGAAGAAAAATAAGAGTCAAGACTTAATTCTATTAGCTAGCAAATATAAAGCAGATTTGCAGTCATAAATGTGGTGTGGTACAGGAATAAATAATATTTGAATGAAACAATATAATCCTGAAATAGACCCTTTTATTTAGTAATATATGTATGGTAACATTTATTTAATAATTAGATTCACCAGGTATTGTGCTGTGTACTTTATGGTAATTTAAAGCCTAAGGTTTTGTTATCTCTGTTTTACAGATAAAGTAACTGAGCATTAGTATGGTTAAATAACTTGCCTAAGGACACATGGCCTGTTCGAATGACAGAATCTGATTTGAACTCGCTCTCTGTGATTCCAAAGCCCATGTTTCTTAACCAGTAAACCTTAGGACTTCACACTAAGTTGCCATGTTAATGATAGTAAGTTAAAGATGGAGAGGACTAATTAGTAACTGATATATGGTAATTGGCTAGCCATTTAAAAAAGAATTTTTAGACCCTTGCCAGCTAACAAATTTGGCACATTAGTAGTTAATCTTTTTGCCTAGATTCATTCAGTATTAACTCTCCAGAATGAAGATTTCCTAAACTTAGAAACAGTGAGAGAAATTAGAAAAGAAACTGTCACTAGATAGATCTTCTATTTAAAATTATGAACTATATGTCAAAAGTAACAAATTGAAAGGAAAATTACAGAATGGGAAGAATATTTGCATTATTAAGAAACAGTGTAGAATATGTGAGCCTGCACTCTAGAGCCAAGCTGCCTCGATTTGAATTCTAGCTTTTTACTTGATAGCTCTATGATCTTGCATGAGTTACTTAACCTCTTTTGCTTTGGTTTTTTCCATCTGTTAAATGGGATAATAGTAATAAGTAACTCATAAAATTGTGAGATATAAGTGAATTAGTATATAAATAACTTAGAGCAGTACTTGGCATGTAAAACAAATTAAGATTAGCCAATATCATTTTTATAGTTATTGTAATTTATATTCTGAATACATAAAGAGGTCACACACAGGAAAAGCAGTAAATAAAAAGGAACAAGGCAGCAGCATACTGTTCATTAAAAAAAAGTAAAGGAAGTGCAGATGACTAAGATAGCTAGAGAAAGTCAGCCTAGGCAGTAATCACTGAAATTCAAATTAAAATGAGAAATTTGGGGTGGTGACTTTAAAGGTTCCTGTCAGGTAGAACAAATTACTTTAGATCCAGACTTCTTTTTTTTTATTTGGGAAAGTAAATCTGAACATATAACTCTTCCTAAAGAATAATAAAGGCTGAAAATAAAAAGATTTAAATAAATAAATCAATTCATTTTACATTTAAGAGGATTAGAAATATTTGGAGAATATCTTTGGATTTTTGAAGGTAGAGATCAGTGGATGGCAGTCTAACAGTTCCGCAGATAGTTCTATAGAAATGTAATTCTGGACTGGATGAGAATTTTATTAACTGAACTTGGTGATATTTCACCACTTTCACAAATGTCACAAAACTCAGCTGGTTACACCACTACTTATTTCGAGTAGTATTTGGCCCAAGCAAATTTCATAATAAGTAGATGTTATTTTTTTAATTTGATGTAGTAAAAATTTGAGGGAGTTAGAATACAGGTTAGACTTCATTGTTACCATGTTGATTGTCCCATCAGCTTAGTAATTACCTTTTTAAAAATGGATACCTTGTGATATTTTGGTATTTCATGGGCATTTTAACCTAGTAAGATTCTTTATATTTGGGAATTACTGGTTATTACTGAGTTTCTCCTTGAACTCAAATAGGTATTAGACAAAATGGAGTTTGGAGGCATACAAATCTGGGTTCGAGTTCTTCTTTGTGATAGTGTGAGTAGGTTAAACAATTTGAGCTACCATTTCCTCAGCTGTAAAATGGATATGATAAAATCTTTAAAACAGGGTTGTTAAATCTATGTCTCACCCTGCATGGGATTTCAGTAGATGTTTCCTTTCTCTCATAACCGTTTAGAGATACTAATGTTGACTTCCAGTTCTCTTTCTTTTCTTTTTATAAACTTCCTTCAAGCTGTTAACTGTTACACAGTTCTGAGTTTTGGTAATCATTTTTTTTTTGAAATGCATATATTTGTTTTAGGTTTTAGTTATTGAAGTTTCAGTTTCAATTATGGAAAAGAGAAGATATCTTTGCACAGAGTTCATATCTGTGACTCTGGTGTAGACAGAGCATCTGGATTGAATGAGAATGCATGAAAATAAATACTAAGCACTAGAAAATGTTAATGGAGGACATACTTTTCATTTTTTGGATAATGGCAGGTCTAGAGAGATTTTACTGTTAAGGAAAATTTATCTTGCCACTAAGAGTGATGAAATGCTTCAGTTTTGCTGATAATTAAGATTCTATCTCTAAATCATACATAAAATTTACACTAAAGTTTTTCTTTCTTAGGAAGTTAAAGCTTTGTTCAAGAACGAAAACTGCCCCAAGGTGATAAGCTGTGAGTTTGCACACAATAGCAACTGGTATATCACTTTCCAGTCAGACACAGATGCACAACAGGTGAGAAGAAAACTTTTCTTCTAATTTGAAGTCCTGGTGGTAAAAGTAGTGATATATTTTAACTGAGAAAATATGTGCTCACAGAAGTATTTGTAAAGACTATTGAGCTATTGAGCACCTCGTTCACCTTTTTGGTTGTGCTTCTTAATTGGTTTCCTTTTTGATCATTTTCCTAAAGCTTTTTCAATTTCAGTTTAAGAAGTTTATTTCCTATCAATAAAAAAATTAACACAATTTTAAAATTAATTTAAAGATTGGGAACCATGAACTCAGTAGTTGGTATTTCTAGTGTGTACATACTAGGCCCACAATAAATATATAACTTCCTTTCTGATTCTTGGAATTTTGACATTAATGATTTTACTCTTGTCATGTCCAACTTAAAGTAATAATCCATTGAAACATAAAAACAAAAATATATCTAATTGCATTTTAAAACCACTCACTGACTAATTGATCGACTGATTTTTAAAGTGAACTCTACTCCCATTGTGGGGCTGGAAGTCATGACCCCAAGATCAAGAATTGCATACTCCACCAACTGAGCCAGCCAGGCACCCCACTGATTTTTTTTTTTTTTTTTTTTTTTTTTAATTCTTCATCTTAGAAAACTGTCTGATTGAACCATTTTTAAATAAATACGTGGTGAGGGGTGCCTTGGTGGCTCAGCGGGTTAAAGCCTCTGCCTTCGGCTCAGGTCGTGATCTCAGGGTCCTGGGATCAAGCCCCGCATCGGGCTTTCTGCTCAGCAGGAAGCCTGCTTCCCCCTCTCTCTCTGCCTGCCTCTCTGCCTACTTGTGATCTCAATCTCTCTGTCAAATAAATAAAATCTTTAAAAAAAATTAAGCTTTGCGCAGTGGCAGTGTTGTAGCCAATGAGGTTTATCCGAGGCGCGATTATTGCTAATTGAAAAAAATTAAATACGTAGTGAAATTTTGGGTCTGTTTTGCGTTTTGTGCATCTTTTTCTGCATTAATCCATAGTAGCTAATCTACAGTAAATGTGAACTTATGCTGGGATGTTTTTACTTTCTCATTCCTTATCACCTGCATAATGGAACTGACTTCAGAATTTTTTATTATTTATTTTGGAGCTGGTTGCTAATACCAAACTCTTGATAGAATAAAGATGGCTTTAATGAAATGTTTGAATGCTAATAAAATTCCTTTCTGCTTTGTTAACAGGCTTTTAAATACTTAAGAGAAGAAGTTAAAACATTTCAGGGCAAGCCAATCATGGTAAGAAAATGTTTGTAAGTAGAGCTAGTGCGAAGCCAGAAAATTTTTGTTGCTTGTCTATTTGAGAATTTAAAACACATATACATAATAATGGATAATAATAAAACCTGTAATGATTTTAAAGAAATTTCATATGATGTGGTAGAAAATTAGTTGATAGGGTAGCAGTTCTTTCAAAGGCCTACCTTTAGATTGCATGAAGTTTTAGTTAGATGCTGATTGATAACTTGTAAGATAATCAAAATGAGGATTAGGGATAATTTTTTAGTAAAAAAGGTGGAAAATATTCTCAATACTGTCACTCTCATCTCAAAATTAATTGCGTCACCACACTGATGTTCATCTGTTTGGGAATCTGGGAATTATTGATGACACTTGCTCACTGTCTTTACAGGTCTTATCTTTTCTCAGATCCCATGGAATCTGCTTTTAAAACTTGTTTCAATTATTACTGCCTTTGTTTAGGCTTGAACAATTAGAGTAGCCTTTTAACTGTTATGCCTTCAGCTTTCCCCCCACTTTTTCATTCTCCAATTGCTACCAGAGCTACCATCTAACATAGAATCATAGGGCACCTGGTGGCTCAGTCGGTTAAGCATTCAACTCTTGATTTCAACTCAGCTTTTGATCTCAGGTTGTGAGTTCAAGCCCCACATTGGATTCCAGCATACTTAAAAAAAATGAAAATAAATACATAAAATAGAATCCTGAGCATTCACTTACTTTGGTACTTTTGGTTACTTTCATATGCTACTTATTCCCTATGTAATACGATGATGATTATTTGTGAATGTAATACAGTATTCTTGCTCTATTGAGCTCTTAATGTGTTACCAGTTTCTGTTCTAAACACTTTATTTGTATAGAGTCATTTAATTCTTACAAGAACTTCATATGGTGGGTACTCTTGTTTTCTCCATTTTATGGTAAGAGGTATGAGAGTTACCTACCCAGTTTCACACAATTAGTAAGTGGAAGAACCAAGGTGAGAGAGGCTTACATTTATTAAGAGAATGTATGTCAGCATTGTTCTAAGGACTGGACATATTTAAATCTCATTATTGATGTGTGGTAGGTGGTATTATTACTTTCTATTTTAGAGATGAAGATACCTGCCATTTGTCATTCTATTTCTTCTGCTTCTTCCTGTTACCTCCCTCCCCTACTTGAGGCTATAAAGATCTTCTAGGTCTTCTAGTAGGTTTAAAATTTTATGTCAGATTTAGGTCTTTGATACATTTGGAATTAATTTGATATACAGGATATGATCGGAATCTAATTTAGTTTTTTTCCATATATGGAAAGGCAGTTGTCTCAACACTTAACAATTTGTTGAATGGTCTGTCCTTCCACAACTTGTGTGTGATGTTGCATCTATCAGATCTGCGTTAGGTTCTCTATTCTGTCAGTCTTTTCTTTATTGAACCAATATCACTGTTTTAATTATCACAGGTTTAGAATATCCTTATGTCTTTGAGAAAATCATCCCTCCTTACTCATATTTTTTAAGACCATCTTGGTTATTCTTAGACCATTTTTTTCCATATGACTTTTGAATGTTTGTCTAATACTAACAAAAATCATATTGGAATTATGGAATTATATTTGATTTATTGGAGACAGTGGCAGTTTTACCTTGCATTATTCAATATTGTGGTAATATAATTTCTCTATTAATTGAGGTCCTTTGTGTTTCATAATTTCTAGAAGTAGTTTTCGTTGCTTTTCCCCTCTCCTTGATATCTTAGTAATCTTTATTATTTTAAGATTTTATTTCTTTATTAGAGAGAGAGTGAGTAAGAGACAGATGACAAGCAGAGGGGTAGGGGCAGAGGGAGAGAGAGAAGTAGACTCCCTGCTGAGCAGGGAGCCCGATGCAGGATCCCAGGATCCCAAGATCCTGGGATCATAACCTGAGCTGAACGCAGATGCTTAACCAACTGAGCTACCTAAAGCACCCCAGTGATCTCTTTTTAAAAATGTCACTGTCTGCAGGAACCTTGCTGAATTCCTTTATTATATCTAATGGAGATTATCAGAGCATGTCATCTACAAATAATCATTTCGATTACTCCTTATACCTCCCATTTCTTACAGCTGATTATTTTTTTTTGAGATCTTAGGTATAATGTTAAAAAATATATGTATCTTTGGATACCTGAGTGGCTCAGTTGGTTGAGCATCTGAATTGATTTTGGCTCAGGTCAAAAGAGATTGAGCCCTGTGTCAGGCTTAGCAGACTCCCTACTAAGTGGGGCTGGGTCCCAGGACCCTGAGATGATAACCTGAGCTGAAAGTAGATGCTTAATGGACTGTGCCATCCAGGTGCCCCCACCCTGCAAATTTTTTCTGTTACTGCCTTTTTGATTTCTAATTTTGATTTCATTCTTTACTGTTCTATATATTTTTAAAATTTGTGTGTGTGTGTGTGTGTGTGTGTGTGTGTATGGTTCTCTTGGTTAAAATTAAATTTATAACAACTTCATGTGAATAATACCAGCTTAGTTCTAATAGTATACAAATAGTCTGCTTTTATAATTCTCTGTTTTATTCATTTCTCTTTTAAACGTGATAAGAAAAAAGAGTTACATACCAAAAGTATAATAATATTTTCTTTTCTATTTACCTAATTATCCTTCCCAGTGTTCCTTATTTCTTCTTATGGCTTTGAGTTATTCACTGGTATCTTTATTTCACCCTGAATAACTCCCATTAGCATTTCTTGTTGGATAGGCCTACTGATTTACTTTACGTTGTTTTGTTCATATGTCTTTTTCCTGATTACTCCTAGGTTTGTCCATGGTTTCCATTAGCTCATTAAGTACATTTAAGATAGTTGATTTAACATCTTTGACCAGTAATTCCAATGTCTGGGCTTACTTAGGATGGTTTCTATCAAATTTTTTTTCCTATGAATGGGCCATAGTTCTCTGTTGCTCTGTGTTTTATAATTTTTTGTTGAGAACTAGACATTCTGAGTATTACACCTAGACACAGTTCTGCCATTTTTATACCTTTTTTGGTCTATATATGCAAAATAGTTTTAGGGTAAATTCCTAGAAATGAAATTGCTATATTGAAGAGTATACGCCTTTACTTAATAGATAGAACTAACTTAAATTCATATTAATATTTTGGCTTTTTTTTTTAAATTTCTTGTGGTTGATTCTGATTTTTCTACTTATGTTTCTGGCTGTTTTTCTATTAAGATTATCTTAATGATTTGTGATTATATAAGTTTTTAGAGGAGATTAGTCTTATCAGATGACTATTATTGTGTTAGTTGTACTTCTGTGGAAATTTATTTTTTGTAGCAAGATTACAAGATCGATGAATCTTTTTCTTTATGCCTTTGAATTTTGAGTCTAGTTTGGCTCCGGTCCTCTCCAGAAAAAGTTATTTTAGTTTGTTTTTTAATCAACTTTACTGAAGTATAATTTGCATACAATAAGATATATTTGTTGTAAGCATAAATTTTTATTAGTTTTGGGAACGTTATGCATTGGATTTTTTCTCAGTCTCTCCCACCATCCCCAGCTGCCAATCTAGGCAATCACTGATCTGCTTTCTACAGCTATAGATTTGTCTTTTCTGGAGTTTTCATATGAATGAAACCATACAGTATATTCCCTTTTGTACTGGACTTCTTTCACTCATCATTATTTTTAGCGAACCATATTGTTGCATGTATTGGTAGTACATTCTTTTTTATTGCAAATAGTAGGAATGTACTTAGTTTGATTATCTAGTCACTTTTTAAATCTTTTTTCTATTAAAAAATTTTTGATTGTTGGGCTTATTATTAAATTATAAGAGTTCTTTATATATTCTGGATATAAGTTCTTTGTTAGGTATGTGTGTTTGTATTGCAAATCTATTTCCCCTAGCTTGTGATTTGCCTTCTTGTTTTCTTCACAGTGCATATTTGAAGAGTTCTGATGGAAATGTAGTTGATATACAATATTATATTAGTTTCAGGTGCCCTACATAGTGATTCAACATGTATATACATAGGAAGTGTTATCATAAATCTAGCTACCATCTGTCAAAGTTGTTACATTTTTATTAACTATATTCCCTATGTATACATTATATCCCCATGACTTACTTTATAACTGGAAATTTGAACCTTTTAATTTTCCCCTATTTCATCCATCCTTCCACCCTGTCCCCTCCCCACCCCCCCCACCAGCAACCACCAGATTTTTCTCTGAATACATGAGTTTGTTTCTGTTTTATTTGTATTGTTTTTTAGATTCCACATATAAGTGAAATCAACCAGTATTTGTTTTTCCCTGCCTAACTTATTTCACTTAGCATAATATTGACATTGTGGCAAATGACAAGATTTCATTCTTTTTTATAGCTGATATTTGTGTGTGTGTGTGTGTACACACCACATCATCTTTATGCATTCCTCTCTTGATGAACACTTAGATTGCTTTCATTTCTTCGCAGTTGTAAGTAAGGCTACCGTGGACATAGGGATGTGTGTGTTTTTTTTAAGTTAGCATTTTTGTTTTCTTTGACTAAGTAACCAGAAGTGGAATTGCTGGATCATATAGTAGGTGTATTTTTAGTTTTTTGAGAAACCTTCATACTTGATAAAGATTTTATATATTTATTTGTCAGAGACAGAGAGAGCACAAGCCGGGGGAGTGGCAGGCAGAGGGAGAACCAGGCTCCGCTGAGCAAAGAGCCCGATGCAGGACTTGATCCCAGGATTCTCTGGGATCATGAACTAAGCTGAAAGCAATGCTTAACTAACTGAGCCACCCAGGTGTCCTAAGAAACCTTCCTACTTTTTTCCATAGTGGCTGCATCATTTTGCATTCCCACCAACAGTGCACAGAGGATGCCCTTTTTCCCATATTCTCATCAACATTTGTTATTTCTTGTTTTTGTTTTTAAATATAGCCTTGTGACAGGTGTGAGGAGATACCTCATTGTGATTTTGATTTGCATTTCCCTGATAGTGATGTTGAGCATCTTTTCATGTGTCTTTCGGCCATCTCTATGTCTTCTTTGGAGAAATGTCTCTTCAGGTCCTCTGCTCATGTTTTAAATTGGATTGTTTTGGTTTTCTTGATACTGAGTTGTGTGAGTTATGTATATATTTTGGATATTAATCCCTTATTTTTTTTTTTTTTTATCATTTGCAGATATCTTCTCCCATTCAGTAGGTTGCCTTTCCATTTGGTTGATGGTTTCCTTTACTATGCAAAAGTTTTGTAGGTTGATATAGTCCCATTTGGTTTTTTTTTGCTTTTGTTTCCCCTGCCCTAGGAGACACATCCAAAAAAACATTGCTAACACTGATGTTAAAGAGCTTATTGCCTTTGTTTTCCTCTAGGAGTTTTATGGTTTCTGGTCTCACATTGGAGTCTTTAATCCATTTTGAGTTTATTTTTGTATAAGGTATAAAAAAGTAGTCCAGTTTCATGCTTTTGCATATAGTTAGTTTTCCCAACACTGTTTATTGAAGAGACTGTCTTTTCCCCATTGTATATTCTTGCCTCCTTGGTTGAAAATTAATTGACGAAAGAACAGAAGTTTTTAAAAAAATTTTAGAAGTTTTTAATTTTAATAAATTCTGTTTTTAAGAGTTATTTATTTACTTGAGAGAGAGAGCAAGCACGAACAGAGGGGAAGACAGAGAGAGAGGGAGAAGCAGGCTCCCGACTGAGCAGGGAACCCAGTACAGGGCTCGATCCTAGGACCCTGGGATCATGACGTGAGCCAAAGGCAGACACTTAACTGACTGAGCCACCCAGTACCCCTAATAAAGTCTGTTTTTATCTCACTTTTCTTTTAGGGTTCATGATTTTTGTTTTATCTGAAATCAACATCTAGATTCATGAATAGTTTCTTTTATGATTTCTTCTAAAATACTATACTTTCACATTTAGATTATACTCAACATTTAGATTTTATAATCTACTTCAGGTTTCTTTCGTGTGTTGTGAAGAGTCAAGGTTGTTGTTTTTTTTTTTACATGCATGTACATTTGTTCCAACATTACCTGTTGAAAAGACTCTTGGTTACTTTGTTGACTATTTGTTGATCATATATGCTTTGGTCTATTTCTGGACCCTGTTCTGTTCCATTGACCTGAATGTTTATCTTTAAATCAGTTCCCTACTGTCTTGATGACTGCAGCTTTATAAAAAGTTAAAAGATCGGGTAATGTCTAAGTTCTCAAATTCATTTTGACTTTCCGAAATCACTTCAGGTATTCCAGGTCCTTAATATTTCCATGTAAATTTTCAGTGAATGTGTCAGTTTTACAGAAATGCCTTTTGGGATTTTGATTGGGATTTCATCGACTCTGATTTTGGAAAATTGCCGCCTTTGTAATACTTAATCTTCTAATGTGATATCTGTTCATTTATTTAGGCTTTTGGTTTCTCAGCATTACTTTCTAGTTTTCAGTGTATAAGTCATTGCCTATCTTGTCAAATTTATTATTAAGTAAGAGAAATACCATTTTTGTGTGTTTGGGCCTTTTAAATTTTTTGTGTATTTGTTGCATTAATGTAATCTACCTTATCTAATACAGAATCTGTTATTCTTTTCCTGAATATATAAAGCAGGTTGTATTAAAAGTAAAACAAAAAAACAGAAAACAAACACTTCTTGAAGCATATTAACATGACTTATTTACTACTAATTCTTTGATGAGGTAAAAAAAAAATTAATTTACTATGTATTGATTTCTGCTTCATAGGTACAGTATATACAAATACAAAATGGAAATATTAGTAATTGTGTTCTTAACCTAAGAAAAGTATTATTTAAATGGAGAGTTATTTTTATTTTAAAGTAGTTTAAAATATGTGGAATTAAATTGATATTTTAAAAAAAATAAGGCCTTTAAATAATAAAATTCCAACTTACACCTTAAACTTTTCTCTCTTAGGTTTTATCTATTATAGACAAGGAATCTGCTGTGTTAGTGTTTTCTTCTGAATCAGTTATCTAAATTTTTCACAGAAATTTTAAATACTTATAAAACTTACTATAGGAAACCATAATGCTATATTTTATTAGAATATCTGTGCACAATTAATTGACAAATTATTTATACTGGCCATGATTCTAAAATTACCCATGATAATTTGGGAAAATTCAGACTCTTGTGCAATGGATATCCAAGGTCAAGAGTCCTTGCAGACTTTGGCCTAAAGATATGCTTCTGAAAGAGTCCTGTAGAGCTTTTATTATATGAGCTGAGGTAAATTGCTTCCATTTCATCATCTTTTTTCTTTTGTGATTAAGCAGGAAAGCTTTTTTATTGCTGTTCTTCCTATAGATGAGGTCTATCTGATATTAGTTCCCTTCAGCCTAAAAAACATTTGATGTTTCTTATAGTGCCTACCAGTGATGAATTTTCTTAGTTTTTACTTATCTTAAAACTGTCTTATAGTTCATATTCATTTTTGGTGGGTATTTTCCATGGATATGGAATTCTAGCTTGGTAGTTTTAATTTTTTTCTATCCTTTTAAGATACTCTGTTGTCTCCTGACCTCTGTTGTTTCTGGTGAGGCATTATTGTTATTCTCTTTATATAATATGGTCTTTTTTACCTGCTGTCAGGATTTTTTTTGTTTCATGTTTGGTTTTCAGTAGATTGACTGTTGTGTTTCAAGGTACGGTTTTTTTATATCCTACTTGGTGTGTGCTGAACTTCTTGGGTTTGCACATTGATGTTTTTCAGCCGGATTGGGAGGGATTTTCAACTACCAGCTTTTCAAAAAGAATTTCTGCCTGACTTCCTCTCTCTTCCCTTTTGAGACTCCATAATTACACATATATTGGACTGCTTGGTGTCACTGAGATTTTGTTCATTTTTCTTCAATCTCTTTTTTTCTTTGAATTGCATAATTTCTGTGGACTTGCATTCATCTTCAGGTTATATTCTGGAATTTCCATTTTTAAAAATATTTCCCCTCTGCTGAGATTTCCTTTTTGTTCAACTCCTTAAGAACACAGTTTCCTCTTAATCCATATATATTCATAATGGCTGGATTAAAATCCTAGTCTGCTGTTTCCATTACCTGGTTATCTTGGAGTCTGTTTCTTTGGGCTACTGTTTTCTTGATAATGGACCATATTCAAAACATAATGTTGGGGGAGGAGCAAGATGGTGGAGGAGTAGGAGACCTAAATATCATCAGGTCCCAGGAGTTCAGCTGGATAGTTATCAGACCATTCTGAACAGCTACAAACTCAACCGGAGAGAGAAGAGAAGAAGAGTAGCAATTCTGGGAACAGAAAATCGACCACTTTCCGGAAGGTAAAACTCTTCCGTACGGAGAAGTGAATCCAAGGCATCCAAGGCGACATTCGGGAAGATAGACTGCGGGTGGAGGGGCCAGCTCCCGGCAAGTGATAGAGCAGCAGGCACAAAATCAGAACTTTTAAAAGTCTGCTCCACTGAAGGATGTAGCTCCAGAGGCTCAGCGGGGGGTGGAGCCTTCGCGGGGACAGTGTGGTCTGAGGACCTGTGGGGTCACAAAAAGACCAGAGGTGTCTGAGTGTGGCAGAGCCCCCAGGTTTTGGAGCAGGGGACCCGGCTGCAGAGATGGAGCCGAGGAGTGGGCTCTCAGCTGAGGATTACTTTAAACCGTGATTTGTGGCACATTCGGGCCACTGCTCTTGGGGCAGGGACCCAACAAGCAGCAGATCTGGGGAGACTCACCTTCCTCCTCCTGGAGGAGCGGCGCAGAACCACGCTGCAGGAATCAGCTGGGTTTGGAGACTTCAAATGGGGCTGTGCACCAGAGATAGAAACGCTTGGTCACAGGCTGAGTGAGCACGGAGTGCCACTGGAGACCAGGGAGATGGGAGGGATTGACTGCTTCTCTCTGAGGGCACATTGAGGAGTGGGGCCCTGAGCTCCCGGCTCCTACAGGGCCAGAGATTGGGAGACTGCCGTTTTCATTCCTGTCCTCCAAAGCTGTACGGGAGGCATTTAGGGAACAAAAGCTACCGAGAGCAAACCCGAGCAGATTACTTAGCCTGGCCCCTGGCAAGGGTGGTGCAATTCCGCCTCAGGCAAAGACATTTGAGAATTACTGCAACAGGCCCCTCTCCCAGAAGATCAGCGAGAACATCCAGCCAAGACCAAGTTCACTGATCAATGAGAACTGTGGAACTCCAGAACTAGGGGAAAGCAACACACAGAATTCATGGCTTTTTCCCCATGATCCTTTTTAGTTTTCAAAGTTAAATTTTTTTAATTTTATTTTTTTCTTATTCTATTTTTTTAAATTTTTCCTCTTTTCTATTTTAACAGTTTTAACTATTTTATCTTAACAATACCTTTTTAAAAATCTTTTTAAATTTTCATTGTTATAGTCATATTTTATCCCTTCATTGTATTTAACCTTATTTTTTGTATACATATAGGTTTCTTTTTTTTCTTTAAAATTTTGGGATACAGTTTCTTCTTAATAGATCAAAATATACCCTAAAATCTAGCTCATGGCTTTGTTCTAGTCTCCAGCCTGATCACATCCTTTCCTCTGTGTTTTTTTTTTTTTTTTAACCAACTTCTTATCAGTTCCTTTTTTAGAGTCTTTTTTAACTTTCATCTTTATAGTCATATTCCATCCCTTCGTGTTTACCCTTATTTTTGTGTACATATATAAGTTTTTCTTTCTTTAAAATTTTGGGAGGTAGTTTCTACTAACAGACCAAAATATACCCAAAATCAAGTGTGTGACTCTTTCTATTCATTAGTCATATGTATATTCCCCCCCCCCACCCCCCCCCGGTTTCGGGTCTCTGCTGATTTGGCTAGTGTTTATCTTTCTGGGGTCGTTGCTAGCCTTTTAGTATTTTTGTTCTCTCATTCATCTGTTCTTATCTGGATAAAATGGCAACATGGAAAAACCACAAAAAAAAGAAGAGGCAGTACTGATGGCTAGGGATCTAATCAATATGGACATTAGTAATATGTCAAAACTAGAGTTCAGAATGACGGTTATCAAGGTGCTAGCTGGGCTCGAAAAAAGCATGGAAGATATTAGAGAATCCTTTTCTGGAGAAATAAAAGAATTAAAATCTAACCAAGTTGAAATAAAAAAAGCTATTAATGAGGTGCAATCAAAAATGGAGGCTCTTACTGCTAGGATAAATGAGGCAGGAGAGAGAATTAGTGATATAGAAGACCAAATAATGGAGAATAAAAAAAGCTGAGCAAAAGAGAGACAACTACTGGACCATGAGGGGAGAATTCGAGAGATAAGGGATACCATAAGACGAAACAATATTAGAATAATTGGGATCCCAGAAGAAGAAGAAAGAGAGAGGGGGGCAGAAGGTATATTGGAGCAAATTATAGCAGAGAATTTCCCTAATTTGGCAAAAGGAGCAAGCATCAAAATCCAGGAGGCACAGAGAACCCCTCTCAAAATCTAAAAATAGGTCCACACCCCATCATCTATTAGTAAAACTTACAAGTCTCAGTGACAAAGAGAAAATCCTGAAAGCTGCTCAGGACAAGAGGTCTGTAATATGCAACAGTAGAAATATTAGATTGGCAACAGACCTATCCATAGAGACCTGGCAGGCCAGAAAGGACTGACAGGATATATTTAGAGCACTAAATCAGGAAAATATGCAGCCAAGAATACTATATCCAGCTAGGCTGTCATTGAAAATAGAAGGAGAGATAAAAAGCTTCCAGGACAAACAAAAACTAAAAGAATTTGCAAACACCAAACCAGTCCTACAGGAAATATTGAAAGGGGTCCTCTAAGCAAAGAGAGAGCCTAAAAGTAACAGACCAAAAAGGAACAGAGACAGTATACAGTTAATAGTCACCTTACAGGCAATACAATGGCACTAAATTCCTATTTTTCATTAGTTACCCTGAATGTAAATGGGCTAAAAGCCCCAATCAAAAGACACAGGGTATCAGAATGAATAAAAAAAAAAAGACCCATCGATATGCTGTCTACAAGAAACTCATTTTAGACCCACAGACACCTCCAGATTTAAAGTGAGGGTGTGGAAAACAATGGAGAATGATAATGGACGTGATAATGGACATGAAAAGATAAGCTGAGATGGCAATCCTTTAGTCAGATAAATTAGATTTTAAGCCAAAGACCATAATAAGAGATGAGGAAGGACACTGTATTATACTTAAAGGGTCTGTCCAACAAGAAGATCTAACAGTTTTAAATATCTATGCCCCTAACATGGGAGCAGCCAATTATATAAATCAATTAATAACAAAATCAAAGAAACATCATCAACAATAATACAATAATAGTAGGAGACTTTAACACACCCCTCACTGAAATGGACAGATCATCTAAGCAAAAGATCAACAAGAAAATAAAGGCTAAAATGACACCCTGGACCAGATGGACATCACAGATATATTTAGAACATTCCATCCCAAATCAACAAAACACACATTATTCTCTAGTGCACATGGAACGTTCTCCAGAATAGATCACATCCTGGGTCACAAATCAGGTCTCAATTGGTGGTACCAAAAGATTGGGATCATTCCCTGCATATTTTCAGACCACCATGCTTTGAAACTAGAACTCGATCACAAGAGGAAAGTTGGAAAGAACTCAAATACCTGGAGGCTAAAGAATACAAAGAGGCTACTAAAGAATGAATGGGTCAACCAGGAAATTAAAGAAGAATTTTAAAAATTCATGGAAACAAATGAAAATGAAAACACAACTGTTCCGAATCATTGGGACACAGCAAAGGCAGTCCTGAGAGGAAAGTATATTGCAATACAACCTTTTCTCAAGAAATAAGAAAGGTCTCAAGTACACAACCTATCCCTACACCTAAAGGAGCTGGAGAAAGAATAGCAAAGAAAGCCTAAACCCAGCAGGAGAAGACAAATAATAAAGAGCAGAGCAGAAATCAATGAAATAGAAACCAAAAGAACAGTAGAACAGATCAACAAAACTAGGAGCTGGTTCTTTGAAAGAATTAATAAGATTGATAAACCCCTGGCCAGACTTAACCAAAAAGAAAAGAGAAAAGACCTAAATTAATAAAGTCATGAGTGAAAGAGGAGAGATCACAACCAACAGCAAAGAAATACAAACAATTATAAGAACATATTATGAGCAACTATACGCCAGCAAATTTGACAATCTGGAAGAAATGAATGCATTCCTAGAGATACATAAACTACCAAAACTGAACCAGGAAGAAATAGAAAACCTCAACAGACCCATAACCAGTAAGGAGATTGAAGCAGTCATCAAAAATCTCCCAACAAACAAGAGTCCAGGGCCAGACAGCTTCCCAGGGGAATTCTACCAAACATTTAAAGAGGAATTAATACCTTTTCTCCTGAAATTGTTTCAAAAAATCGAAATGGACAGAAAACTTCCAAACTCTGTGAGGCCAGGATTACCTTGATTCCAAAACCAGAAAAATACCCCACCAAAAAGGAGAATTACAGACCAATATCTCTGATGAACATGGATACAAAAATTCTCACCAAAATACTAGCCAATAGGATCTGACAGTACATTAAAAGGATTATTCACCACAACTGAGTGAGATTTATTCCTGGGCTGTAAAGTTCATTCAACATCTGCAAATTGATCAATGTCATATACACTACATAAAAGAAAGGGCAAGATCGCTTCTCGGCCTTTTGGCTAAGATCAAGTGTAAAAGAGAAGACAAGAACCATATGATCCTCAATTGATTCAGAAAAAGCATTTGACAAAGCATCCTTTTTTGATTAAAACTCTTCCACAGAGTAGGGATAGAGAGTACATACCTCAGTATCATAAAAGCCATCTTTGAAAAGCCCACAGTAAATATCATTCTCAATGGGGAAGAACTGAGAGCTTTTCCCCTAAGGTCAGAAACACAGCAGTGATGTCCACTATCACCACTACTGTCCAACATAGTACTAGAAGTCCTAGCCTCAGCAATCAGACAACAAAAAGAAATAAAAGGCATCCAAATTGGCAAAGAGGAAGTCGAACTCTCATTCTTTGCAGATGATATGATACTGTATGTGGAAAACCCAGAAGACTCCACCCCCAATTTGCTAGAACTCATACAGGAATTCAGTAAAGTGGCAGGATATAAAATCAATACACAGAAATCAGTTATGTTTCTATACACCAACAACAAGACAGAAGAAAGAGAAATTAAGGAGTCGATCCCGTTTACAATTGCATCCAAAACCATAAGATACCTAGGAATAAACCTAACCAAAGAGGCAAAGAGTAT
>CM052897.1:56415513-56449239 GCA_028534135.1 Potos flavus | reverse complement strand
GAAAACCAAAGTTGGCAGCATCCCAATTCCAGACTTCAAGCTCTATTACAAAGCTGTAATCATCAAGACAGTATGGTACTGGCACAAAAACAGACACATAGATCAATGGAACAGAATAGAGAGCCCAGAAATGGACCCTCAACTGTGTGGTCAACTCATCTTTGACAAAGCAGGAAAGAATGTCCAATAGAAAAAAGACAGTCTCTTCAACAAATGGTGTTGGGAAAATTGGACAGCCACATGCAAAGAATGAAACTCAACCATTTCCTTACACCACACACAAAAATAGACTCAAAATGGATGAAAGACCTCAGTGTGAGACAGGAATCCATGAAAAATCCTTGAGGAGAACCCAGGCAGCATCTTCTCCGACCTCATTTACAGCAACTTCTTCCTAGAAATACCACCAAAAGCAAGGGAAGCAAGGGCAAAAATGAACTATCGAGACTTTGTCAAGATCAAAAGCTTTTGCACAGCAAAGGAAGCAGTCAACAAAACCAAAAGATAACTGACAGAATGGGAGAAGATATTTGCAAATGACATATCAGATAAAGGGCTAGTATCCAAAATCTATAAATAACTTCTCAAACTCAACACCCAAAGAACAAATAATCCAATCAAGAAATGGGCAGAAGAGGGTGCCTGGGTGGCTCAGTTGGTTAAGCAACTGCTTTTGGGTCAGGTCATGATCCTAGGGTCCTGGGATCGAGCCCCATATCGGGCTCCGTGCTCGGTGGGGAGCCTGCTTCTCCCTCTCCCTCTGCTGCTCTACCTGCTTGTGGTCTCTCACTCTCTCTGTCAAATAAATAAAATCTTTAAAAAAGAAAAATGGATAAAAGACATGAACAGACATTTCTGCAAAGAAGACGTCCAAATGGCCAATAGACACATGAAAAAGTGCTCAACATCACTCGCCATCAGGGAAATACAAATCAAAACCACAGTAAGATACTACTTGCACCAGTCAGAATGGCTAAAATTAACCAGCCACGAAACAACAGGTGTTGGCGAGGATGTGGAGAGAGGGGAGTCGTCGTGCACTGTTGGTGGGAATGGAAACTGGTGTAGCCACTCTGCAAAACAGTATGGAGTTCCTAAGAAAGTTAAAAATAGAGCTGCCCTATGACCCAGTGATCACACTACTGGGTATTTACCCTAAAAATACAAATGTAGAGGGGAGGGGGGAGGGAAACTTTGTCGGGAATAAACTTCACTCTGTGGAAAAAAAAAAAAAAAAAAATACAAATGTAGTGATCCGAAGGGGCACATACAACTGAACGTTTATAGCAGCAATGTCCACAGTAGCCCAACTATGGAAAGAACCTAGATGTCCATCAACAGATGAATGGATAAGGAAGATGTGGTATAATATACAATGGAATACTATGCAGCCATCAAAAAAACCGAAATCTTGCCATTTGCAATGACGTGGATGGAACTAGAGGGTATTACGCTAAGCCAAAAAAGTCAATCAGAGAAAGACAATTATCATATAATCTTTTATTTTTTAATTTAATTTTTTCGGTGTTCCAAGATTCATTGTTTATGCACCACACCCAGTGCTCCATGCAATACGTGCCCTCCTTAATACCCATCACCAGGCTCACCTTTCCCCCCACCCCTCTCCCCTCCAAAACCCTCAGTTTTGTTTCTTAGAGTCCACAGTCTCTCATGCTTCGTCTCCCCCTCCGATTTCCCCCAATTCACTTTTCCTTTCCTTCTCCTAATGTCCTCCATGTTATTCCTTATGCTCCACACGTAAGTCAAACCATATGATAACTGACTCTCTGCTTGACTTATGTCAGTCAGCATAATCTCCTCCAGTCCCATCCGTAGGATCTCTCTGATACGAGGAATTTGAGAGGCAGGGCGGGTGGGTAGTAGGGGGTAGGGAGGGAAAAAATGAAACAAGATGGGATCAGGAGGGAGACAAACCATAAGAGACTCAATCTCATGAAACAAGCTGTGGGTTGCTGGGGGGTGGGGGGATAGGGATGGGGTGGCTGGGTTGTGGACATTGGGGGGGTATGTGCTATGGTGCTTACTGTGGAATGTGTAAGCCTGATGATTCGCAGACCGGTAGCCCTGGGGCAAATAATACATTATATGTTAATTTTAAAAGTAGTAATAATGTTATTTACTTGGTTTTAGTTTCTTTCTTTGTTTTTTAAGATTTTATTTATTTATTTGACAGAGACACAGCAAAGAGGGAACACAAGCAAGGGGAGTGGGAGAGGGAGAAGCAGGCTTCCTGCCGAGCATGGAACCTGATGTGGGGCTTGATCCCAGGACCCTGGGATCATGACCTCAGCCGAAGGCAGGTGCTTAATTACTGAGCCACCCAGGCGCCCCTTGGTTTTAGTTTCTTATGGGATATTTTAAGATTTAAGTAAACTACAGCATATGACATTACTTGAGTAAAAGCAACAACTGTAAATTTTTTAGGTCATATTAAAGTCAATTTGATATTTTAAGGATTTTTCAAGATTGGCCATTATGGATTTCTTATTGTTTGATTGGTTGCAATTTGGGAGAAGGAGGATTCCTGGTTTATAAGGATTGTAAAATATACCTTTATTTATTTGTTAAAGTCATATTTTTATGCTTTAACATTATGCATTATTTCACTTGCTATTCCTAACAAGCTGGTGAGGCTGATAATTCCCTCTCACATCTGTTTTAGTTCTTTTTTTTTAATCTAACCCTCTCACATCTGTTTTAGTTCTTTTTTTTTTTTTTTAATACAGAAAGGTGATTTCATTATAGCACGGGGACAGGACAGGACAGAAAGAGCTGCTGTTTTATTTAGTTCTTTTGCAAAGGTCAGTAAACTTTTTCTTTAAGGGACCAGAAAGTGAACATTGTAGATTTTGCCTGTCATGAAATCTGTTGTAACTCAACTCTGCCATTATAGCACCAAAGCAGCCATAGGCAATATGTAGACAAATGGTCTAATCTATTTTAAGTTTTAGAATATTGCTTTCTTTCCTTTATTTTTTTTTAAACTTAGTATAGTAAATTCCAACATACATAAAAGTGGAGAAAACAGTAAAATCGATCACTGAGAAATCCCATCAGCTAGTTTTAATAGTTTGTAGAGCAATGGCCAGTCTTGCTTCATCCATATTCCCACCCATTTCTCCATGCCCCCAATTATTTTGAAGCAAATTTGAAACTTAATTTTATCTATAAATAAACTAGTTATAGTAGCTCTGAAAGAGGGATTTTTTAAAAATCGTAGCTACAATATCACGTTTTCCTGATTCTCATTTTTTTGTCTTTTTTCTTTGTTTATATCTGTAGTTTATCTGTAGTTTTCATCCTTTACCTATTTTATTTTTTCTTTTGAAAGTATGCTGTTGAGGGACGCCTGGGTGGCTCAGTTGGTTAAGTGGCTGCCTTCGGCTCGGGTCATGATCCCAGGGTCCTGGGATCGAGTCCTACATCGGGCTCCTTGCTCAGCAGGGAGCCTGCTTCTCCCTCTGCCTCTGCCTGCCACTCTGCCTGCTTGTGCTCTCTCTCTCTCTGACAAATAAATAAATAAAAAATCTTTATTAAAAAAAAAAAGTATGCTGTTGAAATAACTAAGTTGTTTTATGGAGTTTCTCATACATTTTGCTAGCTCTAGTTTTTATTGTGTTAAAATACACATATATAAAACTTACCATCTTTAACTATATAATGCAGTTGTACTAAACACATTCACCACCATACGTTCACATTGACTTAATCTTGTAAAACTGAAATTCTGTACCTATTAAACAGTAACTCCCCATTCTCCTCCTCCTCCTAGCCCCTGATAACCACCATTATTCTTTTGGTCTATGATTTTTGACTCCTCTGATTAGTTCATATAAATGAAGTCATACAGTATTTGTTTCTTTGTGACTGGTTTATGTCACTTAACATAATGTCTTCTAGGTTTATCCATGTGTAGTATATTGCAGAATTTCCTTCCTTATATATTGTCTTTGGAGAAGTGTCTACTCAAGTCCTTTGCCCATTTTTTAATTGACTAATTATATTTTTTACTGTAGTTTAGCATGATCCTCTGTCTCCTGTACTTTGTGCAAATTGGTAGCTAGATTTAGAGGCTTGATCAAAATTTGGTTTGATTTGGGAGCAGCAGCAGAGAGAAAAGCCTGTATGTTTCTGTATCTGTCTCTTTTATGCTAGGTGCTACTGATCATTGACTTAATCTATTAATTAAAGGCTGCAAAGAGGTGCTATTTTCTGGCTTTTTTTCCATTTATTAGTTGAAGGACTTCTATAAAGGGAAGCTTAGCATCATCTTTATTACTCTGAGATACAGCTCATATATGGAATGCATGATAAATGCTTGGTTCGAGCTTTTATTACATGTGTTGGTTCCCTAGGGACCTTCAAAAATGACCAGGGATTTTTTTGTTGTTCGGTATTTAAACATATCTGGTGTGTTTGTTGTTGTTATTGATGAATTATGGCCTTTTTGAGTTAACTTAGAAGACCTTTTGTTACAGCCTTGGTAATTTTTAGTGGTTTGCTTGCTTTCTAGTGTGACAAGATGTTCCTAGTGTCTTGTATATTTTGTGTCAAAGGCCTGAGGTCAGTCGTCTCCAGAGTCCCCACTTTACTTTAATGGGGAGGTGATACTTTGCAGCCCACTGGCTAGGCACAAGGAGTTCTTGCAGTTATTGGTGTGGTCATTGCTTAAAAGCCTTTCATTGAACAGAGCTATGAAATAAGTGTTTGTTTTTAACAAAAATATATGAGTTTATAGTGAGGCTTCCAATTTAAAGTCACGCTACATGGTTTTCACTTCTTCGGTCTCACATCCGTGTCTTCTTTCTCCCATGTGAAAAATCTCAGACCTCAGTGACCTTAGTATAATTACTGATTTGCCATATCCCATAATCATGCACAAAAGTATCAGAATAATAATACCAATAGGAATATAATTCTGGAAACAAATTAAGAAATTTTTTTGGTGTACTTTGCCTTGTAGTTTATTCCTAAGGAACATTCATAACAGTCGATTTTATTATGGCTCAGAATCACTTAGGATTTTTTTGTTATATTACTAATATAACACAGATACACATTTAGGTTAATTTTGCTTTTAGCTTTTACAATTGATTTTTTAAATTTTATTTTCAATGTGTGTGTTGTTTTAAAGTAGAATATCTAAAACAGTGTATTAGGGGCACCTGGGTGGCTCAGTTGGTTAAGTGTCTGCCTTCGGCTCAGGTCATAATACCAGAGTCCTGGGATTGAGCCCCACGTCAGGCTCCCTGCTCGGTGGGGAGCCTGCTGCTCCCCTTGCTTGTACACTCTCCTCTCTCTCTCTCTCTCTCTTTCTCTCTGTCAAATAAATAAATAAATAAAATCTTTGGAAAAAAATAAAACGGTATTATTAAATACATACTCATGTGTGAATGCAAGTATATCTTCTATCGCTATCTGACTTAGCTAAACAATAGTTTACTTATACATATTCTTATCCTCTTCCTTTACCTTTTTTTTTTTTAAATAATATATTCTGGAAATCACTTCACAATAATACTTAGAGCGATTCCTCAGGTTTTTTTTACATCTGCATTATACTCAATTGTGTGGATGTAATACAGTGTATCAACCATCGATGGACTATTCAGTTTGTGTGTGTGTATTGGGGATAGTTTTTTCCCCCTTCCTATTACAGTTAGTGTCAGTGAACAGCCATGAGCATCCTTTTTTTAAACTTCTTTTCAGTGTATATTTGGAAAAGATTCCTTGAAGTGGGATTGATGAGAATGTGGTAAATGCATATATGATTTTTGGAAGAGATTGCTAAATTTTTGTTTATAAGGGCTGTGCTACTTTACATTCCCATCAGCAGTATATTTTGCCACAACCTTATCAACAAAGTATGTTGTCAAATTTTTGGATTTTTTGCCAATCCCGTGAGAAATGTTAATTCCATTTTAATTGCATTTCTCTTATAAGCAAGGTTTAGCATCTTATCATATGTCTTAAGAGCCATTTGCGTTTCTTTTCTCTGTGAACTCTGTTCATTCTCTAACACATTTTTTTGATCTCTGTTTTTAGAATTTGTATGTTAGGAATATTAGCCCCCTTGTCTTTGATAAGTTGCAGTTAGTTTTATAATTTGACTTTTGTGGTTTTACTTTGTTCATTGTAGTATTAACCATGCAAAAGTTTTTAAAATAATTTAAAGCTATCATGTCCTTTTGCTCTACTGACTGTATAGTAGGCAGAAATAGCATAATTGTGTAAAACATGTTTAAAATGTAAATTAAGTATATTTGTGAAAATACACACTTAGTCCTTCATTATAATGTGTTCCTCTTGCTTCTAGGCAAGGATAAAAGCCATCAATACATTTTTTGCTAAGAATGGTTATCGATTAATGGATTCTAGTATGTATAGTCAGCCCATTCAAACTCAAGCACAGTATGCCTCACCAGTTTTTATGCAGCCTGTATATAATCCTCACCAACAGTACTCGGTCTATAGTATTGTGCCTCAGTCTTGGTCACCAAATCCTGCACCTTACTTTGAAACACCACTGGTAAGTGAGATCCCTACAGAATTATAAAATTTTTCACTCAAGCTTAAATCTGAAGAAATCAGCTAGCGTAGTTCATTTTTTGTTTTGTGTTGTTAATTGGTTTCTTTCTGGCTTTTAAGTAGTGATAAGGATTTCTAATCACCATGTGACTAAGACTTGAGCTATTGGTTCCTATAATTTTATTCTTTAGATTTTGCTGAATGAATTAAAATAAGAGATTGGGTAAATCCTGGTTAGTTTAAAATGCTTTCAGTTAAACTTTTTCAGAGAGAATGTACTTTATTAAGTAATGACCTAATGATTCCTTGATATTTGAAGTGAGTATTACAAAAGTGAGTAAGTAAAATACTTAAAATTATTTTTGCCTTGTAAAAGAAATTGAGGGGGATCCCGGCTGGCTCAGTCAATGGAGCACGTAACTCTTGAACTCAGGGTCCTGAGTTCAAGCCTCATGCTGGGTGTAGAGATTACTTAAAAATAAAAAAAAATCTTTAAAAAATTTGATGCTAGGTTAGTTGTTCAGGAGTTTCTTAAAGCCTTCATACTAGGTTTTGCCCTTTTCATTAATTGTTTTTAAACATTACATTTTCTTTTAGGCTCCCTTTCCCAATGGTAGTTTTGTGAATGGCTTTAATGCACCAGGATCTTATAAAACAAATGCTGCTGCTGTGAATATGCCTCGACCATTCCAAAAAAATCGGTAAGATAAAAATAATAGTGAAATAGGGACGCCAGGGTGGCTCAGTCAGTTAAGCATCCACCTCTTAATTTTGGCTTAGGTCTTGATCTCGGGGTCATGAATTCAAGCCCTCATTGGGGTCCGCACCCAGCATGGAGCCTACATAAAAACAAAACGTAGTGGAATTTATTGTACACAATTCCCAGTAGTTCTTAAAGAATTACTCTGGTAATCACAGTGCTTATTTACAGACTTAGTAAAAAGCTTAAACAATTTATTCTAGAGTTAATAAACACACTTCTACCTCATAGTGGATGATTTGTATAAAAAAGATTTAGAACTAAGATTATACATAATACATACTGGTTTTTTAATATTAAAGATAACAGAAAATTATTTTATGATAGTAACATAAAATGGGTTCATGGTGTTCCTTTATTGTCACTTGTTTTTGTTTGTGGTGCTTTCTTGGTGAAAAGGTTGAAATCACAATAAGAAAGCCAAGAACGACAGTCCAGTCATCCTTGATTATAAGGAAGTATGCCTATGCTTTTGAAGGTACAAGGCAGTTTAGTGTAATTTTGCATGTTATTCAGAACCATTCATGTACAATCCTTTTTCATATATTTTACCAGTACAGGTTGTTAATTGTTAGTTACAAAAATTATACATGAGTATTTCTTCTTGTAAATTGCAAATATTACAGATGAAACTAAGCTTTTTGACGGACCCTAATCCTTGTTTTGTTTCTTCTAAAAAGTGACCACTTCCAGACCTTTATTTATTTGTTTGTTTGTTTGCTTATTTATTTTGAAGTTATCAGTCAAGGAGAAAGTAACTTTTAGGAAGCCCTTTTAGTTTATTATATCAACCTTGTAACAGCCCAGTGATGATCACTAGACCTACTTAGAGAGACTAGGACTAACTTTCAGAAGTCTGGGCATTTTTCTACCTTTCATACTTTCTCTTTCTGTCACTTTACTTCTTCCTTTCCATCTTTTATCACTTATTCTTTTATCTTTTTTTCTTTTGCCTAGACTGAGATTGTAAGTCCCTCTCAGTGAAGGGTAAGATTATGAGATCTGAGGGCTGTTTAAACCTAGTAACTTATCTGTTAAGTATATTGAAATGCAATGAGAAAATTTAGGCGAATGATAATTTCTGAACAGATAACATAAACAGTATATCTACCTCATGAGGTCATTTTCAGATATGATGGATAATAAAAATATTTTAAAAACACTTTGTGTTGACATTCTATAATTTTCATTGCAATTAAAAGTCTATCTTGTGGGGCTCCTGGGCGGCTTAGTTGGTTAAGTGCCTTCGGCTCAGGTTGGGTTCCTGGGATCTGGCCCCACATCAGGCTCCCAGCTCATCAGGGAGCCTACTTCTCCCTCTCCCTCTGCCATACCCCTCCCTCGCCCCTGCTTGTGCTCTCTAGCTCTCTCTCTCTGTCGAATAAGTAAATAAAAATCTTAAATAAAAATATTAAAACCTGTTTTGTGATATAAAGTGATTATTTCATATAATCTTAATGAAATTCAACTCAACTTTGTCGCCTGGTTTTTATATTTAAGTTTTAATGGCAGTAACCTCATCTTTTTATTTTCTGTAAAGAATAGGGTAGCTGGAGATGTTGTTGGAATTCATGTTTAATTGTTAGGCTTATAATTATTTTGAAGTTTTAAATCCAAATTCAGAGAACCGGGAATTGGCAGTCTGTTTATTGATGTAAATTTATAACCATGAAAATAGACTGTAAAAATGGAATTTTTAAACGCAAGGGGCCAAATATAAATCTTATACTTCCCTGTATAATCTACTGTAGAGCCAAGGTCCTCAGTTGCTTGGGCTTATACTTTAGGTGTCTTCCCTGTTGATTAAACTGTAGCCTCTCCTTTACCCCCACCGTAGCTTCATCTGCTTACACATTGTTAGAGAATTGGGTGCTTATACCTATCATCCAAGATAAAAGCCACCCTTGTTCATAGTTATTGGGGTTTTTTGTTTGTTTTTACTAGATTCCATACCTAATTCATGAAGCCATGGCAGGCTATTATTTGCATTATCTTTTCCTAGCTTTTTTTCACAAAGGCTCTTTGAACAATTAATTTAGTAAGAAGGTAGGATTTTAATATATTGCACTGTTTCTCTGGTTTTCACTGTCGCTCCCCTAAAGAGCCTTTTTAGACATCCACCCCCCCCCCGCAATTTTTCCCTATGAAAATTTAGTATTAGAGGTATGGTATATGTATTTATGTAATATATGTATATTTGTGCTCTATGCATAAAAGTAAGATTGGGATTTTTTTTTGTTCCTTCTCAGCCCCCCCACCCCACTCTGGGAACCTTTTTTACTCCCACTAGGGGTGATGTTGCCCCATTGCGAATGTATGGCATAAATTCTTTAATAAGCTTAAAGCCTGGCTGATTTAGGTGTGTCAAGACTGCAACCAACTGGTGTTAAATTAGCTAAAATCCTAGTTGTATTTTGAGTATTGAAATAGAGGTAGCTTTATCTTGAAGAACTTTGGATTTTACCCCAAATCTCTCCAAACAACTTTTTAATTTTTTTATTTTTTTAAGATTTTATTTATTTATTTGACAGAGAGAAGGAATATGAGCAGGGGAAGTGGGAGAGGGAGAAGCAGGCTTCTTGCTGAGCAGGCAGCCCGATGTGGGGCTCGATCACAGGACCCTTGGATCATAACCTGAGCCGAAGGCAAATGACTAATGACTGAGTCACCCAGGCACCCCTCCAAATAACTTTTTTAAATGTAAAAATCTCAGACATAAAAGAGTTTACATTTTTATAATGTGATACTTTTATGTGTAACTTAATTTTTGGAAAACAGGAATACAGTAGAAGGCAATTTTTAACTTGTCCCTTTAGATAGACTTTTTACCATTAAGGGGAAAAATTTTCTTTCTGTCTTGATTTATCCTCTCATGTATGTGATCTTATTATTTCTTATAGTGTGAAGCCTCATTTTAGGTCATCGAGTGGTTCAGAACACTCGACAGAGGGCTCTGTGTCATTGGGGGATGGACCATTAAACAGATCTGGTTCAAGGAACTTTCCAACTGAACGGCATAACCCTACAGTAACAGGGCATCAGGAGCAAAGCTACCTTCCAAAAGAAACTCCTCCTATACAGATGGAACAGAATGGGGACTATGGTAGGGGCAGGTAAGGAAATATGGTAATAAATATGGATAAGGTATATGAAAATTCTTTGCTCATAATGTGACTATTTGAAGAACAGGATCTAGTGATTATTTTTTCTTTAAACTATTGGTGTATGGTTATGCTAAATGAAAAGTGTTTACATAATATGGGTTAATAGTTTTCATAATTATTAAGAAATTTATAGTGCCCATATAGAATATAGCTGAGTCAGAGGCTTATAAAGTTACTCTGAAGTTCTTTATGGTTCACTGAAGAAAGAATAGCTTAGAAAGATAAGATCCTATCTGCATTCTAGTTTAATTTCTTACAACTTCCAAGCTATGGAAATAGGGTTATACCTTATTGCCTACTCTGCCGAAATGAAACAAAAAACCTTGATATACTTCTGGTGTGGAAGGAGCACTACTTAGTAAAAATGGGCCCAACTTACTTAGTGGTGGTGGTGGTGATAACAGATCAAGTTTTTGGTAGATTAGTTTAGGATCCCTTCAGAAGAATAATCTTAATAGTGGAGATGTAGAAAGTATAGTTAGTTAAACTAGAAATTCATCCATCATCAATAGAGTGTATTATATATTTGAAGAAACTTATGAGTTGTCCCTCCCATTATCCCCAACTTTTTTATCATTGTTAAAAGGAGAACTCTTTTCAGAGGTCGAAGACGACGAGAAGATGAGAGAGTCCAGGTGAGTATTTTTTACCTTTATTAGACATCTATTCATTTATTTTTTCTTTTGGGATTTAGTATGGCATTGGCTTGTGGTTGGCCTTTCCAGGTTTTTTGTTTATTGATTATAGTATTAGGCAAAAGTAAATAGAACCTGTGCTTTGACCCTAAAATATCCACTACTACCACTACCACCATTCCCCACCCTTAAAGCACATGTATAGTTAGGGATTTGATCTATGTTGCTTGTGTTTTTAAAAATTACTTGAACACCTAATATATTCATATGGTTTAAAAATCAAAATATGAAAATATTCAGTGAAAAGTTTATTACGTTATTAGTGGACATTTAAGTAGTTTCAGTCTTTCAGTCTTACAAACAGTGCAACGATAGCTTCATACAACCATCATCTCCAATGTGTGCAATAACACCTGAAGGAGAATCCCTAGAAATGGGATTTCTGGGTCACAATTCAGTAAGTTGCTGCCAGCCCACAGCTTTCTATAGGGGTTATGCCAATTTACACTGTGTCAGACACTGAACAAAAGTTCCTATTTATCTATAGCCCTACAAATATATGACTTTTTGCCAAGTTGATAAAGCTTATCATTCACTTAAAAAGCTCTCTGGATGTTGTGGGAAACTTAAACTGTTTATTGTTACTTGGTGGGGGGTAATTTTCTACCTACTATTTATTCTTCTATCCACTAATCCTATAAAACTGCTTATAGATTAAAAAATTTTTATAGTTCTAGATATGTTTTTATTTGAATTTTGACTTACCTAGCTTCGAATTAGTCATGTTTTTATTTTTTTGTGGTTTGTTCATGGTGAGTGTTTGCCATCTCTTAACTGAGAGCAAAAGGAATCGAGAAATCAGAATGATATAGGAACCCACAGAGGTCTCAAGAAAACCCTGCCTAGAATTTACAGATAAATCATAAATTGTAGTATAATACTTATTTTTACATGTATAAGTAGTGAATTGTATATACATATTAGTATATATATAGCATGTAGGCTACATATGATATACATATAAATACTACATATATAAGTAGTGAAAAGATAAGCATTTTCAAAGAAGAAAACATATTGCATTATAACACACAGAATGGTCCTTAGGGCAAACTGTGAGCCTTTTAAAATAGTATTGTTTTTTAATTATAGCTTTCTGTACCATGGGCAGCCATGACCTGGCAACAACTTTTTTAGGATACCATTGCAGCAGTCCACATGAATCCGCAAGTGGCCCTTAACAATTGAGGAGAGAAGAGATTAGTTTTGAAGTCCGTATAATATGTTGAAAATACATTGAGGATTGAGGACTGAAGGGGTGAAGAAAAAGGAGAGACAAGCATGCTTTCTAGTAGGAAAGGCAGAGTGGAAGTGCCTTTGTACAGGAAGGAGATTTTAGCTAGAGATAAGATTTAGTGTTTGTAAGCTTACACAAAGTAATTGAAATCATAAAAGTAGATGAAATCATTCAGGGGACTCTGTAAAGTAAGTGATTTAAATAAAGTGGTCAAGAATGGAACTTTGGCAACATAGTAGCTTCGGGCTGAAGAATGAGATTACTTATTATGTTATTTGAAGTATCCAAGCAAAATCTGAGTAGGGAGGGCTGATAGGCAAATGGATGTCTAGGTTTCAGGTAAAGGTCTGGGCTGACAGTATTGAAAGTGTACAATTCAGTGAGTTTTGGTAAATTTCCAGTGGTGTATAGCCAGAAAGTCACCAAAAGTAAAAAGATAGTTGTAAAGGTTGTTTGCATGTAGGTAGTAGTTGAAGCCATGAATAGTGGCTATCACACAGGGAGAGTATGGAAGTGAAAAGAATAGTAACCACATAGAAACTGAAACTGTCAAAAGGATTAGGTAGAGAGACACAAGCACCTGATTGTGAGATCCAAAAATCAAGAGAAAGAGGTATCACAAAAACTAAGAGAGGAATGAGCTCCCAAAGGAAAGAATGTTTACCGTGCCAGGTGCTATATGAGGTTAGGAAAAAAAGTCTGTTAGATTTTGCATTGTGGAAGGCATTGGTGAGTGGTCAGCGCAGTTTTAGTGGTGAAGAATACAGAGGTGAGGAAGTACAAGTGAGAGGCATATCAGAGGGAATAGAATGGTGGGCAGAAAAGGCAGATCAGGAGACTTTTCAAGGAAGGATATTTTCTTGAGACTATATGAAAGGAGAAAAGCTGATGGCAAAATTAGGTTAGATAGAGGTTTTTACTTTTGTTCTGGAAGGGAAGTAACACAACTTAGAAAGCAAATAGTGGAGATTTGGTTAGCAGACTTAAGGAGTGTGGCACAGTGCAAAAGAAACAGGAGAGGCAGTTGACGAAAGGTAAGTAGGATTGATAAAGAAAAAAATGAGAGCTCAACTGAGATGAGAAGCCAGGAATTTATAGAACAAACAATTCTGTGCATTAGTGTAGAGTTTTGTTTCCTTACATCTTTCAGCTTCTGTGGTACAGGATTAGGGAATGAGATTGGCTTGTGACCTGTTTTATGATTTATGTCTTTTAGAGACCCCAGTCTTCATCAGCTGAAGCAAAGGCTCCAACACCAAAGTTTGACTTACTAGCCTCAAATTTTCCTCCTTTACCTGGAAGTTCATCAAGAACTCCAGGTGAACTTGTTTTGGAGAGTAGGATGTCTGATGTTGTTAAAGGTGTATACAAAGAAAAGGTAAACACTGAGGCATCAATCTTTTACCTGTGGGACCATAGCTAACCTTTGTTTGCAGAGTTATTATTTGAAATTTTATTTGCACTTAATATGTATTTCTATCATAGTTTTTATTCATAAGATTGTCAACTTTGAGTATTGTAAAAAGATTTATGATAAAGCTACACAGGCCAATAAAGCACTGGGTATTGTGTAAGACTGATGAATCACAGACCTGTACCCTTGAAACAAATAATACATTATATGTTAATTAAAAATAAAATAAATAAAATAAAAATCAAACCAATTTAAAAAAAATAGAGTGTTTCTTCACTTTTGCATGTCTTTGGTATCAGTCAACTCAGCTTGGTAGAACCAATTAATGCAAGCTGGTGGAAAGTGTTATTTGCAGTTAAGTGCCTATAATTAGTCAATGATGTAAATGAATTCTAAGTTTGGTAAAATTCAGGCTTTCAAATAATGGAGAGTTGATATCAAAGAGTTAGGACATCAACCTTCAGGATAGGTACCCCATCCTAAAATATTTTTGAGTGTAGACCTCTTCCTGTGCTAAATCTTTAGACCCCACCTATTTTTCTCATTTTCTTCCCTTTTTTAAATTCAATTTTTATTTTTATTTTATAGTACATACACATAGTACATCTAGGCTTATAGTGAAATATAGTAGTCCTGTACAACCCTTTCAACTAGCTTTTTCTCCTGTTTTCCCCCTATATTTCTAACTAAATTGTTATACTGCTATTTATTTCTTTTTCTTTTCCTTTCCCTTTCTCTTTCTCTCTTTTTTTCTTTTTTTTAAGTAATATCTGCATCCAATGTGGGGCTTGAACTCACGACCCCAAGATCAAGAGTTGCATGCTCACTATATACTTTATTTCTTGACTTCACAATTTTCAACGTTGTCTGTTAACTTTCCATTTAGAACCTAAGGATTTAGCTCTTAAGCTAACATACTTTTCTTACCCTCCCTGTATATTTTGCTGCATCGTATCTAGGATACCATCCATTATAAGGTGCTCTATTAATTTAGTATCACTAAGAAAGTAAAAAGCAGTGGTGCCTGGATGGCTCAGTTGATTAAGCCTTCAGCTCAGGTCATGATCTCAGGATCCTGGGATCCAGCTGTGCCCTCCTCCCCCATGTCAGGCTCCCTGCTCAGCGGGGAGTCTACTTACCCCTCTGCTCCTCCCCCTTGCTCGTTCTCTCTCTCTCTCAAATAAAGTCTTTAAATAAAGAAAAAGTAAAAAGCATTGCCAGTTAGATTAGGATATGCCATCATTTGTATGTCACATCTTGTTTTACTGCATTTTTTTTCATAACTGAACCTCATAGTATACTGCCATTATTTCTCCTTTCTTATACTCTTAGTGCCCTGCTGCACAGTTGTGTAGCTGGGACTTGACTTTACCATCATCCTGAGAATTTTCCTTACTTTCTTTTGTTGAATCCTTTCTTTCTTACTCTTGTTTTACTTTCCTTTATTATGGTAGGTCACATCTTCCTGAGCTTCCTGAATTAGTGGTTTTTAGTATAAATTTCTTGAGATCTTGCATTCCAAAAATGTTTTTGTTTTCACATTGGATCAATAGCTTATTTCTGTAGAGATCTGCATTAGAAATCATTTTCCCATAGAATTTTGAAGATATTTCTTTGTCTTCCCTTGTTTAAAAAATTGTGCAATATTGTAGTTTTTTCATCAGCCTTAAGATAGACATTAAAAAAAAAAGATAGACATTTTTTCCACCTTTGAAAATCTATAATTAAACATTACCCTAGTTTAAGTAGCAGTGTTTTTTCTTAGTAATACATAAAATAATGGTGTGTTTTACAGTTGATGGCTTCTCCCATTTGGTGTAATGTGATTCACACATACATACATTTTTAAAGAAGAATAATAAAGTGTATTTCCCCTCGTGATCCCAACCCACAGTTGTGGACAATGAACATCAGAAATATCTTAGCAATGCCATGTGTCTCCCCTTCCTTTTTATAATTCCTCCTATTCCTTCCCTTCCTCCCCATCAGAGGAAACATCCTGACTTGGCAATAAGAATTTTCTTGCTTTTCTTTATAATTTTACCATTCTGGGTTGGGAAACTTTTTCTGTAGAATAGGGCCAGAAAGTAAATACTTAAGGCTTGTGGGCCACATGCTAAAAACTTAAAACCACTCTTAGCTCATAGGCCATACCAACAAAACTCAGAGGCTGGATTTGGCAGCAGGCCTTGGTTTATCAACCCCTAACCTAGAGAGTATACTGTTCAGTGTGCCTGTTTTTGAACACAACATAAATGGAATATGTATTCTCTTATTTCTTTCATTCTATATTGTCTGAAATTCATCAGTTTTGATACAAGTAGTTTGTTTTGCACTGTTACATTCTTTTGTAGGAATATCCGTATTCTACTGATGGACACTTGAGCTGTTTTTTTTGTGTTTAACATTATAAGCAATTCTGCCGTGAGTGTTCAAACTACACATACGCCCTGTTTTTAGGGTATATACACAGTGGAATTGCTGAGTGATAGGGCATCTTTTAAAATTTAATTAAATTGAGGTCAACTTACCTTTTCATGTTGTATTGGCTATTTGAGTTTCTCTCTGTAAAGTGTCAAGTATTTGGCACTTTTTTTTCTATTGGGTTATTACTTATCTTACAGATTCATGGAGTTTTTAAATTTATTTTGGAAACTAATCCTTTGTCAGTACATATATTACTAATTATGGTTTGTTTTCAGTGTTTAGTATTTGTGAGTGAAAACAGGTTCTTATTTTAGTATGGTCATAATAATCAGTCTTTCTTTTATGGTTTGTTCTTTTTTATATCTTGCTTAGGAAACGATCTAGCTTCCAGAGATCCTTTTCAGAAACCTCTCGTTCTGATCCTCCTGTGACCTCTTTTTTTCCCCCTCTCTGAAGGCCTGTAGGATCTTTATTTATCCCTGGTATTCTATGAAATGTCATGAAGGTGCATCTTGCAATGGCTCTTTTTTAACTCATTGCACTGGATACTTGGTAGACCTTTTCAGTCTGGAAACTCGTTCTTACATGCTAGAAAATTTTCCTATATTATCTTTTTGATAAATTCTTCACTTCTCTTTTCTTCTCTTTCTTGAACTCTTAATTTGATATTGCACCTTGTAGGTCGAACCTCTGATTTTGTTTCGGCCTTCCTAATTTTTATTTTTGTACTTGTCTATATTCTCTACAAAGTTTTTCTGAATGTTGCCTTTAAACCTACTGAAATTTGGGGGTGCCTGGGAGGCTCAGTTGGTTAAGTGTCTGCCTTCAGCTCAGGTCATGATCCCAGGGTCCTGGGATCAAGCCCTGTATCCAGCTCCCTGCTCAGTGGAACATCTGCCTCTCCCTCTCCTTCTGCCCTTCTGCACCCCGCCCCACCCGCCCCTGCTTATCCTCGCTCACTCTCTCAAAGAAATAAAATCTTAAAAAACTTACTGAAATTTGTATTTCATCAATCGGTTTTAATATCCAGGGCTTGCTATTGGGTTTGTTTTTTTTTTTTTAATGGGGTTTTGTGTGTGTGTGTTTGTTTTAGAGAGAGAGCATGAGCAGTGGGGCAGGCAGAGGGAGAAGCAGCCTCCTACTGAGCAAGGATCTCAGTGCGGGGCGCGATCCCAGGATTCTGGGATCATGACATGAGCCGAAGCCAAATGCTTAACCAACTGAGCTACTCCGGCGTCCCTTACTATTGTTTTGTTTGTTTTACTTTTTAAAATTGTGTTAAGGGGTGCCTGGGTGGCTCAGTCAGTTAAGCATCTGCCTTCAGCTCAGGTTATGATTCTGGGGTCCTGGGATCATACTCCACATCAGACTCCCTGCATAGTGGTGAGCCTGCTTCTCCCTCTTCTCTGTGCCACTCTCTATCCCCCACCCCACCTTATGCTCTCTCTCTTGCTCTATCTCAAATAAATAAATAAGAATCTTTTTTTTTTAAATTGTGGTAAATTGCACATAATATAAACTTTACCATCTTAAAGAATGCCTGGGTGGTTTAGTCAATTAAGCATCCAACTTTTGATTTCGGCTTTGGTCCTGATCTCAGGGTGGTAAAACAGTGTGGTGTCTGCTTGAGATTCTCTCTGTCTGCCCCTCCTAAAAATTTTACCATCTTAAGCAGTGTTCAGTGTGTGCAGTTCAGTTGTGTTAAAATACATTCACATTGTTGTGCATCGAATCTCCAGAACTTTTTATCTTGTAAATATAAAATCCAGTAGGGGACACCTGGCTGGCTCATTTGATAGAGCATGCAACTCTTGGTCTCTGGGTTGTGAGTTCAAGCCCCACATTGGGTATAGAGATTCCTTAAAACACAGAATCTTTAAAAAACAATAATAAAATAAAATGCTATATCCATTACACAGTAACTCCCATTACTCATTACCCCTTCCCTCAGCCCCTGGCAGCCACCACTCTACTTTATCTATATAAATGTGAGTACTGTGGGTAACTCGTATAAGTAGAATCATATAGTATTTGTCTTTTTGTGACTAGCTTATTTCACTTAGCATGGTGTTCTCAGGGTTCATCCATTGTGGTAGTGTGTACCAGTACTTCATTCCTTTTATTGCACAGTAATATTCCATTATATGAATATACCACATTTTGTTTATCCATTCACCACTTGATGACTATTTAGGTTGTTCACAGTTTTTTGGCTACTATGAACATTTGTGTGTAGACATATTTTCTCTTGGATATATACTGCTGGGTCATATGGTAACTGTTGAACTTTTTGAAGAACTACCAGACTTTTTTCCAAAATGCACCATTTTGCATTACCACTTTCAGTGTATGAGAGTTCCAGTGTCTCCATATCATCACAAACATTTGTTACTTATTGGTTATAGCCACCCTGGTGAGTGCAAGTGTTTTCTCATTTTGGTTTTATTTGCATTTCCCTAATGATTGAGCATCTAATGGTTGAGCATCTTTACAAGCGTTTATTGGCCATTTGGATATCTTCTTTGGAGAAGTGTCTATATGAGTTAATTTTGAAATATGTTTTTACTTTAAGGATAATGAAGAGTTGCGAGTTAGTTGCCCAGTGCCTGCAGGGGATGAACAGACAGACTGCACCTCTGCCCAGCAACTCAGTATGAGTACCAGTCCTCTGTGTACAGCTGAGCTTCCTGCATTAAGGTACAGTTTCAGTATAGAAGATCTTCCACATTAAGATTACTTTCTCTTCTGATCATTTGCTCAGCTGTTTCTTTGTGCTTTACTACATCTAATGTCAAACTCTCTTTTCCTTAGCACAACTCAGCAAGAAAAGGATCCAATAGAGGATTCCACTGTTCAGAAGGATGTTCTCAACCAGACAACTATACCAGTTTCTTCCCCAAGTACGGCAAAGCCATCAAGGACAAATAGTGCTTCACCATGTAATAGTAACATAAATGCAGCTGTAGCTGTGGCTCTACAGGTAACTTGAGGAATTTAGTATGTGGGGGGGAAAAAGTAATAGATTAAATAATGAGTTTTTGGTTTTTTTTTTCACATAAGTTTTTGTAGAGCAGAGTCATTTGGAAATAGCCCAAATTGAGGCTGCCTGCCTCAAATGAAGCTCAAGGAATTTAAAGTCACTGTGAAGAAATGGGAAATTTTAGCCATTACCACTGGCTAACTTGAGATAGTGAAGAAGTAACTATTCATTCTGGTTTTGTTTTTTGTTGTTTTTTTGCTTTTTAAGATTGTATTTATTTGAGCAAGAGAGAACACGAGCTGGGGAGAGGGAGAAACAGGCTCCCTGCTTCAGCTGAGCAGGGAGCCCCATGCAGCACTCCATCCCATGACTCTGGGTCACGACCTGAGCCAGAGGCAGATGCTCAACCAACTGAGCCATCCAGGTTGCCCCCATTCTGTTTTGTTTTGTTTTGTTTTGTTTTTTTAATGGCTTTTTTTTTTTTTTTAAGATTTTATTTATTTGACAGAGAGATAGAGAGCACAAGTAGAGCAGCAGGCAGAGGGAGAGGGAGAAGCAGGCTCTCCGCTGAGCAGGGAGCCAGATGCGGGCCTCGATCCCAGGACCCTGGGATCATGACCTGAGCCGAAGGCAGCCGCTTCACTGACTGAGCAACCCAGATGCCCCATTAATGGCTTTTTTTCTGATCACCTTCTAGTTAAGTGAAACTTCTTTCTTATTCAGGTTATGATGATGTATTATTTTTAGGCTAAAGAGGCTCTAAGCCCCTTTGAAATTCCTTTTTTTATGATGTTTAACAAGTCTTAGGGTTACTTATATTATTATTCAGTTTCCAGAAATCATTTTTATAATTAGGGAAATATAGAAAAGCAGGACAAAAACACAAAATTTAATAATGTTTTCATTCATTAATATAACTAATTGCATTTTAGTATAGTTCCTTTTTTCTAGGTTAAGTATGCTCTGTTATTTAATAATAGTACAGTGGCAGCTACTGAGTACTGAATGCCTGCTATAATCTAAGACCAGTACTAAATATTTTTCACTTGCTTTATCCCATTCACATAAGGCCCCTGTTCTTTTATTTTTCAGATGAGGAAATTAAGACTTTTAATTAGTCTTCTATTAATATATTATTGGTTCCCAGCTGCTCTGTTGAGATTCTTGTGGAATCCATCTCAGGGTTCTTTGTAGCCATGGAAGAGAGAATAGAATCATTTTCTTTCATCATATGAATGTGCATTATTTACATAATCTGTCCTTCCTTGTTAGACATTTAGGTTGTTTGCAGTTTTTTTCATCACCATAAACAATGCTGACGTGAACATCTTTCAGATAAATTCCTCAAGTGAAATTATTGTATCATATATAAATTGCCAAGGTTTTTTATTATTTTAACAAAAAAGATTTTTAAGATTGTACTAATACACTTTAATAGCAGTGTATATGAGAATGCCTATTGCCCTTTCCTCGAAGATAGCTTACTGATTTTCTTGTGGATCACACTATCCTTTTTGTACGTTATTTAAAGAATGTACCATAAATTTTTTTATCTTCACTCAAAGGAACCCCGAAAGCTAAGTTATGCTGAAGTGTGCCAGAAGCCCCCTAAAGAGCCATCTCCAGTTCTTGTGCAGCCACTACGAGAACTTCGCTCCAATGTAGCCTCTCCCACCAAAAATGAAGAAAATGGAGCTCCTGAGAAGTCCATTGAGAAATCACATGAGAAGCCAGAAGCAAGGGCTAGTAAGGAGTATTCTAGCTTCCGAGGCAATACCATTCCCAGGGGAGCAGCTGGAAAAATCAGGGAACAGAGACGCCAGTTTGGCCATAGGGCTATACCTCAGGGAGTGACTCGACGTAATGGCAAAGAGCAATATGTGCCACCCAGATCACCAAAGTAAAAAAACAAAAAAACAAAACAAAAAAAAAACTATTCAAAAACTTCTCTCTCTTCCCATTAAACTTGAGCCGTGGCTATATTGAACTGTTCTGGAGGGGAGGGGGTAGCCAGGAAGGAAACAGGAGAAAAGTGTCTGTCCTTAAATCATTATGGATTTTGGCGTTGTGAGCAGTAGAATCCCAAAATTCATCTCTAAAGTGATTTTAAAATGCTGGAGGATTCCAATCAGTATAAATATATATATATATATATGTATACATATATAAAAATATAATTTTTCTATTTTTGTTTTTGATTTTAATTTGCAGAGATCTTCTGCCTAGAATCAATTTTGAGGGTTCAGATTTAGCTTGAAAAAAAACATATTACACATCCTTCAGTACAGGAGATGAGGGAGTGAGAGAAAATATTTTTTGAAGAAGCATTTCTGTAAAATTAGAAATTACTTTTTTTAATCTATTTAAAGTTTGGCTTGGAGAATGCCATCTCTGCCTATATGGCCTTGTGTTGCAAAGCAGATCAGTGGCTGGGGTGCCTGTTGTGTGAGTGTGTGCAAGAGTGATTGAAGCCAAATCTGTTGTCATGTTAGTAAATGATTTGAAAACTGAATGTAATACTTGAGTAGATTTTTTTTTCCATTTTGAAATTCAGTCTGTCTTTTCGACCTTAATATTTCATTCAACAAGCTGTTAAGCTCTGATTGTACTTAGAGATGTGACTATCAATCAGTTCGATACTCAAGGAAAGAAAGGGGGTTATTCAAAGAATCAAAAATTTGTTTCAGATCTGAGTGGATAGGTCAAATGGACTTCAGAGGTTTAAACTGCTTTGTGATTTCCTGCCCCACCCCACCCCTAAAATAAGAGGTTTTTTTGTTACTTCATTGTCATTCTCTGTTCTTTGACTACCCACCCCCCAAAAAGCAAAATAACCAACATCCTACAGAATTGTATGTTTCTAATTGCCTTGACCAGTCTAGTCAAATCATATAACTGTTCTAAATCTCCAATTGAACATTGAAGTAGTTTACTCTTCTGTTCATGTATTTAGAACTTTAGATCCGAGAATGGCAGGTCAGACTGACCCTACAGTAATTTATTTGTGTTTGTGTTAAAGATGAAACATTGTAACTGATTTCTTAAAGTGTTAAGTAGTGTAGAAGTAAAAATACATATATATATATTAAAGGCTTAATTTGGGGGTGACTTTTTTCTGTTTACAATGTATTTTATCATCTTCTTCCTTTTCTCCCCCCAAAAAAAATACAGTTTGGAATTCATAGAAACAGAACCAGCAAGTCATGAGATTTTTTGACTTAAGGTGAGAAAGATAGTTGAAGAAAATAATACATACTTTCTCAGTGAATAAAGTTGTAGCTGTCATATTAAGTAGGCAAGTTTACATGCTGGTATTTAGAAAATGGCTAAAATATTAAAAACCATGTTGCATTAATCTGTTTTGTCATACCATTTTCAAAGTTCCATGTAAGGTGGGGTTTTGTTTTCTTTTTAGGGATAGTTTGTAATAGTCATAACTGTCCCTTATGTTAGTGAATTACATATGTACAAATTGAAACTGTAAATTGTGAACACTGGAAAGCACCATTGTGAAATAGAGTAAACATCTTAGTAATATATTAAAATGAATGTAAATGGAGGTTAAAATTACATTACTGTGAAACTCATCTTCCAACTCTTAAGTTAAGCTTTGGAGATTTGTATTAGTAGGTAACTAAACACTGCACATTTCTGTACAAGCCAGGATTATCATTTCTTTGTAACTTACTCAGCTTGGCAATTGCTTTTGATTTGGTGGATTGATAACATGGTATAATATATTTAAGCAGTTTGAAACTATTCATTTCTACACACTATTTTTAAAAATCATCTACTAGATGAAACATACAATAAAACTACCTGTGCTGAAATTTGGGGAAGTTTAGGTCCTTTTAAAAAAAAAAGTATTAATAATCATTGACTACATCTATGATAAAAATGCTTATTTTGGTTTACTTAGATAATGCTGCAGTCGGTGGAAATGATAAACATTTAAAGTGTTAACACTCTGTGAATGCATTGGATTTAAGAGAATAAACATTTTATAAAAATCACTTGGTAAGGATTATAAACTTAATTATTGCACTTAAAATGAAACATTTCTTTTTTACAATGTGTCACAGAAATAGGCTTGTATTACTTGTATGCTTGTGTTACTTACTGTTAGTCCACCCAACTTCTAAAAACTAAATGTTCTAACTGAAAAATAAGAAAAGAGTCGTCTTTTTGAAGAAAGCAACTGTGTTCCTGCTTTTTTACCCAAAATGTTATTGAAAGTAGAAATTTGAAGACATGATCATTTTTTAATTTCTTATAAAATATATAGTGTTTTTAATTTAATTTGCCTCATTACAGTTAATAGTTCCCAGTTTGGTGGGATGTATAGGGAAGAATAAGGGTGTGTGTGTGTGTGTGTGTGTGTGTGTGTGTGTGTGTATATATACACATACATATATATTCACAGTATGTATTTAGCATTTATTTTATTACAGCAGATTTAAGGTTTGTATCAAAATGATGCCTATGAGTTGTGTGAAACTGTTTGGATTTTTTTCCAGCAGTTCTCTGTAACTAATGCGGGTTGGGCGCTTATTGTGTAGTTCAGCTATTTATTTGGTTCTGTAGAGGGAGGAATTTAAATGTCAAATTTTTCTCTTCATCCTTATGACTTAACATTTCCTTGGGTTGTTGGAGGCTAAAAGTAGATACAAATGATATTGAGTGTATAGTATGGTGGTTTTCCGTCATAGTTCTTATTGCATGGAGAAAACAAGAGTCACACAAGTTCATCACTTAGCACTTCATAGAGAAGGTATTTGGAGATACTGCAAAACCTGTCTCCATTTTCTGTCCTGATAATTGAAGTTTTCATGATATCTAGGGCCTGTCTCTACTCTGAGTGATGCCATTTTTGCAAATATGAACACTGGCATTCACAAGAGTGATCCATCTAAATTTTATTCACTTGGATTTTGGAAGAAGAGAAGATCTTTCAGTAATCAGGATTTATTGTTGTCATCTTACGTGCTCGATTTGCATGTGGTCTCAAATGACATGCTGATTTTTAATTTATTTTTGGTTCCTAAAATTAAGGTAGCTTGAATATTGTTTCACATTCCTTTTTAAATAACCAGGTTGGCTTTGCAAAAGGCTTAATGATGGAGTATTTGCATCTGCTGGAGCAGAAAATAGTATTTAAAAGTTACTGAACGCTTTTTTTTAGCTTTATTAGTTATGGCCTTAATATTTAGTCTTTTGGCTTAAATGTCCACTGGTTTTACTTTGACACAGTTGAACAGCACTGGGGTTAAGTCTCTTGAAATTTGTGTTGGGCATGTATATTAACCATATTTTAAAGTACCCATTTTGTTTGTTTTTATAGAAAAGATAAAATGCAAGAGGACAGTGTATTCCTTTTGAAGGTTTTTATAAAATCTTAACTGTATGATGAGATTTTTTCCTAATTTTTTATATTTCCTTAGAATTTGGTGGCCATTAATTTAACGTTAGGCTTTTCTGGTGTATGCTAACTTAGCTAGTCTGAGCTTCCAAGAAGATACATAGCATACATACTATACATACATTTCAGTTTTTATTAACTGAATGAGACATTTTAAGAAGTTGAAAGAGAATTTGTGTTCAAGTTGAAAGTAAATTCTCTTTCAAAATCGCCTGATTATTAAATAATTTAAGTTTATTTTTAAAAACTAACAATTTTTTTATGAACTGAGTAGATGGTTCCTAAAAGTACAACTCAGAAACAGGCTGTGTATAAAATAAAATGGTTTTATTTTCAGTTTTGTAGTACAAAACACTGATTAGTGTAGATAAACATTGACATTGATGTTGATTTTTTTTTTTTTTTTTTTTTTGCCTGATTTACATGTCTTCTGAGTGACCCCTGTTAAATGTTTGGGGTCAGGGATCAGAACCAGTTATCCAGCTTCTATTTTGTTCATTGCTTGGGTTTGTTCCTGTTGTCCAAACTGCCCCTCCCCCCCCAAGAAAGATGGTGTGACACATGCTCATGCATATTATGTTAAAATGAGTACATCCTTGTATTTGTGTTTGTTTTCAACATTGCCAAGGTGCTATGGGAAATTAAAGTAATACAAAATTAGAAAAAATAAAATTATTTAAAAGCAGGACTGGTTTCCTTTTCTCCAGGTGGTTTATGTCTAATGACTACTTGTATTTATTTTTCCATAATTCTATATGTTGCCTATTCTCTGAGTTCTATCATTATTCTGGTCTCAGCTCTTTTTTTGGTTTGGTTTGGGGGAATGGGGTACAGGATGTGTAATATTTCCTCTGTAAAGTGAGGGAAGAGAGCCAGAAAATTCAGCATTATGGTCCTAGGGTTTTCTTAAATTCTTTTAGTGTCAGAAGCAGTGGTGATGGGGAAAAAAACCATAGGGTGATGTGCAGCTTAAGGATTTTGCTTTTCTGGGGCAGATTATAGTCTGACCTGTATATGTAAATTCTAGGCTTTTAAACTTTTATTTCCAAGAGAAAACCATTAGGTTATTTTTAGCTTTTCACCACATCTTTGTTCTGTTGTATCTAAAGCTGAAGGGTTTGGGGAGCTTTTTAAAGGGAAAGGTTACCGGGAAATTTAAACGAATCTTTTATCTTTTTCTTTTTAAAACTGTGTTAAGGCAAAAATGGGAGAAGGGAAAGATGAAGTGCTTCATAGCTATTATACCACAGTTTATTCTTCAGTTGCCCAGTTAAGATGAACTTTTTTATAGTAGAAATCTAGGTCTTTCAAGTATGGTGGACTAATTTCAAATTAGATTCGCTAATCAAAAATACTCAGAAATGTTTACTATTTACCAATTTATGTGATATGAGTATGTAAATAATATACATGAAGGTAACACTGAATATGAACACTCAGTTACTTAGCTCAGTAGCATTGCCCTTTAAACAGCTAAAGCCTTTGATAGTGAATAGTTATTTTAATGAAGATAGTTAATATCAGTGAGTAAAATGTTCCCAGTGATAACAGGTTTACAGGGTTGTACATTAACAAAGACTAAAGGCCTTAAATAAGTGTGTTAGTAAAGTTTATTTGGCCAAGAGAGGGGGCTTTATAACTTAAATTTATTTTTTTTATCATATCAGGACATGGTGTCATTGTGTATTCTTTTTAGTGGACTAATAACCAAATTGGTAAACTTAAGTTTTGTAGGCTTTGAGTTGTATTTAAAATGAATGGAATTCGGAGCACCTGGGTGGCTCAGTCAGTTGAGCGTCTGCCTTCGGTTCAGGTTGTGATCCCAGGGTCCTGGGATCAACCCCCACATCGGGCTCCGTGCTCGGCGGGGAGTCTGCTCCCTCTCCCTCTGCTGATCCCCCTGCTTGTGCTCCCTCTCTCAAATAAATAAAATCTTTTTTTAAAAAAATAAAATAAAATGAATGGATTTGTCAAGAGTCATGACTAAGATAACATTTATGCTTTTTTTTTTTAACTATGCCTTTTAGAAAATAATAAATATACGTCTCCCAAGTTTTAGTTTCAGTTTTATATTTCTGGAAGTTTTTTGCAAAGTTTAACAGTTACTGCTAAAGGATGGTGAATTTCCTTAAAAGTCTGACAAAATTAATCAAGGGTGTTCTTAGTTTGTGTGTGTTTAAAGGAACTGGGATGTTTTCGCTTTTTTTATAGTGATCCCACATATGGACCTTCTTTTTCTTCTGGTGTTGTGGGAAACAAAGGGACAAGCTACTTAAACATTTTTAAAAATATATTTATTTAATTTCTACACCCAACGTGGGGCTTGAACTCATGACTTAGATCCTGAGTCGCATGCTCTTCTGACTGAGCCAGCCAGGCGCCCCTAAACATCTTTTAAAATTCATTTTTGGTAGCTGCTCTGCAGATCTTTGAAGGTCCGTTCTTGTTCCTTTTGTATTTGTTTACTATATCAGATTTAACCATAGTAGGACTCCAGCCTCCCTATAATAGTATTCAGCTTTTATCTTTACACACTTGTATTTTGAATGATGCATCTAAGTTCTAGTTTTGCATTCCCAATTCTACCTGTACAAGTAACTGACATTGATCTATCAAAACTAAAGGTATTGACTTACCATTGGAGTTAATAATGGGTAGAGTATTACATATATTATGTCAGCCAATATTTATTGCATGCTATGTTCCAGACAGTGTGTTAGGCAGCAAAAATATGATTCCTGCCCTTATTGTGCTTAGCTTGAAGTAGTCCTAAGTAATGGCAAAATCAGTAGTAAATATGAAAGCTGGAATCAGAATCTGTGTGATTGGGAGTGAGGGATGGTGTGGGGATAGAGAGATCTTTCTCTCAGAAAGGGGACATATCTGAAGGAGTAAAAGGTGAGCAGGAGGATGTTCAGATGAGGAACAACTTGTGCATTAGCATTTTACCATGCACTGGAAGAATTAGAGGGTCCTGCACATAAAATCATAGGTGACATTGTTTGATCTTTCAAGCTGAGGCTGAAGAAAGGGAAGAGCCAGACTCCTAGGATTTGAAATTTGTGCACTATGGAGAACAGATGGGAGACTGGTTAGATTGTACCTCATGGAGATAGGTTGGAACAAAGTGGAAGATTTGAGAAACCTCTGGGAACAAGACAAATGGATGAGATCTATGGAGGGAGGAAGAGCGAAGAAAGCATCAAAAATTACTCATGAATTTGTGGCTTTGGAACTGAATGGAAGTTTGTGCCATTCACCATGATTGGAGGGATACATTGGCAAAGAACCTTACAATTCATGTCTGCCTCAGCAAAACCAGTTGTGTCCTGAAATCATGTAATAGTCGTAAACATGGCTTGAAGGTTGTAGAGTTTAAATACCTATCAAACTTGGCCCTTTAATTAAAGGCTTCCCTTAGCCATAGCCATCTCTGCTACTAATCTTGGTATATTTAGGCAAATCATTTAATTCTCTCCGCTTGTTTACTCATTGGTTAAATTGTGGAGTAACAGTCAATACTCTTCAGTTTCCGAGTGTAAACTTATTAAAATTTTCCTAAAAATTTGTTGTGTTTTACCACTATCTTATTTTCCTGTGGATGTATAGCTATTTGTGTAGCATGCCATTTTTCATCAGTATTCAAACCTTCAGAAAATACCCACAAATTCCCTATGACCTTGATTGTTCTAATGAACATTTTGATAAATTTACTATAAGACAAGATACTACGTGCACAGGATGCTGAAATTATGAAATTCTTACCCATAATAATATGAGTCAAGCATCATAAGCCAACATATTGCTATAAATGCTTTCATAGTATTATGAATACACAGGAAATGGTCAGCCCTCCTGGCAAGGGAAGGCATTAACTTTCAAGTTGATTCCTGATCAGTGTTAAGTTGGGTAGGTAGGCAAAGGAATGGGCAGCATACCAGCAAAGAGTGCAAGTGAAAAAGGCAAATTCAGCATAATAGTTTGGAATGGGTGGAGCGTAGATTCAATAGAATATAGCAAGAGAAAAGCTGAAGAATTTGATTTGTAGTTAAATCATGACAAACCCTGTGCTAAGAAAATGAATTTTCACTTGATTCTACAGGGAATAGAGAATCACTAAAAGTCTTTAGGCAGAGGATTATGAATAGATTTGAAATTGAGAACACAATTCTGGTGGCTATGTAAATAGTTTGGGATTGTCCAGTTGAGCAGGATGTTTGGAATTAAGAGATTGGTTAGAATAATGTGATAGGATGAATAATTCTCTCCCAAAAAGATGTCCATATCCTAATCCCCAGAACGTATGGAACTTACTTTATATAGTAAAAGGGATTTTGCAGCTGTGATGAAGGATCTTGAAGTGGGGTGATTATCCTGGATTATCCAGATGAGCACAATATAATCACAGAAGTAATCATAAGAGAAAGATCAGTTAGTAGATGTCATGATGGAAGAAGAGTAAAGTTATGCACCCATGAGCCAAGAAATGCCAGCAGCCTCCGGAAGTTGGAAGAGGTGCAAGAAGATACCCTCCTGGATCCTCCAGAAGGAACCAGCCCAGGCAACACCCTTATTTTTGCCCCATAGAACTCAGATTTCTGACCTCTGAAACTGTACGAGAATAAATGTGTTGTTCTAAACCACTAAATTGATGGTAATTTGTTACGCAGCAATAGGAAACTACTCAGAGGAAAGGGACATACCCACGATTTTAAAGAAATAAAATGAACAGGAATTGGTATTTGGTTGGATGTGATGTGAGAATGAGGGGAAAATTTTAGGATGTCGGTTAAGTAACCCGATATGTCATGAGTGACTAAGTTTAGAAATAGGTTACAGAATCCTGAAAAATGTTAAAATTAGCACACACATAAAAGTGTGTGTGTATATTTATAATCAATGCCCAAGTTTTTATATCACCGCTATAAGAGCATAGATTTACAAAACCATTTTTGGAGAGCAGTTTGGCTGTATTTAGAGCAAGTGGCAAGCGCACCTTGCAAAATCACAGTTCCACTTCCGGATTATATTCCCTGGGACAACAACTACTGGACTTTATTCACGGACACTGCGAGAATGTTGCAACTTTTTTTTTTCAAGCAATGAGAAACTAAAAACAATGTCCATCAATATAATGTCCAATGAATTACACTGTGTCTTATGATGGTATACAATACACCATTTAAAATGAATGAACTGGGGCGCCTGGGTGGCTCAGATGGTTAAGCGTCTGCCTTTGGCTCAGGCAGGTCATGATCTCAGGGTCCTGGGATCAAGCCCCGCATCAGTCTTCCTGCTCGGCAGGGAGCCTCCTTCCCTCCCTCTGCCTGCCTCTCTGCCTGCTTGTGATCTCTCTCTCTGTCAAATAAATAAATAAAATCTTTAAAATAAATGAATGAATAAATAAAAAACTGGAACAGCTCTTATTTGTCAAAAGAGCAAGTTAGATTGGCATATAGAGTTTAATACTTTTTTATAGTCCTAAGTTTACTACGTATAATGGATACATCTAATAAAAGTTATCAAAGTATACTAATACGCTTGGGAATGATACCAGCTGCAAGATGGTGATACCTTTTAAATAACCAGCTTTGGGGAAGGAGGGAGGAGGCAGGTGGATAACAGGGATGGGTGTATAGGGCCTTCACGTTTATCTATAATGTCTTTAAAGTTCTGAAACAGAAATAGGTGGTGAAATGGGTACACAGGTATTATTCTTTACACTGAGAAATGTTTTCAAATAAAAATTTTTAAAAATAGGAAAAGGAGTTCTCAAACATTACTAGCATTAAATGTTCCAACAAGAAAAGTAGGAGAAAGGGATGTTAAGAAATTTAAGGAGAAAATGTTGACATGTATTCAAGATAAATGCCGCATAAATGAGATGACTGAAGAGTCCATTGGCTTTGACAATTGGGTTGTTACTGGTAAACATTACCAGACTAATTTAATAGACTACGAATGGGGGCCTGGATAACACATGGTTGAAAAGAGGTTGGAAAGTAGATAGAGGGAAGCCAGTTGCCTATTTTAAATGTGGTAGAGCTGGATCCAAGTGCATAATCTCACTCTAGCCCGTATCTCTCCCTTCTTCCTTCTCCCTTCTCTCCCTCGCTTTTCTCTCCCATGCCCAGTCTACTAGCTGTGTGTTGGCTTCTTTCTCAAGTGGGCTTTCTCCATGTGACAGGAAAGGTTGAACGGTAGCAGTTATACATTTATTTACATGGTCCTTGCAGCAACTTCCAGATAAAGAATTCTCTCCCACAGTGTCCATATGGCAAATCTTTTACACAAAAGGACAAATCACCCTCAGGAGTTCTGGGCTTTTATGACCTCATAGCTTATGACCTCCAGAGATCAAGAGACACAATACTCCCAGCATCTATGTATCATTTAGGTATCTCTTATCTGTTATTGCTAAAACTATATTTCCTTGATTTCTAGTGAGTTTAATTTTTTTCTTATGTTTATTAGCCATATATTATTTATTGCTTATTTTTTCATTAGGTTGTCATTTTTTTGTTTACTGAGAACTTCACGTTCTCTATATTTCATTGTTAAATATATTAAAAATATATTCTCAGTAATTTTTAAGATTTTAACTTCTATATGGTCTCGTATTTTTGTCTTCGAAGTCCTACCTGTCAACCTTTTCCTATATGACTTGCTTAGAAAAGTATTCCTTATCCTGTAGCTTTTAAGTATTTTTTCTTCTATTTTCTTCTAATACTTAATAATTTTGCTTTTTAAATTTTAGCTTTTAAACACATTCAGTTTATTTTGGTGCATTATGGAAGTGTTTAACTTATTTTTTCGGAATAGTCATCGGTTCAAAAACTATTTGCTAAGTACTTGATCTTTTCTCCCCTATTTGAGATGCTACCTTTATCATAAAGGAGATTCCCAGTTATGCATAAATCTGTTTCTTCAAAATTTATCAAATTACTTTTATCCTATCTGCATTAATAACACCCCCTTTTAAGTCCCGTAGCTTTTAGTGTATTTTGTTGTTCAAAAGGGTGAATTCCTTCCGTGGTTGTTTTTGTTAAACTGTCTGGCTGTTCTTGTGATTTTTTTTTTTCTGTAACATGAATTTTAGAATCAGGTAACAAATTTTGTTTTAAAATTCTATTGGGGTTTCTATGGATATTATTTTACACTTAAAGGAAATTTTGGGAGAAGTGACCTTTTGGTTTTAAGGCTTGCAGCTTTTTAGTATGCTTTGATCTCTGTTCAGGCAAATCCTCCTTTTAAATTTTTTACTTTTAATTTTTTTTACTTTCCTTGAACATTTTATCTTCTATTGAAACTTTAGAATTAGCTTCTTAAGTTAGAATTTAGAAAATTACAATAGGATTTTGATAAAAATTGAACTGATTTTTATAGATTAATTTTTGAAGCATTGATATGTTGGGGGTTTTTTCCATTTAGGTCTTCTTTTAGAACATTCAGTTAGCTTTTTCCTCATCTAAGTCTTGTACATTTCTTGTTGGGTTTGTACCTACTTATGTTTTGCTCTAACTGTGAATAGATTTTTTTTTTTTCAATTCACTGTTGCTCTAATACAGGAAAGTTATTTTTTTATATGTTGACTTTAATCTTAAGCCACCTTAAAATTTTTCATAGTAAGTCTCATAAAACTACACTGTAAGCTCTATGAGAGGATGGACCTTATTCAAACACTGTATTCCCTACCACCTAGACAGTACCTAACATGTCACATTAACTCAGTATGTTTGAATGAATGAATGATGTTATGTTAGTTGATTCTCTTGGACTTCTGGGTAGACAATATTTCTAATTTTTCAGTCATAATTATGAGACTTATTAAAGATTGTTCTGCAGGTTCATGTTTTGAAGTACCCTTTTTCTTACATATGCATCAATATTAGATAAAATAGAACATGATAAAATTACAAAGCAATGGCCTTATGCAGAAATAATATTTGTGCTTAAAAATGTTTGGATATGAGAAATTTTTTAAATATATCCAAAAATAGAATAGTATAATCAACCTGCACATTCTCATCACTCAACTTTATTATGATCTTAGCCAATATTATTTCATATATACCTCTACTTTCTTCCCACCCCACCTTCAAATAAGTTTTTATGAAGCAAATCTCAGACATACCATTTCACCCATAAATATTTGAGTATGGTTTCCCCTTGAAAAGTAGTCTTTTAGGGGCGCCTGAGTGGCTCAGTGGGTTAAAGCCTCTGCCTTTGGCTCAGGTCATGATCTCAGGGTCCTGGGATCGAGCCCCACATCTGGCTCTCTGCTCAGCAGGGAGCCTGCTTCCCCACCTCTCTCTGCCTGCCTCTCTGCCTGCTTGTGATCTCTCTCTCTCTGTCAAATAAATAAATAAATCTTTAAAAAAAAGAAAGAAAGAAAAGTAGTCTTTTAGTTACATAATCACAGTGCCATTGCCAAATATAAAAACGTAACAATCATTCCTTAAAATCTAATGTTAGAATTTTCATGGTCCTCAAATTTTTTCTGTTTTAAAAAATCTCTTATCTAAAACTGATATAACACTGTATGCTAATCATACTGAAATTAAAATTTTTAAAAAAGAAAAAGAAAAAAGTTTTAAAAATAAAAACCAAGATCTGATTACCAGGTCTGCTCATTGCTACAACACACGCATACACGTCCTTGCACACACACACACACACACACACACACACACAAACATATCTGTATTTAAATAAAATAAATCTTTTTTTAAAAATTCACTAATAAAAAAAAATCCACTAGTAGTTATGCAAAGAGTAAAGAGAAAGAAATACAAGTATAACACTAAGGAAAACCAGCAAACCATGAAAGAAAGAAAGAACCAGAAAAAAAATATTCAGAAACAACCACAGAACAAGTAATAAAGTTTCAATAAATACATATCTATCAATAATTAATTTGAAACACTCCAATCAAAAGACATAGGGTGACAGAATGTATAAATAAATAAGATCCATCTATACACTGCTACAAGAGACTTATTTCAGACCTAAAGACATCTGCAGATTAAAAGTGAGGGGATGAAGAAACATTTATCATGCAATGGATGTCCAAAAAAAAAA